>JAVJIX010000046.1:4852500-5452500 GCA_036785185.1 Paratrypauchen microcephalus | reverse complement strand
TAGCCAACAGTTTCTCCGTTAGTCACTCTCACCGTTTGTGAACACTTATATTGATCACAGTTGCCTGAAAATGTGTTATTTAAATCAATTTTGTGTTTATTTTCATTATTTATTTTTTATTCTGTATTTATTATCATTCAGACAATTTTAAAACTTTTTTGTCTCTTTGCTAATGTGTGCTTTGTGTCACCATGGAAACTGCTGAACATTCCTTCAATAGAAATGCATGATAGAAAACCCCTAGCGTGATGTCACCGCAAAGTATCAGTACTGTATTTTGATTCTGAAATGTGAAGTTTTACGAAAGATTGTGATGGTGAAATTTAAGTTTGTTTTCTGTCTTTGAAATGGACAATTATAAAATATTATGCAGGCACACATCAGCCAATTTGTAAAGGCGAGGGGCTGACAGTGATACCACTTTATATATATTTTGTGAGCAGCCTGTCAGAGCTTGCATCACTTACCATTATGAAAAGTGGACTGGGTCATAGCCTCTCAGTTACTAAATAATGGCTGTTGTCAGGGTAATGTATGGGCCATGGGTTGTAATGAGCATTCGGAAACACATCGGTAACCTCAACTTGCCTGGCTTACTCCTGCTTTCTCTGCTTTCTCATCAGACTGTGAAAAGATTCTTAGTTAGGGTTACTTTATTTGAAAATTTTTTAAAGATTTTGAACATTTTTCTTCAAATTTCATCGACAGAAAGCGAGAGATACTAACTTGAACTATAGTTTTCAAGTTAAGAGCTACCGTCAAAGTTCAAAGAGTTCAAAGTCAGCTTTATTGTCAAAAAACCATATGTACAGGTTGCACACACAGGATTTGAAATTGCAGCACTCCCTAGGCCCACAGTGAACATAAAACATCTGATAAACAAGACAATAAACACCATGACTAAAACATCACATATACCCGTAGCCAAAGTACAAGACAATAGACACAACTAAAACATCACGTTTACCCGTAGCAAAAGAATAGAATATAAGCCTTTATTGTCACTATACAAAGTGTAGTGAGAGCAGCCAACAACAGATGCATAATAAACACAGTATATAAGAATAGAATAAAATAGATAAATAGATTAAAAAAAATTAGTGCAATTTACAACAATATATAGAAGTAAAGCTATAAAACAATATGAAAAATAATATGAAGAACAATATGTCCATTTACCCTATCCAAGCCATGGATAAATAAATAAAAAGTACAGTAGACTTGTATATAATACAAATAGGTAAATCACACAATGTGTAGTGTAATAAAGCTCAAATGGTGTCATTTAAGCATCAGTGTCATTTAAGTGTCTTTTAAGCAGCAGTGTCAGTGTCATTTAAGCAGCGGTGTCAGTGTCCTTTAAAGGGATAGTGCGTTTTTCTTTTTTTTATGTTAATCTGTATGGGTTTCCTTCTGAAAGTTACGTGCGTTGACACTGGCTTACTTCTGACACTCTCCGCTCAGCCCGGTTCGGCTCGCATTCTGGAGCCCACGTAAGTAGGTCCGGTAACTTTGCGGGGATATGAAATAAAGCTTGTTTTTCTTCTCAAAACAAAACATTTGTCCGAAAGGTGATATATTTGCATCCGAAACAGTTGTCAACGGAACATCCAGCAGCGTAGTTAGCATTTGTGTATTGTCTCTCTCCACTCGTAGTGATACTCGTAGTCTTTTAGAAGGAAACCCATACAGATTGACATAAAAAAACAAAAAAACGCACTATTCCTTTAAGTGTCTTTTAAGCAGCAGTGTCATTGGGGGAGGGAGGGCAGGGAGAGAGTTCAGCATCCTGACAGTTTGGTGGATGAAGCTGTCTTTCAGTCTGCTGGTCTTTGCCCTGAGGCTCCTCAGTCTCCTTCCTGATGGCAGCAGACTGAAGAGGCAGTTGGATGGGTGGGTGGGATCACCCGCAATGCAGAGGGCTTTGAGGGTCAGGCGGGTGCGGTAGCTTTTACCTTTAGTTCAGTGGAGATTGGCAATCCCAGGGCTGAAATGATCCAAATGATAATAGTGAAGGTGTGTGGAGTTTAAAAACACAGTGGAGCACTTCCTGTATTATCACATGACATCACAAGGTGGAATAGAATGTTTTCAATTTGAGAATATAACTCAGCCTATAAAATGCAAGGTTTGTGAGTTAAACATGTGCGAATCAAACAAAACATAAGGTATGCTTATGAGGAAGCAACATTATAATACGGATGAAGAAACAGCGTAAAATAGCGTAACATCAACTTGCCTTCCTTACTCCTTCAGTGTCTGCTTTCTCATCAGACTGTGAATAGATTCTTCAAATTTCCTCGACAGAAAAAAGGAGAGAGAGACCACATTTGTAGTCAGCGGAGAGAAAAAAAAAATCCTCTGGTAATTATAGTGAATTAAAAGTTTTATGATGTGGTTCTTTGGCTGTGCGCAGAGGAGAGAGGCCTCTGCTACAAGACTGGCTGGGAGCTCAGAGCCGGAGGTTAGAGCCAGACATGTCTCAAGAGAAATCGGGGCACATTTGCAATCACCCCGAGTTCAAAAGGGTAATTTATTCACCGTCTGCGGTTAAAGTAGGGCTGCGCTGAATGCCAGTGGGATTGAGCCTGGAAGGAGACAAGTATAGCTACACACTATTTTCATTTCTTGATTTTTTTTTTTTTCTTCTGCTACTCCCTTCCTCATCATCCTCATTCATCGCTGCGTGTTGTTTCTGTTAGCCCGATGTGGCGGTTTTAAAACTCCTGCCCGCTGGCGTATTTCACTTTTACACTCATCTACACTGACGTCTCGGCGCTGATTGAATTTTGAGGTGCTGCGGCATCTGCCATTATCGCCCCCGTCGTGGTGAGTGGTTTATCTGCGTCCCCGCCTCCGTCTGACGCCAAGGCTGCAGAGGGACCAAGGTTTCGCAATTGTGGTTTAAGGTTTCTGTGGATGTGAGGAAGGAAGAAAGTGTTGATCTCAGCTTTTTGTTGGCAATTTTTGTTTTGGTAGCTGCAGGTTTGTGTAATTAATCAAATTTTAATCGAAATTCAGTCATGTGTAATTGTCAAGGTTCACAGCCAATCCTCTGTCAGTAAAAGCAGAGTTCAGACTTTAAAGCAAGAAATTGTATAAAGAGTGTATAAAGAAGTGGACTAAGGGAGTGTGATGTCTCTCATAGAGTTTGCTTCAGTCAAATGAAGCTCACCGAGTCTGGCAGTTATGAAAGAGAATTTGGAAAGGGAATTTTGCAGCCAATTCCCATATTAGGAATTTATTTTCAGATAATTTTCATGTAGAGCGAGTTAATATGAACATTTTAAGACCCGGGGACTAAGGATGGAAATTAGCTTTGGCTACAATCCAGCATATTTACAATTACATATTTGTCTCATACATTATCTTGTAAATTGATATCACAGTATTTTTAAAAATTATATCGGTGTCACGGTATTTGACGGTATTTTTTAGTGGTCCCATGTCTTTGGCTAAGTGGATAGTAACAGCGTTGGTAATATCGTTCCACCGTTTGCTTTTCTTGTCGTAGGCAGTCCTCTTAGCAAACGTGTCTCTGAGTGACGTCTGAGTGGCGTTTTGTGTTGCAGCGCCAACTTGAACGTTCCCTGCAAATGTGGAAGAGGATGCAGATCTTAGTTTCGTGCATTCTTCATATTCCAGGACATGTTTGTGACGGAGGTGGTGAAGCAGATCGCTCGTGTCGCCTCCTGCGGCTACAATTATAGCCTGACGACATTTACAGAATACGGTTGTTTGATCGGCGTCAGATTTTTTAAAGCCGAAGTACTTCCACACAACTGACACGGCTCCTCTTTTCGGTATAAGTTCCTCTGTGTCTGTAACATTTTCTCCATCCATGTTGTTCACTGCTCAACACACACTGAGCTTCCACCGCTCTCACGCCACTGCAAAACAGTCTCCCTCTCAAACAATGTCCCGCGGCGCCACATTCCACCGCTCTGTGTTCCCAACGTTTTGTATGCACACACTCACCGGTATTGGGATATATGAAAAATTCATATCATTAAAAAAAAAAAACACACGTAGGTATTTGGTATGAAGTGGTTTACCACCCAACCCTAGTCCTTTTAATAAATAAATACAAATACCAAAACAACGAGGCTCACTGCAGCCGTTACAGAGAGGGAGGTGATCATTTTTCAATGTGAAGTCAATTGAAGCCAGAGTTGGATGGATGGACCCGGAAGCGCCCCCATGCTCACTTCCTATTTGTAACGCAGCAGCTACTGGCTTAGCTTTGTCCATTTATAAATACAATGTATGATTAAATTATAATTATTAATTATGTTGTAATATATTGTTCATGTGTTTATGTTTGCGAATCAATTCTGAATGCCATTTTTATTTGTTTTTGAAAAGAATAAATCTAATCGGATTGAAAATCAAAATCAATACAAGGAAAAACTTTAGTCACTATATTAGAAACGCCTCAAGTTGACAAAGATTCTGTGTCTTTGTTAAGTTTCTTCACGTTTCCTGTTTGTTTTTGTTTTCTTTCCATTTAAAGGTGTCCTAAATAACTTTCTGGTGAGACTGCACATGGGCTCGTCTCCGTGGAGATGATATTGCTTTGCCACGATTGTTGCACAACATGGCATCGGATCATGCTATCTTCAACAGCGAGCGCAGTGAAGGGTCAGATCTGTGGAGAGGAGAGCTCACTCTCAGGAAAAATACATGTTTTTTAGCAACCAAATCACTTCAAAATTAATAAATGCCACGTAGATAAGTGTAATGCCATACTTAGGTGCATTCCGAGCAAACCATTAGCATCTTTATGGAGTCGAGCAGGTGTTGAAATGTCAAGGTGGCTGATTATGAGCACTTAAAAGAAGATCATCTATTGGTCAAAATCTTCAATAAATAAAATAATTTCCCTGACTGACTTAGCACATTTACATGAAATTAAAGATCCTACATGACACAAAATTAACTTTTGTGAGCTTTAAGCCATTTTAGAACAGACCTGGCGTTGTGTTTTGTTCATGCACACGTTTGAGTAATCCTTTATTACTCGTCTGTCTATATCCTTAAAACTCAAGTTAACAGCTCCTTTTACATTTAGTTCAGTAGAGATTAGCAGTTCGAGTATGCAGGGTGTTAAACATGTGAATAAAACAAAACTCCAGGTATGTTTTTGATGAGGAAACAGCAGAACATAGACCAGAAAATAGTGGAATATAATTTAGTTAGTTATTGAAACAGCTGAAATTTTTGTATTACAACAAAAATACCCCAAATTGACTTTTACAAAGAAAATATACAATAAATACACGATATACACGATAAATTTTGAGCTCCAAAATATAATGTTCCAGCTTTCATGTATTGAAAGTTATGTGGATATATTAATTATCGTGACAGGCCTATATTCAACCAGCCTTATTTACTTTATTTGTTGCAGCTCATGCTTTTTTAATGATTAAAAATGGTTAACGGAAATTATCTTGCTATATTTTAATCTTACTCAGTAGCATAAAGTAGTTTCAGTATTATTGTTATATTATCGCATTATTTGTCTATCGCAATATATCGTAATTCAAATTTTTTAAAAAGGTGCTCTGTGTACATTTTCTGGAGGATCCGCTCACTACTCGTCTCCATGGAGCTGTTATTGCTTTGCCTGGAATGTGCCACAATGTCATATTAGACTGGCCATTTCCATAAAAACAGGCCACAAAATTACGGGCCAGATTTATGGAGAGATGACCCCACTCAGAGTAAGAATTCGTGTATTTCAAGGTGTTTTTGAGCTACAAAAACAACTTTAATGAATGAATGCAAAGCGGATACGTTTAATGACTGAAATACTGTGGGATTAGACTTAGATTTAGACAAACTTTATTGATCCACAAGGGAAATTATTTGGGTTCAGTAGCTCACTCATCAAATATAATATATAACAGAGGGTAGCAAAAAAATAGATGGAATAGTAAAAAAAAAAAGAGAGCAATAGACGGTGTCAAATGAGACATAATTATAGAAATTAAAATAATAATAATAAATGTACAGGGTTGGGAGGGTTACTTTAGAAATGTATTCTGGTACAGTTACTACAGTAGTTACCCCTTAAAATATGTATTCAGTAACGTAATCCAAGAACCATAATATTAAAGTAATGTAACGTGATTAATTTCAATTACTTTTGGATGACTTTAACACCAAATATCCGATAACAACAAGAAAGCAATAACATTTTGTGCATTATAAAAGAAACTGAGGAAAGTTAATTTGAACAGTATCTTATAGTCCTACAGTTAAAGTGCACACGTGTTGACCACATTTTATTAAGTTTACAGTTTATTAAGAAAAAAATCCCCTTTTCTTCTTTAAAGGTCCCATGACATGGTACTTCTTGATGCTTTTATATGGTGCCTTAATGGCCTTAATGGTTCCCTAATACTGTAAATGAAAATCAACATTCAGTGCATGAGAAAGTCACATGTACACAGTCAGAGTCAGAATATCTCTCTCTGAACGACTCATTCTGGGCCTTGTTGCTTGAATGCAAATGAGAAGGACACAGATAGGGTTAGAGGAGCGGGTGGGGTTGGCCAAATACGCCCGCTGGAGCGCTGCTCTGTGCGCTGTCTCCCACTTCCGTGCTTTAAGCGCGGAGGGAGAAAGGAGAGGAATTTCAATGAAAAAAAACACATTTTCACAGAAAATAAAATTAAACCACTGCTGTTTCAGAGGTCCAGAGGGTCGGGTAAAGGACTTCCGAGCCTAGAAACACTCGCACGTCCCTCCAGGCAAATAAAAAAACGCATTTTGCATTGCGTAGCTCCTTCGCGGCCCAAACTCTCTGGGCGTGATTTCCAGAGACAGGGGGTGGAGATCCAGACGGTGGTGGAACTGCATTTGCATTTTGTTTTTCGATGTTACGTAATAAAGGTGCCTTGTTCAGAATTGCCCGTTTGAGCTGTGTTTTTTCCTAACGCAGAAAAGGATCGCAAATGCTCAGTTTAGACATATCGCAACTTTTAGCCATTGGGGGGCCCTAAACAGGGTAGGGAAGCTCACATTAACGTTCAAAAACCTCAGAAAGTGAAAATTTCATGCCATGGGACCTTTAAAAATAAAACAATGTTGAAATTTCCACCTGCTAAATGCGTTCTTCTCGGTCGAAGCCATGCCAGTTGCAAGTTTGTTCCGTAGTACTGCCATAGTGTACAAGAGTTTGTTCTGTTTTCCCTCCATCTCCAGCTTTAAATGAAAAAAATTAAATAACATAAAATGCTTTCAAATTGTAATCCTGCTAAATAATCACCATTTTCCCTAAATGTGCCTGTAACGTGAGTACGTCCTCTTTCCTTGTAATTGTAGCGGAATAAGTTACCTTTTTTTTGGATCCTTTTACTTAACACCGTTCCTTGTATTCTGTTACTCCCCAAGCCTGTAATTGTACATGTACAAATCGGAATAAAATAGAAAAAATAAGTAATAAAATATCAAATATCCAATCACAGCTAGCCTATATACAGTTGTAGGGAATATTATCTGTTACATAAGGGTGAGTTGTTGTACACTTGTAGGGAGTATGGAATGGGATATTCCAACCAAAGCAATAACATCATCACAGAGACAAGCAGGTGGCGTACCCTCCCTCCGGAAAGTTACACAGTGCACCTTTAACCAAACTGCTTTGGCTTAAACTGTTTCTCTGCCTTTTAAAAGCACAACGGACAGGGCCTGGGCATTAACTCCACCTGCCAGGTTGTTTTCGGATCACACGGCGCTCTGACTGCCCAACGCCCTCACTCCACAGCTCCAGTAAAAAAAAAAAAAAAAACTACAGAGAAATTTCCCAGCACATGTCACGTTTACTGCACCGTTATCGCTAAAAGCCACGGGCAGACACTTAGAATACACCGCTTACCTCCGCCACGAGCTGAGGTTAATTTGAGGTCTACACAAATCTCTCCTCGCCCCCGCCTTCAACAGTCAGTTCAATAGTCAGTCGTGTGCCGAGTCGGAGCTGGAAATTGTCTCTCCCTCGGCGTGTCATTGTAGCCGGGGCCCGTTATGTATGCGTTGCCGCGGAGACTGTTGACGGGAGGTTGAGCGGCTGCCATGGCGTCTCGGTTTGAAAGTATGGTTCTGGTTGGAGCGTCCCCCGTGTAACGCAATCTACACCAATGCCTTCCTCCAGTCATGCTCTCCCCCTCACATATTCCGGCTGTCTCTCTGTCTTTCTCCGAGTTCTGCTGTTATGGGAATTTGGATGGAGCTAAGATCACAGTAAACCAAGGCTAAAGGTTCATTTTCACAGTCCGGTTTGGTTAAAATGGCTCATATTACGCCACTTTCCGATTTATGTTAATGTTTTTTCCTCTTGGAAAAACACACCTCGGGTTGTATTTTGTTTCATTCACACATTTAACCCAATATTTAGGCCGAGTTCTTCTACATAAAACACTCACCTGTGTTTTTTAACTTCATACACCTTCACTAGAATCACTGGGATAATTTCAGCCCAGGAATTGTAGCTGTTAACTTAAAAAAAACTACTGCATTATGACATCACAAGGTGGAACAGAGTATTTGAGCTTAAATTATTTAAAAAAAAAAAAAGGTTCAGTTACTTATTCCTCCCCCTTGTGTCATTGTTTGCATGTTATCCTCATTAAAAATATGAAAACCTATAAATGTTTGGGTGTTTTTAGTTAAAGCAGACACTATTTTTTCATCTCTGTGATTTAGGAAAAGATGAGATCACATTTGATGGTGATTTTATGCAGAAATGTGAGAAATTCCAAAAGCTTCAGATACTTTTCATACCACTGGAAAGGGTTATTCAAACATGCATGACGGAAACAAAACACAACTGCAAGTGTGTTTTTGATGAAGTATCAACTTTATAACAAGACTAAAAGCTGACAAGAGTCGATTTTGCATAATATTTTAAGTTAAGAGAGGTAAAGCAAAGTGTATTTTCACTGCTGGATATTTGTCAGCAGACCCTCACTCAGCCTGTACCCCGACGTGACGATTAGCAAGTTAAATGTTGACTTGGAATTGTGTTATGAAACCACATTTTCCTGAGACAAAACTGTATTGATTGAATTAAATTATTGGTGTTTAGTATTCAGGCGCTGCATCAGACAAAACCTTTGCAGCAATAAAATAAAAAAAGGTTTAAAAAAAAATCTGAAATTGAGAAAGCTAAATATTGTTTAAGGCAAAAATGCAAAGATAAAACAAGTATCGTTTTATGGCGGTCTTAGCTAGCGTGTGATGTCATGTGGTAATACAGGAACTGCTCCACTGTGTTTTTAAACTCCATACACCTCCATTATTATCATTTGGATCATTTCAGACCTGGAATTGCTCATCTCTAGTAAACAAAAGGTAAAATGTAGCTGTTAACTTGAAAACTACCGCTTCATGACCTCTCAAGGTGGAACAGAGCATTTTGAGCTTTGGAGATGTAAACAGATTATTAAAGGATTATTCAAACATGTGTGAATGAAACAAAACACAACTTTAGGTGCGTTTTTGATGATGTACTGTAATAACAATCAAACATGTCTGAAAACTCACAAGAATCAATTTCATGTTACTAAATTCTTGGGATGCCATGAACTGTGAAGACGCATCAAACCGTATAGCTCCCCAGCCCGTATAGAGAAACCAGTATTTTCTTTGAGTTGAACACATACACTTTTACCTCTGTTCTGCAGTTATCTCTCTTTTTTTGTGAGCTGATGGAGTGATTTGAAAGGCCCATACTTGTGTAGGAGCAGACGACGCAGAGCTGTGCTAATTGAGCCTTCTTTGTGCCTGGTCACTGCAGTGTGCTGAACAGAACAGACCTGGGAGTGCATCCAAGCAGCACTCAAGAGCCCCTCCGGATCAATAATGCTGGAACTTAACAAAACAGAGACATGGCGAGCGCCCCGAGCACAGCCATTATTGTCTCCGGCGAGCAGCACTTCCACCGGGGACTGATCAATGCGCGAATATGGATCCAGAAAAACATTCGCACCTCCCCACACGCTGCTTCACCCTCGTCTCTGTTGGTCCAGAGTGTAAACTCTGAATGCCTCTCCGATGGCCCTGATGTGTTTTCAATCCTCTCAAAGTGGAAAAATATAAAATTGTTATTCTGTGTGCTCCAGTTGAAGATATTGAACAAGACTCTTATTCTTGAAGAGTTTTGTAGTTGTTTTTTGTATTTAACTTCTGATTAAAGGTCCTACATTATGCAAAATTGACTTTTGTGAGATTTAAGACATGTTAGAATGTTGTTTCCTCCTCAAAAATATACCTGGAGTTGTGTTTTGTTTCATTCACACATGTTTGAGTAATCCTTTATTATTGTTTTCCGTTATTGTTTACAGCTCCAAAACTCAAAATGCTCTGTTCCAACTAGTGTTCAAGTTCAAATCTACCTTTTACCTTTAGTTCAGTACAGATTGGAAATTGGAAATTAATTCCAGGAATGAAAGCATACAGGTTTCCCTTTCACCTCTGTGAACAAATAGAAATTAGTCAATTTTTCTTGGAAAATCCTGCACTCGGCGTCCACTTTTCTCATTTTTGACATTTTGCTGATGTTGGTGTCACTGTCAACAGTCAAAACGATGGTCCTTTAAGAGCGTTTGGAAAGAGGCAAGTTTTCATTAAATGAAATTTTAAATGAAATGAAATGAAATCTTGTGCTGCTCTGGTGGGAGGGGCCATGCACAGAGGCGCTGGAGATGCTGATATGCTAAACTGCACAGAAAAGCGGCACAGAAAATTACCAATATTTTAATAGAAAATTATAATTAAAATATTTTAATAGAAAATCAACAAGGGCCAGATTAAAGGTCTTGGAGGGCCGGATCCAGCCCTCGGGCTGCATGTCTGACACCCCTGATATAGAGTGTAGTGAAAGTATACCTCATATTAGCTGTATAAGAGCATCTTGTAGCCCGAGCACTTCTTTCTTGGGCGCATTTTCAAATATTATATTCTTATTTAGTTTTTTTAATAAGGAAACATCAATACATGTTTAAATTTGACACAGTGACTAGCCCTCACACTTCATACAAAGAAGGTTCCGAGGAAGGTTCTGTGTGGTGTTTGCATGTTCTCCCTGTGTCTGGATGGGTTTCCTCCAGATGCTGGTTTTCCCTGCACTACAGGTAAAATCCTTCAGCAAAGATGGTCCAAATAATTTCCTTTGTGGATCAATAAAGTTTGTCTAAATCTAAGTCCTAGCACAAGATCACTGAGATGGGTCTGCGCTACTTTTCTCATTGCTCCAGAGGCATTGAAGGATGGGTCAAATGCAGAGAACAAATTTCCCTACGAAGACAATAAACTACCTTAACCTTAGAACACTTTCACTATTAAAAGTAACACCATCACTTTTGCCGGGTAATTTTTACCCGATATAATATACCCAACAAAAAGTACTTGCCATGAAAAATAGATCAAAATATGACAACACATGATAAATTAGAGTGGTTTTCTTTTATTTTCAACTGTGGTATGTGTAACAAAATGGGAAAAAACATAGGAAGACCCTAAAAACATGCTCCAAAATTACTGAAAAATTATGAATTTGAGAACAAACAAAAAAAAAGATACTGGAAACTTGGTCTTTAGTCCACCCATTCCTGGGACATGTGAGACTTCCCTGCTGAAGCACAGACTCACGAACAGTTGCAGGAGAGAGGAACAAAAAATTGTATTTTTTTAGTGGGTAAAAATGACCAGTTGACTAAAATATTGTTTTCACCATAAGAATTCCCTTTGAAATCACCACTTTGTGATATTTATTCATATCCACTGCACTAAATAAGGATAGATACACATTCCAGGACCACTCTTACTTACCTATTCCTTACATCCTCTTACATTAAATTCATTACATTCTTACATTCCTCTTTCACTGTTGCCGGGTGAAAATCACCTGAAAGCCTGTAGGAAAATAGGCTCTGGTGTAGGGAAACACCTACACCTTCAAAGATGTCAAAAACAATGGTGAAGCTCCCCAGAGACCCAAGACATGTAAATACTTTTGCTTGGGTGAAAATCACCTGGCGATAGTGCTCTAGGGTTAAACCTTAAAACCTTAAATGTGACCTCTCTGCTAGTTTTTAAATTGCTCAAAATACCTTGAAAACATGAATTCTACAATGTGTGGAGTCTTGTCTCACAGATCTGACCTGTAACTTAGCCTAGTAACCATCACCTACTTGCCGCTTTATGGATAAATATAAGATTAATGCCGTATTATGGAACATTCCAGGCAAATAACACCAGAAATCTGTGTACAACTGTGCTTGCCTCTGAATATTTCTCAAGTTGTTGTTTAGTTACAGGACTTGGATAAGGAATTGTGCATTTCGTTTTAATTAGTTGTCATTCTGTCTGGCTCATTTCATTCTGGGTCCTGATTGAAACTGTTTGAATCTATCTTCTGTTTAACACTCAGTATGTTCTCTCCGGTTCATCAAAAGAAAGCAGCTCAAATTCATGTCATGCAGACCCTGTTTTTGAAAAGGAAATGATGTATTTACCAAATGAACAATGCGAACACAAGTGGAAAGGGTGTCTGCTGGCTGAAATTAGACTGAAAAACATGGACTGTGAGCACATGTTGACCTCTCAAAACAAAACGTCTTTCATGACTTTTAACTGGGGTTGATGGCGTCCTGCTGTTCTATTCCATTATTCACCTGAAAGACTGTAGTAACTGTTTAATGTAGTAGAAGTAAAAGGCAAATGGATGTGACTTTTTGCTGTAGAAAAGCTGATATGTGCAGCTGGCTTACGGTGTTTTTAAAGGTGCACGGTGTAACTTTTCTGCTGCTGGCCTACGTTTTTGTCTCCATGACGATGTAATTGCTCTGCTTGGCACGTGTCACACTGTGGTATTGAACTTAAAGCTGCATTGTGTAACTTCTCTGGAGGGTCCGTCAAATGCCTTTCTTCGTGGAGATGTTATTGCTTTGTCTGGATTGTTTCACAGTTTGGTATTAAACCTTTCTGTCTTCATGGAGACCAAACCAGGCCAAGTTACAGGTCAGATCTGTGGAGAGGCGACCCCGCTCACAGTCTGAATCCCTGTTTTTCTAGGTGTTTTTGAGATATAAACCCATCTGTAATGTAATAAATGTGAGGTAGAACTGTTTAATGTCATACTGTGGAACTTTTGGGGCAGAGCAATGACTTATCCATGGAAACAAGCAGACGACAGACCTCCAACCAAAACGCTACATAGTGCACCTTTAGCTATCTCCACGGAAACAAGCAAGAGATGCCGCCTGACCAAGATCCTGGTCAGATCTGTGTAGAGGATGGCGTGCTGGCTGTAGGTGTATGTTCTTTGAGCAATAAAAGAACCCATAATTGAATTAATGTAAGATGGATAAGTGTAATGCCACACTGTGAAACATTTCAGACCATACTGCATACAGCTGTACAACAACTCACCCTTTTGCAATAGATAATACTCCCTACAACTGTAGATAGCTGGGATTGTACACCTTATTTGATATTGTATTTTATACTTTATTACTTACTTTTCTGATTTGTACATATACATTTATTATCATTTTATTTATTTATTTATTTATTATAAATATGTCTCATTTGACGACTGGTCTATTGCTCTTTGGTTGCTATTCCATCTATTTTTTGTTACCCTCTGGTATATATTATATATTATATTTGATGAATGAGCTACTGTACCCAAAAACAATTTCCCTTGTGGATCAATAAAGTTTGTCTGAGTCTAAATTAATCCCATCTCATGGAGACAAGCAGGTGGGGAACCATCCACCCAAAAAGTTACGTAACGCAACTTTAAGGGTTCTAAATGCAGGAGCAAGAAAAGGAGACATATCTATTTAGCCACTGTCTGTTTCTGCTATTCAAACATCTTGTATTTATTTAATACTTTTGAAAATGTGACATTTTTACTACCCTTGACCCAGTTTGAAAGAATGAAGGTGGCATGTTTGGAAATATTTTCACTGGATAGCGATGTGCTCACAATACATTTTGAGTCTCTTCGATCATGAAATCATTTGTTTGATTCCTTCTTTCTGACCTCAATTGGACTGAATGAGCACTTCCACGGAGAGCTATGCCTGTCCAGACTACTGTTCTATTCTCACTTCCTCAGACTAAACCAAAACAAAAAAATACTCATTAATATTGTAAGACCTTGTGCCTGTTTTTCCCCATATAGCAAGTAAAATGTGTCTTACACCTGTACAGATGTATTATGTAAGCAGCTCTTGAGGTCTACCGCTTTATGACATCACAAGGTGGGACAAAGCATCCTGAGCTTTGGAGATGTAGACAGACTAATAACGCAGGATTACTTCAAGCAGCTCTTGAGGTCAAAATACAGCTCTGGAAAAAAAAAAAGAGACCACTGCTTTTTTTTTTCCTTCTGAAATCAGCATCTCTACATGTATTACAGCCATTCCATTCCAGCGTCTGTTGAATTCCAACACAAACACAAAGCTGAGCTACTTCAGTTCTTGCACCAGGAGTGGAATAAAGTCACCCAAGAACAATGTGAAAGACTTGTGGAGAGCATGTCAAGACGCATGAAAGCTGTGATTAAAAATAAGGGTTACTGCACCAAATATTGATTTCTGAACTCTTCTTAAGTGTAAACATTAGTGATAAAAGGAGAAGTTCAATTTGTCAACTGGACAAAGTATGTTTGGTTGAAAACGTTTCGCCACTCATCCGAGAGGCTTCGTGACCTTCGTGTAAACATTAGTATTATGTTGTTTTAAAATGAATTTGATCTCGTTTCTTTGCATTGTTTGAGGTCTGAAAGCATGCATCTTTTTTGTTATTTTAACCATTTGTCATTTTCTACAAATAAATGCTCTAACCGATAATATTTTTATTTGGAATTTGGGGGAAATGTTGTCAGTAGTTTATAGACTCAAACAAAAATGTTCCTTTTGCCCAAACACATACCTATAAGTAGTAAAATCAGAAAAACTGATCATTTTGCAGTGGTATTTCTGCACGCTTTCTGCGTTATAAAGTGTTTACAGTATAAAGCGTTTTACTATGCAATAATCAGGAAGTCTATTAACGTGCTAGTTGTTGTTGTTAAATTTACTGTGATGGCAAGAAAAACACTTATATACTCACTGAGGTGAACAATTAGGATGTTCAAAAAAGTAAATGAAGAATAACGTTGGACCACTGCAAACTGTTTTAAAAAGAAACCAAACAAAGACAGTACAGCACGTGCCTTTTAATAATATTAGATTAGGCTAGTTGCCATTTACTTACAGAGCTTGTGTGACAGCCTTTTGACTACTAAATTATGCTCTTTATCTTGAGCCAATATACACTGACTGGGTAGGGAATTTTCCGCTCTGGTAATTAGCTTATATGGTATATATTTTTTAACATACAGGCCTATACAAATACAATTGGACACGTGTGATCTCTGTCTTTATAATGGAAGTTAGTCAGGCATTAAATGGTGCAAGGAGACAAACAGCTCCAGAATCCAGTAACATGGACTGTTAGCTTAGCTGTCAAGCCTATTCCTCTCGTTAATGTGGTCAGTTCTACAACCGCATATGCAAATCCCTCTGGTCCTGTTTGTTCTACTGTTTAATTATGGCTTATTGTTCTGTAATGTTCTGTCATTTAAGTTGTACGTAAAATATAACGTAAGCCTGCTAAAATACAGTCGGAATCAGGCCCGTCGACAGAAATTTGGGGGCCCAGGGTAAAAAGCCTCACATGGACCCCCTTTAATATAAATTGATAGGAAGAGGGTCCAGTTCTGGGCCCCTGAAATCCAGGGACCCGGGATGACTCCCTCCCTCTCCCTACTCCCCTGGTCGGAATGATCTTTTTATCTAAATTGAGAAAGTTGAACAAGGCTAAACAGGAAAAGATAACAACAACATTATTATTATTATTATTATGAATAATAATAATAATAATAATAATAATAATAATAATGTAAAGGTGTGTAGAATCTCTGTCGTCCAGGCAGAATCCATGGCAAAATGAGAAATTCAATTTGTCAACTGGACAAAAGTTTATTTACCGTATTTTAGAGGTAAGATCGGGCCTAAAAAATGCTGCCCGACCCGACCCGGCGCGCGGGTATTAAAGCCCGGCCCGAGCCCGACCAATTAACTTGATTTGCAGGCCCGAGCCCGAAGCAAACCCGAAATTTTTATTTGTGAGGAGGAGGGAGGAGGAGGGGTCTTGCGGAGGGGAAGATTATTAAGAGGGCGGCGTTCACGTGCGCAGAGCATGCTCTGGCTCTGCGGCTCCTGTTTAGTAGTTAAATAGCAATTACATTACAGCGCCTTCTCTGTTTTATCCAAATTATTTATTTTAAAACAAGTATTCCTTAGTTTAGTATCCACACATCGTTTTAGTATACATTTTTATAAACATATATTTATTTTTTAAAAGTCAGCAAGAGAGAAGCCCGGCCCGACCCGACCCGAAGCAATGATTGACATTTTAGGCCCGACCCGACCCGAATTTCGGGTTGGGCTCGGGCTTGGGCTTAAGGTCTTACCTCTACCGTATTTTCCGCACTATAAGGCGCACCTAAAAGCCTTCACTTTTCTCAAAAGCCGACAGTGCGCCTTATAATCCGATGCGCCTTATATATGGATCAATATTGGTTAATCATGGCTTCCGTAGTCAGCCACTACTGTAGCTTCTATTCTATGCGCCTTATAATGCGGTGCACCCTATATATGAAAACAGTTTTAAAATAGGCCATTCATTGAAGATGCGCCTTATAGTGCGGAAAAAATGATAATTGAATACGTTTCGCAGCTCATCCAAGCTACTTCCTCAGTTCTGAAATTCAAATTGAATTTCTCCTTTTGCCATTGTAAATATATGGTTTGTAGTTTAAGAAAAAAAGATACAAAATGACCTTATCATTAATTTGGAAAAAAAATAATTAGTAAACTTCCAAATAAGGGTGTATGCATATAATATTTTTTGCACTTTTTTGGGTTTCACATTTGGTCTAATTCAACATTTTTAAATACAGTACATGTAACTCATTTCTGATGCATTGACATAATATCGGAGTATTGTTATCAGGATACACCATACTCCAAAAAATATTGCATTATTAATTTTGATCTGTATTGCCCACTCCTAGTTGTAATAAAGTTTTATAAGCAGAACCTGCGCCCGTGTGTGGTATCCTGCCTCCATCCATTAACCTCTACATAAATACCCATAATTCTTTCCAAACCACAAAAATAAGATTGTGGTTTCTTCCTATTAACGCACAGCTTGAGTATACGGTTCTAACTAAAGTTTTGCCTAACTACCATTGCCTGTATTGTTGCGTTAGCTTCATAAACGTCACAGCAGTAGGACTCCGCTCCCCGAACGCTTTCCTCGCGTACCCTTTAAGCGAGAGATGACACTTAGTATTAAAATGTCAAATTATCCTCCTCTCTGACTAAACTGATTTTTGTTGCGATTATGCGCCATTCCTCCCCCTTCCTGTCAAAAAATAAAAAATAAAAAAATCAAGCAAATGTGCTAATTGGTCATGGGGATTGCTTTGAAACTTGAGTATTTTCGGTGTGTGACTTCTAAATGAGTTTGGGAAGGAGAGGTTGTCGGGGCGGCGTGGAGGTGGCGATGGGGGGGGAGGAAGGGCGGAGGCTGGCGGGGGCTCAAATTGAAATGATGCACTGTTCCCCCTCACTGCTGCTCCGGAGCGCAGTAATTAAATGCCTCATTGTTGTTTCTGGGGAATTTGTATTGAATATTTCATCCAGTGTAATGATTATTTGGGTGTGGGTGGGACATGGATGTAATCACCTTGGCTGCCACTTTGATGAAATACTCAGTTTAGGCGTGTGGCTCAAATATTAATTTTCACCAAATAGTTTTCGCCGTCTGATTACGAGCGTTTTAAATATGGCATTGATGTGACCTCGATGTGTGAATGAGTGATAGCTTGTTATACAGCACACGGGGAGGGCTACTTGTGAGATGTGCCATAATGGGTCTGATGTAATTTTAGCGCATGGAAAATGTGTTTTAAAGCTACGATTCAAATGTTTTTTGGGGGGTTTTTTGTCACCAGTCCTTCTCTCAAACAGAAAACACTCTCTTACACCTTGGGATGTCATGTGATAATATGGGAAGTGCTTCATTGTTTCATTAGAATCATTTGGATGATTTCAGTCTTGGAATTGCCCATCGTTAATGAAAAAAAAAGTAAAAGGTTTGTGTTAACTTGAAAATTACCACTTCAAATTTCAAAAGTCAAAGTTCAAAGTCAGCTTTATTGTCAAAAACCACATGTACAGGTTGCACACACAGGATTTGAAATTGCAGCGCTCCCTAGGCCCACAGTGAACATAAAACATCTGATAAACAAGACGATAAACACCATGACTAAAATATCACATACAGCTCTGGAAAAAAATAAGAGGCCACTGCAAAATGATCCGTTTTTCTGATTTTACTACTTATAGGTATGTGTTTGGGCAAAAGGAACATTTTTGTTTGAGTCTATAAACTACTGACAACATTTCCCCCAAATTCCAAATAAAAATATTATCGTTTAGAGCATTTATTTGCAGAATATGACAAATGGTCAAAATAACAAAAAAGATACATGTTTTCAGACCTCAAACCATGCAAAGAAACAAGATCAAATTCATTTTAAAACAACATAATACTAATGTTGACACTTAAGAAGAGTTCAGAAATCAATATTTGGTGCAATAAGCCTTATTTTTAATCACAGCTTTCATGCGTCTTGGCATGCTCTCCACAAGTCATTCACATTATTCTTGGGTGACTTTATTCCACTCCTGGTGCAAGAACTGAAGTAGCTCAGCTTTGTGTTTGTGTTGGAATTCAACAGACGCTGGAATGGAATGGCTGTAATACATGTAGAGATGCTGATTTCAGAAAAAAATGCAGTGGTCTCTTATTTTTTCCAGAGCTGTATACCCGTTATAAAAGTACAGTAAACTTGTATATAATACAAATATGTAAAACACACAATGTGTAATAAAGCCCAAATGGTGTCATTTAAGCAGCAGTATCAGTGTCATTTAAGTGTCGCTTCACTTCATGACATAACAAGGTGAAACTGAGCATTCTGAGTTTTGAAGATGTAGACCCAGGATTACCTAAACATGTGTGAATGAAACAAAACACATCAGGTATGTTTTGAGGAGGTAACAGCATTATGATATGGCTTAAAAATCCCATGACATGGTACTTCTTAATGCTTTTATATGGCGCCTTAATGGTTCCCTAATAGTGTAAATGAATCCTTCTCCAAAATCAAGACTCAGTGCATGAGAAAGCCTCATGAAGACAGTCAGAGTCATAAATATGTCTCTAAAACACTTTATTCTGGGCGTTGTTGCTTGAATGCAAATGAGGAGGACAGGACAGGCCAGTGCAGCAGGTGGGGTGTGGCCAAATATGCCGCTGTTTCCTGGATTAGCGGTGCGATGTGCGCTGGCCCCACTTCCGTGTTTTTAGAGCGGAGGAAGATACGAGACGCTTTCCATGAAAAAAAAAAACACATTTCCACAGAAAATAAAATTAAACCACTGCTGTTTCAGAGGTTCGGAGGCTCGGATAAAGGACATCCAAGCCTGGAGAGACCCTCACGTCACGCCAGGCAAAAAAAAACACATCTCGCATTTCGTAGCTCGTTTGCGGTCCAAATTCTCTGGGCGTGATTTCCAGAGACGGTGTGTAGACATCCAGACGGGGGGCGGAATTGCATTCGCATTTTTCCCCGAGTGTGACGTCAGAAAGTTCCCTTGTTCAGAATCGCTCATTTGGGCTGTCTTTTTTTCAAACGCGGAAAAGGATCGCAATTGCTCAGTTTACACATTTCGCAACTTTTAGCCATAGGGGGGGCCCTAAATAGGGTAGGGGAGCTCACATTAACGTTCAAAAAGCTCAGAAAGTGAAAATTTCATGCCATGGGACCTTTAAAGCTCACAAGAGTCAATTTTGCGTAATATACGGCCTTTTAAAAAATGAAGCATCTGATTTCACAACTCAACAATTTTATTCACATTTATGATAGGAACTGGTACTCTCCACCAACCATTCCTTTAACTTGTTTTTCCCCTTATGTCTCCACAGAGGACGCCTGTCAGCAACGGTGAAGCTTTCCGGTGGTTCTTCTAGTGAAGGCACCCTGTACACACGGACACTGGACTCAGACTCTAAAGTCCATGAGCACTTGACCGGTTCAACACAGAACCAAAAACTTCTCCACAAGTTTTGGAGATAAAGTACAGACACTGAGATGGACTGACAAAGGGTTACATGGGAAAGTGTTGTTTTAAACTGTAATTTCCTTTTCTGTGTAATTATTGTACCTTTTGACAGTATCATAATGTATATTTTTGGTGTCTATGAATGTGTTCTCAGTGTCCCGGCTGTAGTTTTTCACAGCCTGCCCCATGTAAAGGAATCAACAGACAATCATATGACCGCAACGAATCTGTCGAACTGAAATGGCCAGCAAAATCTGAACATCTCTACAACTGGATTTATTTTGGAGCAGTTTTTTTTCTTTCAAACTTTCACATCTGATCAAAAAGGTCAAAAAGGTAATTATTAATAGCATGGAAATGAATGTTCATACTAGAGATGCACCGATCCAGCTTTTTCAGTTCCAATACTGATATCGATACTATGACTTAAAGTATCTGCCAGTATTAACTGATACCAGTGTAGGCGCGGAAAATAGCACTTATTTCTTTAAAACGCAGTCAACGTATTACAATGCTTTGTATGAATAAAAGTTCAAACATTATGACAATATCTGCTTGTAAATAGTCTTAGTCGAACCAACCTCATGCAACAAGATACAGAACATTTTTACTAGAATCAGTATCGGTGCATCCCTAGTTGGAGAAGGAACTCGAACACCCTTGTTGCTTGTTTACGTACAACAAAATATAGCAAGCTGTATATGTTTTACAATGTTAAAGGCTATTTTCCTGCTCCAGAAATCCCTGAACATTCGTAGGCATTGATTTACCGGAGCACATCATCAGGGTGGTTCTCTGAATTTGATTAGCCATCATTTGATTTTGACAGCTCCTAATGATTGATACAGAGAAGAGTGGTGTTTGAAGGTCATTCACTCTAAAACGATCCATGTTTTAAGCTCCATCACTTCCTCTAGTTTAAAAAGCGATTGTAACTGTTCAATAGGTAGAGTGATGCCAGTAAAGGACGTGTTCAATTAAAGTAATTTTGAAGTTCAGATATGCAAGTATTCCTGTTCTGAAGAAAGGCCCCTTCTTCTTCTTCTTCTTCTTTTTCTTCTCCAATGAGATAAACGCATTCCAAAAACAAAATTATTCAACTTACTCATTGTCTTAAACCCTATTGTTGCATGTGTAAATGTGTTTTGGTTTTGAAGATTACTAAGAATTTGTATATTGTTGTTGTGATGCTTTTATGTGTTAAAATAAAAAAAAAAAGAACTGACAACAAGAGGTTTAAGAAATTGTTTGATGAGAACACCCCAATGTGTATCTATAATAGGCTACTAGAGTCATAATTTGTGTGAAAGGCAGCTACATTTTGTGAGTTTGGAGGTGGCACCTTCTCTTAATTTTTTCCTGTTTTTACCAATAATCAAAAATCCAACATGACCAGAGCAGCAGCCGAACCATCAGCCACTTATGGAATTACAATTTCCTTTCAGCACTTGTTTTTCTAATTGCAGGAGTATAACTTTAACAAAATAACATGAAATTGTCACTAAAATGAATGATCAGGCTCATCATTTGTGAATTTACCTTTTGGATATTTCTCATAAGAATATATAATCACACAGTATTTTAACAGCACATTTTCAGATGCCTTTGATCAATACAAGCGTTATTTTTTCTGTTTAGGTATTGTAATGTTACAAGCTGGTGAGCCAAGTCAGTTTTTTATGGTAAATTGTGGTAAAATAAGATCCGTCATCCCGTAATTTTTGACGGGTAATTTTTACCCGATATAATATACCCAGTACTTGTCATGAAAAATAGATCAAAATATGACAACACATGATAAATTAGAGTGGTTTTCTTTTATTTTGAACTGTGGTATGTGTAACAAAATGAAAAAAAAAACATAGGAAGACCCTAAAAGTATGCTCCAAATTACTGAAAAATTTGGAATTTGAGAACAAAAAAAAAAACCAAACAAAAAATAATGACACTGGAAATTTGGTCTTTAGTCCACCCATTCCTGGGACATGTGAGACTTCCCTGGTGAAGCACAGACTCCTCGACACACGAACAGTTGCAGGAGAGAGGAACAAAAAATAGTATTTTTTCGGTGGGTAAAAATGACCAGTTGACTAAAATATTGTTTTCACCGTAAGAATTCCCTTTGAAATCACCACTTTGTGATATTTATTCATAAACACTACACTAAATAAGGATAGATACACATTCCAGGGCCACTCTTACTTACCTATTCCTTACATCCTCTTACATTAAATTCATTACATTGTTACATTCCTCTTTCACTATTGCCGGGTGAAAATCACCTGAAAGCCTTTAGGAAAAAGTGGGCTTTGGGGTAGAGAAACACCTAGACCTTCAAAGATGTCAAAAACAATGGTGAAGCTCCCCAGGGACCCATGACACTCAGAAAAATGCAACATATTTTCATGTAATCATGTAAATATTTTTGCTCGGGTGAAAATCACTCAGCGATAGTGATTTAGGGTTAACAAAGCCTCAGACAGATTAGTGCCTGCAGTTAGCATCAAACCCCTAGGGAATGTTGACGACATCAGTATCAAAAGAGATCAGGCAACAGACAGGATATAACATAACATAATGAATGAATATTACAAACATAACCTCCCTAATACGTGTATGTAATGTAAAACCACGATCACCTGAAACTTTCACTTCCTCCTCTTCGTAAGTGGTGGAAATGCGACGCGTGGGGAGGGGAAGGGGGGTTGTAACAGCCTCGGTTGCCTCCCCGGTCACGTCTCCCCTGGAATACTAAAACGGCGCACAGAGAGGAGCGCTTCCCACCGGCAGCAGACTTTAAAGGACTAGTGAAATCCCGTGTGGTTTGTCATGCCGGAATGCACTCATGAGGGGTGTGCGGGGAGGGAGGGATCGAGGGATAGGGGGTACAGGGGTGTTAGGATGAGGCGGGGTGCGGGTGGGTGGGGGTGTGAGACAGGCTCCGGAGATAGCGAGCGGGAATGAGCAATTGGCGGGCGCCGGGGATTCTCGGTTACGGCAGTTACCGGGGAGAAGGGGAGCCGGAGGACACAGGCACATTTGGGCGGTTGCTGAGGTGCGAAGGGATGTCAGCGAGAGAGAGAGAGGAAAAGAGAAAGAGGGGAGGGAGGAGAGAAGGGAGAGAAACAGAGAGAGGGCGAGAGGAAGGAGAGAATGAGAGAGGGGGGGAAGAGGAGAAAGAGAAAAGAGGGGGGTGAAAGAGAGCGAGAGAAGGGGGGAGAGAGCAAATCATCCGGGACCGACTTCTCCCCTGACTGAGCACGCTGCCATCGCCTAAATTGAGCTGCTGCCTCTGCCTGCTATAAGTGGCGAGCTAGCCAGGAGATGCGCTCAAGCCTTCAGCCGGGGCATTACAGAGCCCAGGTGGAGAAAAGCCTCGTCTCCGGTCAGCGCGGGTCCGAAATGACCATCAGGGGTCTGCTCCTGGACCGGTCACCCACATTAAAGAAACAATGCCAAAATAACTAATCTGCTGTGTAGATACAGCTGCAGAAATGCTCATGTCTAGTGCACACACAAACATTTAAAGATTCAAGATTGTTTATTTGTCATATGCAGGATCAACACAAGGTCAACAATGCAATGAAATGCTTAGGATCAGAAGAACCGCTGACTCGCTAAGATAGTCAAGAAGTATAGTAGCATGCAATAAAAATACATGGTAAAAAAGTGTTGGCAAAAATATATAATAATATACAAATGTACAGGTAGGATTAAATAAGGTGTAAGTATAAGTGTAGTATAAGTATTGCACGTGGGTTATTTCACAGGTTATTGCACAGGTAACAGTAGCATTTACAGTAAAGTAGTGACATACATTAAAAGATTGTAATTTAATTTAAAGATTTAAAGATCTTTAAATGACATAAAGATTGTAAAAAATAAAAAATAACGCAGTTACAATTGTTTAAAGGTGGACTGTTGAGGGTCCATCACCTGCTTTTTTCCCCTATGGATTTTTTTTCTATGTCATTTCTGTGCCTGGAATGTTCCACAGTATGACATTAAATCTGTAAGCTCTACCTCACATTTATTCAACTGCAGGTGGTTTCATAGCCAAAATACCTGACTGTGAGCAGGATTGCCTCTCCACAAACTTGACCTGGTTTGGTCTCCATGGAGATAGAATGTATAAAATAAGATACTGTGAAACATTCCAGATAAAGCAAAGAAATATCCATCTGAACAAGCATTTGATGGATTTTCCACCAGAAATGTTACACAATGCAGCTTTAATGTTCAAATCAACACTTTCACACTTTCTCTCATATTCTACCACTAAAATTGCTCTTGTTACGAACGCTTTATTTGTTAGTACCATTTTGCTAATAGCTATGCTGCTTTTTTTAAAGTCACGTTTTACATTTTTTCCATGGGAAAGTGGTGAAAGACCTCACAGGACTAAAACAGAGGATCTAAGATGACACATAAAAGTTAAAAAAAAAAGTTTTGCCTTGAGTTCTTGCTGTGGAAAAATTCAGAGCATTCCTGGTGATTTCATCCAATTCAGCTTTTATTTTATTAATTTCCTCAGTATCCCCAATATAATACGATAACACAGAATGATCACAAAACAGCAAATTTAAAGACTTCTACCCCTATAACCTCAATAACATTATGCCTTGTGATACAGACCTAAAATTACAGTCCCAACTCCAAAGGTACGGTAGCTCTGTCAAAGAAAAATGTTTGGACACCCCTGGTCTAGAAACAATTGATCAACATATTTTAGCTGCTAAACCTTGACTAGACCAGTTATTTTAGATTTGGAATTCCTACTAGAACTAATGACGTGACTTTTTTTCACTTGCAGCTTTCCGTTTGAATTTAGTCGAGTGGATTTTCAGACAGGCAGGCTTTTTCCGTCAAACTGAGAGAAATTCAAATTGTCATTATGTGCTGCCTGAGATAAGTAATGGGTTACTAAGGGGACAAAATTGACAAACTACTGCTGCTAGAGGTGCAACGTTTTGGTCTGTATTTTTGTCCTAATGGAGTTTATGCTCATTGGACCAGTTTGGATAGCTTCAAATTAGTGCAGTCTCCATGGAGATGTTGTTGCTTTGTCTGGAATGTTTCACAGTTTGCTTCTTTCAGGGAGACCAAAACAGACCAAGTTACAGGTCAGATATGTGGAGAGGCAACCCCGCAGTCAGAATGCCTGTTATCCTGGGTATTGTTGTGCTAAAACCACCTGTAATTTAACAAATGTAAAGAAGAGCTGTTTAATGTCCTACTGTGGAACATTCCAGGCACAGCAATGACATATCCATAGAGACAAGCAGGTGACAGTTACATAGTTCACCTTTCACCAAACTGGCTCGTTAGCTCAAAACCAGTGTGGGTCCTTGGGCAAGACCCTTCCCTCCAGGCGCCGAAAGATGGCTGCTCACTGCTCCTGAAAAGGATGGGTCAAATGCAAAAGTCAAATTTCTCCCATGTGTCACTGTGTGTCATTGTGTGTGAGACAAATAAAGGCTTAATCTTAATCTTTATGCAATAGATTCTCTTTAAGATTCTCCTGCTGGGAGGGAGGAAATAGGGAGAACGAATCACGAGAGTGACTGAGTGTTGTTTCTCTCATGCAAAAGTTTAATGCAATGAATATAAATGCAACAGTATTTTACATCTACTGTCAAATGTTCTTTTCTTTTATTAGTTTATTTGACAGGGACAATGTGCAAAAACATTAAAGTTGCTTTACACCAGATTATAGCTGAAGCTAGTTTCCACCTGTAGTCCCTGAGCAGGTGAGAATTACAATATAAAAATGTTCAACGTTAGAGGAACATCTTATTAGTAAACAAAATAATACATGTACGTCTGGCATATTAATACGTTCTCTCTGAATTCTCATACAAAATAAAATGACAATGGCTTTGTAACGTTAGCTTGTGTGGACGGAAGATGACGGCGTACAAGTTCACAATGTAGAAAGATGTCTAATTTCTCAATATAAAGCAACAAATTGTCTCCTTAGCTTCACTATAACGTGTTATCTTAACAAACAAATGTCTCAACAATGTGCACATTACAGGTATATGACATCTGGTAACCTTTACCTGAAAATAGGGAGAATGAATCACGTTTCTCTCATGCAAAAGTTTCATGAAATGATGAAAAACAGCGCGAAATCCTCCAAGTGACCGGTGAAGGCATTACCAATCACTAAAATAATGGATCCCAGACTTAGCAGTCGATGACGGATATGATTACAGTTTCCTTGAACAAAATGACAGGAACATTACAGAAAAATAAAATAGAATAAACACTTTAGCAGACTTTTAACTGTATTTAACTTTTTTAGGGCTTATGTAAATTAATATTTATTGCAAACCTTTTACTGTTTTCAACTTCTTGTCATGAAATCACATTATGAATTACCATTCTAACCTATCACACCGGCCATTCCAGCCTTAGTTATTTATGAGACTCTAGTGAGACAGTGGTTTAACTGTTCACCCACCAACCACAAAGTGAGTGGTCTGAACTTCATCTGAGTGGATACTGAGCATATTTTAGAGGTAAATCACAACTTCTTTCGCAATAAGTTTGTTTTTGCGATGTTGGGGTGTTAAAAAACTGATGTAATACAAAGAATGCTGTTGAAGTTAAAGAGATGATCTAAGATTATTTTCTAACCATGGACTCAGTTTGAACCCAGTTGTCTACGCTTATACATAAACACTTAAAATGGCCTGTTTGCAGAGGGTTGAGTCACTCTCAAAAATATGCAGTGCAGCTGAAGCAAAGTATTTTTCTGGGAAAACGCTCTCATTGATCTCACGGAGGAAGTGGCAATGGCATCCACACAAACTAATCATTACTGGGTCTGTAGGTCATCTCTGCATTTCAGCCTCTAACCGATGGTGCTGCTCCAGACTTCTCAGAGTTGTGTGCGATAAATAGGGCCTCTCTCGCTTTCTCTCTCACCCAAAACTGCCAAACAAGAACAAGTGGCGCCATAGTGTGCCTGAGGTTAGTGGGCCAATCACATGTGTTTACCCCCTGTGTGTCCCCGGCAGGATACGGCGGCGCTCTCATAATCCCTTTAGGGAGTTGGAACCAATGCCTCGCTTGCTGGGATATTTGTCTGTCGAATCCACAGCCCGTTCCCCATAAAGGACAAAGGCGTAGGAAAGCAATACAGCAGGATTATTGCGCGCGAGAGTTAAATGTCTTCACAGGCTCTAATTAAACGAGCGCTTTAATTAAAATGAATGTGATCGGAGAAGAGTTTGAAGGTGATCTGATGCTTTATTTACCCTCCAATAACGTGCACCTGTCTAATAAATCCCTGTTTCTCATATTGTGAGAGGCACATGAACACAGCACGCACACAGGACAGAGGAGGCGACCGCCAGAGAACAGCACACTGCCGCTCCCCACCTTGTCTTTCATTATTTATTTACTGTCTGCAGTTTTTCCATGGCACGCATATTGATGCGGAGAAAGCAGGGTGTGAGTGTGTGTCAGAATCATTTCCTGACGAGGGAGACAAGGTGGAAGTAATCAGCAGAGCGCTGATGCAATATGACAGCCCCTAGAACCACTGGTACACACTTAAGAGCAGGAGGCAGAGGAAAAACATCCCCCACTCAGGAGCCAAAGAACAGCCAAGAATCGTACAAGCGACTCTGCTGGAAAGTACCTTTACCCAACTTGGCAAAGTTTGTGGTGAGAGAGATGGATTTTTTGACTGGATTTGTCTCGAGTTCACCTCTGAAAATTTCAGTTCAAAGTTAAAATCTTTCCAGGCACTTTTTTCTCTGTTTTTATGTTTCAAGAAATTCATCAGAAAAATATCAAATAAACCCTGAATGAATGCCGAATTATTTTACTTTTACAAAATACTTGAATACTTCAATGTGTTGAGTCTTTTTATGTTTCCACATCAATATTCCGCTACTTCTCAAACTGGTTCCTGCATATAGGTGTAATATAGCACAATCTGCACCGCTCAACTCACATCACCACCACTATAAAAGTACAAGACCCCCATAAAAGATGTTATAAAACATGTACATCACAGCCTGATAGCTTTAGGAAACAGAATTTAGCTTTGTGTTATAGCATAGTTTGAACAGATCATTTTTTGCTTTGTTGAAGGAAATAATAAGTTCTCAAACATCTGTAAATGAAACAAGTGCCATTGTGATATATTTCCATTTTTGAGACCTACTTTGATCCAACCAAATTATGACAAAATGTCTTAAGAGTTCTGATCTGATCTGAAACATAATTTGGCTACCCACATACCCTACTGAGTTTATCTCTTCCCCTCCTACTTGCATTACTGTACGTATCCCTCAAAAATCTACATTCTATCTCTTCCTGCATCTCCCTTCACAAACATGCATACATCGTGGAGCCCTCTCCGTCTCCTGACAGCACAACACTTCCTGCGTAGCGTAATTGATGAATGTGGGAGACGGTGTGTTTAGGGTCCCTCTCTGTGTGGTTCTTTCCAACGCCGAGCACACACATGCATGCGCACACAGGTATAAACAGGCTCAGGTGATTGATGGATTGGGCGGATGGGTTTGGTGACGGCTGGTGGTGACATTTCTCCACATCATGTCACCGGGCCTGGCAGAGAGAGAGCTCAGGGATTAGGTAATCAAAGAGAGCGGGCTGCAGCCGGGGTGGGGCCAGCAACTATCACAAAGTATAGAGAAGTTTAGTGAAGGCAGTAATGGGATTATTTGGACATACACAGTTCAAAGAAAGAAAGAAAGAAAGATAGAAGAGGACTCCCAGAATTTGGCAATGGCAAAAGCCCATATTACGCTATTTTCTGATCCATGTTATAATGTTTCCTCATCACAAACATAGCCGGAGTTGTGTTTTGTTTCATTCACACAAACCCTGCATGTTAAGACTGTGTTCTTCTCTCAAATCTCAAATGGAAAACACTGTTCCACCTGGTGATGTACAGGTCTGGAAAAAAATAAGAGAACACTGCATTTTTTTCTGAAATCGGCATCTCTACATGTATTACAGCCATTCCATTCCAGTGTCTGTTGAATTCCAACACAAACACAAAGCTGAGCTACTTCAGTTCTTGCACCAGGAGTGGAATAAAGTCACCCAAGAACAATGTGAAAGACTTGTGGAGAGCATGTCAAGACGCATGAAAGCTGTGATTAAAAATAAGGGTTATTGTACCAAATATTGATTTCTGAACTCTTCTTAAGTGTAAACATTAGTATTATGTTGTTTTAAAATGAATTTGATCTCGTTTCTTTGCATTGTTTGAGGTCTGAAAACATGTATCTTTTTTGTTCTTTTGACCATTTGTCATTTCTTGCAAATACTGTAAATGCTCTAGTGTTTCCCAACATTTTTGTCTTGTGTACCCCTGAGCATTTTTGTCATAGCTCGAGTACCCCCTGACTCATACTTCAATCAATAAATCAATCAAACAATATTTATAAAGCGCTTTTCATACAAAATTGTAGCACAAAGCGCCTTACAGTGGTTAAGGATTAGAAGATTGACTTTTATTGATCTCACACAGGAGAAGTTGTTTCTATATTTGACCCGGGGACCATCCCCATAATTTTATTATTTAGGCTTGATCAGGCCCTAAGCTGGAGGATTTTACCTATGGCGCATGTTTTGGGTTGGTGGGGGAAACCGGAGTGCCCGGAGGAAACCCACCCAGACACGGGGAGAACATGCAAACTCCACACAGAAAGGCCCGGGCGACCCGAACCTTTTTGCTGTGAAGCATGAGTGCTAGCCACTCAGCCACCGTGCTGCAAGAGGGACAAAAAAAAACTAACAAAAAAAGCAGACGAACAAACAAACAAGCAGATGGACAAAGGCCAAGCTAAACAGGTGAGTCTTGAGCCCACTCTTAAAAACATGAACGTTCTCTGCAGCCCTGAGGTCCTCCGGCAGTTCCATAGACGAGGGCCGTAGTACTGGAAAGACGCCTCTCCGTGAGTGTGTGTCCTGACTTTGGGAATGACCAGGAGCTGCTGCCGGAGGAGCACAGGGCCCGTGAATGTTCGTAAGGGGAAAGCATTTCTGAAAGATAAGAAGGCCCAAGACCATTAAGACATTTAAAAACCAGTAGAAGAACTTTAAAATCTATCCTGAAATTCACAGGGAGCCAATGCAGAGATTTTAAGACCGGTGTAATGTGGTCCCGCCCTCTGGTCCTAGTCAGGACACGTGCTGTTGAATTTTGTAATAATTGCAAACCTGAAATACTCTTTTTGGGAAGGCCAGAGAGCAGGGCATTACAGTAGTCTATACGGCTGGTGATAAAAGCATCAGTGTCACCGTATTGGCCTGAGACAGAATAGGGCGGACTCTGGCTATAGTTTTTAGGTGATAGAAACCTATTTTTGTGATGTTCTTAATGTGTGGGATAAAAGTCAGCTCAGAGTAAAAAATGACGCCCAGGTTTTTCACTTGAGGAGATGGGTTAAAAGACTGTGTTTGTAGTTTTGATAAAAGTTTCTCTCTCTGGGCCTCAGGACCGATGACTAAAACCTCAGTTTTGTTCTGGTTAAGCTGGAGAAAGTTTCTTGCCATCCAGGATTTGATATCTAGAATGCAGTTAAAAAAAAGCATCCATTGGCCTGGTGTCATCAGGAGACATGGAAATGTAAAGCTGCGTATCATCTGCATAGCTGTGGAAGTTGATTCATTGTCTCCTGATGATGCCGCCAAGAGGGAGCATGTACAAGTTGAAAAGTACAGGGCCTAAAATGGAACCCTGGGGGACACCACATGTGATTTTATGGACCTTGGAGGAGCATGTGTCCATACTCACCATAAATGTTCTGTCTGTGAGGTAGGACATGAACCATTTGTGAACAGCACCAGAGAGGCCGAGGTGTTTAGGCGAGTTAAAAGAATCATGTGGTCTACTGTGTCAAAGGCAGCGCTCAGATCCAGTAGAACCAACACAGTCACCTTTTGAGAGTCACAATTTATTCTAAAGTCATTTAAAATCTTTGCCAAGACAGTCTCGGTGCTGTGGTTCACCCTAAAACCAGATTGAAATTTTTCCAAAATGTGATAATCTAAAAAATCATTTAATTGGATAAAGACAAGTTTCTCTAAAATCTTGCTTAAAATTGTTAGTTAGACACTGGTCGGTAGTTGTTAAAATCATTAAAATATAAATTGCTCTTCTTCAGCAGGGGCCTCACCACCGCCGCTTTGAAGGCAGCAGGAAAGACCCCTGTCTGAAGAGAGCAATTCATCCTGACCAAAAGCTCATCCCTAAAGCATCCATAAAATGACTTAAAAAATGGAGTGGGGATTGGGTGTGCGAGACGTGTGGTGGGCCTCACTTGTTGATAATTCTCCAAAAGTAGAACGTGACACAACAGATTATTAAATGAAAATCCTTTTATTTCATCTCCTTAATTTGAAAATTTAATTCTCAGGCATTTTCTCTCTTTTCTTTAACTCAAATTTACTCAAATTAGAATTAAAAAATTCAAAAAAATCCCCCAGCAACACTGCCGAGTACCCCCTGCAGTGTGCTCGTGTACCCCTAGGGGTACTTGTACCCCTGGTTGGGAAACACTGCTCTAAACGATATTTTTATTTGGAATTTGGAGGAAATGTTGTCAGTAGTTTATAGACTAAAACAAAAATGTTCCTTTTGCCCAAACACATACCTATAAGTAGTAAAATCAGAAAAACTGATAATTTTGCAGTGGTCTCTTATTTTGTTTTCCAGAGCTGTATGTTTTTGAGAAGGTAACAGCATAATAACATGGCTTAAAGTTACCAATTTTGTCAATTTTGCATAACAAGGACCTTTAAAGGGACAGTGTGTAAGATTTTTACCCGTTAATTACTGAAATTGAAGATACCCATTCAAAAATACATTGTTTTCCAAGCCTTTTCACTTCCATCATGAAATCAAAGTATTCTTTTGGACTTAGATATAGTCACATAAAAGGGGGATCTTCCCCATGCAGAGGCAGCCATTTTGAATACGAGAGCTGCAGAAGGACATTTGGGCTCCACCTTCGCCTTCGGCAAGGCTCGTGGTTTTGGGTAAACAACACAAGCATGCTGCCGGATCAGACGTCGTAATGGATCTAACACGTGTTTTGGACTAAATTGTTTTACTGGATTTTATTCGCTGGATCCTTGCGGACAGATTGAGAGCAAATTTATGGTGAAATACAGAGTTTGACCTGTGCAAAGCATTCTAAGGTAAGCTAACCTTGTTTTGTGCTTTTCCGTATAAAAGCCCCATGTGCTCAGGGAGTGATTGTTTTGCAGGGAAATGAATTGCATAGTCAAAAAGAGGAGACTGTAAGGTTTCATTTGATGTGTAGAGTGTCATGGTACATGATCGGGAATGTGTGTTTTCATGTGAAAAGAAAAAGAAAAAAAAACGGGACCGCGGCGCGCGGGTCCCTCGAGGTCTGCCGTAGATAAAACAGAAAGTGCAATAGCGACTATCCACCTATGCGCCACGAATCCTACACACTGGGGCTTTAATTTTCATATTGTTCCTAGATATCAGATTTGTTTCCATTTAACCATAAACATGCACCAGTCAAATCCTCCTGCTGAGGTAGTTGTTGAAGGATGGGTCAAATGCAGAGGACTAATGTCCCTAATAAAATGCACCTTAAACTTAATTGTGTTTTCATTTTGTGTTTTCATAGACTGCCATAACCAATTTAACCTTTTTCTCATTTAGGACAAAAGTAAAAATGAAGTTTAAGTGAAGAAATTTGGCATGGGAATTCATCAACTTTATTTATTTATTTATTTTTTAAAAAGAAAAACACATTTTTATGGGTGTTATTTATTTGTGTGTGTGTGTTTTAACTGCTGGCTTAATACATTTTCTTTTCCGCAAACAATAATCTATAATTGTATAAATGTTGACAGCTGACATTTTTTTTTTCCTATTCAGTGTCAGTGGTGAAGGATAGATTGAAGAGGGTTAAAAAAGAACAAAATAAAAGACAGAGAAGATTGATGAGGCCCCGGTGGATCTGCTGCGCGTCCATTTACATAAGTGGAACACAACTTTTTTTTTTTTGTATAACCCAAAGGAAATCAAAGTGAGTAGCCTAAACCAAAAGTTAGAGCTATAAATTTGCTTCTAAAAGTTTTCTGCCATCCATCTTACAACCAGCTGCTTTTAAGAATTATCTACGTGTACAAAAATGTCTCATCAAAAACCTTTATAACAAAAATGACTCTTTAAAACTGAAGGTGCACAGAGCTTACATCTATAAGAGGAGCTGCACAAACTCACTGCTCAAGCTTCATCTGTAGCGTAGTTCTTTTGGAGCCAACTCAGCCATTAGCAAATTACAACTGCACTATGCCTCGGTTATTAGCCATGACAAGAAAATACAATTAGACTGGGAAGTTGCAAGTACTTCTATTGTGAACTTTCTGGAACTGTGAGAAAACTTTTACCAGAAGAGTGATATAAGATGTGATGTAACTGTTCCGGACCGCTTGTGACGTTATACAGAAATAATGCACGGCAGTTAGTCATGGGGAATCTCGCTGATTGTGGTATAAATGGTAATGCATCGTGGGACAGAAACGTATAATCACTCTTCTATATCATTACGCCGTGAGCATCACCATAGCAACAGGTAAACAAGTGAATTACTGTCTACTGACGAGCTTCAGTAACAACAGAAATGACTAATACTCTGTCTGAGTAGGACTTTCTGTAGAATAAACTGATGTATCCCAGGAGATAGAAGAAGAAGAAGAAGTTAACTTTATTGATCTCACACTGGAGAAATTCTTCTCTGCATTTTAACCCATCCTATATATATACAGTATATATATTAGGAGCAGTGGGCAGCACACATTAGGGCGCCCAGGGACCATCTCCATGATCTTCTTGCTTCGGCTTGGTCAGGACCTAAGCTGGAGGTACCTATCATGCATGTTTTTGGGTTGATGGGGGAAACCGGAGTGCCCGGAGAAAACCCACCCAGACACGGGGAGAACATGCAAACTCCACACAGAAAGGCCCAGGTGACCCGGGGATCGAACCCAGACCATGCATGCAAACTCCACACAGAACACACACAGAACGGCCCGGGCGACCCGGGGATCAAACCCGGAACCTTCTTGCTGTGAAGCAAGAGCGCTAACCACTCAGCTACCGTGCCGCGAGATGGAGGAACTGATAGTATTGATACTTTGCAGTGACATCACGTTGGGGGTGGTCTACATGTACAGCATGTACAGACCACTGCAAAATTCAAGATTCAAGATTCAAACATTCAAAGCTTTTATTTTCATGTGCACAGTAAAGAAACACGTTTCCCTGTACAATGAAATTCTTACTTTGCTGCCCACCCTGGATGCCAAGAGCATGCAATTTTTTTTTTTTTTTTTAAATAGATAAATAAGATAAAGAGAGCATGTAAAAAAAAAGTATAATCAAATAGAAACAATTATCAGTTTTTCTGATTTTACTACTTATAGGTATGTGTTTGGGCAAAAGGAACATTTTGTGACTCAACATTTTGAGTCTATAAACTACTGACAACATTTCTCCAATTCCAAATAAAAATATTATCGTTTAGAGCATTTATTTGCAGAAAATAACAAATGGTCAAAATAACAATAAAGATACATGTTTTCAGACCTCAAACAATGTGAAGAAACAAGACCAAATTCATTTTAAAACAACATAATACTAATGTTTACACTTAAGAAGAGTTCAGAAATCAATTTGGTGCATTTGGTGCATTTGGTGCAATAACCCTTATTTTTAATCACAGTTTTCATGCGTCTTGGCATGCTCTCCACAAGTCTTTCACATTGTTCTTGGGTGACTTTATTCCACTCCTGGTGCAAGAACTGAAGTAGCTCAGCTTTGTGTTTGTTTTGGAATTCAACAGACACTGGAATGGAATGGCTGTGATACATGTAGAGATGCTGATTTCAGAAAAAATGCAGTGGTCTCTCATTTTTTTTCTAGAGCTGTATCTCTTTTGGTGGAATGTTCAGCAGTTACACCATGGTGACACTATGCACACATTAGCAAACACGGACAAAAATATTTTAAGATGATGGTCCTGTTTAGGGGTTTGATTTTCAACAAAAAAGGTGAGTGACTAATTGAAAAACAGTTGGCTAATGTAATTTTATGTGTGAGAGACTTGGAGTGAACAAATCATCTCAGTTGTTGTGGTTCCAACCAAATCAGCTCTTTCTCGTCAGATTGTGTTAAAATAAAGCTCAGATTAAGACTGCGTCCCATTATTTCTTACCCTACCCCTTTATCTACATCATTGTCTTGCCCCTCGATACCGAGCTGAGAGGGCCAAGGGTACGAATGTTCCCCTCAGAAATGGGACACCACTCGATTACCGTTTGCGTCATCATCCCTTGCCTCTACCTGGCTGCTACGTCTACAGAGGCGACAACAATTGACGCAAACAAACGTAAAGAAATTTCAAGGATTATCGGGTACCTCAGCTCGACAAAAAAACTAGCTTGTTTATACATGAAAGTTGCATGAAAACAATAATGTCGGCTAAACAGACATCACTACAATTTAAACCGCAAAAACAGTTCACTAAAAGTAACGTAGAACATAAGCGTCATAATTGTAAACCTGCTAAACTGTTAATCTATAATTACAACTGCTGAAAATACATTTATGAGACTCCTTGGCTGGTCGATGTGACGCTGCCATCCTGATCCCAAAACCTGCCTGAGCTTGTAGGCGTACCCCTTCGTTTCAAGTCTGGTCGAGAGCTTACTTCGTTTCAAGGGGTATGTACAGTAGCCCTCGGTCGTGGCCCGAGCCCTTGATCAAAATTAGAATCGGGACACCCCTTGCCCTCACATGAACGCGCAAAACCAAGGGGTAGGGGTAAGACGAAAGGGTAAGACAGAGGAATGGGACGCAGCTTTAATCTTATTTTAATTACAGAGCTTATGACCCCAAGGGAATATTGATGAAATCAGCTGCAGTCCAGTCCAGTCTAGTCCAGTCGAATCTGCCTCTGCTTCTGTTGTAGGGAGTATTATATCTGTTGATGTAGGCCAAGATAGCAGAGTTATAAACTAAAGCTGAGAACAAAATAAAACTAAATGTGTCTGTACTATTTTCACTGCAGTATTATTTATGTTTTAGGAAAAGTATACGCAATAATTCTTTACTCTGCAACAACTCAAAAGGAAATGCTAATGCGATGTCCTCAGGTGAAATGTCTCCTCACCTCTTCCTCTGATTTAACAAGACAAAACAGTGTTCTCTGTTCCTAAACACATCGCCCCAGTCACTGCATTTATTTTTCTATTGATCAAACGTCAGAAATGCTGCAAACTATGACTAACCAGCACTCGGTATGCCTCACAGCTTTCTATTGGTACTTTGTTGTGACATTACGCTGGCGGTGTCCTACATGTATCTCTATGACGAAATGTTCAGCGGTGCCCATAGTGACACAATGCACAGTGTTAAAAAGTTTTAAGATCATCTGAAACCTCAAGAGAAAATACTAAATAGATATAAACAACTCATTTTCAGGAGTCTGTAATCAATATGAGCAAAAAAGGTGAACTGAAAAAACTGTTGGCTAATGCTAGTTAGGTTGTGACTGTAATTTTATGTGTGAGAGACTTGTTTAGCAGCAGCATCAGCTCACCTGTTGTAGTTCCAATTATGTCAGCTCTTTCGGGTCAGATTGTGTTAAATAAAGTTTAGATTAATGTTTAATAGGGCAGCTTAATGTTTAATAGAGCTGCTTCTGACAGAGCAGTGCCTGCAGCTAACATCACACCCCCACGGAATGTTGATGACATCAGCTGCAAAGTATCAATAGCCCACATTTTTCCACATGTTTTACAAGGTAAAGTTGACTTGAAATCGTGAGATACAGAAATACACTGAAAGCGACTATGAGAGGGCGATGAATTAAAACTATAGGAGATTTTTTTCACTAGTCTCTCAATTTGAGTAATGTGTCCATCTTTTGCGCTGCTCTGGCATTCACATAGTTCCACCTCCAAGACTAGTTTAAAGTTTTAAATGAAACAGCATTGTGCACGTTCTTTATACAAAATGAAACTTCTACCTCACATCATGTTAAAAATGAAGCATGTGTAAAGGTCCTATAATATCCATCCATCCATTTTCTTCCACTTATCCGGGGATGGGTCGCGGGAGCAACAGTCTAAGCAGGGACTCCCAAACTTCCTTCACCCTGGACACTTCCTCCAGCTCCTCCGGGGGGACCTCAAGGCGTTCCCAAGCCAGCCAGGAGACATAGTCCCTGCAGCGTGTCCTGGGTCTTCCTCGGGGTCTCCTCCTGGTGGGACCTGCCCGGAACACCCCCAGAGGGAGGTGTCCAGGAGGCATTCGGAACACCTCAACTGGCTCCTCTCAATGTGGAGGAGCGGCTCCTCCACTCCAGCGAGTCCCTCCTGTGTGACTGAGCTCCTCACCCTGTCTCTAAGGGAGCGCTCAGCCACTCTGCAGAGGAGGCCCTACATTAGTATTATAAAAACATTCATTCTAACATGGCTTAAAGCTCACAAGTATTATTTTGCACAATATTATGCAAAATAATACTTGTGAGCTTTAGGCCATGTTAGAATGTTGTTACATCATGAAAAACATACCCAGAATTGTGTTTTGTTTCATTCACACATGTTTGAGTAACTCTTTATTATTAGTCAGTCTACATCTCCAAAGCTCAAAATGCTCTGTTTCACCTTGTGATGTCATGAAACGAGGGTATTCATCCTTTACTTCTAGTTCAGTAGATTGTTATTTTCAGGGCTGAAATTATCCAAATGATTCTAATGAAGGTGTATGGAGTTTAAAAACACAGTGGTACATCCCAGGGTTTCTGTATGAGAGAAAATATGCAGGATTTGTGTGTTAAACATGTGTGAATGAACCAAAACACAACTCCAGGTATGTTTGTGATGAGGAAACAACATATTAATAGCATAATATGGGACTTATGTGTGGGTGTTGGTGTCAAAGTGATGGACTTCCCTCTCCCCAGACACTTCCTTCACCTTAACCACGGGGATTTTCCAAGGTTCTCCTGCCTGACCCACAATTTCACATCTTTCCAGAAGTCAAATGAACGGAGTGCCTGTAGGGTTTAACAGTTTTCTGTAACCCGTTTTACAATCTGGAGATTTGTGTGCTACCTGCACATCTGTTATTGCTTTGCTTGTAATGTTGGAGTAGGGGATTAAAATTGTCTCTATGGCTGTGTCCGAATGTTCACCCTAGTCCCTAACGTCTCATTCACTACACAGTGCTGCACTCTTTAGCATCTGGATTTCTGGCGTTAGGTCTGGATTTTGAGGTCACCCATAACTATATTGCAAGTCTGCTCATTGCAAAAAACCAAAACAAAAGAAAAAAAAACATTTCTGTAATAAATAATGGTCAACTTATATTGGGACAGATCTGTGCGTTGCAACACTGGAATTTCCCCACTGAGGGACTAATAAAGGCATATCTTATCTTATCTTATCTTAAATACCCAATGCTCTGTTAATGTGTGATATGGTGTGAGTGTGTGTCTGAGAGTGGACAGTGTGTATTGTTCTTATTGTTGACTATAATTGCATTAGATAATTTATTTCTGTAAATCAGGGACTGTAGGTGGAAACTAGCTATTTTTCTGGTGCAGAACATCTCTGTTTTTATGACCTAAATGTCTCTGTACATTGTTCCTTCAAATAAAGGTTAAGCTAACTAATAATAACTAACAATGCCATATACATTTTTGTCAAACTGGAGCTCATGTAAACAGACTGGATTATTCAGCTTTCTGCTGGAAATGTGGAAATGATCGATCTTTTAACAGCTCAAGATAACACCAGCAACTCTACACAGTAACTCTTTATTTAAGAGTGTTTTATTCATAAGTATTAACAAAGTCTTTGCCTTCTATCTGTCTATCTTCGATTTGTCTCTGTCCGCTGTTGTTTTTCCAACTACCGTATATTCACCGCTCTAGTGACTGGTACTAGATGCTACTTTTCAAGGTGCATTGTGGGACATTTTGAGTGCACTACTTTTTCACCCACTGGACAGTCGGACACCACTAAAAATGGCCTGACCCCTAAATAGCGCCTGAAGTAGGGAATAGTCTGGACATTCGGACACAGCCCATATTCTCCATGTAGCTTGCATCAGAACTAGTTGTAGGCCAGATCTGTGGAGAGGTGACCCTGCTCACAGTAATAACTCATGTTTTTCAAGATATTTTTGAGCAGTAAAACACATGTAATTGAATAAATGCAACATTTAGAACATTTAAGCACATTTAATGTCATTCTGTGGCACACTGAAGGCAAAACAAAGTGGAGACAAGAAAGTGCTGTTCCATTTTACAGAAAAGTGTCATAGTGCACCTTTCATCTATGGATTCGTTTATGGTTTTAGTTGCACTGGAGCCAAGATGAGTCAAATCCAGATGACACATTTCCCTAGAGGGACAATAAAGTACATTTTCCAAATCTATAGGAGCAAACCCACAGAGGACGGTGACTTCTTGTGGCCTGTATGTGAAGGGTCCAGGTGTCATGTCCCATTGGGGTCAGACCTGGGTGACTACATTTACCAGAGCAAACAGCACAGAGGAGCGGAGCACGTCAGCTGTCACTCCACATCACTGCATTATCACATGGTGCCCACAGAGCCACTACCAACACCAACTTTCAACTTGCACATGTGCACATTGTGCTCTAAGTCCAAATGAGAGAGAGAGAGAGAGAGTCTGGTACAGTATATCTCAACATTGTGTTCATTTAAATTCAAAAGTGGGTAAATAACTGAAACATGGATGCTATTAATAGTAGCAGCACATGAGCAGTGCACTTCTGCACAGGGCACAGTCCAAATGGAACAGCCACATCTCCACAGCACAGGGCTCCCCTGAGAGCCTCCTCAGCTCAGTGATTAATAACCCCACTGGCCCCTAATCTCTCCATCATCTATCTATGTAAATGCCCTCGGACCCGCCGCGCCAGTGCTCTGACGGATGGCTGTTCCACTGCACTGAGCACGCTCAGATGTGTTAGCAGGCCTGACCTGACGCATGTGAAAGTGATAAGGGAAGGAGAGAGGTCTACACAGAGGAGCTGCACCTATGTACTTGACCCTAATGGCATGTTACATTCTATTCTATTCTAAAATAACTCTAATAAAACTTTATGACCTATTTGCATGCAAAAGGACAAACAAACCATTAAAAAAATATCACAGCATGACAGTAATAAGATCCATTTATCCATGAGACATTTCAAAGCTCTAACCTTTTTAAATTCTTACATTATTAATTGTTTGTACATTCATCAAAGTGTCAGACACTCATATTAACTAAAAATATTTCCATAAATGGAATTATTGAACAACAAAAGTCAGGCTTAATTAAACCTGGATTCAAATCTGGATCAGTATGAAAAGTCTGGATAACTAAAGTCTAATAAAAGGTCATACTAATAATGATCTTTTTTATTAGTGTGACCTAATAAGGCTAATAAGGTCAAACTTTGTTAAATCAGGATTTGGCCACTAAATTAGTGATTCATAACTCATCATAACTTTGAATATGGAAAGAAAGAAAAGCTAGATGTTCTAAGGCTAGATCTTCAGGTGTGCCATTGTAATCCTAATAGTAACATGGTGTTTTGAATGCAACAAAATCTAATGTTAAAAAACAAACAAAAAATAAGAAATGATATTATATTATATTATATGCCCTTATAGCAGATTTAGTTCATACATTTATGCGTCTCTGATCTGAGGAGGGGATGGTACAGACAAGGCGTTTTTACACCACACAGTGTTTTTAACCATTCGCTCCCACAGGTCATTTCAGGCAAGACAGATACAAGAGAGATATGAAAAGGTCAAAGAGCAGAGCAGCCTTAATGTGCGCCTGAATCCGTCTGATAACTGCAGACAAAACCCACCCAAATATCCCTCAGACAAAGCACCTCGCTGTGTCCTGCTGGTTTTATTTGGGGCGTTTTTATTTGCTGTACATCGTCAGTGGCACCAGCGTCACTGTTAGCAACGAGACCCTAACAAGACTAATTGTGGATTTAATGATGAGGGTAAACCTGATGTGATTTCGCTAATTATCAAGTCATCTCAATCTTGTAATTGATAATTATAGCTGACTGATTGTTGGCTAATTACAAAGCAGCTGAAATGAAAACAGACACGTATTGATTCGAGGAGAGATGCTGGGGAGATACCTATGCTTCAAGTGTTCACAATGAAGAAGACATGGGTTCTTATGGGCACGTTCTCAATCTATTGCTCAATTTAACATGCTTTACATTATTATTTATTTTAATATGTTGTTAATTTAAAGGTTCACTATGTAACTTCTCTGGTGAAAGGTGCACCACCTGCATCTCATTAAACTTGTCCAACTTACATTAGTTTCTGGTCAGCAATGTCAAAATCTGTTTTGCGTATTCTTAATGCAAATGAGACCTTCCTTTCCCTCCAAGATCTTTAATCTGGCCCTCGGCTGATTTTCAATTAAAATATTTGAATTATATTTTAATTTTCTATTAAAATTGTGGTAATTTTCTGCGCCTCTTTGCTGCCTCTTTCCAAATGCTCTTAAAGGACCATCGTTTTGACTGTTGACTGTGACACCCTCATCAGCAAAATATCAAAAATGAGAAAAGTGGATGCCGAGTGCGGGATTTTGCAAGAAAAATTTACTAATTCCTATTTGTTGACAGATGTGAATGGGAAACCTGTATACTTGTATTGAAATTGCATTTTTCTTAAAGTTTCAGGTTATTATACTCTGGTTAAGTTCGTGGATGACACCACCCTCATCGGGCTCATCTCTGATGGCGATGAGTCTGCCTACAGGAGGGAGGTGGACCAGCTGGTGTCCTGGTGCAGCAGCAACAACCTGGATCTCAACACCCAGAAGACAGTGGAGATGATCGTGGACTTCAGGAAAGTCACAGGGGGCGAGCAGACCGGATAGCAGCTGACACTTCTCACCCTGGACATGGACTATTTGAGCCACTTCCTTCTGAGGCTACGGTCCATCAGGACCAGAACCTCTCGTCACAAGAACAGTTTCTTTCCCTCATGAACAATTCATAACATCTGCACAAAGTTGGACACTTTATATCACCAGTCACTTTAATTAAGTCATGTTTGCACTACTGTTCTGATGCTGCTCATCTGGACCTTTTATGTTTATTTTTTTTTACTATATAATAGCTATATTCCAGTTATTATTATTATTTAGTGTTTTACGTTCGCACCTTATCACCGAGACAAGTTCTTAGTTTTGTGAATTGTGTTCACTTGACAATGGTAATAAAAGTCTTTCTGATTCTGATTCTGATTCTGAAAAGAAAGAGTTCATCAAATAAAAAAGATTCTGTAATAGATTTGTTTTTTCTCTGCACAAATATTTGGACTTATTGCTATTTTTGAGGTATATATGCCATGAGTTTTCTGATCCAGCCCCTTAGAGATCAAAATAGGGTGGACACGGCCCTCGGACCTAAATGAGTTTGACACCCCTGCTTTAGATAGATAAGAATAAGAATATTATGTATGTATGTATGTATAAATAATTACAAACAAGTTAAGTTAAATGCATTCTTACTGTGAGCCTGTCCGTGTCTCCACAGATCTGACTTGTAATTTGGAATGGCGGATAACTAAACTTTCCAGATTCAACATCATTATTGCTACATTATAGGTTTTATTTGATCCTAAGTTAGACAAATAAAGTTCTATTCGAGTAGCTCAGCTGCTAGACAAAACTACCCAGGAAGAATTCTCTAACTTTTTCCCATATAAGCCCTCTCCATCATCTGAGTCTAGTTCACCCAGCATGCACCTTCTCCTCTTCAGACAGAGACATGTATTTAATAATTAACGCTGTGTCTGGAGGCACGGAGGGGCTAAACTTGCACTAACAAGTGGCTAACTGACAGCCCCGACATATGGCATCCACACATCCTGCTCAGCATTTCACACACGCTCTCTTCCCCCGTCCGACCTGCCAAAGAACAATAAATCACTATCCTAATGCCTGGCAACAATTGGATAATTATGAGTGGGGCTGGGCGGAATTTTCTCCTTGAAATCAAGTCAAGCATTCAGGCTGATTTCCATCCACAGGCAGCTCCGAAACGTGGGCTCGCTCGCATGCTTTTTATTTGGAGTTTGACACCTGAAATAAGAAAAAATACTTAGTCTCTGAAGTGATTACCAGTCGGCTATTAGTGCAGACACCGTGCTGTTTCATTTAACATTATGATTTCACTGAGTGGACTGGTTAATGAGTCCTGCGAAAAAAATGGTGTTGAGGAAGTGATATTTTATGCAGATATTTGAATACTGCCCACCATCAGGTCGCCTCGTACCTCAAATGTCCAAAAGCACACACAGGCAAAGCATGGACAAACGAATCCTGTGGGTGTTTGGAAATTTGGATGTATGAATTATTGAAAAGAAGTAAAAAAAAAGTGTGACTCTTTAAAAAGACAATGGTGTTATCCTGCTATCTGTTATTAATGACCATATTTTGATTTCTGGACTAAATAGAGAAATAAAAATGCAAGGATCACATAAAGCGGGTTAATATGAAGAACAAAATCGCAGAAAAATAGCTTTATCCGCTGTGTGTGTAATCCAGAGTTGACCACATGCTCTTCATTTGTCATAAAATCTTAAGTAGTGACAAGAAAAAGTTATTTTCAGTGACTGGATTAGTGCTGTGAATGTGTGGAGCAATGAGGGCTTCTATTGTAGGACGCTAGGGTTGGTCCAACATCAACTAGTGTAAAATAAGAAAGAAACTAATAAAGTCATCATCATCTAGACATAAACCAGGGTTACATGCTGCCACTTCGACATACCTCCACTCCGACATTGACGTCTAATTGTCGGAATAATGGCATTTCCATTTTTTATCAAACGTCCCAGCACTCATTTTCACATCATTTCACATTTTTTTCCCTTGGTTGGAGCCTCAAGCAAACAAGGTAATTATTAAAAATACAAGATTCAAGATTGTTTATTTGTCATATGCAGGATCAACACAGGGTCAACAATGCAATGAAATGCTGACTCGCTAAGATACTCGAGAAGTACTAATAGCATGCAATAATAGTACATGGTAAAAAGTTTTGCAAAAAGTGCAGGGGAAGAAATAAACAATATAATAAAAACAATATGTAATAAAATGTAATAAAATACAAGGTACAGGTAGGGTTAAATAAGGTGTAAGTAGAGTATTTCACAGATTGCACATAATATAGTGTAGTATAAGTATTGCAAGTGGATTATGAAGCAGGTTATTGCACAGGTAACAGTAGTTTACAGTGAGGTAGTGACAAACATGATACATGAAACATGATACGTGAGCCTACTAGAATGAGCTGTATGTATGGAGTACGAAAGCTTTCAGAAATACTTGTGTGCATAGGATAGCTATGCATATTTGGGAAATCAATGCATAATTGACTGTAGTTGAACATAAAAATAAATATTTGTAAACTCTCGAATGAGTCCAGTCGTACATAAAAAATAGTGTGTGTATTTTATTTATTAGAATGAATTGAAAAGTTATGACATCAAGAATTACAGTCACGAAATGAAAATTTGCGATTACAGTGAACCCTCGTTTATCGCGGGGGTTAGGTTCCAGAAATAGCCCGCAATCAGTGAAATCCGCGAAGTAGGACAATTTTATATTTTACAATTATTCTACATGTTTTAAGGCCGAAAACTCTTCACCAGACACATTATACACCTTTCTGAGACTGGTATTAACATTTTCTCACATTTTTCTCTTGTTTAAACACTCAAACTTTTGTAGATTTTCATTAAAATATATTAATAGTGGGGGGGGGGGGCACGTGACACGCAGATACGTGCGCGCGGACACGTGTGTTTGTTTTGGCACCACATATCCATGCCATGTGCGAAAGTCGAGTGGAAAGCGACCTGGATATCATTTTTGGGCAAGACTCAAGCCAATGCTAACAGTGCCGAACCGCTAACAGACGCCTCTGAGCACCAGTCCTCACCACAAGACCAGGTAAGACCAACCTGCGCTCACAAGAGTTGGTTGCATTTCACCCCGGCTCCAAAATCAGACCGCTATCAATGCGTCGCCAATACTCCACAGCTCTCTAGGACGGGGTCGGGTTCGTGAGGGGAAAAGACCCACTGTCTCCTCTGTGCGCGCGAGTGTCCTCCCCCCGCTGCGGCTCCCTCGAATGCGGCTCTCCCGGCGTCCGGGCCAGGCCCGTCCATGTTGATTCTTGGCTCTTCCATGGTCCGGCTCGCACTCAGTCTCTTCCATGGCTCGTGCAAGTAAACAAAGGCCACACCTCCTGTCACCCAGGCGCTCTCGTGAAGGAAATCAGAGACTCTGTCCCTACCACCCTGTGTGACCATCCCTGGTCTAGACCTGGTTTAGTCCTGGTTTAGACCTGGTTTAGTCCTGGTTTAGACCTGCTTTAGACCTGGTTTAGTCCTGGTCTAGTCTCTTAGCTAATCAGGGCGCAGGACAGAATGTTACACTGTAAAAAAAAAGTTACACTATAAAAAAAATTGAAAAAAAAACAAAAAAATTGGAAAAAAAAATCCGCGAAACAGCGAGGCCGCGAATAGTGAACCGCGATACAGCGAGGGTTCACTGTACACGAATTCACAGACTCGACTCTACTGTCAAAAAAACATCTTTTCACTTCACTGGCGTTATTTATTGAGCAGAAGAAACATCGATCGAGATGCCGGACATTTGCGCTGCATAGGGACTGAACCAGGACTAAACCAGGACTAAACCAGGACTGATGCCAGGACAGTTCTGGTTTAGTCCTGGTTTTAGTCCTGGTTCAGTCCTGGTTCAGGCAAAAATGGTGACGCTCCAAACTACGAGAAGGCTGTCGGAATGCCATTCATCCATCATCTTCCACTTTTCCATTGCTGGGTCATGGGGGCAGCAGTCCAAGCAGATCTGCTGCCCAGAACACAATGCACCAGCCCCCATGAATCCTCCCGCGGGTGGTGGGTCCACAGGAGGATGGCTCACGTCACAACAGGCCCAAGGACACCGGCAGCGCTCATCTGTGGGAGCTGGGATCACACACGGTCAAACTGTCAATGGCGACAAAAAGTGTCAGAATGACGGTATGTTGGGGTGGGGGTCTGTCGGAATGATGGTATGTCGGAATAAGGATTGTACCCCACATAAACCTGTACTTTCCTGTAGCAAACACTGAGATGTGGTTGTTGGTTGGGTTAATAGACTGTTGTACACGTTCACACTTCAGGACCTTGTAGCCTGTACCAACATTTAGCTAAAATGAAACCTATGGAGCTAAATCACCGAAAATATCACTCAAAAAGCTATGTGCCGCTCAAATTAGGTTGGAGTTCTAATTTTTTTGCATCAAGCAAATAATCACGTGGTGTCAAAATAAACTTCCAACTGCCTTTTCAAAATACATTTTCTTAAACCACTACAGCCGTGTGAACACCATGCGTCACATCCAGGATTGTTATGACTGCAAAGTCTCTCTTGTTGTCAACTTTTGTTTTGTGATTTAAAACATTATTCATCCAGTCAACAATGAATACATGAGCGACGTAAAAAGGTGTAAACTGAAGCTTTTAAAAGTATGCGCGTTTGCAGCTCTGCCTGCGTTACATGTTGCTGACACTACCGGCACGGTAGCTGAGTGGTTAGCGCTCTTGCTTCACAGCAAGAAGGTTCCGGGTTCGATCCCTGGGTCGCCCAGGCCTTTCTGTGTGTGTTCTGTGTGGAGTTTGCATGCATGGTCTGGGTTCGATCCCCGGGTCGCCTGGGCCTTTCTGTGTGGAGTTTGCATGTTCTCCCCGTGTCTGGATGGGTTTCCTCCGGGCACTCCGGTTTCCCCCATCAACCCAAAACATGCACCATAGGTACCTCCAGCTTAGGTCCTGACCAAACCGAAGCAAGAAGATCATGGAGATGGTCCCCGGGCGCCCAAATGTGTGCTGCCCACTGCTCCTAATATATGTATATATATATAGGATGGGTTAAAATGCAGAGAAGAATTTCTCCAGTGTGAGATCAATAAAGTCACTTCTTCTTCTTCTTCTTCTCCTGCTGTAAATTCCAGGTTACTGTGTGTGTGCGTGCGTGTGTGTGTGTATATGTGTGTGTGTGTGTGTGTGAGGATCTTCTTCGTGTCATTAAGTGTTAGTACTTCGACAAGTTAAAAGTAGTGCTCATTGCTAAATGTGGAATGCAGATACTTCATAGCGTTAACATTACAGTTCTATTTTATAGCTGCACCTACCACACCTAACCAAACATTAACATAATTTGCCTACGTAATTTTTCAAGGTTTTCAGGAAAATACAAAAAGTGAAGAAGGTGAAAGTGCAGTTTTTGGCTATAAAAATCTTTCTTGTTAGCTAAGCCAATGACACTTAACCAATGCAGCAGGTCTGGAGAGTAGGAAAGAGAAAACTTTATTTGACTAAAAAATGACTAACGAAGTAGATGATCCATCTTCCTCCTCCTCTTGTCATCTTCACTTTTTACCCGGCACACTCTTTCAGAGCTGTTCTTAATGAGCTACAAATGCCCATTACAACATTTTAAAAAGTAAAATAAACATTTTATTTTGATGTTGCCATTTCAAAGTTTCCGTCAGTACTTTTTTAGTGAGTGCACAGAGCATTTGGTCCAGGCAGAACTATCACTTTGAGCGAGTGTAGCTCCTGCTGCTTTCTTGGCTTTTCCTGTGGAGCTGGGCTCGGGTGGGGGGAGGGAACGGGGGTGCGTTGGGTGCAAATCTTGTTTTGATGCTGGCGCTGTCAGGGGCCTAGCCAGAGAGGATAGTAAACACTGCCTTTGCACAACATTTAAAATCAATCCTTCAGCTACAGGCCTTCGAACGCCCCCCCACTACCCTCCTACTCCCCTCTCTCTCTTTCTCCTTGCCCCCCTCCTGTAATGTGTCTACCACTCGCTGATAGAGGCAGCACTTAAAAGCCCCGCCGGAGAATTTTTTGACAAGAGAGATGCGGAGATGTGACCACAAGCGTACCCATGCCCACCACTTTGCATATTAGCCTGCACATTCATGCATACACACACACACACACACATACACACACACACTCACGCACGCATGCACACGCACACACATACGCACACACACACATTCACACACGCACACAAGCTGATGAGCAAATAATCATGTCATTAGCGCGTCGCTATCGGAGGCAGCGGCTCATTTGGCGCCACACAAGCCGTTACCTTTGCTCATGATTGGCCGGAAGATTAGCTGAAAATCATTTGGTTTGCGACTTTATTGCCTGATTAAGTCTCCGTTTAGCGATGGATGGGAACAGTCAACACATGCTTCTTCCAGATGATGGGGGAATGTTAATAAATCTGAAGACGCTTCTGTCTCTTTTGTTTGAGACCATATTTATACATCCCAACAATGGAAAAATGTTTAATATCTGCACAGTGTGTGATAATGAAGATATGGTATAGTCACAGTAAATATTTAACTATATAAGCAAACTTCAGACTCACAACCCATGCAAGGATTTCCAGTGCGTTCACAGCTAGAAAAACAAACAAAATGTATTATAATCGCGCATGATAATATGACATCTGTGCTTGTAGGAAAACTGTGGACTCTTGGGGTCACTGTGTTGGGGGTGAAAAAAATGCTAAAGATGTTGACAGTGTTTGTAGTTTGCAATTAGCTGTGCGACTGATGATTTTAAGTACAGATTTAGTCCACAGTGCCCATCCAGAAGCATTTTAGAGATTGAATTATGAATTTAAAAGGCCATATTATGCCACTTTCTGATCTTTGTTATAATGTTCCTTTCTTCATCAAAACATACCTGGAGTTGTGTTTTGTTTCATTCACACATTTATGATATGTTTAGGGGCGACAGTAGCTGAGTTTGTCCATTAATCTGAAGGTTGACGGTTTGAATCCCGCTCTCGATATAAACATCATTGGTTGAGCGGTCAGATTCACTGACCCACAGTTGGCAGAGCGATTCCAGCTCCCACAGATGAATGCTGTTGTTGTGTCCTTGGGCAAGACCCTTAACCTCACCTCCAGTGTCTGCGTACACTGATGAGTGTAAGTGTGTGTGAATGGATGAGTGGTTCCTTGTTGTAAAGGGATTTGAATGCCTTGAAAGTTGGAAAAGCGCTATACAGTATAAAAATTTGACCATGTTTAATACTCAAACCCTGCATATTCAGTTCTTCTATCACACAGAAATCACTCCTCCACACACAAGTTCCAGCTTGTGATGTCATGAGGTGGTAAAGGAAGTGCTCCGTTGTGTTTTTAAACTCAATATGCCTTCAGTAGAATCATTTGGATCCCAACCCGGAAAATGCCGGTCTCTACTGAACTTAAGGTAAAAGGAGCTGTTTTCAAACCTCAAACAATGCAAAGAAACAAGATCAAATTCATTTTAAAACAACATAATACAGTGGTACCTCACCTTACGAAATTAATTTGTTCCAGAAGTGGTTTCGTAACGTGAATTTTTCGTAAGTTGAGTAGTTATTTCAATGGAAAAGGCCTGATCCGTTCCAAGGTTGTTGTTTTTTTTTTTAATAAAAGAAGAAATTCAATTTGTCAGCTGGACAAAATTTGTTTGGTCGAAAACGTTTCGCCGCTCATCCGAGAGGCTTCGTCAGGCTTCGTCAGGTTTCGTCAGTTCTCAAATTGAATTTCTTCTTTTATCATGGATTCTACCTGGACGAATGAGGGACTCTTCACGTTTTTTTTTTATAGTGTAACATTTTTTTTTATAGTGTAACATTTGTGTTCTGCGTCCTGATTGGCTAAGAGACTGTAGACCAGGACTAAACGTGGAATAAACCAGGTCTAGACCAAAACTAAACCAGGTCTAGACCAGGTCTAAACCAGGTCTAAACCTGGACTGGACCTGGACTAAACCAGGATTATCCCAGGACATGGCAGTGCCGTTGGATGAGCGAGTTGCTCGTGTCTCTGCGCTCCTTCCGCATTCCGCGCTAGAGCTAAGAGGCCGAGAAAGACGCTCTTTCAGCGGGAATAAGAGCGGGGCGGGCTCTGGTTCTATCTGACCTCCAGAGCCGGGGGGCTGACACTGTGAGCTAACAGGCCGAGAAAGGTGCTCTATCGGCGGGCAAGACCGCGGGGTCTCGCTCGGGGCAGGCTCTGGTTCTATGTGACTTCCAGGTCTAGACCAGAACTAAACCAGGTCTAGACCAGGTCTAAACCAGGTCTAAACTAGGGCCGGACCAGATCCAGACCCGGACCAAACCGGGACCAGACCAGGATTAAATCACACCGTGCTCGCCCGCGCGTGCTTGGCCCCGAGGGGGAGGCACGGCCCGGGCGCCGCGGCTCCATCCCGTGTCTCCCCCCCACGCTTCACTATCAACACATTCCTTTGAAAATCTATGAAAGTTCGAGTGTTCAAACGAGAGAGAAATGCGAGAAAAGACAACTCCAGTCTGAGAAAAGCGTAGAATGTGTGTGGTGAGGCATTTACAGCCCTAAAACATGTAGAACAATTGCAAAATACAAAGTTATCCTACCTCGCGGACCTCTCCCACCGCGGGCCACCTCTGGAACCTAACCCCGTGTGTGTTGATAAAGTGTATTTACGTTTCGGGGCGTGCATCTGAGCATGCATCTGAGCGCGCATTAATTGAATTTTTGAGATTTCGTGTTTCGTAACTTGAATTTTCTTTCGTATCTAGAGACCAAAATTCAACGTTAAGGCCTTTCGTAACTTTGATTTTTCGTTTGTAGAGTCTTTCGTAAGGTGAGGTACCACTGTACTAATGTTTACACTTAAGAAGAGTTCAGACATCAATATTTGGTGCAATAACCCTTATTTTTAATCACAGCTTTCATGCATCTCCACAAGTCTTTCACATTGTTCTTGGGTGACTTTATTCCACTCCTGGTGCAAGAGCTGAAGTAGCTCAGCTTTGTGTTTGTGTTGGAATTCAACAGACGCTGGAATGGAATGGCTGTAATACATGTAGAGATGCTGATTTCAGAAAAAAATGCAGTGGTCTCTTTTTTTTTTTTTCCAGAGCTGTAGATGATTTCATCCCTGGATGTGCCTACCTCTACTGAACTAAATGTAAAAAGTAGCTGCTAACTACTACTTCATGACATCACAAGGTTTGAGCTTTGGAGATGTAGACAGAATAATAATGCAGGATTACTCAACCATGTGTGAATTCCATTTGCAATTTTGAGCACATTACAAGGGCATCTGCAGTCAGCACCTGGGGACCCATCTCCTCATAATCAGGAACACTCTGCATGAGGAGAACATGCACACTAAAAAAATACAGTATTGCCTGGGTCTGATCAGTGGTGGTTATGAAAGGTGAATCCACTGTACTTAATGTAACCCCAGTTTTACACCGAGCACTAAAATATTCAGACCTGGACTCATTCACAAACATCTCCCAAAACATTATCATATCTGTGGAGAGGCATTCCTGCTCATGGTTAGAAAGCATGTTTTTCTAGGTATTTTTAAGCAATAAAAACACCTGTAATAAAATAAATGCAAAGTTGTATAATTCTTATACTATACTATAGAATTTTCAAGAGAAACAAGAGGCCAAACCTGCCACCAGAAAAGTTACACAATTTTTGAAATACAGCTCTGGAAAAAAATAAGAGACCACTGCAAAATTAACAGTTTTTCTGATTTTACTACTTATAGGTATGTGTTTGGGCAAAATGAACATTTTTGTTTGAGTCTATAAACTACTGACAACATTTCCCCTAAATTCCAAATCAAATATTATCGTTTAGAGCAGACCCAGGCATTTCAAGGCCCGGGGGCCAAATACGAGCCAACTCTGACCGGCCCGCGAAAGGTTGCTTGGAATTAAGAAAATAAAACCTACTTTCAAAATGGTATATAATGCATTTGTACTGATGATCATCTGCCAGATGTGCTTCACATCTGCCAGATGTGCATTCTCCATCTCAACAAAGGCTAGATTTGTTTCACTGATTAAGAAAAAAAACACTAAACCATGCTAACTTTGACTTTTTTTCTACACAGTTTGGCAGATGGACAAAAATGCTGTGAAATATCTTGTATTCTATTATTTGGCAAACAAAGACATTCTGGTGTCTTAATAGAAAGTTAAGAAAGTTAAACTCAGAAAGCATCCATCCATCCATCCATCCATTTTCTTCCGCTTATCCGGGACCGAGTCACGGGGGCAACAGTCTAAGCAGGGACTCCCAGACTTCCTTCACCCCGGACACTTCCTCCAGCTCCTTCGGGGGGACCCCAAGGCGTTCCCAGGCCAGCCGGGAGACATAGTCCCTCCAGCGGGTCCTTTGTCTTCCCCGGGGCCTCCTTCCGGTGGGACATGCCCGGAACACCTCCCGAGGGAGGCGACCAGGACGCATCCGGAACAGATGCCCGAGCCACCTCAGCTGGCTCCTCTCAATGTGGAGAAGCAGCGGCTCTACTCCAAGCCCCTCCCGTGTGACCGAGCTCCTCACCCTATCTCTAAGGGTGCGCCCAGCCACTCTGCGGAGGAAACTCATTTCAGCCACTTGTATCCGCGATCTCGTCCTTTTGGTCATTACCCAGAGCTCATGACCATAGGTGAGGGTAGGAACGTAGACTGACCGGTAAATTGAGAGCTTCGCCTTTTGGCTCAGCTCCCTCTTCACCACAACGGTCCGGTACAACGACCGCATAACTGCCGACGCTGCACCGATCCGCCTGTCAATCTCACGCTCCATCCTCCCCTTACTCGTGAACAAGACCCCGAGATACTTGAACTCCTCCACTTGAGGCAAGGACTCCCCACCCACCCGGAGAGGGCAAGCCACCTTTTTCCGGTCGAGAACCATGGCCTCGGATTTGGAAGAGCTGATCCCCATCCCAGCCACTTCACACTCGGCTGCAAACCGCCCCAGTGCACATTGGAGGTCCCGGTTCGATGAAGCCATCAGGACAACATCATCTGCAAACAGCAGAGATGAGATCCTGTGGTTCCCAAACCAGATCCCCTCCGGCCCCTGACTGCGCCTAGAAATTCTGTCCATAAATATAATGAACAGAACCGGTGACAAAGGGCAGCCCTGGCGGAGTCCAACATGCACCAGGAACAGGTCCGACTTACTACCGGCGAATTATGCGAAGACAGCTCCTGCTCCGGTCATACAGGGACCGAACAGCCCTTAGCAAAGGGCCCCGAACCCCGTACTCCCAGAGCACTCTCCACAGGACCCCACGAGGGACACGGTCGAATGCCTTCTCCAGATCCACAAAGCACATGTGGACTGGTCGGGCAAACTCCCATGCACCCTCGAGCACCCGATGGAGAGTATAGAGCTGGTCCAGTGTTCCCCGACTGGGACGAAAATCACACTGCTCCTCCTGAATCCGAGGTTCGACTATCTATTTCTCCTCTCCAGCACCCTGGAATAGACCTTACCAGGAAGGCTGAGGAGTGTGATTCCCCGATAGTTGGAACACACCCTCCGGTCCCCCTTCTTAAACAGAGGGACCACCACCCCGGTCTGCCAGTCCAGAGGTACTGTCCCCGACCGCCACGCGATGTTGCAGAGACGTGTCAGCCCAGACAGCCCTACAACATCCAGAGACTTGAGATACTCAGGGCGGAGCTCATCCACCCCCGGGGCCTTGCCACCGAGGAGCTTTCCAACCACCTCAGTGACTTCAGCCAGGGTGATGAGTGAGTCCGCCCCCAAGTCCCCAGCCTCTGCTTCCTCCTCGGAAGACGTGACGGTGGGATTGAGGAGATCCTCAAAGTATTCCTTCCACCGTCTGATAACATCCCCAGTCAAGGTCAACAGCTCCCCATCCGCACTGTAAACAGTCTTGGTGAAGCACTGCTTCCCCCTCCTGAGGCGCCGGACGGTTTGCCAGAATTTCTTTGAGGCCGTCCCATAGTCCTCCTCCATGGCCTCTCCGAACTCCTCCCAACTCCGAGTTTTTGCCTCTGCCACCGCCCGGGCTGCAGCACGCTTGGCCCGCCGGTACCCGTTGGCTGCCTCCGGAGTCCCACGAGCCAACAAGACCCGATAGGACTCCTTCTTCAGCCTGACGGCATCCCTTACTTCCGGTGTCCACCACCGGGTTCGGGGATTGCCGCCGCGACAGGCACCACAGACCTTACGACCACAGCTACGGGCGGCCACATCGACAATAGAGGCCGACAACAGAGCCCATTCGGACTCTATGTCCCCAGCCTCCCCCGGAATCCGGGAGAAGCTCTCCCGGAGGTGTGAGTTGAAGGTGCCCCTGACAGAGGGCTCTGCCAGACGTTCCCAACAGACCTTCACTACGCGCTTGGGCCTGCCAGGTCTTTCCGGCTTCCTCCCCTGCCAGCGGACCCAACTCACAACCAGGTGGTTATCGGTTGACAGCTTTGCCCCTCTCTTTACCCGAGTGTCCAAGACACGCGGCCGGAGGTCAGATGACACGACAACAAAGTTGATCATCGACCTCCGTCCTAGGGTGTCCTGGTGCCACGTGCACTGATGGACACCCTTGTGCTTGAACATGGTGTTCGTTATGGACAAACTGTGGCTAGCACAGAAGTCCAATAACAGAACATCACTCGGGTTCCTCCCAATCACCCCTCTCCAGGTGTCACTGTCGCTGCCCACGTGAAGTCCCCCAGGAGAACAACGAAGTCCCCGGTCGGTGCACTGTCCAGTACCCCTCCCAGGCACTCCAAGAAGGCCGGGTACTCTGCACTGCTGTTCGGCCCGTAGGCCGACACAACAGTGAGAGACCTGTCCCTGACCCGAAGGCGCAGGGACGCGACCCTCTCGTTCACCGGGGTGAACTCCAACACACAGCGGCTGAACCGTGGGGCAATGAGCAGGCCCACACCGGCCCGCCGCTGTTCCCCGCAGGCAACGCTAGAGAAATGGAGAGTCCAGCCCCCTTCAAGGAGTTGGGTTCCAGAGCCCAAGCTGTGCGTGGAGGTGAGGCCGACTATATCTAGTCAATAGCGCTCAACCTCCCGCACGAGCTCAGGCTCCTTCCCCCCCAACGAGATGACATTCCATGTCCCCAGAGCTAGTCTCCATGTCCGCGGCTGCCGCCTAGATCTCTCTGCACCGGCCCCTTATGGATCCTCCTGCGGGTGGTGGGTCCACGGGAGGACAGCCCCACGTTGCTCCTTCGGGCTGAGCCCGGGCTCCACGGGGGAAGGCCCGGCCACCAGGCGCTCGTTCGCGAGCACCCACCCAGGGTGGGGCCCCGGTGACGCCAATCCGGGCAGCGTAACTGGCCTTGATCTCGTATTCGTCATAATGGGCTTTTGAACCGCTCTTGGTCTGACCCGTCCCCCAGGACCTGTTTGCCTTGGGTGACCCTACCAGGGGCATAAAGCCCCCGACAACATAGCTCCCGGGATCATTCAGGCACTCAAACCCCTCCACCACGTTAAGGTGGCGGCTCAAGGAGAGGTCAGAAAGCATTGTGAGGTTAATGTGAAAAGGAGTTACAAATGTTTCACGTTTACCATTGGTTTGAATTATTTTACTGAATAAATTCAGTTTTTGTAAAACCTCAGTCTCTCATTATGTAATAATAACACAGAACTTACCAGCTTCTGTAAACAATGTCATTTACTGATTTCAACGTAGAAATAAAATTAATAACCAGGGTAGACTTCAGACTTTTGGCCCGGCCCTCCACAATATTTTCAATAATTGCCCACCCCTGGTTTAGAGCATTTGTTTGCAGAAAATGGTCAAAATAACAAAAAAGATACATGTTTTCAGACCTCAAACAATGCAAAGAAACGAGATCAAATTCATTTTAAAACAACTAGGGCTGTCAAACGATTAATTTTCTTGATTGCAACTAATCTCAGAAATTTCATAGTTAATCGCGATTAATCGTGATTTATTTTGCATGTTTAAAATTGATATCTTGCAGTAAGACCATTCGAATCTAAAGTTAAACTCACAATGCAAAGTATTTCTCACCATTTTTTTTATTTCAAAAAAGTGCAGAGAAAGGAAAAAGTAACAATGAACCAGTAATAGTGCTTACTTTGAGAAATTGTAAATAAATGATTGAAGCCCGCTCGAGCTGCCTACGGATGCGTAGAAGGAACAAAATACTAGCAAACTCAAAATAGCGCGTTTAACCGACAATGAGTTTAATTAATACAACCAAATGAGCTGCATATGGATGGTAGAATTGCGGAAAATGCTGGCAAACTCTGATCGCGATTAAAAAAAATGTTCGCGATCATAACTCTAATCGCGATTAATCGTGATTAACGCGTTAATATTCCCAGCCCTAAAAACAACATAATACTAATGTTTACACTTAAGAAGAGTTCAGACATCAATATTTGGTGCAATAACCCTTATTTTTAATCACAGCTTTCATGCATCTTGGCATGCTCTCCACAAGTCTTTCACATTGTTCTTGGGTGACTTTATTCCACTCCTGGTGCAAGAACTGAAGTAGCTCAGCTTTGTGTTTGTGTTGGAATTCAACATACACTGGAATGGAATGGCTGTAATACATTTAGAGATGCTGATTTCAGAAAAAAATGCAGCGATCTGTTATTCCTCTTATTTTTTTCCAGAGCTGTATTCAGAAAGTTAAGTAAGGATTAAAGAACGAGCAGCAGTGTTACCATGGCCCCACCAACTGAAAATAGTTCACTTTTAAAGGGTCCATATTACACTATTTTCTGGCCTGTTATAATGTTGTTTCCTCATCGAAAACATGTCCAGAGTTGTGTTTTGTTTTGTCCACACATGTTTAGCATATTTAGGCCGGATTCTTCTCTCAAACAGAAAACAATCTGTTCAACCTTGTGATGTCATGTAGTAATAGAGGATGTGCTCCACTGTGTTTATTAACTCTACTAGAAACCTTCACTAGAATCATTTGGATCCCAGTCTTGAAATGCTGATCTCTACTGAACTAACGGTAAAAGGAGCTGTCAGGAGTTTTTTCGAGACGTAGACAGAATAAGAACAAAACACAACTCCAGGTAAGTTTTTGACGAGGTATCAATATTATATATTCTAACATGGCTAAATGCTCACAGCAGTTCATTTTGCGTGATATAAGACCTTTAAATGTGGCTGGAACTACCTGTGTCATTACACAAAGATTAAAGCATGGCAGTTAGATTTATAATTCTCACAGACCATGATCCAGTCCAATAGCTCCTCACATGCACGGGTTAGGCGCAGTGGTGAATGACATGTTGAGCAGACAGAAGCTGGAGCTGCAGCAGAGGTACAATTAAAGTGTGCTAAAGGTAAGCACACAGCTGCAAATTGCCTCAGCTTCTTTATCCAGGAAATCAAATGGTCTTTCCGCTATTGATTGACTGAGATCAGACCAGATCTGCACCAGCTGAACACAGCCTCCACACAGCCTCCACACAGTCTCCACACAGCCTCCACACAGCCTCCTCACAGCATCCTCACCCCACAGCCTCTACACAGCCTCCTCACAACCTCCTCACAGCCTCCACACAGCTTCCACACAGCCTCCACACAGCCTCCACACAGCCTCTATTCAGCCTCCACCTCCTCACAGCCTCCTCACCCCACAGCCTCTACACAGCCTCCTCACAGCCTCCACACAGGCTCTACTCAGCCTCCACCTCCTCACAGCCTCCTCACAGCCTCCTCACCCCACAGTCTCTACACAGCCTCCTCACAGCCTCCTCACAGCCTCCACACAGCCTCTACTCAGCCTCCACCTCCTCACAGCCTCCACACAGCCTCCACCTCCTCACAGCCTCCACACAGCCTCCACACAGCCTCCTCACAGCCTCCACCTCCTCACAGCCTCCTTACGGCCTCCTCACCTCACAGCCGCCTCACTGCCTCCACACAGCCTCCACACAGCCTCCTCACCTCAAAGCCTCCAACAGCCTCCTCACAGCCTCCTCACAGCCTCCACCTCCTCACAGCCTCTACACAGCCTCCACCTCCTCACGGCCTCCACCTCCTCGCAGCCACCTCACAGCCTCCACACAGCCTCCACACAGCCTCCACCTCCTCACAGCCTCCTCACAGCCTCCACCTCCTCACAGCCTCCACACAGCCTCCTCACAGCCTCCTCACACCCTCCACACAGCCTCCACACAGCCTCCACCTCCTCACAGCCTCCACACAGCCTCCTCACAGCCTCCACCTCCTCACAGCCTCCACACAGCCTGCTCACAGCCTCCTCACAGCCTCCACCTCCTCAGAGCCTCCTCACAGCCTCCACTTCCTCACAGCCTCCACACAGCCTGCTCACAGCCTCCTCACAGCCTCCACCTCCTCACAGCCTCCACCTTCTCACAGCCTCCTCACAGCCTCCTCACAGCCTCCACACAGCCTCCACACAGCCTCCTCACAGCGTCCTCACAGCCTCCACACAGCCTCCACACAGCCTCCTCACATGGGCTAAGTGGAGCCGGGTGGTGGAGGAAGAGGCAGAGGAAGGATTTGTGCAACAAACAAGCATCAGTCAGAGAGCACTGTTTCATGTGAGCAAAGGCGGCGAGCTCCAAACACCACCAAGGCTTTTTACCACGGGGACTTAGAGGCAGGCCCGGGGGAGGTGGAGGCAGTTTACCATGACAACCAGGAGACAAGTCAAAAGCATCAGGGTTGTTAGAAATGTTATAATTTAGGAGTGTGGTGCCACTTTATTATTAGGATTAATAGGATTACTATTTTAACAACACATCATCAGTATGGTAAAACTAACCTGTCTCATGACGGTCTAAACCAGGCTCACGTTCCCTATTAGTGGGTGAACAATCCAGCGCTTCACAATGATAGGAAGACCCGACATCGAACATCGACATCTACAGCCTTAAGAGCACTGTGTAACTTTATGGTTGGGCGTCCGGCACCTGCTTGTTTCTGTGTCATTGCTCTGCTTTGACATTAAACAGCTCTACTTTACATGTATTTAATTACAGGTGGTTTTATAACTCAAAAATACCTAGAAAAACAGACATACTGAGTGCGATGATTGACTCCACAAATCTGACCTGAGGCTACGTTATATGATGACGGTCTAAACAGACCACTTTTTATTCCGTGTTTAGACAAGCATTTTCGGGAGGAAATCTGTGTGCATATGGTGACGCAAAAGTGTGTGAAATTCGATTGAGTATGCATGCCAGGCGGCTAGGTGGTGCTGTGATACATTATCACTATGTCTATGCGCATGTGTAGAATCTTCCTTCTTCTCATCTGCGCCGCGAAAAGCAAAACAAAACATAGCCATGTTTTGTTTTGTTTTTCTGGTTTTGTTTTTTACCGGTAGCAAAAAAAAAAAATAAAAAAAATTGTGTGGTCAGATGAAAAAGTTCAACTATTGCTTCAGACCACGTTAGACTACAAAGCAAACAAGGTGTGGACTGGGAGTCCTGCCAAACAAAGTGCACTGATATATGGACCGATGTGACGTAAACACATACGCGACGTCAGCAGATTTGACCAGAGTTTTGTGTCTTGGGCAGTGTAGACTGGATTAAAGTTTTCCACTTTGGAGGGCGGTTTCAGTTTTATGTCTTTTTAAGCCCCCAAAACTCTGTCACCGTCTAAACGAAAGGCACTTCTAATAAAATATTTATTGTTTTTACCCGTAAACAGACCCTGAAGCTTGGTCTGGTTTGGTCTCCATGAAGATCCATCCATCCATTTCCTTCAGCTTATCCGGGGCCGGGTCGCGGGGGCAACAGTCTAAGCAGGGACGGATGAAGATCCATCTATCTCCATGAAGATAGAAAGGTTAATGCTATACTATGAAACATTTCAGAAAAAAACAACAAAATTGCCATGAAGAAAAGCATCCTCCACCAGAAAAGTTGCACAATGCTCCTTTAACCTTTCTGATTCTGATTCTGATTCTGAATTCATACTCAACAAATAGTTTATTAAGAATAAAGCGGATTAGTAACTATTTCATTAAGGGGTTAGTAGTAAAGTAGTTGCTATCTCTGAATCTCTTTTTAATAAACTATTTGTTTGTTATGAATTCAATCTTTGTCATGCTTAATGAAGTTACTATTAAAGATGGATTGTGTAACTTTTCCGGTGGAGGGTATGCCACATTTTTTTCTTTGCTTCGTATGTTCCACAGTATGGCATTAAAAATTCTATCCAGTCTTTCATTAGAGGTAATTTTATTGTTCAGAAATACCTTTAAAAAGATGTTTTCTTATGTGTGTGGGCCCGCCCCTACACCAAACCAATCTATACCTTGGCCTGCTTGCTTCCATGGAAACAAATAAGTTTAATGCCACACTGTGAAACATTACAGACTGAACAGTTAAGCACGTCTACATGGAGACAAGCATGCAGCGTACCGTCCCCAAGAAAGTTACGCAGTGCAACTAAGTATTACAAAAAGTGTTGTGAAAACCAGAAAACCAAATGTTTGGAAGTAGGTCATGAGTTCTACTTTAAAATCTTGACTTTCCTTCCAAGCTGTGGAATAATTGGACCAAACATAAACTATAAATATATGTGTACTGTATGGATGTTTTCTTCAATGCCTCTCACTTTGAAATAAATGTTTCTTAACTTGCAAAAAGCATCAAGAATAAAGTTGCACTGATATATCTTTGATTCAGTGCTTCTCCATTTACTCTTTACCTCCTTCACTCCTATTGATACTTTGCAGCTGATGTCGTCAACATTCCCTGGGGTTCTGATGCTAACTGTAGGCACTGCTCTGTCTGAGGCTTTGTTAGACTTTAATCTTTAATTTGAACTTTATTTCATCACAATCTGATCAGTCCCTCTAACATGCAGTACAGCTCTGGAAAAAAAATAAGAGACCACTGCAAAATCAGCAAATCAGTTTTTACTTCTTTTAGGTATGTGTTTGGGCAAAACGAACATTTTTGTTTGAGTCTATAAACTCCTGACAACATTTCCCCCAAATTCCAAATAAAAATATTATCGTTTAGAGCATTTATTTGCAGAAAATGACAAGATCAAATTAATTTCCGAACAACATAATACTAATATTTACACTTAAGAAGAGTTCAGAAATCAATATTTGGTGCAATAAGCCTTATTTTTAATCACAGCTTTCGTGCGTCTTGGCATGCTCTCCACAAGTCTTTCACATTGTTCTTGGGTGACTTTATTCCACTCCTGGTGCAAGAACTGAAGTAGCTCAGCTTTGTGTTTGTGTTGGAATTCAACAGACGCTGGAATGGAATGGCTGTAATACATGTAGAGATGCTGATTTCAGAAAAAAACGCAGCGGTCTGACAAACAGTATTTTTTTCCAGAGCTGTAAGTATCGGGGCACAAATCGTCTCCATAAAGTCTGGCCCTAGTTGACTTTCTATTTAAAACTGGTTGCTCCTTTCTATGTAACAGCTTCTTGTGAACTTTAAAATGTTAGTTTTAACCTGCTCTACATGATCCTGATGTTTTTGATTCACTATTTGTCATAAATCAAAATACCAGATATGCTCATTAATAACAATCAAACCGCCAGCTAGTGTTAGCGATAACTTTGATTGACCGTCAACATCCTCACTCCTGATTGGCTGCCATGAAATGCCACGAAATGCCATGAAATACTCAGAATTTCAAATATGAAATTTAGCTCCAAATTATCCGCAGTAACAGTTCATCTCGACTGGCTTCAGTTGGCCTGAGTTGAGCCTTGAGGAATGGTCCGTCCGTATACTCTGAGAAAAACATGTCTCAGGTTAAGGCACTAGCCACCCGGGTTCAGTTGTGATTGCAGTACTGGCTATATACAGCTCCTTTAATATTGATGGAGATGTAGGGCATGTAAAACAATAATACTGAGTTTGAGTAGTCAGATCATAGACATATTCACTGTTTTAAATTCATCACGTCTGAAAAAAAAAAAAGAAAATCTGAAAACAACCAATTTGTGGATTGCAGGTTCTTGTTATAAATGACATTTTTATATTCAAACAATATAAAATCTGGTTTAAAAGTTGTTATTTGCTATAGAAATGGTCTTTACTATGCATTATTCTGAAACTCATGCATCACAACTTGCACGCATTTACCCCCAAACTGAATCCTCCTGGTGTAGCTAGTGTCTATACTAAACAAATATACTTTACAGCCCAAATCTCCAGCTTTTCCCTCCATTTTCTCCAATCACGGCGCACTGTCTATGGATCGATGTGAGGAAACATAAAGCTCTCTAAATCAGATTGCGGATTTTATGAAGTCAATTTTATTACAGTTTTGCGAGAATGATTGCCCAAGGGCACTGTGCCAATTCAATCTCCATGGGCAGCCATCCTAAACAAAACGGAATTAAAACTTTATGGTAAGACAATGTTTCACTGCTTAGATATAAAGTCCATGATGTCTTTTACTGCTGTGTCCACTATACGTGATCATGCCAGAGGGCTTTGTAATGACCAAAATGAAGTCATTTTTAAATATGGAAGGACCTCACTAAACATGTTATTACTTAAACATTTTTCTTCTTCTTTTTTTATATTATAATTCTTATTCTTATTTTCATCAGTCATGCCTTCTTAAATCATGTTTTGTTTTTTTCAGCAGTCTGTCTGTGTTGAAAATGCTTTGTTTGACTTATGCCCGCCCACTTGTCTTATCCCGCCTACAAAAGGACACAATGACCAATCAGGAAGCTTCTATTTATGGCTAAACCTACATTGTATATATTTTAAATTTTACAGTAAAACTGCAGCAAGCAAAAAAGTGAAAAATATTTATTCATTTTTCAAGATTGTATTTTTTCCTATAGTGGCTATTCAGACTGTTTTTAATAGAAGCAGCTAAGAAGTCAGCATTATTTCTACCTGATAAAATGACCATTTTGCATTTTAATAATAATAGTTTTAGCTGTATTGATTAATATTGGCCTATAGAATGCTGTGATGCCATCTGAAACCAGTACAGGTTGCATGTGGTTTGTGCGCTGTCCATGGTCCTGAACATATGAATATAAACTCTGGGTAAATTTTGGAGATTATTTTTTTTGTGGCTATAGCGATTGTGCTTAGAAAAAAAGTTTTAAAGAATAAGTTTCTCAATGTCTCAAAACTAAACCTCAATACCAGCATGTACACCTTTGATTTATGTAGCATTTGGACTCTAAAGAATACTTTACATTGCATTATCCAGTTACTTCACAGCTGCCCTCGAGCAGACTGACAGAAGGAAGGCTGTCAGTCTGTGCCATTCAGAACATCCTAATGAATCATTGCAATTAATTTATAAGTGCTTTTCACAGCTCTGAGAGACCAGTGCAGAGTGCTGTGACTATAAAGGTACCAGCAACTAGCATGCACTTCCTAATTATATTTACTTATACAGTATCTATACTGGTGAAAGAGAAATTTTAGACAAATTTATGGTAAAGGCCATTTATGTCTTAAAAATTGATGCTGTTAAAGTGTCCATATTTAAACTATTTTCTGATCTGTTATGTTTCCTCATCAAAAACATACCTGGAGTTGTGTTGTTTTTTTTTCACTGACACATTTAACGCAGAAATCCTGCATATTTAGGCTGAGCTCTCAAATAGAAAACCAGTGTTGTATAGTAACGAAGTAATAATACTTCACTACTGTACTTAAGTACATTTTGGAAGACTTTGTACTTTACTTGAGTTAAAAAAAAAAAGATCACTTTTACTTTTACTTCACTACATTTCCGAATTTAATTGCATACTTTTACTCCAATACATTTTCAATGTGCCGTTTAGTTACTCGTTACAAAAAAAACCTCTACTGACTGAAGTAAGTCAGGACGTGCCTGGGCTTGTTCGCTACTTGCGAATGACAATCAGCCTACACCTGTTGGTTCTACTCACCCATGGTAGTTTTGTGTCATTTGAAGCACTGCTGAAGATACTGGGTTTGGTGATATCCATGAAACGCCTTCCTATGGGCAATTAAATGCAGGCACAAAGTACGTTATTTGTAATTTATTAATTACGGTATGGAGGCACTAATGTGTAGTGAATGTTCTTGTTTGAAAACATCCAGGTTATGTGGGGAATACAATTTTTGCCAGTCCGAATGAATGAATGAATGAATGGATGGCAGCACCTGCCTTCACCAGACTTGCAAAAATTGTATTCCCCACACAACCCAGATGTTTTAAAACAAGAACATTTACTACACGTCATTAGTGCTACCATACCATAATTATTAAATTACAAATAACGTATTTTGTGCCTGCATTTACTTGCTCATAGGACGGCGTTTCATGGATATCACCAAACCTAATATCTTCGACAGTGCTCCATATGACACAAAACTACCATGGGTGAGCCGAACATGGGGTTTTACAGTAGAATTAAGGGTCCAATTGGAAAAAAACCCTCTTCCTCCAAAAACACTCCTTCAGTGGTGTTGTGTACCTTATTTGTTTCTTTTTTTTTTTCACAAAAAACCCCCCCCAAAGGTTTGGGGGGGGGGGGGGGCGAACATTAAAAAATATTAAATTCAGACTGCCTTTGCTTGATACTTTTACTTGTACTTTTAATTACTTTACTTGAGTACATTTATTTTTACATTACTTGTCATACTTAAGTACAAGAAGTTCCAGATACTTTAAGACTTTTACTCAAGTAACATTTCAGTCAGTGACTTCGACTTTTACCAAAGTCATTTTTGGGAGGGGTACCTATACTTTTACTTGAGTTTGATTTTCCAGTACTTTATACAACACTGTAGAAAACACTGTTTCACCTGGTGATCTCAGGTGGTTAAACTCCACACACCTTCACTAGAATCACTTGGATAACCTCAGCCCTGGGATTACCAATCTCTACTGAACTACAAGTAAACGGTAACTTGAAAACTATCGCTTCAACATTCAAGATTCAAGAGTCAAGATCAACACAAGGCCAACAATGCAATGAAATGTTTAGGATCAGAAGAACCGTTGACTCGCTAAGATAGTCAAGAAGTACTAATAGTATGCAATAAAAATACAAGGGAAAAAAAGAGTTGTAAAAAGTGCCAGGGAAAAGGTAAACAATGTAATAAGAATATGTAATAAAATATAATAAAATACAAAGTTACAGGTAGGATTAAATAAGGTGTAAGTAGAGTATTTCACAGATTGCACATAATATAGTGTAGTATAAGTATTACATGTGGGTTATGAAGCAGGTTATTGCACAGGTAACAGTCGTATTTACAGTGAAGTTCAGAGGTACAGTGCTTCATGACATCACAAGGTGGAACAGAGAATTTTAAGCTTTGGAGATGTAGACAGACTAATAATAAAGGGTTACACAAACATGTGTATGAAACAACATAAAACTCTGTATGTTTTTTGATGAGGAGGACATGTCTAGTGGTGTTTTGGTGCTGTTATAAGGAGCCCTGTACACCCCTGGGAGAGGAGGATTATGGGTTATCCGGGCAGGGCTGTGCTGGGGGGAGCCCAGATAGCTGCAGTCACGCAGCGGTGAAAACGACGGGCTCTGGGGGTCCTGGAGGTGAAGATTTGGTTCAGCTCCAGTGGTTTGCCCGAGCCTGTGCCTCGGAAATGCTGAGAGGTCACTCCGCTACACCCCCCTCCTCCTCGCCTTATCTGCACCTCTATTTCCGCTCCTCTCCAACCACGTGCCGCTGTGACAAACAGATTTATTGGTTACGTCATATTTCTTCCCTGTTTTAATCAAATGCTGTGGCTCGGCGGGGCTGACTCGTGCCCAGATTAATATCACCATTGATCAGATTGGATGGAGGTGTCCTCGTACTGCGGTTTATTCCCCTCGCCTCGCCTCCTACTTTACTCACACACATACAAAATACACACATATACAAATACACACATACAAATACACACACACATACAAATACACACACATACACACCCACACACACATACAAATACAGACACACACACACACACACACATACACACGCAAATACACACACATACAAATACAGACACACACACACACACACACACACACAAATACACACACATACAAATACAGGCACACACACACACACACACAAATACACACACATACAAATACAGACACACACACACACACACACACACACAAATACACACACATACAAATACAGACACACACACACACACACACACACAAATACACACACATACATACAAATACACACACATACACACACACACACACAAATACACACACGTACACACGCACAGACAAATACACACACATACATACCAATACACACACACACACACACACACACATATACACACACATACATACAAATACACACACATACACACACACACACACACACACAAATACACACACACACGTACACACGCACAGACAAATACACACACATACATACCAATACACACACACACACACACAAATACACACACATATATACAAATACACACACATACATACCAATACACACACACACACACACAAATACACACACATACACACACACACACACACACAAATACACACACACACGTACACACGCACAGACAAATACACACACATACATACAAATACACACACATACATACCAATACACACACACACACACACACACACAAATACACACACATACACACACACACACACACAAATACACACACACACGTACACACGCACAGACAAATACACCCACACACACACAGATACACACCTGATACTGGGAGGAGAGGATGGTCCAGATACCTGGATAATGTTGTGTGTGATTCACTCTTGTATATTTCGGTGTATCAAGGTGAAATTTTCCATTTTAAAGTGGAACTAAAGGCTAAATCCTCCTTTTCACTTCTAAACTGTATATGCTGTTTCAGTAGCATTGTCTAGTCATTTTTTGGTAACTTTAGTGCAAACTAGGTAAGTTAGCTTTCTGGTAAAAATGCCTAGATCTAAGTTTGTGCCACCTTCAGTGACCTCTGCAGTTTCAAGTAGTTGGTGACATCACAAAAGACTGCCATGATTACAGCCAGGTGTTTCTGATTAGAAACACTGCAGGGACGGACTTCCTCATGTTCATTTGACTGACAGGCGGATTAACCAATCAGAAAAACACATGGTAGTGAGGGGAGGATGGAGTGTGAGATTGACAGGCGGATTGGTGCAGCGTCGGCAGTGATGCGGTCGCTGTACTGGGCCGTTGTGGTAAAGAGGGAGCTGAGCCAAAAGGCAAAGATCTCAATTTACCATCAATCTACGTTCCTCCCCTCACCTTTGGGTAATGAGCTTTGGGTAATGACCGAAAGGATGAAATCGCAGAGATACAAGTGGCCAAAATGAGTTTCCTCCGCAGAGTGGCTGGGCGCTCCCTTAGAGATAGGGTGAGGAGCTCAGTCACACGGGAGGGACTCTGAGTAGAGCTGCTGCTCCTCCACATCGAGAGGAGCCAGTTGAGGTGGCTCGTGCATCTGTTCCGGATGCCTCCTGGACTCCTCCCTTGGGAGGTGTTCCGGGCATGTCCCATCGGGAGGAGGCCCCGGGGAAGACCCAGGACACACTGGAGGGACTATGTCTCCCGGCTGGCCTGGGAACGCCTTGGGGTCCTCCCGGAGGAGCTGGTTGGCCCCGCGACCCGGCCCTGGATAAGTGGAAGAAAATGGATGGATGGAAAAAACACATGGTCCATTTGGGTCAGAACAAACATGGCCACTTACAAGTAAAAAAGAACAAAAGAAAATAACAGACAATTAAAACACTAAGCTCGTAAGAAGAAGACTCAGACAAAGAAAAACTTGATTGATTCGCAAGGAAATTACTTGGACACAGTAGCTCACACATTACAATATATTATAATGATAAAGAGAAAAAAATATAAGAAAAAAAACAAAAACGTGATAATAAATTGAATGTTGTCAGCATTTGAGAGGCATGTGCTCCAAATTAGCATCTGTGGTTGGATTGTTCCAACAGAGCAACAGAATGTAAGAGGGACTGGCTGGTCAGGCAGTAACAAATACTCAGTTTGTGCTCAGTTCTCCACAAACTCAACACAATCCTAAGAGTGGCCTTTCCATTCCAGTCTTTACTTTTCTAACCCCCCTACTTCCTGACTCTATCCAGATCAAAGAAGACTCCTTGCTCCTGGATGTCCTCGCAAACATGGAGGAGCAGTGGTCGCACACATCTCCTCATTTCTACTCCCACACTCCTCTTTCCCATCATGCCCCTGTGCTCTGACCATGACATGCTCTCACCCTGCCTCTCCAGCGCCTGCCAGTGTCGCACGACGTCCATCAGCACTGACACGGGGACACCTCTCTCCCCTGCCTCTCTCCCTTCTCTCTCCTCTCTCCCTGCTTTCTCTTCCCCTTTCATCGCTCCTTTTCTCCCTCGTGGTCCGACCTGCTTGGTGGACTACAGCCACACAAACACACACAAACACACACAAACACTTATAAACACACACAAACACACACAAACACTCACAAACACTTATAAACACACACAAACACTCACAAACACACACACATGTTGGGTTTCCATGTGACAGTAAATTGACTTGCATGTATATTCTGGAGACTGATTCTAACCTTAACCAAAGTCTGTACTTACCGAGCCTAAAAAATTGCTCTGTATGAACATTTTCAGGTGGAGGGTCGCCCGCTTGCTTGTCTTGGTGGCAATATTATTGAACTGAATGTTCCACAGACATTAAGCGTCTTCACCAGAACAAGCAGGAGGCACCATCAGACCTGATCTGTGGAGAGAGCTTTTTTCTATTTGAAATTATTTTATTCTATTTGAAATGCAAGCTAGACAATGTGATGGGGTGTTAAAGAAATTTGTATAATAGTGTCTTTAATGAATTATCAAAGTGTTGTATTCTTCTTGTGTTGGTTCATCTCCTGTTGTGAAACCATAGGATGGGACAAAGGACAAAGACTGATTAACTGCTTAGACAAACAATCAAACCAACTGCTGAGTAGTGATGTATGTATGTATGGTAAAGATTAACTTTGTTGAAACTGCTTTGAACTGGGAATTTTCCGCTCCGATGTGATTCTAAATAAAAGGAAAGACGAGGAGGTGTTCTTTGATAATTTGAGTGTGTGGCCTGGACGGAGGCAGAGGCGGCTCTGCTTAACAAATGCTACACCTCATTCTCCCTCATTAACGAGTATAATACTTCTGTGTCTGTTTTCTCATTTGTTCCCTTTGTTGATTTTTATCAGGAAAAATCCCTGACACGGGGTTAGGCAGGTTTTGAAGCAAAATCCACTTTTTAGAGCTTTTAACCATGTTAGAATTTGTATGTTTAAGCAATCTTTAATCACTTATTTTCAAGACGCCATATTGCTGATCAGTGTCCAGTTTAACTGCCATTATATGCTCACTGCTCTGTTCTTACTTCATTCTCTAATTTAATTTTCTTTGTGTACAATTTGACAGCGTCGCGTAGTAATTTTGATACATATGAAAAAAGTCTGCTGCTTGCTAGTGGGATCTGCAGCTGTCCATCAAAGATGCCGACTCTTTGTTGTGATGTTTGGGGCAACGACAGCTTCTACTGGGCCCCACATTTTCACTGAAATTATTTCTTTGATTAAGTTGTTTTAGTTGAATATTACAATTTTAAAAGTAACAATTTTCTACAGGTGTCATAAATTATAACTACAGTATATAGCAGACACAAGTACAATAGGTCTTCTTTAATGTTGATGATATGCGATGACATCGGCAGGGACACAAGCAGGTGGCAGAGCCCCTACTGTAAAGGTTTCATAGTGCAGCTCAACCTTAACCTGTTTGAACTCATATTTGACCTTTAAACCATGATGTTGACCTAATCATAAAGAATTTAGCACATGTCATAGGGACCTGATGTTTGTTCCCATACGGCAGGTCTCCAGGTCTGCGTGATGTAAGTGTGTGCGCAGATATTAGTCCCCAGGATGTGCTAAACACCCGTCCATAGGCACACGCCTCAGCCTCCGCAGGAGGGGGTAAATTACCACACATCTTTTGTTGCTAAGTGCACAAGCGAGTGATGAGCAGAGGCGGCCAGTGGCAGACGATAACTGCAGGAGGTGTGCGTAGGGGGAAAGGGGGAAGGGGTGGAAGAGTGGAGGAGGAGAGGAGGAAGAGAGAGAGAGAGAGAGAGAGGGAGAGAGGGAGGGGGTGCAGTGGGGCAAAAAGCAGGAGGATTCTGATTATGGCCAAAAGACGGCAAGGCGCTGTGGTGTGATGATGGTATAGGGCGAGGAGAGAGAGGAGAGAGGAGGATGGGGAGAAGCAGAGTCCCTGTTGTGTGAGAGTGGGACATCCAGAGAGAGAGAGGAGAGAGAGAAAACAGAAAAGGAGAGAGAGTGAGGGAGAAATAGAGAGGGAGAGAGAGAGAGAGAGAGAGAGAGAGAAGAGAGAAGAGAAAGTGTGTGTGTGAGAGAGAGTAAGAGAGAAAGAGGGGAAGAAAGAGTTCCACAACCAAATAAACTTTCAAAGATTTTAAATACTGTAATGTTTATTCCTCATGATTATCTTACACAGAGTTGATTGATTTGTGCATGTTTGAGTTATCCTGTACTGTCCTGCATTGGAGATTTGAGTGTTCACAAACTCTGTTTTCACCTACCCCCTATGTCCGCCCACTGCTCTTTACTTGTGATATTTCAGTAAATTTAAACTCGGCTTCACACATGTAGCCTTCAAAAGAGAAAAAAAAATGGCCAAAAATGAATCAAAACACTCTCTCTCCTCTCTCTCTCTTTCTCTCTCTCTCTCTCTCTCTCTCTCTCTCTCTCTCTCTCTATATATATATATATATATATATATATATATATATATAAATAATATATAATATATATATATATATATATATATATATATATATATATATATATATATATAAATAGGACAGTGAAATAAAAGAAACATACTTTTAGCCTATAATCAAATAAATAAAAGTGTAAAAGCACCTGAATTGGCGCATGGGGACCTATTAGATCAATCAGGGTGCGACCTTTTTCTAATTGTTCCATATTCATGCTGAACTTCCAAGTGCCATTTAACATTATTGGAGAGGAGGTCCAAAAATCAGGAGCGTGCGGGCCGAGGTGGAGGGAGCACCTGTGTCATTGTTGTGCCTGTTGCCTGGCAACAACATTCTTCCCGGAGCAGTGGAGAAAGCCTGGCATGAAGAAAGAGCACCTTTGAAAACAGAATTCCATATTTTACCCAGGGATTTAGAGGCAGCGTTTGTGGTCAGGAACCGTCATCTGTGTAGGCCACAACACGAGCTACTGTTGACAGTGAAATACTATTAAATTCACCGTCAACCTGCCCACAGTCTGTTTGTGTGGGCATTTAGGGCACACTTTTACACTATAGGTTTATTTACAGGAATAAAGTGCAGGAAACCTGAGGGAATTCAAAATATGTTTTGAATGATTTACATGATTTTCTTTTATTACTTTTTTATTTCTTTCTATTTTGTATTTTTGAGGGAACTACATCAATAAGCCTTACTTGTGTCTAAACTTTTGGGAGCCACCATAGACTGTATAAAGAAGTGGACTAAAGGAGTGTGACATCACCTATCGCACACAATGCTGGCGGTTTATACTAGGGACTTTGGAGAGAAGTCTGTTCCGGGGTTAGCTATGTCCGTTTATATATACAATCTATAGGGGCCTCTTTTCGAAACACATTCAATACTGTGAATCGTTAGTGGATTTGGCTAAACAGAGTCACCAGGCTTTTTATAGCTTTATATCAGGTCTCTCATGTGTCTCTTACTGAGGTTATGCAGTGACGTGTGGTGAGGTTTACAACTGGTGAGGCTCAGAAATGTTGATGTGCTCTAAGCTGCTTTTCTTTACAAACACACACACTAATCACATTAACTAATATTCAATTCATCTTTATTTTGGACTCATGGTCCATTTTTAAAAATAGACAAGGACATCAACAATACAAAACAATAAACATTTATGTTTTTAAAAAGAGCCATACCAGTGTCTCCACATATTGGACTGACATCGTATTGCACTGAGTCTCAAATTTTTGAGTGCCATTATTATTCCATTGTCTGATTTGTTCAGTCTGCAGATAAAACTGTACATTAAAGTTCTTAGTGCAGCTTGCAGAGTGTTCACTCGTGCAGTTGCGAACATGTCAGTCGCACTCGTTCATCGTGGCCTCCTCAAAAGCACCCTCAAAACGTCATGGTAGGCCACCTACAGTCTTTGCACACTGGCGTTTTTGTAATTAATCCAAAGGTGGGCTGTGTACAGTGGTGAACAATATGATTTAAACAATAACAACTGTACATCATTTGTACAAGAGCCAAACTTACATACTTGCATAAGAGTATTCGAGCATCGAGCATCCTACATTGTCTATAAATATCATCATCATCTGCCTAGCCCGCAGTGATGACATGCCCAAGATATTTAATTTTTGTTGTAGCAGTCAATACAACATTCGACAGGCAATAAAAACATTTAGTTTTAATTTTATATACATGTGAAAAGCTAGAAAGAAGAGAGAGAAGTGACTTTATTGATCTCACACTGGAGAAATTCTTCTCTGCATTTTAACCCATCCTATATATATACACATATATTAGGAGCAGTGGGCAGCACACATTAGGGCGCCCGGGGACCATCTCCATGATCTTCTTGCTTCGGTTTGGTCAGGACCTAAGCTGGAGGTACCTATGGTGCATGTTTTTGGGTTGATGGGGGAAACCGGAGTGCCCGGAGGAAACCCACCCAGACACGGGGAGAAACATGCAAACTCCACACAGAAAGGCCCAGGCGACCCGAGGATCGAACCCAGACCATGCATGCAAACTCCACACAGAACACACACAGAAAGGCCTGGGCGACCCGGGGATCGAACCCGGAACCTTCTTGCTGTGAAGCAAGAGCGCTAACCACTCAGCTACCGTGCCGCCAGAAAAGAAAAAATAATAAAATGTAAATAACAGATTGGGGTCTTGAACCCGGAGCATCCTCAGTACTCTAGGTACAAATCTACTGAGCTAAACTCCCGAATGTAGACGTCCACATTTGCCCCTAGGCACCAGTTTGGACACACTTCACCTATCTCCCAGTCCAGCTCTAGTTATAATCCCAAGATTCCTGGCGCTCTCTCAGCCACATAGTGCTTATATGGCTACAAGTGTACAGAAAACCTCTGAAATGACTGAACCACTCCCTGACCAAACGCCTCTTGTATTCATATTACTTTCTTTTGTAATTGTTTATTAATTTACACATAAATATAAAAAAATATATTCTACATTATTTGCATTTTGAGCATGTTGTCAAGTTGCCATATCTTATAAGGGTGAGATTTGAGGGCTGGCTGTGTGGTGTGGCTCTAAATCACGTTGATCACGCTCCAAATGTCACTGGTGCAGCAGCAGCTCAATGTGAGACAGTTTCGATCAACACATATGTAAGAGGGGTGCATACGTGTGTCTGTATGTGCTCATTTATAGATCAAAACATAGAAACTGTGTTCAAAATAACCAAAATCCAGTGTTTTATTGGGTCTATGGTACCATTTAGATAAGATACTGAAGATGGACTTGATGGTTATTTGCTGTACAAAGTATAATGGCCTAAGTAGTTTTTGGGGGTAATTTGAGTCATTCTACTCTCCAGACTGCATCTGTAGGTGTCATTGGCTCCATCTTCGACCAATCAGATAGACTTTTACAGCATAAATACAGAACCTGTTTATTTTAGTAAAATGACTTCAGCAATAATACTATGAGGCGATCTGGAGAAAGCTCATTTGTCACAATTCTCTCTTTTTCTATTTGCCCAGGTTAGAAATGTTTAAATTTTTCATTCAGTATATGATGTGTTTACACAAAGAAATAGTAAGAGTCCTTTTATCGGCCCCTGGGGGGACACCTCATGCTACACTATGCATAATGGCATGTGCAAATGACATTATTATTATATTATTATTGTTATTATTAAAGGACAAAACCTCCTCAAATGTGTAGCCATACATTTTAGCCTGTTTTAAAGGTCCTATATTACACAAAGTTGACTTTTGTGAACCTTAAGTCATATTATAATGCTGTTACCTGCTCCAAAACATACCTTGAGCTATGTTTGTTTCAGTCACACATGTTTGAGAAACCCTTTATTATTATTATTATTCTGTCTACATCTCCAATGATCCTCTCCAAAAATGCTCTGTCCACCCTGTGATGTCATAAAGCAGTAGTTTTCAAAAGAACAGCAATCTTTTACCTCTCCAGTTCAGAAGAGACTGACAATTTCAGAGTTGGGCTCATCAAAAATAATTTCAGTGAAGTGGTATGGAGTTTAAAAACACAGTGGAACACTTCCTGTATTACCAAACGACATTACAAGGCGGTTTTCTGTTTAAGAGAACAACAAAACACAACTCCAGTTATGCTTTCGATAGGGAAACAATATTATAACATAGTGTAGCTCAGAAAATACCATAATATAGACCCTTTAAACTGTCCTGTATGTGACTCTTCGGCCGTTGCGGGGGATGTTTTCTGTTCCTGGGGATAATTCTAGTCAGGTCCCGGGGTCAAGGGCTGCTCTCAGGTCCCACTCCTCCACAGTGAGAGGAGTCCGCATCAGCCGGTAAAGTGTTTTTGTACAGCTGCTCTGGTCCTCGAGTTATTCACGCACCTGAGCTGTGGATGTGGTCTCCTTGTTCAAGTTTCCCTTTGCATTTTGCCTCAAATGCTTTTGAAATCCCCAGCCCTCAGAGCACACCTGAGGAGAAGCCGCACTTCTGACATATTCAAACTTAAACTCTTAGGAGAAATTGCACAGATGGTCAGGTAATTATTTGGGATTTTAAGGAGGATTAGCAAATGTTTTCCCAGCTTTACTACTTACAGGTGGTTTTGCATGACGGGGGTTGTAATGTGTTAAATCCAAACATGTGACAATAGACAGGTGATATCATGTTTTCTGTTTGGTCGATAAGAAAAATACAACCTGCTATACAATTTGCTAAAAGACAGCATGAAAAATATGAAAATACTATGTTCCAATTTGTTCTTAAGGGCTCAAATTACATAAACTTTTTATTGACCATTTATTTGAATTACTTTTAACCAAAGATCAAATCTAATGCTAAGCTATGCAACCTTTGAGATAGAATCATTTGTTTTAAACTGATAATTGCTATGGCAACAGTCCTAATTTTTCATCTTTCTGAACCCCATCGCCATTGTTGCTTACATTTATTAAGGCGTCAACATTAATGGCAAACACTGTGTCAACATCTGTACTTCATGATTGTGTTTATATTGTATGCCCAAACATTGTGGCAGCGTCCCAGGGCCCCACTTGTTGAGCAGAGTATAAACCCAGATCAGGGCCCCCCCTCCTGCTAATTGAACGCACCACTGGACCCCTAGCTCAACCTGGCTGACACGTTCCTAATCCGAGGCTGTTAAACGCTGCCTCTGCTTGAGTAATTAAGCAGATAATCTTCAATTAAACCGACTGCGACCCCCACAAGCCCATAGCGCTTCCTCTAAGACAGATGGCTGTTGGAGCACACTGCGACTCTTCCTGAGATAAATGCTGTACTCTCACTGAGCTGTTGTGGTGCTGACATGTTTTGTGGAAACTATAGTTTAGAATGCATATAATATACAATCATTTATATTACTGCCTGTGAGAAAGAAGAGGTATTGCAAAAAGAAACAGGAGGTATATGTATAAATACTGCATCATTTATCAAAATATACAATATTTAAGCCATATAGTAGTATATAGTGGGGGGAAGGGGTCACACCTTTATCAACAATGTATATATCAAAAATATATATTTATGTATTTTTGGATAATACACTGATCTGACAGTTTTCATTTGACTTTTTTTTTTTTTAATTTTCATGTGATAAATAAAGTGCAAATAAAATTTGAACAATTTGTCTACTCCATCCAGTGTAGTGAAGACTGCAGTGAGCGCTACATTGAAGAAACAAAAGAACCACTTCACAAGAGGATGTACCAACACAGACAAGAGAGCCTCAGTCTGCCGTACATCTCCACCTAAAAGCCATGGGCCACTCCTTTGAGGACAGTGAGGTACAGATCTTGGCCAGAGAAAAGAATCGGTTTGAGAGGGGAGTTAAAGAGGCTATTTTTGTCAAGAAAGAGAATCCTTCCTTGAACAGAAATGGAGGTCTCAAACATCATTTGTCTCCCATCTATAACTTTATCCTCAAACCTAAATCAAAACAAAACAATAGGGCGGCAGGTCAGCTCCAGAGGTGTGAAAACACCCTGAATAGCTATGCTAACAAGACCCCACACTCATTGCATATTCAATAGGCATAGCTAACTAACAGAAACTGTAAACAAATAGGTTTGGTAGTCACAGAGTAATTTCACTGTAGTTAGCTCCGCCCTACAGCCAGTTATAAGCAGTGTCCTCCAGCACTCTGCATGAGGAAAACACGAAACAAAGTCCACTTCAAAATACACGGCGAATCCGTGCCCACCCCCGACAAGGACCATGGACAGCAACAGAAACCCCGCAGCCTCCCGGCCCCCCCACTCCCCCGCGGCGCCACAACGTCCACAAACGCACGGAGGAGCACGCAGAACCCACATCGGTCCCACCACTCAATAAACACCCCATGCCACTTGACCCACCCTCTCCCCCAAAAGCTCCAGCTGCGCCGTGCAACATGCAAACATGCAGCCCGGCCATGCAGGTGCAAACGTGGACCACAGAACCCCAGGCAACCACGCCCGAGCACGGCATAACCATGACATTCATAAGATTAATCAAGATTAAATATTTTAATTGGCAGCACTAGTTTGTATTAACTCGCTCTACATGATCCTGGTGTTTTTGTTTTATTATGTTATATTTTATTATAATCAAGATATGAACATTAATAACAGACAAATCAGGCACCTTTGTTCCCAAAGGGCCCTCCTGGCTAAATCAATTCCAAATATAGAACTCGGTTCCAAATTTGCTCCTATAACTGCAAGCTTCAATGAGCTTTATTTGACTGGAGCTGACCACTATGGGTGACACGTCCACCTCGTCCACTTCTTTATAGAGGGATTATCAGACTGCATCACTTCGCACTCTACTGCGCATGTCTCCTGCAGAAAGAGCCGCTGTGTTGATAAACAGGTAATCCATCTAAACAGTCTATGGTTTTTTTTTTTTTTTCAGGAAATAGCACTGCTGCATTGTTGACATGTGAGGTGTTATTTGTGTTACTGTGACAGCAGCTCTGGCCTCTGAAGGTTGTGAATCTCACTTATAAACCCATTGTTATAAATAGTTTGGATGCTAGAAATGTATTGAGAAGGTGTATTTTAAGATAAGATATGCCTTTATTAGTCCCACAGTGGGGAAATTCCAGTGTTGCAACGCACAGATCAACAACAGCACGAAAAAGTAACATGCAACAGAACAATATAATAAATAAATAAATAATGGCCTAGGATAATTTAAAACTAGACCTAAAAATAGACTCTGGATTATAGTTGAATATTTGTAAGTGCAGATACGTTGAATGACATGTTAACAGTGTTCGTTGTACAGTCTGACAGCAGCAGGAAGGAAAGACCTGCGAAACCTCTCCCTCACACAGCGAGGGTGAATCAGTCTGTCACTGATGCTGCTCTCCAGAGCAGACAGAGCGTCCTGCAGGGGGTGAGACTCATGGTCCAGCATAGAGGTGACCTTAGCCAGGACCCTCTTGTCCCCCACCTTCTTCTTCTTAAACACCTATTTTTAAAATAAAACCTAAAGTAAAAAAAAAGTGTGTCATATGGCTCCTTTAGAGGTCACAAGAAGATGCATTTTCAAGATTAAATGTTATTTTACAGAATAAAGTGTAACAATGTTTAGATCCCTACTTTGTACTGGCAGCGGACTGAGCCCCTGGAGGAACTGTTGGTGAGAGACAGATGGGTGATGTTAGGATTGGGATCTCCTACTCTTTTGGGTAAACAATGCATTGTTTAAGTGAAGAGTCTGATTTAGTCAGAATTACATGATGGAAGGGAAAGGGGCTGCTCCTGCCCCTCGGGCGTCGTGGGTGAACACAACAACAGCATTCATCTGTGGGAGCTAGAATTGCACCACTAACCTGTGGGTCAGTGGATCTGACCGCTCAACAAATTGTTTTTTATGTCAGAAGAACAGGATTCAAACCACCAACCTTTGGGGCTACTGTTAGTTGTCAGTTTTCCCAATTCCTGTTAATGAGGCAGCAGAATAAAACATTTCATTTTAGATTTGTAGACAAAGCAGCAAATGGTTGTTTAAGTAATAACAGTCAATATCTAACTTCCAGCTCTAGTTGTGATTTGCTATATTTTTGGTACATTAAAGGGATAGTGTTTTTTTTTTTTTTAATGTTAATCTGTATGGGTTTCCTTCTAAAAGTTACGTGTGTTGACAACGTCTTACCTCTGACAGTCTCAGCTGATCCCGGTTTGGCTCGCTTCCCTGGAACATGAAATAAAGCTTGTATTTCTTCTCAAAACAAAACATTTGTCCGAAAGGTGATATATTTGCGTCCCAATAGTTGTCCACGCAGTGATACGAAGTCGTCTCGATTCGTATCACTGCGCGCCTATTACTTATTATTAGCCTGTTAACCTTTAGCGGAAGTGAACGACGGATGTGGTCCACCGTAAGGGGAAGTTTACAAGTGAACAGGCAACAGGCAGCTAACGGGAGGGCAGTGATACGAATCGAGAGGAGATACGCGAATGCGAAAATACGCTGCTGGATTTTTTGTGGACAACTGTTTGGGACACAAATATATCACCTTTCGGACAAATGTTTTGTTTTGAGAAGAAAAACAAGCTTTATTTCATGTTCCAGGGAAGTTACCGGACCTACTTACGTGGGCTCCAGAACGCGAGTCGAACCGGGATCAGCTGAGACTGTCAGAGGTAAGACGGTGTCAACACACGTAACTTTTAGAAGGAAACCCTTACAGATTAACATAAAAAACCCCGCCATACAGATGTGAATCTGTATGGCGTCCCCTTCAACAGTGTCGTCCATTAACCCTGAGAATCTGTCATTAAACAGAAATGGGGGAGTTAGACATAACTTGTCTCCCATCTATAATGCGATTCTTCAGTCAAACAGAGCCAGGGCAGAGGGGTGGAGAGGGTCGTTAGACGTTGAATAGGGGGTCTAAACTAGCCGTCAGAGTAATTTGAAAAACAAAGAGACAGATTAGGGGGGATCGTTTTCAGAGCTTTGTCATTGTAGGACGCGCCTCCCGGCAGCTAGATATAAGCAGGGTCTAACCAGTACAATAACCAGAGCTGACGAAGCCTCTCGGATGAGCGGCGAAACGTTTTCAACCAAACAAACTTTGTCCAGTTGACAAATTGAACTTCTCCTTTGATCATTAACCCTGACTTACTGCTGAACGTGTCCTGTGAGCTGAGTCCTGCCCAGTTCTGGATCTGACGAAAGTGGATGTTTACAAGTGAACAGGTTAAAAATACTAATAGGCGCGCAGTGATATGAATTGACAGAAAATAGCACCAAGCGATTCTGACTGCTGATTTTTTCGTGGACAGCTATTTGTGATGCATTATATCACTTTTTGGACAAATATTGTTTTGAGAAGAAAAAGAAGCTTTATTAACTGTCCCTGCTAACTTGCCGGACCTACTTTTGTCAGCTCCAGAACCGGGCAGAACTCAGCTCAGAGGACACAGTCAGCGGTAAGTCAGTGTTAATGGACAACACTGCTGAAGGGGATGCCATACAGATTCACATAAAAAAACACACTATCTCTTTAATGCCCACATAACCTTAGATTTAAGAAGATTTTACAATGTACTTGTCTCTAATCACAAATTTTAATAGTCTATACAAAACAGTGCTATATATGGTAATGTTTTTTTTTTTTTTTCAAACAAGGCTCTGATATGCACATTAGGCTGTGTTCTTTTCTTTACGTTATTTTCTGATAGATGTCATAATGTTATTTCCTCACTCAAAACATACCTGGAGTTTTGTTTCATTCACACGTTTAACACAAATCCTGCATATTTAGGCTGTGTTCTTCTCTCAAACAGAAAGCACTCTGTTCCACCTTGTGATGTCATGTGGTAATACAGGAAGTGCTCCACTGTGTTTTTAAATTCCATACACCTTCACTAGAAACATTTGGGTGATTTCAGCCCTGGATTTTAAAGATAAAATGTAGCTGTTAACGTGAAAACTAGATGTGGTATCAACATTAAACACATGGCTAAAATCTCACAGGAGTCAATTTAACGTAATATAGGATCTTTTATTCCTAAGGTTTGGTGGCTATTGCTAACTCCCCCAATGAAAATGCATTGCCGCTAAAATATAGAACATTACCAGCCTTAAAATACTCAGAGTATTGATTGATTTCCGGACTATTATGTGAAACAGAAACACGTCTGAAGTATCCCCCAGCCAGCACTTCCTGTTACCCTTTTAGAAGGTCCACAGGTGCGTGTAATAATCACACTTGTAGGTTACACTTTAAGATGAAATACTAGCCTCAGGTGCCCTTTAAAACAGTCAGCCTCCATTTATTTTGGCTGGTTTAAGTGCAAATTCACACAAGTCACACTATTTTGTATAATCAGCATGTTCCCTGCTAAATCTGCAAATGTGCCGCTCTCTAACCTTAACTAAGCGCCGCGTTCGCCTTCACCCAGGAGACGCAGATTTATGGAGCCCCCGTGCCATTTTAGTCCCCCACTAATGATCCTCGTGAGCTTATCAGTGGAGCTAACACCTGCACATAACCCCAGCCTCCCTTCTCCACCCTCCGCCTCCCTCGCTCCCTTACCACCCCTGTTTCCACGGCGATAATTAAGCCATCAAAGCACGCCGCTCTCCCGTGCGTCGTCTCGGAGGTGAGAATACAGGGCCCCATGTCAAGTGGAGTGCAGCCACCCGTGTGCCACTTTAAAGGGGAGGGTAGGGCATGTATGTGGTGGGTGGGTGGGAGTGAAGGCTCTGACTGCAGGGTGCGCGGGGCATAAAGAAGTCTGGTGGTAAGCGGTTTCATATCTGCTTTTCGCTTTTGTTTTGTCAGTAATGTGATTACAGATTTAATCTTTTGGGCCAGCAATTTAAAAGGCCTATATTACGCTATTTTTTAAATCTGTTATAATGTTGTTTCCTTATCACAAATATACCCAGAGTTGTGTTTTGTTTCATTCACACATGTTTAACACACAAACCCTGCATATTTAAGTTGAGTTCTTCTCTCAAACAGGAAACTAATGCTTTTTGCTACGTATATGTAATGTTTTAGTCATTGTGTTTATTGTCTTGTTTATCAGATGTTTTATGTTCACTGTGGGCCTAGGGGGCGCTACAATTTCAAATCCTGTGTGTGCAACCTGTACATATGTTTTTTGACAATAAAGCTGACTTTGAACTTTGAACTTGAAACACTCTGTTCCACCTTGTGATGTCATGTGGTAATACAGGAAGTGCTCCATTGTGTTTTTAAACTCCATACACCTTCACTAGAATCATCTGGGTAATTTAAGCCCTGAAATCTAATGAAAAGGCAAAGGGTTGTTAACTTGAAAACTACCACTTCATGATGTCACAAGGTGGAGCAGAGCATTTTGAGCTTTGGAGATGTAGTCGCACAGACCTGCAGGAAGTGGGGGCTAGGGCTGGGTATCGATCAAAATTTTCTAATGCCGATACCAATACCGATACCTTCATTTCGATACCGATTCCTAACCAGTACCTTTTTTGGTTCCTATTTTATATTAATTCTAGGGAAAAAAAAATATTTCATTACACATTCTATTCCACATACTGGAGTTTATTATTAATGTTATTCAAGTTATTGAAGTAAATGAACAAGAACACAACTGCACACCATCACATTATCTCTCTCTCTCACACACACAGCTTCACGCACACGAAAAGCCGGTCAAGTTTGTAACACTGAATTGCAAGATTAGCAACGAACTGCAAAGTCAATACAAACGGAAAAACGCTTAAGAAGACACGACGACATTACTTTGTTTTCCCGTGGTTTGCAATTTCCAATTGAAATCTTACCTTGAATCAAAGAAGAACACCAAGTTGAAATCCTCTTAGCAGAGTAGCATCTCCAGATGCAGTCGAGAGTGAGGAACAGCGCCAAAATACGTAGAGGCCAAACATATATTGCACCCGTAGTGGTTTAGCACTACCATTGAAAATGAATGGGAAACGGTTTAGGCTCGTTTAGCTAAACTTTCCCCGACTGCGGCGCGCGGTGAAGGAGCGTGACCACGCTGTGTTTTTCGTACATGTGGACGTTTGAGCCAATCTCAGGTGGCATTATCAGACCATAAGCACACAGGCACGTATCTGAGCGACACGTGATTAACCTCTGGGTATCGAAACGTGGAACCGAAAGACGAGGCATATTTTGATACCCAGAAGAACCTAAGCATTTCGGTCGGTGCCATGGAGGAACTGAATTTCGATGCCCAGCCCTAGTGGGGACCTGACAGAAATCAAGGTTCTGGCAAATTGTCTGTTCGTCTGGGTTCTAAAATGTATCCATTATGTTAAATTCCCCTTTTGTAATCAATTCTCCTGGAAAATGTGATCCAGCTGAACTGGACTCTTTGTTTTGACTGCATCTTCTGCACAAACACGTCCAAGGCCGACAGCTGCCGCTTATCACGGACTCTACAAAAACAGCACACACTATTGAACTCACACTCACATGTATTAAGTAATACTGCCCTGTCTATTTTTAGGATGTCTTCTTTTACTTCAGTTTTCAATCAATTTAATTGATTTCTGATCTGCTCCCTTTCCCCACACCCTTCCTCCTTGTCGCCAAAGAAAAAAACACTGTATGTTACCTGTCCAATTGTTTTTCTGTCATTACATGTTGTGTATAATTGTCATTGATTGTATTGCATCTTTTCCACTCTGTATGTCCCAGTCGGTGGTGCGCGCATGCGCAGTGGCCCCTCCCCTAGCCACTCTATCACTGTCTTGCCTGGCTAGCGGGGAAACGAAATTTCGAATTACTCTATGTACACAGGGCTCTCAAGTCTCACTCATTGAGAGTGTGACACACGCAATTCGACGTGTTCACACGCTCACATGCCACACATGGCATTTCTCACGCTGATTTTTTTTTTGTGTGTGCCCAGAAAATCGGTCTGTGTGGCTCAGTTTATGCAGGCACCGCGCATTTTCAGCGAAAAAAACTCTCCCCCTCCTCCCTGTTCCGCTCCCCGGAAAAAAATCTGCCAATCAGAAAATAGATTGTTCTGTTGTTGGGCAGACTGTAGAGTGTAGCTTCAGCTGCTAAGCGCACACTGCAGTGATGATAAAACAAACTGAGAACCATCAGGTAATAACTTCATTTATATAACTCTCATTAGTTGCTTTGTAGTTTAAGTTTACTCTTTAGACAAACATTTACAGCAGGGCTCTCAAGTCTCACGCATTGAGAGAGACAATTCTCACGCAATTCAAGCCCCCCCCCCCCACTCCTCGGAAATTACGCAGTCTGAGAGCCCTGCTGTACATGTACTAGGGATGCAAATTATCGATTAATTCATTAATTGATAGTTCATTGACCTTATCGATCGATTAACGATTAACTGATAAGCGGCGTTTTTCACCTGAATTTTTGTGTTTCGATAGGATCTTTAAGAATATAAACTATAGTAACATAACATTGAGTCAAAAATATATCATAGTATTATTATATTGTATATTCCTCAATTAAATATTCCTTAGTAAAAAGCAGACAAATGTATTGATGCTGAATAACAAAATACAGTAATCCCTCGCTCTATCGCGGTTCGCAGATTTTTTTATTTTTTTTTTCAAATTTTTTTTTATAGTGTAACATTTTTTTTATAGTGTAACATTGTGTTCTGTCCTGATTGGCTAAGAGACAAGACCAGGACTAAACATGGACTGGACCAGGTCTAGACCAGAACTAAACCAGGTCTAGACCAGAACTAAACCAGGTCTAAACCAGGTCTGGACCTGGACTGGACCTGGACTGAACCAGGATTGGGCCGCTGCGTGCCGCTGCTGGTTTCGTGCGGCTGGTTTGTGGCTCGGGGCCCGGGCCGCAGGCCAGCCACGCGGGACTCGGGGCCCGAGCCTCGGGCCAGCCGCACGAAGCTCGGGGCCCGGGCCGCGGCTGTGAGTCGAGCTTGGCGCAGTGCGGTGCGCGGTTGCCTTGTTTCGTGACCACGCGGGTGCGCGTGTCCGCAATTAGCGATTAATTACAATTAATGCATTTTGTTCGACCAACATCTTAATCGACAATTAATCGTTAATCGATTAATTGTTGACATCCCTAACATGTACATATGGTTTTTCGACAATAAAGCAAACTATGAACTATGACTGACTATGACTAGATGGACTAATAATAAAGGGTGAGGTAACATCATTGTAACATGACTATAACATGAAGCTTACAAGAATCCATTTTGGAAGAAGAACATTTAGTTGGTGGTTCAGAGCAGTCAAGAGACTTCACCCATCTTGAATATGTGTGCAAAAAGACAAAAAGTGTGCTGTATAACACATTCCTCTCTTATAACAACCCTTAATCAGCACTTCTAAAAAGTATTAAAGTGCATTATGCAAAATCGACTTTTAAGAGCTTTTAACCATGTATACCATGTACTTATAGTTGTTTCCCTTTTCAATTACCCACTCGAAGATGTATTTAACGTGATTCATGTATGTTAATAATTGGTCATCTTTATACTCCTGTATTCAAAGTGTTATTGTTCCATTCCATCGTTTTCACCCAAACGCGCAGTGCTCTGTGTTCTGGTATTTTGCATCCCCTGTATACGCTTAGCAAGGACACCTGTTCATTATTGACATTTTTCTGTCGTTAGAAACGTAATATAGGATTCAACTATTACAGAATTTGTGCTTCTTTGACATGATCAGTTTCCTTAGTCAACTTAGTCAAGCGCTATGCTCTTTTCATTTTATCTCCATGCTGTGCTTCTTAGCTCCTATTTAAACCTCTTTGTGTGGAAGCATAGTCAGACTTGAATAGCCCATACCAACGCGCAGTGTCGATTCAAGTTCACAAGGTCCTGGACTGATGGTAAATAATCTTCTCCTGCCTCAGACTCTCAGACATCCAGAGTCTCCTGCCTCCCTGTACAACTATAGGGCTCATAAGGACAACACTTATTTTCCCACAGTTTTGGCATCATGAACACTCTGTACTTAGCAAAAGGAGAAATTCAGTTTGTCAACTAGACAAAAGTTTATTTGGTTTCCCAGCTCATACAAGCTGCTTCTTCAGTTCTGGCTAGAGTGCTGGTGGACACTGCTTAAAATTGCCTGCAGGGAGGAGCTAACTACAATGAAATTACTATGAAACTATCACACCTATTTGTTTGTTGTTTGCCATGGATTCCACCTGGATGAATGAGGGATTCTACACACGCTGTACTTACTTTGTTCTTCAATTTTATTTTCTTATCAGTGATACATGTAGGATGCAGAATTGCATATTCATTTTGATACAAATGACATTTACGCCAATGTCATCTCCCATTCGGCAATGCAGTTTTCTCTTTTATTACATTGTCTTAGATTAATATTGTGATTTAAAATACCCAAATTATATTATGGTAAGAACCAAACTCTAGCTCTTGGTGTTAGCGGGTCTGGAAAAGCACACTTTCCCTGATGTGACCGGCCTCAGAACACGTCCTGCATCTTTTATAAAAGTCTGTGAGTCACAACAAAGACAAAGTGTCTCTCACTGCTGACCTTTGCCGCCTCTGTCCAGGGATTTAATTCTAGGCCAACCTCCCAAATTACCAACAACTGCAAGGCTCCCCTGTTTACATTTCCACACAATTTATCAGTTTCAGCTGCACTTTTTCTCCTCCTACCGGGCGCTTTGTTTGTGCCATGTGTGCCAGACTTGAGCAGTTTGTTTGTGTGCAGCCTGAGCAGGTGTGCCGTGCAGATGTACAGTAGGAGCAGGCTCGAGATTTCACATGGCGCTGTGCCAAAGGAGTAAAGTTTACGTCGTCCCAGCTGTGCGCAAGGGCCCCGGGACACTCAAGGGCCCCATCTGCACACAACGTAACATCTGACACTGACAGCTACACAGGAAGTCCACTGTTGTCATAGTTATTAGAAACAGTTTAAAGATTTTTATGAGTCTCTAATTTTGACTTAATTTGGTGGGATAGTACCTGTTATAAATACAGCTGTGTAAAAAAATAAGAGACCACTGCATTTTTTTCCTGAAATCAGCATCTCTACATGTATTACAGCCATTCCATTCCAGTGTCTGTTGAATTCCAACACAAACACAAAGCTGAGCTACTTCAGTTCTTGCACCAGGAGTGGAATAAAGTCACCCAAGAACAATGTGAAAGACTTGTGGAGAGCATGCCAAGACGCATGAAAGCTGTGATTAAAAATAAGGGTTATTGCACCAAATATTGATTTCTGAACTCTTCTTAAGTGTAAACATTAGTATTACATTGTTTTAAAGTGAATTTGAGCTTGTTTCTTTGCATTGTTTGAGGTCTGAAAACATGTATCTTTTTTGTTATCTTGATTTGTCATTTTCTGCAAATATATGCGCTAAACGATAATATTTCATTTGGAATTTGGGGGAAATGTGAGTAGTTTCTATTTATTTATTTATTTACTTTATTTATTTATTTATTTAATTAGGACAATGCATATTAATCAACATATGAGCAGAAGCTGCACAGTAAATATGCCTGAATTAGTTATAGAGCTAAATTGCCTCTGTAGTCCTAATGCAGGCACAGAACACATACATTTACAATCACAAATAGATTAAAATTAAGATTAAGATTAAGCCTTTATTTGTCTCACACACACAATGACACACAGTGACACACAGGAGAAATTTTACTTCTGCATTTGACCCATCCTTTTCAGGAGCAGTGAGCAGCCATCTTTCGGCGCCTGGGGGGCAGTACCGTGAAGGGTCTTGCCCAAGGATCCACACTGGCTTGCTCATTTCCGGGGGTAGGGGGGGTTGAACCCACATCCCCCCGGGGAAAGTCAGTGACTTACCAGTTGAGCTAACCAGCCGGTATATATATAGATATATATATATGAAAGACATACAATATTTACAATAAACTAGAATCAGAATCAGAAAGACTTTTATTGCCATTGTCAAGTAAACACAATTCACAAAACTAGGAACTTGTCTCGGTGATAAGGTGCGAACTTAAAACACTAAATAATAATAACTAGAATATAGACACTAAATAATAATAATAACTACAATATAGCTATAATATAGTAAAAAATAACAATCCAAATAAAAAAAAGGTTCAGAGGAACAGTATCGAAGCAGGACTGGTTTGTTTTTTGATTTATAGACTCAAACAAAAATGTTCCTTTTGCCCAAACACATACCTATAAGTAGTAAAATCTGAAAAACTGATAATTTTGCAGTGGTCTCTTATTATTTTTTCCCCAGATATGTATAAATTATAGTTTTAAACCAATCAAGAAGCAATTTGTAAAGAAAAATACAAAAATTAATGTTAAAAATTACAGGAAGTGGAGAGTTCTAACACAATTCTACCCAAATGTTGAGCAAAATTTACAGGCAAGAAACACATTTTATATTTGTATTTATCAGATAATAATTTCTGCGTACATGAGGAGTTTTGATAGGGAACAGTTAGATAACTTTCTAGCATGATGTCATGATTTCCAACCAGGAAGTAAAATGTTAAACCTAAAAAAATGGCCAAACTGGGAAAAAGAGTGTGAATGTTTTGGCAAAAAAAAACTTTAATATAATGAGTTTAACTGTGTTGTAGGCACATGAGTAGTCTGACCTGTGATAGGCACTTTAACTTTTACATTTTAACGTAGTGTGATATTAGTACACACTTAAGCAAAATGTGTCTTGTTTACTCTAAAGTTGCGCTGCAAACTCTTGAACCCACTAAACCGTCAAAACCGCAAAAACATTTTATAATAATTGCTCACAAGCTAGCAAGGGTACAAAACAGAACATGGTATGACCTGCGAATGTGCTCAAACACCTTTTTCTCTTGTTGGATGTTTCTGTTCTTGTTAGGAGGTCAACTATGGCTACGTTCAGACTGCAGCCTGAAGTGATCCAAATCTGATTTTTTTGCCTCTATGCGACCTGTATCTGATCTTCTAATGACAGTCTGAACGACACAGATCCAATTTTTTGGATAAGATAAGATAAGATAAGATAAGAATTTATTGAGCTCACACAGGAGAAATTTACTTGCCACAGTAGCTCCAGGCAGGGACAGTTTGAACAAGAAAGAAAACTGCATGCAGGCAAGAATGGAATAAAATAAGTCATAATAAAATAAGTAATAATAATAATAAAACAGTAACTAGGAGAGTATGGAAAAAATATTGCACGTTTGGACTATCTAGTGGAGTTATACAGTCTGTTTTGACATGCGACTTCAGTCTGAATGACCAGTAGGGTGACCATTCGTCCGGATTTCGTCCGGACAGTCCGGTTTTAGAGCTGTCTGTCCGGCCGTCTGTCACGTGTCCTCCTTTTTTACATTTTGTCCTCCTTTCGGACCCTCATCGGCCACCCTTGCATAAATCGTCAGAAATCCCCACCCATTATTTACACTTGCTACTCTGCGATGTTGTGTCATATGCAAACATTCGCGCAGCTGATACAGCCCGTCAGCCCCTCGTATTGTCCGCTCTCTATCTGCGCTATCAGCCACTCTTTGAGGTGCAACTTGGCTCCTTCTTCCATCTTCATCGCCTTATTACTGTCCCTTAAAATTTTGTTTTCTTTAGTGCCGTGCGTAACAGGTTTCGCTTACGTTTCCTCTCAATGTAGACAGTTAAAATACGTTACAATATTTACATTACGGCTTTCATAATTGCAAATAATATTTTGGGGATTTTGTGCGAGTTACACAAATCCAGGTAGCGAGATCTTACCTTTTAAAAGTGAAATGCAGAACTACTAGTTCTGCATTTCTTCTTTCTTCTTTGCCATGGCATATGATGGCAGGGCAAAGACTGTGTTTTTTCAGTGAATTAGTGATGAGATTGTTTTTGTTCATATCATCTTGACCATAATTTGCCACATTTTTCTTTTTGATGGGTGTTCCATGTTAATAAATATATGTTGACTTCATACATTATTCATAATCCCCCCGAGGGAAAAAAAACAAACAAAAAAAACCAAGGTGTCCTCACTTTAGGGCCTTTGTCCTCCTTTTTGGACACAAGTGTCCTCCTTTACTGTTTCATGCCGGTGGTCACCCTAATGACCAGGTCGCATTCATCTGACCTACACATCATCAACAAGCACCAAACGTCACTATTCTGTGCTGAATTGAAGTCAAATGTACACAAACGTTCTTCTCGTCATTCAGAAATTGTGTATGAACTCTGTAAGCATCGAAGATCATTGCAATCCCACCACTCTCAGCCCCAACTCGTTCCTTTCTACGGACGTTACTGCCACTGCCCCACAAAACGCAATGTCCTTCTCAATCCCCTCCTTAAAACAAATAAGTTGTACATGTTCTGGCTTTGGTACGAAATAGCGTCCATTTTTAGGCAACTTCCATAAACACTGAGCACGCTCGCTGCATGTGACGTCGTTGTGTCCTCCAATGCACATGCGGGACACTTTGGGGACGTTTTAAGTTCACACTGGAGATCACATAGAAGTCGCATTTAATTGGAAATGTGACTGACCTCGCAAAAAAATCAGATTTCGCAAAAAAAATCGGAATTGAGCATTAAGCCCTGCAGTCTGAACGTAGTCTATAACAACATTGGCACAAACTAGTTTAACCTAGGTTATGGTTTAGGTTGTACTAGGTTGTCACATCATGAAATTGAACCCAGACTTTCCCTCAGAACACAATGCTTTTTCTTTCATGATCAGCCACAATCACATGCTTTGACAGAACGTGCCAAGATGAGGATCTGGAGCTGAGTCCTGTCTCCCTGATTTCAAAGGACAGACGTGAATGACGGGCGGATTAACCAGTCAGAGAGACGCATGGTCAATTTGCATCAAAAACAAACATGGTTGCTTACATGTAAAAAATGGGGAAAAACAAGCACTAAGGGCCTGTTTACACAAGAATGCTTACGGGTAAAAACGACAAAATATTTTATCGGAAGTGCCTTTCGTTTAGACGGTGACAGTGTTTTGGGGCTTAAAAATGCAAAAAAACTGAAACCGCCCTCCAAAGTGAAAAACTTGAATACGCTCCACCGTAGCGTTTTTGTCTACACTGCCCAAGACGCAAAACTCTGGTCAAATCTGCTGATGTTGCGTTCGCGTTTACGTCACATCGGTCCATGTATCAGTGTACTTTGTTTGGCAGGACTCCCAGTCCACACCTTGTTGCGCCTTCGTTGCTTTGTAGTCTAACGTGGTCTGAAGCAATAGTTGAACTTCTTTGTCTGACCACACATATTTTTTTGCTACCAGTAATCATGTTTTGTTTTGCTTTTCGCGGCGCAGATGAGAAGAAGGAAGATTCTACGCCTGCGCACGGACATAGTGATAATGTATCACAGCGCCACCTAGCCGCCTGGCATGCATACCCAATCGAATTCCACACACTTTTGCGTCACAGTATGCATGCAGATTTCCTCCCGAAAACACTCGTCTAAACACGGAATAAAAAGTGAAGACACAACGCTACTTTTGCGTCTTCTGTTCAGACCGTCATCATATAAACATAGCCTAAGAAACAGAGCAGATTTTTGCAGAATCAACAATCGAAACACTATTATTTATCTCAGGTAAAAGAAGTTATATATTTTGTTCTGAGCAATACGAGAATTTTTGATGTCCTCCACATTTGAGAGACACGATATAAATTAGCATCTGTGGTTGGATCCAGGGGTGGATCTAGCCTACCCTAGGCGAAATATAGACATGGGGCGAGTGTGTGTTTGAATTAAGATTTCAGTTTTTTTGTGCGTATACCGTGTAAGGTAGACAGGTTTGGTGGGGCCCCTAAGCGAATGCGTATGTTTGCCTAATGGTAAGTCCGCCTCTGGTTGGATCATTTCAAGTTTTGGATGGAGGATTTTCACTCTCTATTGTCCGGGTCCAGACTCTTCTGGATTCAGAATGTAAAAGGGACTGGCTGGTCAGACAAAGCTTCAGCTCCTGTTTCTGCTGTGTGTGAGTGACAGCGTAAACAGGAGAGACAGTCGCCATGATGCCTCCCTAATGTTTGTGCTCCACCACTAGAACCAGCAGTCCCACCTGTGCCCAGTACCCCACCTACACACATCCCCCCATACCCACACACACACACACACACACACACACATCCACCCATACCCACCTACACACATCCACCCATACCCACCTACAAAAATCCACCCATACCCACCTACACACATCCCCCCATACCCACACACACACACACACATCCACCCATACCCACCTACACACATCCACCCATACCCACCTACACACATCCACCCATACCCACCTACACACATCCACCCATACCCACCTACACACATCCACCCAAACCCACCTACACACATCCCCCCATACCCACCCACACACATCCACCCAAACCCACCTACACACATCCACCCATACCCACCTACACACATCCACCCATACCCACCTACACACATCCACACATACCCGCCTACACACATCCACCCAAACCCACCTACACACATCCACCCATACCCACCCACACACATCCACCCAAACCCACCCACACGTACCCACCCATACCCACCTACACACATCCACCCAAACCCACCTACACATACCCACCCACACACATCCACCCATACCCACCCACACACATCCACCCAAACCCACCTACACATACCCACCCATACCCATCTACACACATCCACCCATACACATCCACCTACACACATCCACCCAAACCCACCTAACCTACGCACGCACGCACGCATGCACGCACGCACACACACACACACACACACACACACACACACACACACACACCCACGCACGCACACACACACACACACACACACACTTCTTCCTCTTCTCTCTGCCCCCTGTTCTGCCTCCGTCTGCTCCGGCTGGCACAGTGCCCCCGGTGAAGGTCCGTTTGTGCTATAGCTCTATGTAGTGGTACCTGGGGGAGGTAATTATCGGAGCGAGCAGCATGAGGGAGGGGCCCTGGTGCGATGTATTCTACTGGAGAAAGAATGAACGCATCACGGACATGTATTTGAATCCCTCAAACGAACTCACCGACCACACGCAGAGAGCTGAAAAGGTTTAAGTTGAAACAGTCTGTGCAGCTTTTTACAGTAGATTGCTTGTGCACTTTCTCAAAAACACAGCAAAATTTTATATAATGAAATGATATACTGCATTGTGATGAAGAGGGAGCTGAGCCGAAAGGCAAAGCTCTCGATTTACCGTCGATCTACCTTCCTCCCCTCACCTGTGGTCATGAGCTCTGGGTAATGACCGAAAGGACAAGATCACGGTTACAAGCGGTCAAAATGAGTTTCCTCCGCACAGTAGCTGGGCGCATTCTTAGAGATAGGCTGAGGAGCTAAGTCTGAGCTGAGGTGGCTCGGGCATCTGTTCCGGATGCCTCCTGGACGCCTTCCTCGGGAGGTATTCCGGGCATGTCTCAACGGGAGGAGGCCCCGGGAAGACCCAGGACACCCTGGAGGGACTATGTCTCTCAGCTAGCCTGGAAACACCTTGGGGTCCCCTCAGAGGAGCTGAAGGAAGTGTCTGGGGTGAAGGAAATCTGGGAGTCCCTGCTTAGACTGTTGCCCCCGCAACCCGGTGTACTGCCGAAATGGGCCGCTTCGTCGAAATAGGCCACCTCGTCGCTACTGCGCATGCGCACCACCCCTTTAAGCGTTGTTTAAAGTTTAAATACCGTTTAAATGCTGTCGAGCTGAGTTCTCGAGGCAGAAATGGAGTTGTTTTCAACAGTGACAACGCACGTAAGTAACACTTTAACAATCTATTGGTTTTATTGTATGTTTTAACCAATTAAGCATGTAACGAACGATATGTGAATGTTAGATTTGCGGCAGAATATCTACGTCAGATGATTAGCCTATAGTTTGGATTTAACATTTGACTGCATTGTTATTGTTTTCATTCCATCGTATTTTGTTATTTTGTGATGTGAACGTAGAAAACGTTGTATATATATGTTATATGATGTTCTCATTACATTTGTTTAATGTTCCCTGCGGTACAGTTTTTTCATTACACACTTAATTTCTCCTGTGTGAGATCAATAAAGTCACTTCTTCTTCTTCTCCTAATTGTTTCTAACAGGAACGCGTTCATTAGCTCAGTGAAGACGTCTTGAAGGCTCGACTAGAGGTCGAGGTGCTCCTAGATGCATCATCGTGATAAATTTCCTTCCTAGGATGTATATACTGTATATATTTTTGTAAATACATGTTTTTTCTGTTGTCCCTTTTCCTGTCCTCATAAATCATTATTTAATGGGTCAAGTGGGCTGTCAAAATGAGCTCCCTTCAGTCAGAGCCTGATTTGATAGAGAATACAAGCATGTCGGAATGAGCTCCATTCAGTCTGAGCCTGATTTGATAGATAATATAAGCATGTCGGAATGAGCTCCCCTTACCTATAGTCATATAAATGGGTAAATAATGGTGATTCTGTTGAGCTGTTTGCATTGTCTTTAGTCATGTAAAATTCCAACTCATTTATATATGCGTAGGCAGTTCATTTCGACATGCTTATATTATCTATCAAATCAGGCTCCGACTGAATGGAGCTCATTTTGACAGCCCACTTGACCCATCAAATAAGGCTCCCACTGTAGAATCACCATTATTTACTCATTTATATGAATATAGGTAAGGGGAGATCATTCCGACATGCTTATATTATCTATCAAATCAGGCTCTGACTGAAGGGAGCTCATTTTGACAGCCCACTTGACCCATTAAATAATTATTTATGAGGACAGGAAAAGGGACAACAGAAAAAACATTTATTTGCAAAAATATATACAGTATATACATCCAAGGAAGGAAATTTATCATGAAGATGCGTCTAGGAGCACATGCGACCTCTAGTCGAGCCTTCAAGACGTCTTCACTGAGCTAATGAACGCGTTCCTGTTAGAAACAATTAGAAGAAGAAGAAGAAGAAGAAGAAGAAGAAGAAGAAGAAGAAAAAGTGACTTTATTGATCTCACACAGGAGAAATTAAGTGTGTAATGAAAAAACTGTACTGCAGGGAACATTAAACAAATGTAATGAGAACATCATACAACATATATATACACAACGTTTTCTACGTCCACATCACAAAATAAAAACAACAAAACAAAATATGATGGAATGAAAACAATAACGATGCAGTCAAATGTTAAATCCAAACTATAGGCTAATCATCTGACGTAGATATTCTGCCGCAAATCTAACATTCACATATCGCTTAATTGGTTCTATCAGACTGGATTCCGTGTGTCAAACCAGCGCTGAGTTCAAGTTAGATTTTATTTTATGCGCTGAAAAGGATTTGATGTGCGCACTGAACGTCTGGGCAGTGCGCAATTGCGCACGCGCGCACCTTAGAGGGAACAGTGCTTACGTGCGTTGTCACTGTTGAAAACAACTCCATTTCTGCCTCGAGAACTCAGCTCGACGGCATTTAAACGGTATTTAAACTTTAAACAACGCTTAAAGGGGTGGTGCGCATGCGCAGTAGACGAGGCGGCCCATTTTGACGAAGCGGCCCATTTCGACAGTACACCGGCCCCAGATAAGAGGAAGAAAATGGATGGATTTACTGGATCTGAGTATGTTTTGATCACTGCAGATTCCATTCCTTGTATCCTGAAAAATACCTAAATAAGTGGGTAGGTGAAATTCTTTAAGGAGAAATATTATGGAAAACTGAGAGTTTTGTTTTGTTTCATTCACACGTTTAACACATAAATGCTGCATATTTAGGCTTTTTCAAATGGATAAATTCCATACAGCTTCACAACGAGCATTTGGAAGATTTCAGCCCTGGAATTGCCCATCTCTACTAAACTAAAATTAAACTGTAGCGGTCACTACATTACATCACAAGGTGGAACAGAGCATTTTGAGCTTTGGAGATGTAGACAGACTAATAAAAAAGAGTTACTCATGTATGAAACAAAACAAGTCCAGGTACATTTTTGAGGAGGTAACAACATTCTAACATGGCTAAAAGCTCACACGAGTTAATTGTGCGTAATATAGAAACATTAATTATTTATTTTGAAAGAGGCAATGCAATAAAACAAGTCAGAACCATCTCGAAACTGTAACATGTCTTAAATTCATCAAATTAAGATTAATTTTCTGAATGTGAGTAATTCGATTTTTGCAGTGAATATTCTTATCGTAATATTTTGACTCTTCCCAACATCTGTTTTGACTCTGTCCGATAATTTCTCTGCATCTTTGAGGTGTGAAATTCTGGGTTCACAGCTCCTTACCCCAGAGCTTCAGACTGCAACACCAAACCCAGGCTAATGAACGAGCTGCGTGTGAAAACAGGCGACAAATACAATCTAACGGGCTCATAATCTGCTCATTGTTATTGCTATGGTGCATCTTCACTGTTTTAAGTTAAGGGCAGAGTCAAGAGCAGAGGTTTGACAGTGTGTGTAATTACTCACATTGTATGGGTGCTCATGAGGGCCACAGCTCTGTACGCCTAACAGACATGAACAAATCTTACTTAGAGGTTACTTACTTAAGGGTGCAGTATTTTAGTGCAGTGATCTTATATTTTATTACTTATTTTCCAATTTGATTTGGACTTATACATACATACATTTATTTTTATAATTACGTCTCATTTGACACCTTACTCTTGCTATCTTTTTTTTGCTATTTTTGTTACTCTCTGTTATATATTATATTGATGATTGAGCTACTGTATCCATATAATTTCCCTTGTGGATCAATAAAGTTTGTATGGAGAGAGAAATATGCACTTTTATAACATTTACAACTTTCATCTGAAAAGTTAAGCAGCGCATACAGATGTTCTTGCTTTGGCTTGGAAAAGAAGCTACTGTACGGCTTTAAAAGGTCCCATATTGTGAAAATTTACTAATGTGAATCAAAACAAAAACATGTTTTGTTTCATTCACACATGTCTGAGTAACCCTTTATTATTAGTGATAGTTTCACTTTCACTTTTGTTTAGTAGAGATTGGAAATTCCAAGGCTGAAATTATCCAAATTATTTTAGTGAAGGTGTATGGAGTCAAAAACACAGTGGAGCATTTCCTGTATTACCACATGACATCACAAGGTGGAACACAGTGTTTTCTGTTTGAGAGAAGAACTCAGATCAGAAAATAATATGTAAATAGATGTAATATGTGCCCTTTAATAAATGAGAGATAAACAATGTTACACATCATAGGACACTTTATTTGGAGGAATGAAAGAGTTTTTCTATTTTTTTCACTTTAGAGCTGTGGAGGATTGAATAAATATGACAAATATGTACAGTATTCTGTTACATTGTTCTATTTATTTATTGCAGGTGCATGTTTTTTTTCCAGTAAGGGTAATGCAATTACAATGCTTTAGGGTATACAGCTCTGGAACAAAATAAGAGACCACTGCAAAATTACCAGTTTTTCTTATAGGTATGTGTTTGGGCAAAAGGAGCATTTTTGTTTGAGTCAACTTCTGACAACATTTCTCCCAAATTCCAAATAAAAATATCATTTAGAGCAGGGGCGCTCGATCTACCAGTCGATTGCCAAGGTAGTGTGGGTAGATCGCAGTGTCGTAGTACTCGACACCTGTCTTGGTCTCGAGATGAGTGCAATCATATTTCATTACGGCCGCTCCCGTCAGCAATAAACTACGTGCGGGGCTTCTCACAGCAGCCTGTGCGCTCGTCTGGAGCCGCGGACACCACGCGGAACATCACCACACGCGCCCCCAGCGCACACAGCTTGTCCGCTACAGTGTTTACCTTTGCGTACCAACGTGTATCACAGAGCAGGTTAAACTTTATAAAACATCCTACCTGTCCGTCCGCCTCACGTCAGCGCGCCGCTCCTCTCCTTTTCACGCTCTCGCTCCTCCTGCTCATAGCGCACACAGGCTCCTATGTCCTTCTCAATGCCTCTGATTAGAAGTGCAAGACTAAGTGCAAAGTAAAAACTAATCTAAATTTATGTTACAGTGTTACTCTGTTTCAACTTCCTGTTTGAATAATTCAGGGGTGGAGTGAGATTGCATTGAATCTTACTCCAAAAGCCCATATTTGCCATGTCTAACAGGTCATTCTAAAATGGACCAGACCCCCTCTCTTGGTAGATCTCGGCACACCTTCAACCTCAAAAGTAGATCTCGGTTAAAAAAAAAGGTTGCCGACCCCTGGTTTAGAGCATTTATTTGCAGAAAATGACAAATGGCCAAAATAACAAAAAAGATACATGTTTTCAGACCTCAAACAATGCAAAGAAACAAGATCAAATTCATTTTAAAACAACATAATACTAATGTTTACACTTAAGAAGAGTTCAGAAATCAATAAGCCTTATTTTTAATCACAACTTTCATGCGTCTTGGCATGCTCTCCACAAGTCTTTCACATTGTTCTTGGGTGACTTTATTCCACTCCTGGTGAAAGAACTGAAGTAGCTCAGCTTCGTGTTTGTGTTGGAATTCAACAGACGCTGGAATGGAATGGCTGTAATACATGTAGAGATGCTGATTTCAGGAAAAAAATGCAGTGGTCTCTTATTTTTTCCAGAGCTGTATCAACTAGTCTTCAGTATTAGTGTTGATTGTAATATTTTCTGTAACAAAACACAGCCCTTCAAAAATGATCATGACATAATGATCAAAGAGTAAAGTGCCTTGCTTAGGGACACAACAACAGTATAAATGACCATACTGTAATTGGCAAACCCACTAGCCCATCGCTTGTGGAAATAGTCTATCCAAAAACATTAATTAATCGCCAGTTATAGCAATTATCCGCCATTAGACCATTCGCTTTGTCCACTCTCCGGTCAGCGCCATTGCAGGAGCTTTAACCTCAGAGCGCGCTGGCAGCAGATACAGCTAAATTATACAGCAGGGTCCTGTGTGTGCGTGAGATGGAGGGGGGGAAACGCCTGTGACCGTGGCATCATTCCTGCCTCTCTCCGGCTCCCTGGAGACCACACGCTGTCTGAGCCCCCCCTCCTCCGCCCTCCATCTCGCTCTCCTCCTCCTCCTCATCCCCCCGTTCGCCCGTTCGCGCACACACCTCTACACACACACACACGCCTCCCACCTTCCCTTCACCTCAGCCTCCAATTCCCTAACTGCCTGCCTGCCGATTCCGGATGTCTCTCCTCCTCCTTCTTCTCCCTCCCTCTCTCTTCTTTTTCTTCTCCGTCGTTTGCGTGTGTGTGTGTGTGTGTGTGTGTGTGTGTGTGTGAGACGGGAGGAGGAGGAGGAGGAGGAGGAGGAGGAGGAGAGAGGGGGCAGGAGCTAGGAGCTAAGTGCTGCAGCAAATCATGACCGCATTAGGAATATGGGCAATTAGCAGCGTGGCACATCCTTGCACACACACACACGCACACACCCGTGAACACACACACACACACGCACACACACACACGCACACACACACACACACACTCTGACTGTAAAGGCGGTCCAATAAGTCTACACCGGGAAAATCAATGTCTAAATACGCAGGAGGTAGGTAGGTATTTGTATAGTATTTCTATCCCTAACTTTAAAGGGCTGCAGATTACGTTATTTTCTGATCTAGGTTGTTATGTTGTTTCCTCCTAAAAAAAAACATACTTGGAGGTTTGTTTCACATACAAACTGAGAAAATTTAGCTGTGGTTTTCTCTCAAACAGAAAACACTTCCAAGTTTACTTCAAGCATCCACCTTGTGATGTCATATGGCAATACAGGAAGTGCTCTACTGTTTTGTAAAATGCCACACACCTTCAGTAGAATGATTTGGACGATTTCAGCCCAGGAATTGCCCTTCTCTACTGAACAAAAAGTACAAGGTAGCTGTTAACTTGTTTTTCATAAGGTAACAATACTCTAACATGACTTAAATCTCATAAGAATAAATGTTGTATAATATAGGACCTTTAATAACAAACGCATACTAGTTTTATTTCAGCTTTGGATCAAAACATGCCAGTGTTTTTTAGGTTAAAGATTGTAAATAGCATGGCTGCAGTTCCCAGTAAACACCCCTATAAAACTGAAATCCATCTTTACAGCAGAGGTGGCGAAAAAAAGGAAGATGCGGAGCGTGAGTTGCCGTTCCACCTTAAAACGGCGCCTTAAAAGATTATCTCGGTTATTTCACCGCCACTGAGCCGGCACTAATAGTCCAAGGCAGATATTGAAGAGCAGCACAGGGCCGCAGAGATCTATTAGAAATTCCCATCTACGCGCCTCATACATATTGATTTCTGACACCAAGCAGCAATGAAAGGCCCAGGGGAATAATATATTTAGCAGGGTTTGCAGTGAGGAGGTCACAGAGTGCATAAAGATTAGCTGCGCAGACCCCTGACAGGAGCGTGTGTGCGGGCCCAAATTGTCGACAAGTGCGTTCATGTGCACACACGCACACGCACAGACACACACACACACAGACACACACAGATACAGTAGTCACACAGGTAAGAGAGGGGCTGGAAGAGGAGAACAAACAAACTGAACAAACTGGCAACACAAGTTTCGGATGCCTCTGTGAAGTGTCCTGTTCTTAAACGCTAACATGGGCGCTACTCGCTACCAGACATTGACACATTGTTTGTTTGTTTGTTGGTGATAAAATCAATGAAGGAGCCTCCAATCATTTAGGAGTTAAAATACTTGCAGTTTTATTAATAATTGAGGCTAAAATATCCAGTGAATTCATTCAAATCAAACTGACCTTCCCACACAACAGTCCAAACACTGTTTGCTTCCAATCTATAGGGTGTTTTCAGAGACTCAAAAAATCCGACCATGACCTGGATGTGCGGCCATGTTGGAGATATTGCTCACTCAAAGTAAACAAGCTTATAAAGTAACTGTGCAGAAAAAATATAAAAATTTCGCTATAAACCTTCCACATCGGAATCCAAAACGTCTGATACAGTTGACCAGTTGTACAGAGATAAGTTGGATGCCAAAGAAAAGGAGCGTTATATGAACAAACTAAAATTAATTGGGCAAGAAGATCCATATGAGATGGATTCAAGTTTGTTCAGTGACAGTGGCGATTTGTCGATTCTGCTGCTGTAAGTGATCCCGATATTGTCAACTACCTGATCTTCTCCCCAAGCCCTGATACCTTCAGAGCTCTAAAGGTCTGGAGACAACAACCAGTTTGTTTGTGGCTGGTACGAGAGCGTAAAGTGTGGAAAATTGAAGACAAGCATATTGTGATGGCAAAGGTCGACATACTTGTATTACATGTGTAACGTGTTTAAGTACGAGTATATTGCTTTTGCATATACTCACGTTTTGCAAAGATTAAAATATTAACATAGTCTTTCCGCCTCTGTCGCCTTGTCTGTCGCCTCCTTTCCTTTGATAATCGCTCTGTCTGTTCACCCTGGTCGGTCACTACTTTAGGTAAACGATAGAACTGCAGGTGTTTTTCTCTGTCTGATCTATTGTGACAGCCGAGGCCCTGACAATAGTTGACCTGTTTGCTTTGTTTCGAATACCTCCAACATGGCCGACTTCCGGATTATGACGTCACGTGAAAACACACTATAGTGACAATAGTGAGTCAGAATGCTCTGTTCCATCTTGTGATGTCATGACGCAGTAGTTTTCGAGTTAAAAGCTCCTTTTAGCTTTAGTTCAGTGGAGATTGGCAAAGACAGGGCTAAATTATCCAAATGATTCTGGTGACAGGTGAGTGGCCTTAAAGGAAAATTAATGGTTTTTTTTACAATCTGAGCCTTCTTTCGGCAATAAAACAAGTAGTTTTACTCACCCATAGCAGTTTGGTGTCAATTGGAGCAGTATCGCAGAACTTATGTTGAGCCGTTCTGTTCTACCAATGATCCCGTATCCGTTAGCGTGAGTGCTCGGGGCATTACTTTGTGGTGTCCAAATAACACAAACTTTAGCACTTTTCAAATCACAGAAGATCGCTGTGTCAGGGTAGACTTTTAGTGGATTCCAAAACGGCCTGAAACCCGATATCCAGCTATAGTTTCATTCGATGACGTCATCAGAGAGGACAGTGCGCATGCGTGAACTCAGCTGTTTTGTAAACACCGCTAGTCCGAAAAAAGCTAACACCGCTCTGAACTTTACTTTTCTGTTGCGATATCGGGTTTCAGGCCGTTTTGGAATCTACTAAAAGTCTACCCTGACACAGCGATCTAGTGTGATTTGAAAAGTGCTAAAGTTTGTGTTATTTGGACACCGCAAATCAGTGCCCCGAGCCCTCACGCTAACGGATACGGGATCATTGGTAGAACAGAACGGCTCAACATAAGTTCTGCGATACTGCTCCAATTGACACCAAACTGCTATGGGTGAGTAAAACAACTTGTTTTATTGCCGAAAGAAGGCTCAGATTGTAAAAAAAAAAACATTAATTTTCCTTTAAGGGTTAGTGACTTGATCCCAGGTACTGTATTACCTCCTGTTTCTGTGCCCTTGAACCAAATTCTTTGCCAAACTTGCATAAGTAGGAATGTTGGGTGTGAGTGATCATAAAGGCTTCAGTCTGCCTCAACACATAAGGTTCAATATCCAAGTCTTTATTTCAGTGCAAACTTTGGTTGATGCCTTGGGGGAGGTCTGCCATCTGTCTTTAGTCCTTGTTTTTCTATGACCTGTTGCACTGGGCTAAAGTACGTTCAACATATTCAGTAATAAAGTGCAGTATGATTTCTGAAGGGTCCATGTTACTCTATTTTCTGACCTATGTTATAATGTTGTTTCTCACCAAAAACATACCCGGAGTTTAGTTTTGTTTCATTCACACATGTTTAACACACAAATCCGGCATATTTAGTTCTTATCTCAAACAGAAAACACTCTGTTCCACCTTGTGATGTCATGGTAATATACAGCTCTGGAAAAAAATAAGAGACCACTGCATTTTTTTCTGAAATCAGCATCTCTACATGTATTACAGCCATTCCATTCCAGTGTCTGTTGAATTCCAACACAAACACAAAGCTGAGCTACTTCAGTTCTTGCGCCAGGAGTGGAATAAAGTCACCCAAGAACAATGTGATTAAAAATAAGGGTTATTTACCAGATATTGATTTCTGAACTCTTCTTAAGTGTAAACATTAGTATTATGTTTTTTTAAAATTAATTTGATCTCGTTTCTTTGCATTGTTTGAGGTCTGAAAACATGTATCTTTTTTGTTATTTTGACCGTTTGTCATTTTCTGCAAATAAATGCTCTAAACGATAATATTTTTATTTGGAATTTGGGGGAAATGTTGTCAGTAATTTATAGACTCATACAAAAATGTTCCTTTTGCCCAAACACATACCTATAAGTAGTAAAATCTGAAAAATTTTGCAGTGGTCTCTTATTTTTTTTCCAGAGCTGTAGGAAGCGCTACTGTGTTTTGTTTTGTTTTTAACTCTTTACACCTTCACTCAACATGTGGATGAACATTTCTGAGCAAAAAGTGAAAGGAAAGGTAGCTGTTAACTTGAAAACTACCTACTGATGACATCACAAGGTGGAACAGACTATTTTGAGCTTTGGTGATGTGGCAGACTATTAATAAAGGATTACTCAAACATGCGTGAATGAAACAAAACACAAGTCCAGGTATGTTTTTGATGAGATAACATTATAACATGTCGTAAATCTCACATTTGCATAATATTTGCTTTAAATCTGCTTGCACCTCCTCTGTATCTCCTCTCTTGCCTATTCAGTGTCTGACACGGCACAGAGAAGCGTGGCGGTGAGCTGGGGGCTGCCTGCGTGCCTGCGTGATGAGCTTGTCCAGGTGAAAGGGTAATTGCTTCAAAAGGGATCAGAGTGAGGTTGTGACCATCGCGAAGGAGGGCTCAACTCCAGAGAGAGCACTTACTCCTACCCAACCACTGCATCCTCCTTCCTCACCTACATCTCCTGGCCCCATGCTGCCTGGCCTCCTCCCCCCTCCTCCTCTCCTCTCCCTTTCAAAGAACCACTCGGCAGCCTCTTCACAAATTACAACTGCGCAGAGTTTAGGCAATTTGAGGAAATGCCCGTCCGTGGAGTAGGAATTGAAGGTGGAGATTGGGACTGCGGGCTGAGCCTAAAGCAGGAATGGAATGAAATTACCAATTCAGTAGCAGTGGCGTCACCCAAAGGAGGCTGAATGTGGACACAAAATGAGGATTATCCTGTTTTTAAGGTGAGTAAGAAATGCTGCAAATGCCCCAAGACCTGATCAATGCATGGCCAGGTTTATCTTGGGATTGTCAAATAAGGTGAGTACAGTTTAACCAAAAATAGCAGGTTAAGTTACACTAAACATAATAAAGAAGAAGAAAAGAATGCAAAAGGGCCCACATTATGCTGTATTCTGATCTTTGTTATAATGCTGTTTCCTCATCCCAAACATATCTGGAGTTTTTAAGAACCCTGGGTGTCTTGGAAGGCGCTATATAAATGCAATGATTAATTAATTAATGTTTTTTTTTTTTTTTTAAAGGGTTCATTCACACACATTTAACAGAAAACACTTTGTTCCACCTTGTGATGTCATGTTGTAATACAAGTGCTCCACTGTGTAATAATAAAGGATAATTCTGGGTATGTTTTTAGAAGGTAACAATTTTATAACACGGCTTAAAGCTCACATGTAACATTTACATAATATAGAACCTTTAATGCCACTAACAAATAACAAAACAACAAACAAAAACAAATAATCATGTTGAAAACTTAAATAATGACAGTTGTAATGTATTTTTTTGTGGTAATCACAAAGTTGTAAATAGGTATTTATTCTTTGCACTACTTTTTAGATTTTGTCTTAGATAGTTTTTATATTGTCTTTTTGTATTTTGTAGACTGCTTTTTTTTCTTCTTTTTTTTTTGCACTGCCTGGCCAACAACAATAAAGTTAACTTTGAACTTTGAATTTTGTGCACACAGTGGGATTTCAAAACAATGAGTAACGCAGAAACTTAAGAAAGTTTACTAATGTGAGCCTTTAATCATGTGTCGCAGTCTTGATTTGAGCTGACTTTATCAGTCTGCAACAGGTCTCACTGGAAGTAATCGGGAAAAGGCATAATCTTTGGAAAAAGGGTCAATTCTCGTCAGTTTGAACTTAAAGGAGAAGTAACGTTTTTTACAACCTGAGCCTTATTTCGGTAATAAAACAAGTTGTTTTACTCACCCATAGCACTTTGGTGGCATATGGAGCACTTCCGGAGATGTTTTAGATTTGCGATCTCCATAATGTGAGTTCTCAGGGCACATGTTTGCGGTCTCCAAATAACACAAACTTTAGCACTTTTCAAATCATAGAAGCTCGATGTCTTAGTCTACGATTTTGTTTGGTCAAAAGTGGCCTGTAATCCGAGATTTAGCCATAGTTTCGAGTAGATGAGGACGCCAGTGCGCATGTGCGGAGTGTGCTCTCAGTTCCCGGGACCCAAACATGAAACGCAAAGCTGTAAACTATGGCTAAATCTCGGATTACAGGCCACTTTTGACTCAAACGAAATCGTAGACTAAGACATCGAGCTTCTATGATTTGAAAAGTGCTAAAGTTTGTGTTATTTGGAGACCGCACGGGGCATATTACATGCTCGGGGAATATATTATATGCCCCGAGCTATGGCTAGAAGTCGCGCTAGGCTAACGCAAATCCAAAACATCTCTGGAAGTGCTCCATATGACACCAAAGTGCTATGGGTGAGTAAAACAACTTGTTTTATTACCGAAATAAGGCTCAAATTGTAAAAAACGTTACTTCTCCTTTAATGACTAATGAAAGATGGATAAATAATAAGTAGCTCACAATAACTCGCCTACTAACCAAAAGGTTGGTTGTTCAGTCCACACTACTTGATTATCACCCTCATTGTGAGAGACAGGGCAGCACATACCAAAGAAAAATCAAATAAACCCAACACAGCTCCATGATAAAGGAAGAAAAACAAAAAGCTACCCTCCAAAGTCCATTTGACGTCATCTTTATTAAACAGGCATGGTAATTACTACACTGATATCAAATTGAACACTATCAGCACATGAGGCTTGAATGATCTTTTTATATTTTTATATTATACTCTTGGGCCATTTGGACAACTTGACTCAAACCACAGAAAAACAGAGCTCCTCATCACTTTGCAGCAGAATTTCCAGATTTCCCCAAATCCTTAGCTGAAGAACTTTCGGCGCTGACAGTCCATCTCACGTTTCCATTTAAGCATCTGAACAAACCAAAAGACAAATGTTTGATAACGCCTGCTTGCCCCATCTCCTCTGCTCATCACCAGAGACACAGGATCACAAATCGCTCTCATTCTTTTCCAATAAACACAACAACTTCAATTTCTGGGGGAAGATATGCACCTTCTAAACACACTAGTGCCTCCAGTCATTATTTGGCTCGCCCAAGTTTGACAGGCACCCGTCAAAAGAGTGACATCGGAGTCTTCCAGCTGGAGTGACGCGGAAAAACAGGCATGAGCTAATCATAATGCGGCGTGCTGAGTTTGATGAATCGCAATCATGGGGCGTAGAGTGATGAATGGCGATGGTGCTAACTGTGGCCATCTATCAAGGCTCCTCGGGCTGTGCGGAGGTTGGGGTAACGCTCCATCCACTCAGACCTGGGAGAGGGGACAGCCATCGCTCAGCTGGCGTTCCACTGGGACAGACTCACATACATTTCAATCTGGTCTTGTCATGGCAGCCCCTGGCACACATCACGCCCCGGCTCCATCATATTCAGCGGCGACTCAAATCATGAATGTGGAAGAGTCAGATTTATGTGGGGGAGTGTTTAAAAGACACAATTTTTTAGGTGCACTGTGTAACTTTTCTTTTTCATGTAGATGTTAAGTGTTCCCCAGAATGGCATTTAATTTATCTAGCTCAGGGATCGGCAACCTGCGGCTCTGGAGCCGTATGCGGCTCTTTGATCCCTCTGATGCGGCTCAGTACATTGGTCCCTCGTTTATCGTGGTGGTTATGTTCTAAAAATAACCTGCGATAGGCGAAATCGGCGAAGTAGTAAGCTTTATATTTTACAATTATTCTACATGTTTTAAGGCTGTAAACGCCTCACCACACACATTCTACACTTTTTTCAGACTGGAATTAACGTTTTCTCACATTTCTCTGTTGTTTAAACACTAAAACTTTCATAGATTTTCAACAAAAAAATCACAGTATTATAGAATGAAACCAAAGATCCAAACCTGTTTTTAGGCCCTAAACATACTGTGTGTATTTCACAGTTCCTCTGACCGAGCCTCTTTGTCCTGGCACCGCTTCGCTGTGGCGGGTTTTGTTGGGGAGAAAACTTGCAAACATACAGCACTTCAGGGTCACACTATGAGCAATCGAACATTTATATAAATTTGGCAAACTGAACGCATTCTGTACTGTACAGGAGACACGGAGGAGAATGACAACGGACCGGCAAAAGTCTACAGTCCCTTAGCCAATCAGGACGCAGAATACAATGCGCGTTGATACACTACAAATAAAACTGGAATAAAAAAATCTGCGAAACAGTGAGGCCGCTGTGTTTAATTAAAATGTATTTTATTTTAGTTCGTTCATTTTCAAAATGTAATTCTATGGCACAAAGGCAAAAAAAAACTGTTTCATGCAGTGTTATTTCATTTAAAATTTCAAAAGGGTTTTGTGGCTCCCAGTGTTTTCTTTACTGTGTGAAACGGGTCCAAATGGCTCTTTGAGTGGTAAAGGTTGCCGACCCCTGATCTAGCTCCATGGAGACGAGCAGGCCACATCACAAGGCCAAGTTACCGTTCAGATCTGTGGAGAAGTGCGGTGCAGTCAGGGGAGGCAGGTGATGCTGTGCCTCACCTGTTATCAGAGAAAAAAAAAAGTAAAACGAAAAAATAAATGGTTATATTTATCCAATGATTTGTACTATAAAGTTATTCTCTATTTAACTTCGCCATTTTAATTCTTTTTTTTATTAAAAATTGCTGAATTTTCACTTTTGCCGTTCAAATACTGAGAAGAAACGTGTGGAGAGGCACCAGCCATTCGTGCATCACATGGACTGACTGAGCAGTGACAGATTCTCCGCTAAAGCAGCGGTGAAAAGGCGCCGGGTGGGGCATGTAGTTACCTGGCCTCATGGTAGAGGCACTCGTGAGCCCAGGGATTCTTCTGCAACTCCTGGGGCAGCAGATTAGAATAAGTGACAGCAAGATACAATTTAGAGTTAGCAAGTCAAGTTTAGCAATCCGTTCACTTTTTTCTTGTCTGGCCCGACTTTTTAAATGGAGGAAGATTTCATATTAAAGCTCAAGCAGTTTTCTAAACTGGATTTTCGGTCGAAGCATTTATAATTAAAGGAAGACCAATGCTGGAGCTAAAGGGTTTGCTCCAAACTACGGGACGAAAGACTCGCTCTTTTCAAACAGCGTGGCAAGAAATCGTCTTTTCTGCTTTTCCTTCTTTTCTCAACCTGCTGTGACAATGTCTGGACTCAGATGGGATATTGTGACCTGAAAAATTTGCAAAAAAGCTTTGTTAAACATGAGTGGTCCACCACTCACATTCAGAGCCAGGTCACGCTAAAAACAGATAAGATAAGACTTTATTGATCTCACACAGGAGAAATTTACTTGCCACAGTAGCTCCAGGACAGTTTGCACAAGAAAGAAAAGTACATGCAGGCAATGATGGAATAAAGTAAGTAATAATAAAAATTGTAATAATAATAATAATAATAATAATAATAATAATAATAATAATAATAATAATACAAGCATCAACAGAGAGAGCATGGAAAAGACGATATTGCACGTCTGGCCTATATAGTAGAATAGTAGAAAAAACGTTATTGCTATTTTAATTTATGACACTACTCAGTGCGCTATGGAAAATGCACTGAACAATAATAATTAATTTTCAGCTTCACATCAAAAATATTACAAACTACCAGTCACTTACAGGGAGGGAAGTTAGCCCGGGGCCAAATTTACTTGCTAACACCTGGTTTACATATTTGTAAATCTGATTGTGATGACGTCAGTGCCTCACCAGCCATGATCCTCACCGCACATCACTGGTTCACAGTAATAATGTTTGTTTTTACTGTAGTTTTCAGAAATAAAAACACCTGTAATAGAATAGATACAATATACTGAGCAGGACAGAAAAAGACTTAATAAGCTGGTCAGGAGGGCCAGCTCTGTCCTGGGCTGTCCTCTGGACTCTGTAGAGGAGGTGGCTGAGAGGAGGGTGCTGGCCAAATTCACGTCCATCATGGACGACACCTCTCACCCTCTGCACCGGACTGTAGAGGAGCTGAGCAGCTCCTTCAGCAGCCGACTGAGGCACCCCCAGTGCAAGAAGGAGCGCTACCGCAGATCCTTCATCCCCACCGCCATCAGACTGTATAACTTCACTGTATAGTCCAGATGTGCAATATTTTCTATACTCTCTTATTTACTTATTGTTATTATTATTACTATTTGTCTGCATGCACTTTCTGTCCAAACTTTCTTTTGCACTAAACTGCCTGGAGCTAATGTGGCAAGTGAATTTCTCCTGTGTGAGATCAATAAAGTCTTATCTTAACTTATCTCATCTTATCTTATCTCTAAGCATTTCATTGCATTGTTGACCTTGTGTTGATTCTGCATATGACAAATAAATAATCTTGAATCTTGAATCTTATCTTCTATTTGTTTATTTGTGTATTTGTTTAATGCTGTACTGTGGAACATCCCAGGCAAAGCAATAACATCACCACGAGACAAGCTGATAGCAGACCCTCTATCAGAAAAGTTGCACAGTGCATCTTTAATGTATGTAGAACAATGAGTATTCCACGTTAAAGGGCCCCTATTATGTGATAATAAAGACCCATAATAAAGGGTTACTCAGACACATGTGAATGAACCAAAACACAACTCCAGGTATGTTTTTGAGGAGGTAACAACATTATAACGTGTTTTAAAGCTCACATGTCACATACATTTCAATCTGGTCTTGTCATGGCAGCCCCTGGCACACATCACACTCCGGCTCCATCAAATTCAGCGGCGACTCAAATCATGAATGTTGAACAGTCAGATTTATGTGGGGCCATGTTTAAAAAGATGGTTTAAAAAGACAGTGGTTTTGGGGTAATATGTAAAGCAATTAGTATTCAAAGACCAATGATGATGACCAATTGGTTGACATGAAATAAATGATGCTAGTGAAGGTGTGTGGAGTTTAAAAACACAGTGGAGCACCTCCTGTATCGCCTCAAGCTGGAAACTGATTGTTTTCTGTTTGAGAGAAGAACTCAGCCTAAATATACAGGGTTTCAGGGTTAAACGGGTGAATGAAACAAATATTTAAAGATCCCATGACATGGTACTTCTTGATGCTTTTATATGGCTCCTTAAAGGGACAGTGTGTACGATTTTTACCTGTTAATTACTGAAATTGAAGATACCCATTCAAAAATACATTGTTTTCCAAGCCTTTTCACTTCCATCATGAAATCAAAGTATTCTTTTGGACTTAGATATAGTCACATAAAAGGGGGATCTTCCCCATATAGAGGCAGCCATTTTGAATACGAGAGCCGCAGAAGGACATTTGGGCTCATCCTTCGCCTCGGCTCCTGCTAACAGCTGCACAGCCGCGCTGCATATGGCTCCCCCCTTCCCCCCTCCCCTTCCCCTTCTCTCCTTCGCTCCTCTGCTCACATATGCAGCCAGGAGCGAAGGAGAGAAGGGGAAGGGGAGGGGGAGCATGCTGCCGGATCACACATCGTAATGGATATAACACGTATTTTGGACTAAATTGTTTTACTGGATTTTATTCGCTGGATCCTTATGGACAGATTGAGACCAAGTTTATGATGAAATACAGAGTTTGACCTGTGCAAAGCCTTCAAAGGTAAGCTAAGTAAGCTAAGTTTTGTGCTTTTCTGTATAAAAGCCCCATGTGCTCGGGGAGTGATTGTTTTGCAGGGAAATGAATTGCATAGTCAAAAAGAGGAGACTGTAAGGTTTCATTTGATGTGTAGATTGTCATGAATCATGATCGGGATTGTGTGTTTTCATGCGAAAAGAAAAAAAAAAAGTGAACGGGGGACCGCGGTTTATGTATACAGCGGTGCGCGGTTCGTGCGCGGGCACGCGCGATGTCGGAGCTACGTCGCGTCCGGGTGACCCTCGAGGTCTGCCATAGCCAAAAGAGGAAGTGGAATAGCTAGTAACCACCTATGCGCCACGAATCCTACACACTGTCCCTTTAATGGTTCCCTAATACTGTAAATGAATCCTTCTTCAAAATCAACACTCAGTGCATGAGAAACAGAGATAAGATGAGAAAGAGTCATAAATATCTCTCTCAAACTCTTTATTCTGGGCGTTGTTGCTTGAATGCAAATGAGGAGAAAACAGATGGCCAATAGTAGAGGGTGGGGGCGTGGCCAAACTCTCCGCTCAGCGCTCAGAGCCGACAGCTGATCCATTTCCTTGTTTTTGCACGGGGGAAGAGATTTGAAGCGTTCCATTGAAAAATAAACACATTTCCACATAAAATAAAATTAAACCACTGCTGTTCAAAGGTCCAGAGGCTCAGATAAAGGACTTCCAAGCCTAGAAACACTCGGACGTGCCTCCAGGCAAATAAAAAAAATGCATTTCGCATTGCCTAGCGCATTCGCAGTCCAAACTCTCTGGGCGTGATTTACAGAGACGCTGAGTACAGACAGACGGGGGTGGAACTGCATTTGCATTTCTTTTTTCGATCTGACGTCAATAAGGTGCCTTGTTCAAACTCGCCCGTTTGAGCTCCGATTTTTTGTAACGCAGAAAAGGATCGCAAATGCTCAGTTTAGACATTTCACAACTTTTAACCATGGGGGGGGGGCTAAACAGGGTAGGGGAGCTCACATTAACGTTCAAAAACCTCAGAAAGTGAAAATTTCATGCCATGTGACCTTTAAAACTTATGTCAGATTTTTTTAGGATTCAGTCCATGGAAATGACCAGGAGAATCTCGCTGGAGTAGAGCTCCACTTTGTTAGCAGTGCCACTGGCGAGCTCCACGAAGTCAATTTCAGAGAGCCATTATAAAACGAAAGAGTTTTTGGGTTGAATGAAAAATATCATGAGGTTACTTCTCTACACATAAACGATTCCAGTTGTAGTTTACTAACTGAATTACCAAGGCTACAGAGTTCAAACAGGAAATAGAAATACAACTCCCCAAAAATGTTCATGAATCTAACAAACTGGCAAACCGTTCCACAAATAACACTACAAAATATGTTTAAAATTATTTAAAGATGTTTTTTTTTTATCAATAAATGTGGTGTTTTCCTTATCACTGCCATCCACTATGTACATGTCTGCGCACTGAACTCCAGTAACTCATCATTTACTGTATGTTATTAGGGATACATACAAATATAATTGTCCACTGTATTGAATCAGAACAAGGGTTAATATTTTAAAAGAGGAGATTGTCCTGGACTATTGAATATCTTAAGCGAGAGTGCTGTTTGCTTGCGTGTTAATGCGTTTTTGTCTCGGATGTGGACGGCTGCCATGACAAGAGCTCTTTCCACGCTCCGCTTACAGTAAATTAGCATTCTAGTCGCACAGTGTATTTAGCACTTTGCGATTGGGTTCAGCAGAGGCCTTGCCCAGTCTGTCCCTGGGGGGAACAGCAGCGGCTCTAGCGCCTCTCGGTGGGCGGGACCGGTCTGTCAAAATTAGATAATAAAGCACCGTGCTGCTGGCGGATAAATGCGTGTGAGGGGGCATCCATCTTGTACGAGCGTGGCTGAAGAGGATGCTGCTAAATGACAGTGAGCCTGTGTGTGTCTGTGTGTGTGTCTGTGTCTGTACCAGTCTGCAGAGATCACTGGAGTCTGCTGAAAAATGGATAACCTGTAGAAATTTGGAGGAAATAAGAAACTGTAAGAAAAAATAGAGCGCTTTATTGATACTTTACAGTGTCATCACGCTGGGTCATGTAATAATACAGGAATTGTGTTTTAAAACTCCCTCACTAAAATAATTTGGATAACATTGTTGCGCAGAAAAGTGAAGCTTTCTGTTTACAACTGATTAATAACTGTAATTGAAATGGAACGTATTGATGAAATGTTTAATTATTGGTGTTATTGTATTGTCTGGAAAAGGGGACAGTAAACATAAATGGTCACATCTTTATATAGCGCTTTTCCACCTTCAAGGCACCCAAAGCGCTTTACAACAAGCAACCAATCACCCATTCACACACGCATTCACACACCAGTGTACGCAGACACTGGGGGTGAGGAGGGTTAAGTGTCTTGCCCAAGGACACAACGGCAGCATTCATCTGTGGGAGCTGGAATCGTACCAACCAACCTGTGGGTCAGTGGATCTGACCGCTCAACCACTGATGTTTCTTATGTCAAGAGCAGGATTTGAACCGCCAACCTTTGGATCAGTGGACAAACGCTCTACCAACTGAGCTACTGCCGCCCTTAGATTAAGATCATTCTTCTTTCTACTTTCTTTCATTAATTTCTTGTAATGCTATGAGACTGTTGATGTCTTTTTATACTTTATGAATGAAATAAACATACAAACAAATAATAATAATAATAATAATAATAATAATAATAATAATAATAACTTCAGTCCTGCTAAACAAAAGGTAAAAAGTAGCAGTTAACGTAAAAACTACCACTATATGACATCACAAGGTGGAACAGGGCATTTTGACAGACTAATAAGGACCTTTAAAATTACAACTGCATGCGTGTTTGCAGTGTGTTTCTGTACGAGTCTGCAGAGATCACTGGAGACTATTGAAAAATGGGAGACTGGCAGAAATTTCCAGGAAATAAAAAAAGAAAAAATACATTTTACCATTTGAAAATATGAAAAACCACAGAGAGGAAAGGAACATTTATAACCATATATAAATCTATAACCTCTCCCACCTTAGATTAACATGCCCGTATTATGTTTATTATTTTCTGATGTGTGTAGAATCCCTCAGTCGTTCAGGTAGAATCGATGGCAAAAGGAGAAATTCAATTTGTCAACTGGACAAAAGTTTATTTGGTCGAATACGTTTCAAGCTGCTTCTTCTCGGATGAGCTGCAAAACATATTCGACCAAATAAACTTTTGTCCAGTTGACAAATTGAATTTCTCCTTTTGCCAATATTTTCTGATCAATGTTATAATGCTGTTTCCTCATCAAAAACAAACCTGGAGTTGTGTTTTGTCTGCAGATTTAGGCTGAGTTCTTCTCTCAAACATAAAACACTCTGTTCCATCTTGTGATGTCATGTGGTAATACAGGAAGTTCTCCACTGTGTTTTTAAACTCTGTACACCTTCACTAGAATCATCTGGATGATTTCAAGCCTGGAACTGCCCTGCTGAACTAAATGTTTAAGGGCAACTGTTAACTTGAAAACTACTGCTGTATGTGTGAATGAAACAAAACACAACTCCAGGTTTGTTTTGATAAGGGAACAAAATTCTAACATGGCTCACAGCTCACAATTTTATAGGTCCTTTGATATACAGTGGTACCTCACATTACGAAAGACCTTACATACGAAAAATCCAAGTTATGAAATGCCTTCACGTTAAATTTTGGTCTCTAGATACGGAAGAAAATTCAAGTTACGAAACTTGAAATCTCAAAAATTTGAATAATGCGCGCTCAGATGCACGCCCCGCTGTTATCCCCGCTCAAAAAGCACCTTTCTCGGCCTCTTAGCTCTAGCGCCGAACACGCAAGATTTTCAACAAAATGTATTAAATAGTGAAGCGTGGGGGGAGACACGACTCAGGAAGCAGCGTGGAGATATGAACGCACCGCGCGAGGAGCACGCACCGCGCGAGGAGCACGCACTGCGCGAGGAGCACGGCACCGCGCGAGGAGCACGGCACCGCGCGAGGAGAACGCACCGCGCGAGGAGCACGGCACCGCGCGAGGAGAACGCACCGCGCGAGGAGCACGGCACCGCGCGAGGAGCACGGCACCGCGCGAGGAGCACCCCTAGTCCTGGTCTGCACGACTAGCACCGTGGCTGCGAGCACGAGATAGAACCGCGGCGCCCGGACCGCGTCCTCTGGAGCCACAAACCAGCCGCACGAAACCAGCAAAAAGCGGCACGTGGTAGTTTAATCCTGGTTTAGTCCAGGTCTAGACCTGGTCCAGTCCTGGTTTAGTCCAGGTCCAGTCCAGGTTTAGACCTGGTCTAGACCTGGTTTAGTTCTGGTCTAGACCTGGTTTAGTCCACGTTTAGTCCTGGTCTGGTCTCTTAGCCAATCAGGATGCAGAACCAATGTTACACTATAAAAAAAAAAAGTTACACTATAAAAAAAACCTTGGAACGAATCAGGCCTTTTCCATTGAAATAGTTACTCAACTTACGAAAAATTCACGTTACGAAACCACTTCTGGAACGAATTAATTTCGTAAGGTGAGGTACCACTGTAGTGTTTAGTGCTTTGCTCCTTTGTTTTGGCATAAAATGCTCCTTTTCTCAGTTCTTTTTGAGGTGATTTTTTGTCTTTTTGACTTATATGTTGACATGTTCATTTTGACTAATTTTCTTATAACCTGTTAATTATCACTGAAAACAATTTCAAGTCATTTTGATTGCGTTTTGCCACGTTTTCATAATTCATTTGCACACATTTACTAGTTGTACAAACAAAAGTACAGTGGTGCAGAGTAAGAAATATGGAGAGAGAGAGAGAGGGGGGGGGGGGTGTACAGATGGCCACATGAAGGAAATTAAATGTCGGCTGGGCACTTAACCTTTTCCTAATAATGTGTTTCCTGCTGAACCAGCACACAGCCTGATGTTTTATCAATACTCCTAATTAATGTGCAGCTGCCATATTTCTGACAGTATTTATACAATATGCCTGAGTAATGCAATCAATAGTATTCCTATTCATATTCCATGTAGCTCTTAGTTCAAACTGTGCTCTCTACTACTTCAGCACTTCAGGCACAGTTCTGGTCCTGTATTACACAACTGAATATTTGTGAGCTTGTGAGCCGTGTTATAATGTGGTTACCTCCTCCAAAACATACCCAGAGTTGTGTTTTGTTTCATTCATGCATTTTTAATAATAACAATAATAATTCATTGCATTTATATAGCGCGTTTCATGACACCCAAAGCGCTTTACAGTTCATTGTTCATTCACTCCACACTTGGTGGTGGTTTGAGTAAGTTTTTTAGTCTATCATCTCCAAAGCTCAAAATGCTCTGTTCTACCTTGTGACGTCATGTAGTTTTACCTTTAATTCAATAGAGATTGGTTATTCCAGGGTTGAAATCATTCAGATGATTCTAGTGAAGGTGTATAGAGTTTAAAAAACACTTCCTGTATTAACACACAACATCACAAGGTGGAGCAGAATGTTTTCAGTTTGAGAAATGAGCTCAGCCTAAATATACAGGGTTTGTGTGTTAAACGTGTGAATGAAACATACACAAAAGTATGTTTTTCGTGAAGAAATAATATTGTAGATTAGAAAATAGCATAATATGGGCCCTTTAAAGTTTGTGTTTAGGCTCTGTCCATTAAGAGAGATTCATTATTCAGACTACATGATTCGATATGGTCCCACTGATGTCTCAATATGGACATGTGGTGATTATTGATTTACTGCACAATGCAACATATACATGACTATTTCTAAAGCAACAGCTGCCCCGGGGCTCACGGATGGAAACATAACTGCCAGTCTGCTTCAAATGACCAAACCTCCATCTTTTTGGTTTGTGAGTCAACACTCTATAACCAACTTTCTGTGTTTTATCTGTGGCCTGAATAAAATTTGGTAATCATACACTTTCACTTATTCTAATCCTGTCATTGGACAGTTTGTAACTGCAGTTTTGTCATTTTTAACAGCGGTACCATATATATTTTTTTAATTTATTTTCAATGCACCAGCAGATTTTGCGGTATTTCCATTACACTATATTACATAATTACTTTATAGTACATGAATCACATTTGACTGTATTACTCTGTGTATACAGCTCTGGAAAAAAATAAGAGACCACTGCATTTTTTTTCTGAAATCAGCATCTCTACATGTATTACAGCCATTCCATTCCAGCGTCTGTTGAATTCCAACACAAACACAAAGCTGAGCTACTTCAGTTCTTGCACCAGGAGTGGAATAAAGTCACCCAGAAACAATGTGGAAGACTTGTGGAGACCAAGATACATGAAAGCTGTGATTAAAAATAAGGGTTATTGCACCAAATATTGATTTCTGAACTCTTCTTAAGTGTTAACATTAGTATTATGTTGTTTTAAAATGAATTTGATCTTGTTTCTTTGCATTGTTTGAGGTCTGAAAACATGTATCTTTTCTGTTATTTTGACCATTTGTCATTTTCTGCAAATAAATGCTCTAAACTATAATATTTTTATTTGGAATTTGGGGGAAATGTTGTCAGTAGTTTATAGACTCGAACAAAAATGTTCCTTTTGCCCAAACACATACCTATAAGTAGTAAAATCAGAAAAACTGATAATTTTGCAGTGGTCTCATACTTTGTTTTCCAGAGCTGTAAACTGACAGCTAATCTTCCAAATTGACTCTGGCTGGACTTTATATTGAAAAATTGTCACCCCTCTCTTTGTAACTGCTGCAGTGAGCCTCGTCATTTTGGTTTTAAAATTTCATACTAGCCCACTCTACATGATCCTGGTATTTTACTTTTGCTATTTTGTCCATAAATTATTTCCCATTCCTAATATAGAACTCGGCTCCAAATTCACCCCTATAACCATCAGCATCGATGAGCTTCATTTGACTGGAGCTGAACACCATGAGTGACATCACGTTCACTTAATTCACTTCTTATACAGTCTATGGTATTACTAATCATTTCAACAAGTCTTTTCAACCACCTGTTCTCTTTGTGCTGTGTTTCATTTGTCACTATGAGCTGCTCTGCTTCTCTCTGATGAATGTCCTTTGCAGAAAAGTGCTGCTAATGCTTCTTTAATTGCTCTTTTTTTCCTCACCAGGCTCCAGGTCGTGTCTTTCACATTTTATGAGCCCTGGTTTCCACAACATCCGTGAAGATGTCCTGCTTCGCCCTTGTGCACTTTGTATGGAGTTGAAAAGATATTTAGAAGAGTTGGCTGCTTATATTCATCCTCTTCAAGTAGTTTTTTGTATAGACAGGGCGGGTTAAGTGCGGCTCGGCTGGAGTGACTTACATAAGATGAGACAGAGGCGGGAATTAAAATTTGTTCATTAAAAAAAGATAGCAAAAAAAGAACAAAACAGTGATGAAGTGCATTGGATGATTACAGGAAGCATGGTAGCAGAACCAAGGGGCCTTATACAGCTCTGGAAAAAAATAAGAGACCACTGCGTTTTTTTTCTGAAATCAGCATCTCTACATGTATTACAGCCATTCCATTCCAGTCCAACACAAAGCGTAGCTACTTCAGTTCTTGCACCAGGAGTGGAATAAAGTCACCCATGAACAATGTGAAAGACTTGTGGAGAGCATGTCAAGACGCATGAAAGCTGCGATTAAAAAGCTGTGATTAAAAATAAGGGTTAATGCACCAAATATTGATTTCTGAACTCTTCTTAAGTGTAAACATTAGTATTATGTTGTTTTAAAATGAATTTGATCTTGTTTCTTTGCCTTGTTTGAGGTCTGAAAACGTGTATCTTTTTTGTTATTTGTCATTTTCTGCAAATAAATGCTCTAAACCAGTGGTCCCCAACCACCGGGCCGCGGACCGTTACCGGGCCGTGAGCCCTTTGGTACCAGGCCACGGCAGCTCATTCCCCCACCCCTTGATTTTGAGTGGCCCGTCCGTGTTCCAAAAAGAGCACGTCGACTTCCAAGCTCAGGGCTCTCATTGATTCAGTGTTATGGTGAGTTGTATTTTTCATGTATTTTATATTTGTTTTGTGGTCTGTCTTATTTTGAAGGCATGTTTAAGCATAGCGACCAGAGAGCGTAGGGGCAGAGTGGATGTTGTGACTCTTGTTATGTTGTTGGCGCATGTCATGGAGGACGCTGTTATTAAAGTTACATACAAGTACACAGTGCATTCATTCATCCATCCATCCATTCACGTTTATTATGATATTTAAAACATACCACAGTTCTTGTGTTATTTGTATAATTTTATTTTGTGGTATTTATCCACCGATATCCACGTGCCCCGCCCCAAACCAATCCGAGAAAATTTTGGGTGACATTAACCGGTCTGTGACACAAAAAAGGTTGGAGAACACTGCTCTAAACGATAATATTTTTATTTGGAATTTGAGGGAAATGTTGACAGTAGTTTATAGAGAAGAAACATCTTAAGTAGTTTATAGACTCAATCAAAAATGTTCCTTTTGCCCAAACACATACCTATAAGTAGTAAAATCAGAAAAACTGATAAATGTGCAGTGGTCTCATATCTCATATTTTTTTCCAGAGCTGTATACCACTGTTTAAACAATACACTGTATAAAGAAGTGGACTAACAGCTGCAGTTATATAGGGAGGGGCAACAGTTTTTACATAGAAAGTGAATTGGAGCCAAAGACCATGAAGTCGGAAGATCACCCATGCTCACTTCCTGCATGGGTGACCATGGCAACTAGCAGGGTAGCTATGTCCCTTTATATATACAGATGTAAAACCATAGAACTCCATAGGGGTGTAAAATCAATATTAGATAAGATAAGATATAAGATAAGATATGCCTTTATTAGTCCCACAGTGGGGAAATTCCAGTGTTGCAACGCACAGATCAAGAACAGCAGGAAAAAGTAGCATGCAATAGAACAAGATAATAAATAATGGCTTAGAATAATTTAAAAATATACTTAAAAATAGACTCTAGAGTATAGTTGAATATTGTAGTGTAGATAAAGTTGAATGACATGTTAACAGTGTTCGTTGTACAGTCTGACAGCAGCAGGAAGGAAAGACCTGCGAAACCTCTCCTTAACACAGCGAGGGTGAATCAGTCTGTCACTGAAGCTGCTCTCCAGAGCCGACAGAGCGTCCTGCAGGGGGTGAGACTCATGGTCCAGCATAGAGGTGATCTTAGCCAGGACCCTCTTGTCCCCCACCTCCTGCACTGAGTCCAGAGGACAGCCCAGGACAGAGCTGGACTTCTTGATGACCTTGTCCAGCTTCTTCCTCTCCCTCTCTGTGATGCTGTTGCTCCAGCAGACCACACCGTCCAGGATGGCTGATGCCACCACAGAGTCATAGAAGGTCCTCAGGAGTGGCCCTCTCACTCCAAAAGACTTGAGTCTCCTCAGGAGATAGAGCCGACTCTGGCCCTTCCTGTACAGTGCATCAGTGTTGTGAGTCCAGTCCAGTTTGTTGTTCAGATGAACACCCAGGTACTTGTATGAGTCCACTCTCTCAATGTCCCTTCCCTGGATGTTCACTGAGGGGGCAGTAGAGTGGCGTCTGCGGAAGTCCACCACCATCTCCTTGGTCTTCCCTGCATTGATGATGAGGTGGTTCCGCTGACACCAGTCCACAAAGTCCTGTATTAGTCCTCTGTACTCCACATCGTCATCATCCTTGATGAGGCCAATGATGGCAGAGTCATCAGAGAACTTCTGCAGGACGCAGCTGTCCGTGTTGTGTCTGAAGTCTGCAGTGTAGAGCAGGGGTCTTCAACGTTTTTCAGGCCAGGGACCCCCAAACAGATGGCGAACTGGGCCAGGGACCCCCTACTATATATACGGCATAGAATTGTGTTTTATATTAAATTGAGCTTAGTGTCATGTATAAACATTGCTACTCTGTTGTGGTACATCCAATACACAGGTTAATACTGTATTTTACACTGTAAAATATAAAATTATATTATTTTAAAGTGAAATCAAAAGATTTCGCGACCCCCCTGCAGTACCTCCGCGACCTAGGGGTCGCGACCCCTCTGTTGAAGACCTCTGGTGTAGAGGGTTTAAAGAAAGGGCGCGAGGACAGTGCCCTGGGGCGCCCCCACACTGCAGGTCAGGAGGTCAGACACACAGTTCTTGGCTCTCACAAACTGGGGCCGGTTTGTGAGGTAGTCCAGGATCCAGTCTGCCAGGTCACAGTCCACACCAGCGGTCTCCAGTTTGTCCCTGAGGAGCAGTGGCTGGATGGTGTTGAAAGCACTGGAGAAATCAAAGAAGAGAATCCTCACAGTGCTGCCGGGGTTCTCCAGATGAGACAGTGAGCGATGCAGCAGGTAGATGACGCCATCCTCTACTCCGATACCAGGCCGGTAGGCAAACTGCAGCGGGTCCATCGCTGAGCTCACGGTGGAGCGGAGGTGGCCAAGGACCCGTCTCTCCAGTGTCTTCATCAGATGGGATGTTAAGAGCCACCAACCTGAAGCTGCTGAGGTCTTTAGCGTGCAGTGTCTTAGGCACTGGTACCACACAGGTGGTCCTCCAGAGTTATGGTACCACCCTCAGCTTAAGGCTCATGTTGAAGACATGCTCCATAACTCCGCACAGTTCATCTGCACAGGACTTAAGGAGCCTGGAGTTGATGCCGTCTGGTCCTGCTGCCTTCCTTGGTCTAATCTTCTTGAGCTCCTGTCTCACCTGGGCTGTAGAGAATGACAGTGGCAGGCTGGGGGGATGGGTGAGTCCATGTGTGGTGGAGGGCTGTGGAGCAGAGGTAAAGGTGTGAAGAGGTGCAGGAGTTCCCCATTGTCCAGCTGGAGAGGTGAGAGCTGGCAGCCGGGTGGGGCGAGGGGTGAGTGATTGATCAAATCTCCGGAAGTGAGAATTGAGGTCATTCACCCACTGCAGGTCCCCCTCCGTCTGGGCAGGAGGTGCTTTGAAGCCTGAGATGGTCTTGAGACTTGACTTCTCCACACCCCCTGGATGTTCCTCTCCTGTAGCTGTCGCTCCATCTTCCTCTTATGGCTGGCCTGGCTCGTCCTGATTTCCCTCCTCAGCTTCTTCTGTGCAGCCTTCAGCTCCTCCTTGGTCCCTGACCTAAAAGCTCTCTTCTTCTCCTTCAGTTAATCCACAGTTTATTGTTTGAAAAACACCGCACCGTTTGGGAGGGAACGATGTTTTCAAAACAAAAAATTGATGTAGTCCGTGATGCATTCTGTCACCGCATTAATGTCCTCTCCATATTAGCTGTTAAAATCCTGCAATAAAAATAATCATTACCAAGATAAATAATTTAAAACCCAATCACATACAAAAGATACACCTTAAAACAAAAACAAACAAAAAAGTAGAGTGCAAAGTGAATGAAAGTGTATGAGTACTGTAAATACTTCATCTTCATGAGCCATAACGAACGGTCTGTTGATTCTTTCCACAGACCCACACCTCCTTATCACAATATTTACCAATAATTACTTGAATAAATTAGTAAACGATGGTATCAAGTGCAGCTGCAGGACATTTACATTAGTGTATTATGTGTAAATAAAGAAATTACAAGACAAATTTGCCTCAGTGAAGAAGCTAATGGTCTTAAAATATAACCTCCTGTATTTCTATAAATGTAAGGTAGGGCGGACTCTCAAAAATACAAAAAAGTTACAGAGTTGAGCAACTTTTCTGCCAACTTGTCTCCATGGGGATGTTATTGCTTTGCCTGGAATGTTCCATGATATGACATTAAACATATCCATCTAGCATTTAACCATTGTGGGTGTTTCTATTGCTCAAAAATACAATAATTCCTTCTGTGAATAGGGACGATTCTCCACAGATCTGAATTGTAATGTGGCGTAGTAACCTGCTTGTCTCCCTCGTGATAGACGGTTTAGGCTGCGTCCCATTATTCTGTCTTACCCCTACCCCTTTATCTACGTCTTTGTCTTGCCCCTCGATACCGAGCTGAGAGGGCTCGGGGTACGAATGTTGACGGGTGGACCACATGTGATCCAAGCTCCCACAGATGAGCGCTGCCGTTGTGTCCTTGGGCAAGACACTTAACCCCACCTCGCCCCCACTGTCTGCGGACACTGGTAGCCCCCCATGGCGGAAGAGACATCAAGGCCCGTTGTGACGTGAGCCACCTGTGGGAGGATTCTCCAGCTGAAGTCCTGACCAAGCCGAAGCAAGATCATGGAGATGGTCCCCGGGCGCAGTAATGTGCTGCCCACTGCTCCTGATGACAGGATGGGTTAAATGCAGAGGACAAATTTCGTTGTACTTGTGACAATGACAAATAAATAAATATTCTATTCTATTCTATTCTATTCTAAGAAATGGGACGCCACTTGATTACCGTTTGCGTCATCATCCCTTGCCTTTACCTGGCTGCTACGTCTACAGAGGCGACAACAAACGTAAACAAATGTCAAGGATTATCAGGTACCTCAGCTCGACAAAAAAACTTGGTTGTTTATGCATGAAAGTTCGATAAAAACGATAACGTCGGCTAAACAGACATCACTACAATTAAAACCACAACAACAGTTCACTAAAACGTAGAACATAAGCATCATAATTGTAAACCTGCTAAACTGTTAATCGATAATTACAACTGCTGAAAATACATTTATGAGACTCCTTGGCTGGTCGATGTGACGCTGCCATCCTGATCCCAAAACCTGCCTGAGCTTGTAGGCGTACCCCTTCGTTTCAAGTCTGGTCGAGAGCTTACTTCATTTCAAGGGGTATGTAGCCATCGGTTGTGGCTCTAGCCCTTGATCAAAATTAGAATCGGGACACCCCTTCCTCTCACATGAACGCGCAAAACCAAGGGGTAGGGGTAATACGAAGGGGTAAGACAGAGAAATGGGACGCAGCCTTAATCTATACTGTGGAATATTCTAGACAAAGCAATAACATTTCCATGTAGACATCAGTCTACTAGAAAAGAAGTGCACCTTTAAGTTGAAAGTGTCCAGCGGTAAATGGTGGCACGATCAGAGGTCCATATGCAAACATCCAAAGAATACACTAAAATTCACAACAATGGCCAAACCAAATAAACCAAATCTGGACTAAACAAAGGCAAATAGGCAAATAGAACTTTACTTATCCAGAGAAAAAGAGCTGTGTCTTTGCTGCAGAAAACATCCCATGCAGCAGGCGATTGGTGTGTTACTCACCAGGTTATCTTATCTGGAGGCCCATTGCTGTCATAAAGCCCAGAACGGAGAGACACATGGCAGGTCGTGGTGCTCATCTATCACCTGTACCAAAGCACAGGTACCTCCCAGTGGTCCAGGCCTCATTTTATTCCAGTCACGCTCAAGTGTCCTCCAGGAACGGCTCTGATGCACTGGTGCCTGGTTAAGACGACCCCATAAAGGAACATGTGTCTGAATGTTAAGGGATCCATATTATGCTTTTTCTGATCTATGTTATAATGTTGTTTAAACAGACCTGGTGTTGTGTTTTGTTTCATTCACACATGTTTAACACACAAATACTGCATAGTTAAAATTAGTTCTTCTTGCAGAAAGAAAACACTCTGTTCCACCTTAAAGGAAAAGTAACGTTATTTTACAATCTGAGCCTTCTTTCGGTAATAAAACAAGTCGTTTGACTCACCCATATCACGTTCGTGTCATTTGGAGCTGTTTGAAGAAAGTTATGTTGTGGCGTTTCTGTTAGCATTTGTTAGCATTTGTATTCGGGGCATTACTTTGCGGTCTCCAAATAACACAAACTTTAGCACTTTTCAAATCATAGAAGCCTGATGTCTTAATGAAAAATTTCGTTTGAAGCAAAAGTGGCCTGTAATCCGAGATTTATCCATAGTTTTCAGCTTTGCGTTTCATGTTTGGGCTCCGGGAGCAGTCCGCGCATGCGCACTGGCGTCCTCATCTACTCGAAACTGTGGCTAAATCTCGGATTACAGGCCACTTTTGCTTCAAACGAAATTTTTCATTAAGACATCGGGCTTCTATGATTTGAAAAGTGCTAAAGTTTGTGTTATTTGGAGACCGCAAAGTAATGCCCCGAGCAAATGATACAGCACCATGTTAACGGATACGGGATCATTACTAGAACAGAACGGCTCAACATAAGTTCTGCGATACTGCTCCAATTGACAGAAGAATGCTATGGGTAAGTAAAACTACTTGTTTTATTACCGAAAGAAGGCTCAGATTGTAAAAAAACGTTAATTTGCCTTTAAGATGCCATGTGGTAATACACCTTCACAAGGGTTACTCAAACATTTGCGAATGAAACAAAATACAACTCCAGGTATGTTTTTGAGGAGGTAACAACATTCTAACATGACTAAAAGCTCAGAAGAGTCAGTATTGTGTGATATGGGACCTTTAGTGAGCCTAAATAGGAATTTTGACAGAAGATTATGCATTTCAATTGTATTAAATAGATGTTACAAATCAGCTGAATCCTTTTGGTGGGTTTCCTCCTCCATACACTCTGGTTTTCTATAGTCAACCCAAACCAGGTGCTTCAGCGGCATTGAAGGATGGGTCAAATGCAGAGGCCAAATTTCCTTATGGGGCCAATAAAGTGCACCTAAACCCTGCCTTAAAGGGATATTCCAGGATTTTTGACATGGGGGCTCATTTCCGAGTTAGCTAGAGTGCTGCAGAGATGTGGAGACACTTTTTAGTGAATTTCATGCAGTCCTTCCAGCTGCAGAGTTTTCAGTTGCTAGGCTAGCGCAAGTCAACGGTAAATGGTAGCCTGATTTGAATCAGGCTTACCCACTCCATAGTGCGCCCAAAACAAGTCAACTATAACGCCAGACTGTCGATGCAAATGTCTGTGTTGATGGAACAATTTTAGAAATATAATCAGCCTTGTACTTTAAAGGGTTTATGTCCTTATGCAACAGCGCGTTTTTTTCCCGATCTAGCTAGGCATGGGCGGAGTGATATCACCTTGCAGTTAGGTTTCCAGCTGATATTTGTTTACCTTCAGCTGTCATCGTTAGCCGTAGAGTACAGTAGCCTGCCCTGTTCTACAATCCAGACATGGCCACGTTTGGAGGTCTCCCCGATGCTTGGAATATACAGACGAAGAGTTGAGAGAGATGGATATTAAAAGGGCAGAACGCGAGAGAGTGTCGGTGAGTTAGCCCCCGCTACAGCTACAGAAAACCGGGTTGTTGCATTGTTCGTTGGAATGAACGATCAATGCGGGGCTGTCTTTTCAGTTCCGTGCTCAACAGTGTAAACATCTCTTCTGTAAATCACGTCACTATGAAACAACATATAAATTTGCATTGCATTGCATGCGCATGTGAGCTTGAGCCTATTATTCCACTCTGCCAAGCTATACCACATAGCGTTACCTTTACATGAATGTTCACGGGCTAGCAACAACTTTATGAGCATGCATGCCTTTTCTGTAAGCCCGGTAGACTACAAGAGTGAAGCAAAAGCTCTAGCACAGCTCTAGCACAGTCTTCATCAAACATAACGACAGGAGCAAGCTTGGTAAAAAAGGTACAAACCTGTTCTTCATGACGGGATCTTGCGCTTGGAAAGACAGATGGAGTGGTTGTCAGACTAGGCTTTCCAAGGGATTTGGTGTAGTCGTCTGGTCCAAAATGATCACTGCAAATCTTCTGTTTATGTAGCGTCTCCACCGGTGTGTTGATGTCTAAGCCAGCAGCTACAAGCCACAGTCGCGTCCTTTCTCGATCGTGCACCGGAAAGCTGTGAAAGCTTTGTGGTGCCCACCTGCGGGCCTTATTTGTACATTTTCTAAATGCACACTGAAAAACCATTTTGCCCGGTAGTTCTTTTAAAATCCACCTCTTCACTCTGTGGTCTTCCTTACTACGACTTTTCTCGCTTCTCTGTTTACGTGATTGGTCACTTCACAACCAACTAGAGTAAAGTAAAATTCCGCTGCTGCTGCGAAGCTAGTCCCTCAGATATGGAATGATTCATGCTACTCGCAGTCAGTTTTATTTCAAAAATTACTCAATCAACAACATATATTTACATCGACAGTCTGCCGTTATAATTGACTTGTTTTGGGTGCACTATGGAGTGGGTAAGCCTGATTTAAATCCGGCTACCATTTACCATTGACTTGCGCTAGCCTAGCATCTGACAACTCTGCAGCTGGAAGGACTGCATGAAATTCGCTAAAAAGTGTCTCCACATCTCTGCAGCACTCTGGCTAACTCGGAAATGAGCCCCCATGTCAAAAATCCTGGAATATCCCTTTAACCTAAGCACCTTAACTTAAGTAACCTTAACCTTGAACATTGGTGTGCCTGTTTTGTTGTTGTTCTTGTTGTTGTTTTTCCTAGATTGGCCCATTTTGTTAACAGTTCTCCAAATCGAAACTACCAAACTTCACAAGTGATCATTTAAAATGTCCTTGTTAGAACTTTGTCATGGTTTTTCTGCTTTAAACATCTTCCATTATCCTATTAGGCTGAGAGCTTGGAGATCCTTAAGGATTATTTTTGTAAATATCCGCATTTAATTTTCCCTGACACTGGAGATGAGGTTGTGCTCTGTAAGTGGCTACTAAATCCATTCTGAATTGTTGATGAAGAGCAATTTTGAAAATAATTAATCTAGTAATAGAATTTTAATTAAACAATATACATTTTCTTCAAGACCTCAAATCTTCTGCAAATATCGTGTGCTTTGTGTTAAACCAAAAATGGATAATAAATTCAGTACTTTGTCTTGGCCAGCACTGTGGTCTTCCATTCCTTAATTTCCATCTTTTTCCCTTCCTCTGTGCGACAGGGGAGGTTTGGGTGGGCATATCGTTAATAACAGAATAGCGATTCATCATTTAATTATGATTTGACAAATGCTCGCGCCTTCCCCGTTGCCGGCATCCTCCTCCCTTTCAATTCTCCGCTCTGCCAAACTGTCACGCACTCCCCCCGTGGGATTAATTCGAGCTGTCTGTCTTTGTGAGGCTGCTGGCGCTCTCGGGGCGGCGGGAGCACGACACTGTCAATGAACAGAGAGCCTGACACTTCCAGGGAGCCTCGCCGAGACGCACACTCCCCGCTCCCCTTGTTATTGTTTTCACCTTAACCCCTTCCTGCCTCCTATCTCCCTCTGCTCCACTGCTCTATCCCTCCTTTCTCGTTCCCTCACAACCTTTCCTTAGAGGGACCCAGGCATCAGGAGGAAAATATCGCACAAAGGAAACAGCGCTTGTACCTCCAGCGGCGAAGAGGTGTGAGCAGAATGTGAAGCAGCCCAATCAATCAATATTTTTTCAGCTTGCATGTAAAGTTCACAAAGCTATTAGGGGGAATATACGTTGTGGCTGGGATTGGAACGCAGTTATAAGGCTGTAAAAACAAAAAAAGGAGAGAAAAAAACCCTCAGGAGACTCATTTGCAGCCGCCGCACACCTCGCAGTGACAAGCGTTGCTAATGGGCGGCCATTAAAACTAGGCATGTTTGAGTCGGAAGCCTGGAAAACGCACAAGCCACCGTGGGCAGGCCTTAGCCCCCACTGGAGAGATAAGGTTTAATACCAGGCAACAACCGGGCCTTGGCCATATCTCCCCCACTGATAGAAAGAGGGAGGGCGACGAGGACAGAGGGGGGGTCAGCCGACAAAACAAGAGGGACAAAAACAAGTGTCTTGCAGGGACTCTGGCTGGCTGGATGCGTGAGTGCGTCCTCCTCCCGTTGGCATAGAAACTAATCCACGTTCACATTTAGCACCTGATGTGTGTGTGTGTGTGTGTGTTTTTTTTTTTTTCACCTCGTTCTCCGGCGCCACGGTCACGGTGCAGTGGGGGTGGGTGAAGGGTGGAGAGGGGGATCTGCGCCGCTTTCTCGCTCTCATTATGAACGCCAGGCGGGGGAAGAGGGGGAGAGGTGGAGGTGGGGGGCAGGAAGACAGAAATGGATGGACGGTTGGCTGACAGCTATGGCCTATAAGATTCGCCATATAACGATGTAAATGCTAATGTGTTTTATAGCCTATTTTGAAATGGGAGTTGTTGACCACTGTCCAGGATGAACGCTATCTCACCCGAATTTACTGTCTCTTATAAAATTTTGCTCTTTTGGCATTACACGCGCTCCCATTCACCAACTGTGAAATTCAGAAATTGCATGTATATTTTTATCCTAAGGTTTATAGCCAATTCCAAGAGCAAGCTGAGGAGGCTGGTGGTTCTGCTGCTGTGGTCAAGGTGAGACAAAGGAGGTTTCTTATAGGAAAAAGGGGATAGAGTGAATAGAGTGTGAATATATGGAAAATGGTGATTGACTGATTACACTGGTCTACAAGCAAAATGCTTCCAGAAAAAAAGTAGTAAAATTTTTCTTGGTTTAGGTCACTAATAAAGAAAAAGTAAGTCAGAAGTGCTGATTGGCTATAGTTTCCAAGATGTTGTATTAAATATAGTATTAAATAGGAAATTTATGCAAAATAAGTCAAAAACAGTAGTTTCTCAGAAGGTACAGTGTGTCTACAAGCATCAGTTCTATCTGAAAGCTTGTCTGCACATTCCAATACATTCATTTTTAATATGTCTAGAGTTAACATAAAATATTTTTTGATTTCACATAAGAGAGATGCCTCGAAATTGTGTGCACCTGATGTCGTAAGATATTTCTTGTTTATTTCTTGATGGATAAAGAAGTGCAAGTTAAATATTTTTAAAATATAAATATTATTTTTAAGCAAAAATGCCTAAATCTTTTGTATAAACAGATGCAAATTTGATGTAAATCAATATCATTAAATATTTTGAATACATTAGCTAACCAGCACAGTTATCAATTGAGTTTCAGTTTATCTTATCAGTATAAATGAGATTTAGCCACTTTTATCTCGGAAGCAGATCGAGTCCAAAATTGTGTAGACCAGTGTTATGTGCAAAGGTAGAAGACTGTTATTTGCAGACACTACATAGACTTTTTCTCCTTTAGCTTCATTTCTCACACTGCTCCAACATCTAAAATGAAATATAAACCAACAGAGAAGACTGCAGATTTTGAGGAAATTATCTTGCTAGACATCAGTAGATGGAAATCTTGTTAATTACAATTATCAGGCAAATTAGCAATAACATCATATTGTGTTTCAATAATAAAGACACCTTTTTCCAACCCTACTGGGAGCAGCCACTGAAAACGTCCCCTCTAAGTTTTCTTTTAGTTTTAGGTAGAATATTTTAGGTAGTGTTGTAGAATAAATTGTAGTAGCCTGAGAGTTGAAGAGAAAAGACATGATGCTCGAGTTCTATTTATCTATTTATACATGAACCCTCAAGACAATGTGATAGTGTTGTCCGTTCTAGTCTAGCGCAGTCCAGTCTGACTTTGCTTCCATTGTAGGGAGTATTATACCTCTGATGACGTAAGCCAAGATAACAAAGACTGAGCCGACAGTGAGAGCCCTCAGTACAGCACGGAAATAGAATTTATCTAACAGAGACGATGAGGAGGGTGTTTACAGCACAAGCAGGTCAGACAGGTGCTATGGAGTTAGGCCATGAAGACATTTAAGAACAATTCAAATAAAATTAAACTGGAAATGCACTGGTAACAAGTGGAGGGATTAGAGAATCAGAATCAAAATCGTTGTCAACAATATAGTAACAATATTCACAAACTAGGAACTTGCTTAGGCATTATGGTGCAACATTTAACAAAGAATAATAATACAAGATATTATAAAAATGCATTAAAATATGGTACTTTGATATGCAAAGGGTTATGTTTATTGTAAAAATTTGGGTAAGGCAATGGCCAAGTTAAAATGTTAAAATTATGGATAAAATAAAATGAGTGGAGAGCTAATTTAAATATAAAATATAACTAATAAAGCTTAAAATAGACATTATTACAGTAAAAACAAAATAAAAGAAGTACAGTTAAAACGGGCTAAGAACAGATAAAGTGCTAGTTTAAAAAGAACGTTAAAATGGTTAATGCATCTTCATCAGTTGGTTCTAAAGAATGCAGTCGTCACATGCCTCAAGGACGGTGAGCCTTTGTGGACGACCTGTGACACAGAACAGATCAGGCTCTGACACCAAATGCCAGATGTTATAGGACCTCCACTGCGCTGGATTACTAACACACGAGTTTCACCCCTGCCCCTGTCGTGATGTTGCCCTATGGTGGTTGGTCCCGGTCCATTACACGGACTGCTGAGCCTTTCCTCTCAGGTCCCCTCTGCTGCATCCACCGTAGCACATCGCTAGCCCCTCCATGCATCCCTGAGCAAAATCACCACTACTCGGTGTACGACACTTAGTGCACCAGACAGGATTACTCATAACCTAATTATTTTCTCGTTAAAATGCAAAAAATAAAAGCCATTCAAGACACTCGAGGACATTTGTGACTGCTTTAGAGAGAGTCATCTGGTGATTTACCCAAGGAGCTGCAGTTACAAAGAAAACAATAACAGTCCAAGGACTGAGCCTTGGGGCACTCCACATGACAATGGGGCAGGAGAGAACAGAACATCACCATCTTGAACTAAAAACTTCTATTGGTTAAGTACAAGACTGGGCAGAACCCCTGATGCCCACCCAGTTCTCTAAAAAGGACAGAAGAATCTGGTGGTCCACCATATTGAATGCTGCAGTTAGATCTAACAAGAGCTGAGTCTGAGGCTAAAAGAACATTGTTAATATCCCTCAGCAGAATAGTATTTGTATTGTGAGCAATTTTAAATCTGCACTGGAAAATCGCAGAAAATGAATTTTGAGTCCAGAATAAGCTCAGCTGCAAGTGGACATTTTTTCTAAAATTTTGCATAATAGAAGCAACTAGAAATAGGCGCGTTTGATATTGGGGCATTTTATGCACCTCTACCTGATTAAGCCCTAAAAATCTTAACAATAGATGGAGATGTGCATTAGATGGAGATCTGCTTTAAATTTGGTTAATTTAACCCTGATGCCTGCTCGTGCTTCAGTACATGGACACACTCACAGGGTATTGGAGAAAGCATTGATTGAGCAAAACAAATATACACATCAACCACGGGCTGAAAATCACGGCTTGCTTCTGTCTGCCGCTGTTGATTTTTTCATGTCTCACTTTTGTTCATTGTTCAAAATTATATTATTATTTATTACTTATTATATATTACTTATTTATGTCCTTGGAGACATGCAGGTTACAATACCAGGTTACAGGTCAGATCTATGGAAGGGCAATTTGCTTACAACAAGAATGTTATTCAAGGTAGTTTCAAACAATAGAACACTTGAATTTAAATAAATGAATGCAATATTGATAAATGTAATGCTATATTGTGGAACATGCCATGCAAAGTGATAAACTCTCCATGGAGTCAAGGATGTATCTTTGTTTGCGATGAAGAATGGCTAGTTCACTCGTAAAAGTTTCTCCCAATGAAAATGTTAAATGACATATATCTCACTGAAGCTTTTAGAAAATCATCCAAATAATCAAAACACAAAACAAGAGACAAGATAAATAGATGGCGGACCACCATCTGAAGTTACATAAAGCACCTTTATAAAGCACCATAACGTTGCTTACGAATGTGTTAAATCTAAATGCAATGCGATGAATTTGGACATTTTTACAAGATTTTTTTGGTTGCAAAACTGTAAATTAATTGCAAATCAGTCCATTTGCTGTAGCCACTCCAAAATGCCGCGTCTGCATATTGTGATTTCTGAAAGGGCTTTTAGGAAGCACAGACCAGGGGGTAAAGGTGAAGAGCGGGGTGAATGTGTGTGCCATTGTGGCCGCTTCTTAATTGAATGGGCCCTGCTCTGAATCTCTAATTAGGGACATTGGCGGTGACATGGGCAGCGTGGAGCAGAGAGCTCTTGTGGAGCTAAGTGGGGATTGAAGGACAGCCACGGGAAAGCACCTCACCGTCTCCGAATGCGCCATCCTCCAAAGCCTTAAGAGACCATTGTGCAACTTCACACACACATATACACACACACACACACACACACACACACACACACACACACAGATCATCCAGAGAGAAGAGGGAGGGTGCGGTAGAAGAGAGATGCCGCTCCTCTGTCTTCCAGCTCATTGACTGATGTCACATGAGGGAAGGTGGGTGGGGGCTGTGATTTGGGGGGAAGGGGGGGGGGGGCTGCACCACTGGGGAGAAAAAAAATGGAGTGACGTTATGAAGCATCCCACGTCAAGGCAGAGGAATAAACACCAGGCTCAGACAGAAGCTGGCCCGCACTTATCTGTCTGTACGCTCCCAAATGTGTCTCACTGCCATAAAACTATCACCATTACATTATAACACCATTAAGACACCTTTCTCTCAGAATAGAGCACTAGCAGTAGTTCTTCTGTCTCGGTGGGGCCAATATGAATCGACTTCTCATACAAATGAATAGTACTGGACCACCTTACATACAACCACTATGTTTGCATGAAAACGGGATATCTGGCCTACTCAAGGTTAAACCGATTTTCAAAATGCATGAAAACCCAGGAACTACATTTGAGGTGTTATGGTTCAAACCTCAAGATCCCCAGTAACATATTGATAAAGGGCCCATATTACATTATTATTACTACTGATTACTACTGATAATGTTGTTTCCACATCACAAACATACCTGGAGTTGTGTTTTGTTTCATTCACACATGTTTAACACACAAAGTCTGCATATTTAGGCTGAGTTCTTCTCTCAAACTGAAAACGCTATAAACTCAAACTTAACTCAAACTCAAAAACTCTATAATCACACCATATCTGATGGTGTGGAAATTTGGGGGTCAACATGTAAAACTTACCTACAGCCATTATTTATTTTACAGAAAAGGGCTTTGAGAATTATCACCAACAGTCATTATAGAGAGCCATCCAACCCATTATTTGTTAAAAAAGTGTTGAAAATGTGTGATATTGTTGAATTAAGTCTCCTCAAAGTTATGTTTAAAGCAAAGTGCAGAGTGTTTCCTGTAAATATTCAAAGACTGTTTGAGATAAGAACAAGCCACTACAATTTAAAAGGAACCGACATGTTTAAAAAACCTAGATTCAGAACCAATTTTATGGAGCGAAGCGTCGCTGTGAAAGGAGTTAATTTATGGAATAGTCTTGACAAAGAAATCAAAGGATCACGTAAAATAGTGGCATTTAAAAAATACATAAAATCCAGTGTAATGTGTATGTATGAAAAAGAAAACTAAGTTGTTGCGCATAAAAATTAAAGGTACAGTGTGTAGGATTCGTGGCGCATAGGTGGATGGTGGCTATTGCGCTTCCTCTTTTGGCTACGGCAGACCTCGAGGGTCACCCGGGCGTGCCGTAACGTGGACAGCTCGCGTACCCGCGCGCACCCGGCGCTGTGCGAGCCCTCGCCGACAACTACGGTATAAATAAAACGCGGTCCAGTTCACTGTTTTTTTTTTCTTTTCACATGAAAGCACACATTCCTGATCGTGTACCATGACAATCTACACATCAAATGAAACCTTACAGTCTCCTCTTTTTGACTATGCAATTCATTTCCCGGCACAACAATCACTCCCCGAGCACATGGGGCTTTTATACGGAAAAGCACAAAACGAGGTTTGTTACTTTGCTTACCTTTGAAGGCTCTGGACAGGTCAAACTCAGTATTTCACCATAAACTTGCTCTCAATTTGTCCGTAAGGATCCAGCGAATAAAATGCAGTAAAACAATTTAGTCCAAAACACGTGTTAGATCCATTACGACGTGTGATCCGGCAACATGCTTGTCATTGTCTACCCAAAACCATGAGCCTTGCCGAAGGCGAAGGCGGAGCCCAAATGTCCTTCTGCGGCTCTCGTAATCAAAATGGCTGCCTCTATATGGGGAAGATCCCCCTTTTATGTGACTATATCTAAGTCCAAAAGAATACCTTGATTTCATGATGGAAGTGAAAAGGCTTGGAAAACACTATTTTTGAATGGGTATCTTCAATTTCGGTAATTAACGGGTAAAAATGTCCCTTTAAGCTTCTGTTTACAATTGATTAATAATTGTGATTGAAATGGAATGTATTGATGAAATGTTTTATAGTAACTATTGGTGTTATTGTCTGGAAAAGGGAGGAAGGAAGAGGGGACAGATAACATAAGATTACTCTTCTTTCTGCTCCCTTTCATTAAATGTTTCGTATTGTTATCACATTGTTGATATCTTTTTTACTTTATGAATGAAATAAACAAAAAAACTAATAAAAAACACTAACAGTACAGAATGTGCTCTACTGTGTTTTAAAATCCCATACACTTTATTACCATTTAGAGCTGCAGAGGTTTAGTGCTAATGTTAAAATACTAGAAACTTTCTTAGCTCTCCGTTAGCACGCCTATCCGCTGCTTGTGGTCTGAAAGGTTTTAAGAATTTTTTAAAGATTTTGTGAATTTATTACACTGGGAGTTCTCTGTGTATGTTAAAGGTCATACATTACACAAAATAGATTCTTGTGAGCTTTAAGCCATATTAGAATGTTGTTATCTCATCAAAAACATATCTGGAGTTTCATTCACACATTTGAGTAATCCTTTACAGTGGTCCCTCGTTCTATCGCGGTTCACTGTTCGTGGCCTCGCTGTTTCGCAGCATTGTGTAACATTGTGTTCTGCGTCCTGATTGGCTAAGAGACTGTAGACCTTTGCCGTCTGATAGATGGGGGACGCGGGGGGGGGGGGGGGGGCCTGGACCAGACTGGAACTAGACCAGGGCCAGACCGTGACTAGACCAGGTCTAAACCAGGTCTAAACCTGGACTGGACCTGGAGTAAACCAAGACTGGACCAGGTCTACACCTGGACTAAACCGGGACTAGACCAGGTCTAAACCAGGATTAAACCACCACGTGCCGCTCTTTGCTGGTTTCGTGCGGCTGGTTTGTGGCTCGGGCTGAGAGGACGTGATCCGGGTGCCGCGGTTCAATCTCGTGCTCGCAGCCCTGGTGTGCGCGCAGCCTCGCGCCGGTCGTGCTGCTCTGCCATGGATTTCACCACGATGAGGGGTGCACGTGTCGCACACTTCTCCAAGGGGTTGGTGTGCGTTGTGTCCCGGGACGTGGCAGTGCCGTTGGATGAGCACGGTGCTTCCTGCGGATCCAGTGACTCATGTCTCCGCGCTCCTCGCGCGTCCGGCAGGGCTTCCAGAGCCGTGTCTCCCCCCACGCTTCACTATTAATACATTTTGTTGAAAATCTACGAAAGTTTGAGTGTTTAAACAAGAGAGAAATGTGAGAAAAGGTTAATTCCAGTCTGAGAAAAGCGTATAATGTGTGTGGTGAGGCATTTACTGCCTTAAAACATGTAGAATAATTGTAAAATATAAAGTTGTCCTACTTCGCGGATTTCTCTTATTGCGGGTTATTTCTGGAACCTAACCCCCGCGATAAATGAGGGATTACTGTATTAGTAGCCCATCTGTATCTCCAAAACTCAAAATGCTCTGTTCTATCTTGTGAAGTCATGTAGTGGTAGTTTTCAAGTTAACGGCTCCCTTTTACCATTTGATCAGTAGAGATGTGTAATTCAAGAGCTAAAATTATCCAAATGATTCTACTGAAGGTGTATGGAGTTTAAAAATACAGTGTTTTCTGTTTGAAAGGAGGATTCCTAAGTTTGTGTGTTAAACATGTGTGAACACTGATGGCTACAAACAAGTCACATTCCACAAAAACCTTTCAATCTGGTCTTTATTCAGATCATTTTATACTATTTACTTTTATTATGGTGTTATTGTTGCTTATTGTTTTATTTCTACACACAAAACTGTCCCTTTGACAGTCCAAACCCTGCTCAGTAAAGTGGGGCTCGGTTACACTAATTGGAGCAAAGCAGAGCGCTCAAACCATTTTGTCCTTAAACTCTCTCCTAGATACGAATATCAGGGCTTTTATGTGTCACTTCAGAGTCTTATCACAGCCAGGGTAACTTTGAACAGAATTCTCATATATTCACAGTTGTCCCACTGGTGAGGTACCATACAAAATGTGATAAAACATTTCCTTTTAGACTAAAAAGACTAAAGATAAATGATAGTCCCTCCCTTGGAAAAAAAATAAAATAAAATCTATAATGTGTTTCATGAGCAAAATGTCATTAAAGAAGACCTGTTGTGCTTGTGTCTGCTATATAGTTATAATCTATAAGGCCCATGGATCATTATGTTATGATATGGACGTTTTAAATTGCAATGTTACAGTGAAGTTGTGCACCCCTCCTGTGGAAAGCTACACATTATGCTAGTATTCATACCAAAATTACTACAGCTCTGGAAAAAAATAAGAGACCACTGCATTTTTTTCTGAAATCAGCATCTCTACATGTATTACAGCCATTCCATTCCAGCGTCTGTTGAATTCCAACACAAGCACAAAGCTGAGCTACGTCAGTTCTTGCACCAGGAGTGGAATAAAGTCACCCAAGAACAATGTGAAAGACTTGTGGAGAGCATGCCAAGACGCATGAAAGCTGTGATTAAAAATAAGGGTTATTGCACCAAATATTGATTTCTGAACTCTTCTTAAGTGTAAACATTAGTATTATGTTGTTTTAAAATGAATTTGATCTTGTTTCTTTGCATTGTTTGAGGTCTGAAAACATGTATCTTTTTTGTTATTTTGACCATTTCTCATTTTTTGCAAATAAATGCTCTAAACGATAATGTTTTTATTTGGAATTTGGGGGAAATGTTGTCAGTAGTTTATAGACTCAAACAAAAATGTTCCTTTTGCTCAAACACATACCTCTAAGTAGTAAAATCAGAAAAACTGATAATTTTGCAGTGGTCTCTTTTTTTTTTCTCCAGAGCTGCATGTGACGATGCCAAATCTCACGCGTATCATTGATTAAGAAAATAAAATTGGAGAACGAAGTACAGAGCAGTGGGCGTCGGTGGCAATATGGAATCTTGAAAATAATGAAATAAAGATTGCTCAAACATGCACGAACCACTCCAAATACAACTTAAATGTGTAAATGGAGGGGAAACAACGAGGACATGGTTAAAAGTTCTGAAAAGTAAAATTTACTTTAATAATATGTTTGCTTTAACACATTTCAGTGTCACATGTCAAGCTACGTTCCTGCTCGCACCTATGGTCATGAGCTCTGGGTAATGACCGAAAGGACGAGATCGCGGATACAAGCGGCCGAAATGAGTTTCCTCCGTAGAGTGGCTGGGAGAGATAGGGTGAGGAGCTCAGTCACGCGGGAGGAGCTCGGAGTAGAGCCGCTGCTTCTCCACGTCGAGAGGAGCCAGCTGAGGTGGCTCGGGCATCTGTTCCGGATGCCTCCTGGACGCCTCCCTTGGGAGGTGTTCCGGGCATGTCCCACCGGGAGGAGGCCCCGGGGAAGACCCAGGACGCGCTGGAGGGACTATGTGTCCCGGCTGGCCTGGGAACGCCTTGGGGTCCCCCCGGAGGAGCTGGAGGAAGTGTCTGGGGTGAAGGAGGTCTGGGCGTCCCTGCTTAGACTGTTGCCCCCGCGACCCGGCCCCGGATAAGCGGAAGAAAATGGATGGATGGATGGATGGACATTTCAGATGGAACAGAAAACATATGGATGATTGGTGGAATTACGTCACTCTTAGGCTACATTTATATGATGACGGTCTGAACAGAAGACGCAAAAATGGCATTGTGTCTTCACTTTTTATTCTGCGTTTAGACGAGCGTTTTTTGGAGGAAATCTGCGTGCATACGGTGACGCAAAAGTGTGGAAGTGTGGGTATGCCTGCCAGGCGGCTAGGTGGCGCTGTGATACATTATCACTATGTCCACGAGCACGTGTAGAATCTTCCTTCTTCTCATCTGTACTGCGAAAAGCAAAACAAAACATGGCTACGTGAACGTGTACGCGACATCGGCAGATTTGACCAGAGTTTTGCGTCTTGGGCAGTGTAGACGAAAACACTATGGCAGAGCGTATTCAAGTTTTCCACTTTGGAGGGCGGTTTCAGTTTTTTGCGTTTTTAAGACCCCAAAACTCCGTCCCCGTCTAAATCAAAGGCACTTCTGATAAAATATTTTGTGGTTTTTACCGTAAGCGTTCTTGTGTAAACAGTCCCTTAAACTTCAGACTTTCTATCAACAAACTGGACAGTTAATGTTTACACAGATAGTTAAAGGAGAAATTCAATTTGTCAACTGGACAAAGTTTATTTGGTCGAAAATGTTTCACAGCTCATCCGAGTTGCTTCGTCAGTTCTGGTTAGAGTGCTGTTGAACACTGCTTATATGTAGCTGCAGGGAGGAACTAACTACACTGAAATTATTCTGAAACTATCCCACCTCTTTGTTTTCAGCTTTCTGTCTTTTTGATAAAAGGAGAAGTTCAATTTGTCAACTGGACAAAGTTTGTTTGGTTGAAAACGTTTCGCAGCTCATCCGAGAGGCTTCGTCAGTTCTGGTTATTGTACTGGTTAGACACTGCTTATATCTAGCTGCCGGGAGGCGCTCCCTACACTGAAAAAGCTCTGAAAACGATCCCCCCTAATCTGTCTCTTTGTTTTTCAAATTACTCTGGCGACTAGTTTCGACCCCCTATTCAACGTCTAACGACCCTCTCCACCCCTCTGCCCTGGATCGTCTGCCCTAATGTTTCTTTGTCTGTTTTGACTTGGTTTAAGAATCGAATTATAAATGGGAGACAAGTTATGTCTAACTCCCCCATTTCTGTTTAACGACGGATTCAGTTGACAAATTGAACTTCTCCTTTTATCATGGATTCTACCTGGACGACTGAGGGACTTTTCACGCATCTTTCTGTCTTTTGTTTTTTAGTTTCTCTCTGGCGTCTAGTTTAGCATACCCATTCAAAGACCTAATGGGTGTTTTCACACCTCTGGACCTGACCTGGCTCGCCCTATTGTTCCCTTTGTTTGTTTTGATTTAGGTTTGAGAATGGAATTATAGATGGGGGATACAAATACTCTGTTAGTCTATCTGTAAACTTGAAACAGGCTGTAGTTTTGTTCAAATTGTACAACCGGCTTTGGATTTGCTTATCTCTCTTCTGTGTCAAATTATTCAATTACATTCACTCAGTCAAACAGGAAATTAGGGATCTTCGGTGAGAACTAGTGTATTTTGTGAGCGAAAGGTGTGAACAGGCACTTAATGAACACGCTTGTTTGATTTCTTAATGAACAGATACAACAAAGGGAAAGTATAGAAAAACAGGATTACGGAGCATATACTCAGATGTGACGAGAAATCTACCGGACAATACTCTGCCCTAATGTGTTTACAGGTAGCTTGGTGTAACTGCCATTGCGTCTGTATTGTGCCTTTTTTTCTATTTCTGATTATTTACGATTCATTACACATTTTTTATTTATTTTAAAAGTGCACTGTGCAACCTTTCTGCTGGAGAGTCCACTGCCTATTTGTCTCCATGTAGATTTTATTGCTTTGCCCGAAATGTCCCATGGTATGACATTAAGCATATATATTTATTATGGGTGTTTCTATTGCTCAAAACCACAATAATTCCTTCTGTGAATAGGGGCTACTCTCCACAAGGCTTGTCTCCCATGTGATAGATAGGTTTAATCTGTACTGTGGAACATTCTAGACAAAGCAATAACATTTCCATGGAGATAAACAGGTGGCCGACCCTCCACTAGAAATTATACTTAATGTGTATCTTTAAGTCTTGGCATTAGACGTAGGTATTTTCATTATTAATGCCAATATATTCAAAAATCATTTAACCCAAAAGTCAAGAGAAAGATGCCGACTGACAGAGAAATGCATTTATGGTCTGCGCTAGCTCCACATTGCCAGCTGAGTCCTTGTTATCTTGCATCTCTGGAGGTATAATACTCCCTACATCAGAAGCATAGACAGACTCAGGGACGGACTCAGACCAAAAAAACAGCCATGTCAGGACCAAACCACCTTTAAGACCATTTTGCTTTGTTCACATGGAATTGTGAGGGTCAAAGGTGTCTCCTCATTTATTACACAACACTAAATTGAATCAAATTTAGCAATACCAAAGAGGATATTAAACTGGGGTACAGTTTTACATTAGTACAGAATATACCTATACAGCTCTGGAAAAAAATAAGAGACCACTGCAAAATTATCACTTTTTCTGATTTTTCTACTTATAGGTATGTGCTTGGGCAAAAGGAACATTTTTGTTTGAGTCTATAAACTACTGACAACATTTCCCCAAAATTCCAAATAAAATATTATTGTTTAGAGCATTTATTTGCAGAAAATTACAAATGGTCAAAATAACAAAAAACATACATGTTTTCAGACCTCAGACAATTCAAAGAAACAAGATCAAATTAATTTTAAAACAACATAATACTAATGTTTACACTTAAGAAGAGCTCAGAAATCAATATTTGGTGCAATAACCCTTATTTTTAAAGCGATAGTTCGGGTTTTTTGATGTGAATCTGTATGGCATCCCCTTCAGCAGTGTCCTGCACTTGTAATCATCGCCACTTACAAGTGACCAGTCTAGTAATAATAATAGACTCGAGAGAAAATAGCACCAAGCGATTACGACTTCTGACTTTTTCGTGGGCAACTGTTTTGTGACGCAAATATATAACTTTTTGGACAAATATTGTTTTGAGAAGAAAAACAGGCTTTATTAAAGGTCCCATGGCATGAAATTTTCACTTTCTGAGGTTTTTGAACGTTAATGTGAGCTCCCCTACCCTGTTTAGCCCCCCCCTATGGTTAAAAGTTGTGAAATGTCTAAACTGAGCATTTGCGATCCTTTTCTGTGTTACAAAAAATCGGAGCTCAAACGGGCGAGTTTGAACAAGGCACCTTATTGACGTCAGATCGAAAAAAGAAATGCAAATGCAGTTCCACCCCCGTCTGTCTGAACTCAGCGTCTCTGTAAATCACGCCCAGAGAGTTTGGACTGCGAATGCGCTAGGCAATGCAAAATGCGTTTTTTTATTTGCCTGGAGGCACGTCCGAGTGTTTCTAGGCTCGGAACTCCTTTATCTGAGCCTCTGGACCGTTGAACAGCAGTGGCTTAATTTTATTTTCTGTGGAAATGTGTTTATTTTTCAATGGAACGCTTCAAATCTCTCCCCCCGTGCAAAAACAAGGAAATGGATCAGCTGTGGGTTCTGAGCTCTGAGCGGAAAGTTTGGCCACGCCCCCACCCTCTACTATTGGCCATCTGTTTTCTCCTCATTTGCATTCACGCAACAACGCCCAGAATAAACAGTTTGAGAGAGATATTTATGACTCATCTTATCTCTGTTTCTCATGCACTGAGTGTTGATTTTGAAGAAGGATTCATTTACAGTATTAGGGAACCATTAAGGAGCCATATAAAAGCATCAAGAAGTACCATGTCATGGTACTATAATTGTCCCCGCTAACTTGCCGGAACTACTTTCGTCAGCTCCAGAACCGGGGCAGAAACTCTCAGAGGACACTGTCGGGTGGGGGTGTGGCCAAATGCACTGCTGGTTCCTTGTTTTAGCTGTGCGGTGTGCGCTGGCCCCACTTCCGTGTGTGTAAGTGCGGAGGAAGATATGAGACGAGTTGCTTTAAAAAAACACATTTCCACAGAAAATAAAATTAAACCACTGCTGTTTCAGAGCTTTGGAGGCTCGGATAAAGGACATCCGAGCCTGGAAACACTCTCACGTGCCTCCAGGCAAATAAAAAAACGCATCTCGCATTTCGTAGCTCGTTTGCGGTCCAAACTCTCTGGGCATGACTTCCAGAGACGGTGGGTAGACATCCAGACGGGGGGTGGAACTGCATTTGCATTTTTCCCTGAGTGTGACGTTAGAAATTTCCCTTGTTCAGAATTGCTGGTTTGGGCTGTCTTTTTTTCAAATGCAGAAAAGGATCGCAAATGCTCAGTTTACACATTTCGCAACTTTTAGCCATGGGGGCCCCTAAACAAGGTAGGGAAGCTCACATTAATGTTCAAAAACCTCAGAAAGTGAAAATTTCATGCCATGGGACCTTTAATCACAGCTTTCATGCATCTTGGCATGCTCTCCACCAGTCGTTCACGTTGTTCTTGGGTGACTTTATTCCACTGGAATGGTTGTAATACATGTAGAGATGCTGATTTGAGAAAAAAAAATGCAGTGGTCTCTTATTTTTTTTCCCAGAGCTGTATGTTGGTTAGGAAAAGAAATGTATGTGAAATGTAATGTACAAATAACTAAACTCTCTTTGTTTTTCTAATGCAAAGAAGACTTCAGATAAGGCCAAAAAGCTACACTTGTATGCCTTTTTTTTTCCTGTTACAGCATCACCTGGCATCACGTGGCACAGTCAGTGAAAGACAAATGCCCCATAGACGTATTACCCTACGGCGAGTGCACATTAACGCACCTGTAAACACACAGCTCGCACTGGTCTGTCCTCTCTCTCCTCCTCCTCCTCCTCCTCTTCATCTCCCCACTCCCCCCATCACCACCACCTCCCACCATTCTGCTCAGCCTCCCAGATGTTGTGGCCTGCCTGTGACAGTAATTGAGGGAAGCTGGCCGGAACAGCGCGAGGATGAGGGAGGAGAGGAGGGAGACGGGGATGAGACGCAGACGGGAGGGGGAAACCATTCATCTGAGACCCATGGATGTGGAATGGCATATTACAGGTCTAATGTGTAATTAGATAGATAGGGAATAAGGTCAGCGTACTCTGAGTGCGGATCACTGTCAGCACAGTGCCATCTAGTGGAGCAACGTGTTACCTGACAGTGAGATTCAAAAGAAATCTGCTATCTGTAAACATATTACTATTGGATATGACTTTTTTTTCAATAATATTTATATGAACAACAAGGAACTAGCTGATTTTTGCTTCTAAATGGAAAGCAACATATGTGTATCAACAACAGGAATGAGAAGGAGCAGCAGCTCTACGCAGGGCTCCTTTTGTGTGGTATTGAGCGCAACGAAATACTTAGAAATAATTATTTCACACAGTTTATAGTTTAATTAATTACTTCACGAGTGTTTTTTGAAAGAGTATTTCTCATTATTTCTTAACCACAAATTATAAAATATGAAAAATAGATTTAGTTCAGGTTAAATGTTTGCAGTGATCCAAAGTTATTCCTCACTTTTCTAACACGTTCTAGCATCTTTTTTTATTGAGATGAGTTTATAAACACATTTCATAACTTTCAGAATCATAAGTGTGATTTCTGCCCTGGAATTGCCCGTCTCTACTGAATTAAAGGTAAAAGGAGCTGTTAACTTCAAAACTACCGCTTCATGACATCACAAGGTGGAACAGAGCATTTTGAGCTTTGGAGATGTAGACAGACTATTGATAAAGTATGACTCAAACATGTGTAAATGAAACAAAACACAAATCCAGGTATGCTTTTGATGAGGAAACATTATAACATAAAGCTCACAAGAATCAGTTTTGTGTAACAGGACCTTTAAACAGTAAAATGATTTCACAATTTAAAAATTAAACACTAACTTCAGTTTTATGACAGTGAATCAGATTGTTTTTGAATACTTCATGTCCAGGCCTGCAGATATCTGTCCCACTCACAGGAAGTGTACGTCAGCTGCCCAGAGGAGAAATGACCCAGTGTGTTTACGAGCTCCAGATATTACATGTTTGTGCAGCACACCCATGATTTATGCACACAAGTGATTATTAAGATAAACGGGACGGAAACATATTCTTAACAGTAAAGTGGAAATGTTCAAAAGCAGCAATTACTTTACAATACTGAATTACTGTTTGAATTACAGCTTTTCTTATACACGCCAGAGGTTTCAGTTCCTTGTTGTGGTTGCCATTTTGAGGACTTTAAAATATTCAAAAGATATTACATTACGGAAGACCAAGGCAGACTGTCTGTTGGCTATTTAGATCACGATGCTACCTTTAATTGTTTTGAAAATGCTATATTCCCCGAAAACAATGTACTTTTATCAGTTCTCACTAAACAGTGCAGCATTATTAACCTTTTATAACTCCATAATCGCACCATATCGGATGTTCTGTGTGGAAATTTGGGAAGCAACATATGTGTATCAACAACAGGAGTAAAAAGGAGCAGCAGCTCTACGCAGGGCTCCTTTTGTGTGGGTGTTGAGCACAAAGAAATACTTAGAAAGAATTACTTCACTTAGACTTAGACTTTAGACAAACTTTATTGATCCACAGGGGAAATTGTTTTGGGTACAGTAGCTCACTTGTTAAATATAATATATAATACCAGAAGTTAACAAAAAATAGATGGAATAGAAACCAGAAAGCAATAGACCTGTGTCAGATGAGACATAATCCGGCAGCAGGCTCCTGGTCATTCTTAAAGTCAGGACACACACTCACGGAGAGGCGTCTTTTCGGTACTACGGCCCTCGTCTATGGAACTGCCGGAGGACCTCAGGGCTGCAGAGAATGTTCATGTTTTTAAGAGTGGCCTCAAGACTCACCTGTTTAGCTTGGCCTTTGATTAAAAAAAAAAAAAAAGGTGTGTGTGCTACTGTTTGGGTTGTTTGGTTGTGTGGTGTCGGGCAGTTGTGGGGCTGGTTTTTGCATGAAAAGTGCTTTATAAATAATGTTTGATTGGTTGATAATAAAGTAAGTAATAAAGTATAAAATACTATATCGAATAAGATGTACAATCCCAGCTATATACAGTTGTAGGGAGTATTCACACAGTTTATAGTTTAATTAGTGTATACAGTAGTTTAGAGGAAGTGTACGTCAGCTGCCCAGAGGAAAAATGACCCAGTGTGTTTACGAGCTCCAGATATTACATGTTTGTGCAGCACACCCATGATTTATGCAAGAAGTGATTATTAAGATAAAGGATAAAGGTTAAGATAAGATAAAGGTTTCAGTTCCTTGTTGTGGTTGCCATTTTGAGGACTTTAAAATATTCAAAAGATATTACATTACAGAAGACCAAGGCAGAATGTCTGTTGGCTATTTAGATCACGATGCTACCTTTTATTGTTTTGAAAATGCTATATTCCCCGAAAACAATGTACTTTTATTAGTTCTCACTAAACAGTGCAGCATTATTAACCTTGTATAACTCCATAATCGCACCATATCTGATGTTCTTTGTAGAAATTTGGGGGTCGACATGTAAAACTTACCTACAGCCATTATTTATTTTACAGAAAAGGGCTTTAAGAATTATCACAAACAGTCGTTATAGAGAGCCATCCAACCCATTATTTGTTCAAGGGATAGTGTGTTGTTTTTTTTAATGTTAATCTGCATGGCTTCCCCTTCAACAGCGTCCTGAGATTAACACTGATTTACAGCATGATCTGGTCCCGGTTATCCTCTGTTAACGTAGCTCGTAAACGCAGTTCCGGTAAGTTCGTGAGGACAATTTAATAAAGCTTGTTTTTATTCTCAAAACAACATTTGTCCGAAAAGTCATATATTTGTGTCCCAAACAGTTGTCCGCTAAAAATTCAGCAGCGTAATTCGCATTTGCATTATAATTGCATTTGAATTTTCTCTCAATTCGTAGCACTGCGTGCATATTAGCTGTATTAGCCTGTTAACTTTTAGCGGATGTGTACAGATGCGGTACGGTGACATCCACCGTAAGCGGATCTTTACAACTGAACAGGCTAATAGAGCTAACGTGGGCGCATTGATACAAATCTAGAGAGAAAATATGCAAATGCGAAATACGCTGCTGAATTTTTAGTGGACAGCTGTTTGGGACGCAAATATATCATTTTTTAGACAAATGTTGTTTTGAGAAGAAAAACAAGCTTTATTAAATTGTCCCTGCAAACTTACCGGAACTACGTTTACGAGCTACGTTAACAGAGGATAACCGGGATCACATCGCGCTGTCATGGGTAAACCAGTGTTAATCTCAGGACACTGTTGAAGGGGAAGCCATACAGATTAACATAAAAAAACAAACAAAAAAAATCGCACTATCCCTTTAAACTTAGTGTTGAAAATGTGTGATATTGTTGAATTAAGTCTCCTCAAAGTCACGTTTAAAGCAAAGTGCAGAGTGTTTCCTGTAAATATTCAAAAACTATTTGAGATAAGAAGCCAATACAATTTAAAAGGAACCGACATGTTTAAAAAAAACAGATTCAGAACCGAGGTTATGGAGCAAAGTGTTGCAGTGAACGGAGTTCATTTATGGAATAGTCTTGACAAAGAAATCAAAGAATCAATTACAATAATGGCATTTAAAAAATACATAAAATCTAGTGTAATGTGTAGGTATGAAAAAGAAAACTAAATTGTTGTGCTTAAAATGAAGCTTTCTGTTTATAACTCATTAATAATTGTGATTGAAATGGAATGTATTGATGAAATATTTTATCGTCACTATCGGTGTTAATCTTTGGAAAAGGGAAACATAACATATGATTACTCTTCTTTCTGCTCCCTTTCATTAATTTTTTTTGTATTGTTATCACACTGATGATGTCTTTTTATACTTCATGAATGAAATAAACAAAACATAACAAACTTTATTAACATGTTTTGTAAGTTTCAATTTTGTTTTGAATGTGTTTAGTCTCCCCTCCCTTTCCTCTCCGTGTTAAGTCACTCCCCCTTCAGAAAACGTCATCATCATCACTACACAATCAGCGTGCATCCCTATGGCAACCATTTTAACATTTAAACACTAAGTTTGACTATCCGGAATTAACATTCTCGATATCAACAACGTCTTTCCGACTAGGCGTAATTTAATTTAGGATACTGGGAATTGTCATTTGAGAAATCTGTAACGTAATTTTGACTAGACCCATTGACAGTTAGAGATATTGGCAATTCAGTTTTGACCAGGCAAAACGGAATTACAGATATCTGCAATTACGTCATTGAAAACGACATTCAACTCGTCACATCATAAATCACAATTGCAGATATCTGTAATTCTGTTTTGACTAGGCAGATTGAAAGTTAAAGATATCACCAGCGTCATTATGACATCATGACACAGGAAGCACCACGTTGTCTCAAGCTACGAGCAGCTCACCAATCCATCCAAAAAGCGCTTGTCCCTAGCTCTAAATAACCGTCAGTGTTAAAATTATTTTTTGTCATTAATATTATTTTCAATTAACGTTTCACTAGAGTGCATAAACAAAATGACCCTAAGATGCATTTTGGCTATCTTAATGATAAAATAACTTTCCATTAACAGCTGACAGGAGCCATGTGAAAATACCGCTCCCACCTAAAGTGGTATCATTTGCATACAGATATCTCCAACGTCATCTCCAATCTGTAATTACATTTTGACTAGGCTGAATGATCGTTACAGATATCTCCAATTTCAGATATCTCTAATCAAAATTCATTTCAAGATATCTATAACTTGATAAAAGATATCTACAATTACATTATGACTATCCTTAACTCCGGTTTGAGATATCTACAATGTAATTTTGTCTAGTCATAATTCCAGTTAGAGATATCTACTTCATTTCACCTAGTCAAAACTTAATTTAAGACATCTGAAAAGGAACATAAAGATATCTTGAACTGAGGTGAATTCAAGATATCTTGAACTGGAGTTATGACTATCCATCCATCCATTTTCTTCCACTTATCCGGGGCCGGGTCATGGGGGCAACAGTCTAAGCAGGGACTCCCAGACTTTCTTCACCCTGGACACTTCCTCCAGCTCCTCCGGGGGGACCCCAAGGCGTTCCCAGGCCAGCTGAGAGACATAGTCCCTCCAGCGTGTCCTGGGTCTTCCCCGGAACAGATGCCCGAGCCACCTCAACTGGCTCCTCTCCTCAAAATCAAATTGTAGATATCTCAAACTGGAAGTACAGATATCTATAATTCAGTTTCGGATATCCGTAATTCACGTAGTGGATATCTGGAACTGAATTGTGGATATCCATAATGATGAACCCCATACAAATGAATGGCAAAAGTGACATCATTTACCCTAGGAAGAATTTCTTTGCGGATATCCGAAATTTTCTTTTTGACTAGGCAAAACTGAGTTAGAGATATCTGCAATACATATCCAGGCTAGCATTTAAAAGTTAAAACGGCTTGCCATTAGGGTGACCATTCGTCCGGATTTCGTCCGGACAGTCCGGTTTTAGAGCTGTCTGTCCGGCCGTCTGTCACATGTCCTCCTTTTTTACATTTTGTCCTCCTTTCAGACCCTCATCGGCCACCCTTGCATAAATCATCATCATAAAATCCCCACCCATTATTTACACTTGCTACTCTGTGATGTTGTGTCGTATGCAAACATTCACGATGCGCGCAGCTGATACAGCCCGTCAGCCCCTCGTATTGTCCGCTCTCTATCTGCGCTATCAGCCACTCTTTGAGGTGCAACTTGGCTCCTTCTTCCATCTTCATCGCCTTATTACTGTCCCTTAAAATTTTGTTTTCTTTAGTGCCATGCGTAACAGGTTTCGCTTACGTTTCCTCTCAATGCAGACAGTTAAAATATGTTACAATATTTACATTACGGATTTCATAATTGCAAATAATATTTTGGGGATTTTGTGCGAATTACACAAATCCAGGTAGCGAGATCTTACCTCTTAAAAGTGAAATGGAGAACTACTAGTTCTGCATTTCTTTCTTCTTTGCCATGGCATCATATGCCATGGCAAAGACTGTGTCTTTTCAGTGAATTAGTGATATTGTTTTTTGTTCGTATCATCTTGACCATAATTTGCCACATTTTTCTTTTTGATGGGTGTTCCATGTTAATAAATATATGTTGACTTCATACATTATTCATAAGTTGTTTTTCTTGACCACCATCCCCCCCCAACCCAGGGAAAAAAAACAAAAAAACAAAGTGTCCTCACTTTGAGAGTATGTCTCTGTTGTGCCTGGGTGAAAACATATGTATTTGTTAACTGTCTCAATCGTTGAATTGATCTGTTGTCAGTTGTTGTCATGTCAGTGTCTTGTCCCTGTAAATAGTGATAATTTTATATTCTATATTTTATATCTATATTCTTTATATTTTATGTAACCATTGTTCCCTGTTTTTAGAATGACAATTACATCTGTCACAGGACTACAGATGAAAAATAGCCTCCTGGCTAATTCTGGCATATTGACAGAAATGTTTATGAATATGCACTGTCCTGAAATAAATAAATAAATAAATTTACTTTAGGGCCTTTGTCCTCCTTTTTGGACACAAGTGTCCTCCTTTCCTGTTTCATGCCAGTGGTCACCCTACTTGCCATACATCCCACTAATGAAACTCCTTCACATCGCATCAAGTGTGTCAAGTTGCTTTGCAAAGTTTTGTATCATGTTTTTGCATTTTTATGGAGCATGGAGGAGGATCATGGGTGACGTAGGCTTGTGGACAGAATTTTACAGCTAACCGTAAGGAGGGTTTGAATAGGGTCTGGGAGATTACAAAAATACTCAAACATGGATGACATCTAAAAGCTCGTCAGGCATGTTTTTTTTTTTATAGAAATAGTAATAAAAACATACAAAGAATTATTAAGCCTAGATCAAACAAACAGGGAAACAATAGGGTTAGCCAGGACAGGACCAGAGGTGTGAAAAAGCAGGCGTGTAGGGATGAATAGGGATCGTTAAGCTAGACGCCAGAGAAACAAAAGACCGAAACCAATGAGATAGTTCCGGAAAGTAGTTAGCTAGGTAGCTCCTCCCTACAGCAAGATATAAGCAAGTGTCTTACCAGTATTCTTATTAGAGCTGACGAAGCCTCTCGGATGAGCGGCGAAACGTTTTCAACCAAACAAACTTGGTCCAGTTGACAAATTGAACTTCTCCTGTTATCATACAAAGAAATAGATTGGTGCATCTTTTTTTTATGTTTTTATCCTTATTAGCCAAGATACAATAACTTTTTTTAATATACGAAGTGCCTTGGTCTTTTGGTGTCTATTTTTTACGCACTTAACCTAGAAACAACTACTGAAATATTTCCACGGTAAAAATAATCCCCCTCTCCAAAGAGCACCTGTTTGAGCTATACATGTACCCATGTGACGCTTCTCATCGTATTCTTTTTTTTATAACTATTCAAAAGAAAATTTGCCATGGTAAAAGTCTTTTTTGCATTACTCTGAAACACATCCATTTTCTTTCACTTAACCTGGGGCCAGGTCGCAGAGTCGGTCTCAGCAAGGAAGCCAAGACTTCCTTTTCCACAAACACTTCCTCCAGGTCCTCAGGGACTATCCCAAGATGTTCCCAAGCCAGCTGAGAGACATAGTCCCTCGAGCATGTCCTGGGTCTTCCCTGGGGCCTCCTCCCTGTGGGACACCTCCTCCCTGTGGGACACCTCCTCCCTGTGGGACACACCACCCCAAAAAGGCATCCATGGCGGAGCAGTGGCTCCACTCTGAGGTCCTCCCATGTTACTGATCTCCTCACCCTGTCTCTAAAGGAGCACCCAGCCATCTTGCGGAGGAAACTCATTTCGAGCAGGTACTCGCCCGTTCCTGCCCACAGTGTTGGTTTGGCAGGGGGCAGCTGCTTAGCAATGATGTCAATCAAACTTGTTGTTAATGCATGTGAGACCTCTGGGGAAGAAGGCACCTGATTCAGGAAAAAATATTATTTTAGTCAAATTACAATTGGGGGCGGCAGTAGCTCAGTTAGAGCGTTTGTCTACTGATCCAGGGGTTGGCGGTTCGAATCCCGCTCTTGAAGGGTTGACTGCGTGTGATCCCAGCTCCCACAGTTGAGCGCCGCCGTTATGTCCTTGGGCAAGACACTTAACCCCACCTCGCCCCCAGTGTCTGCAGACACTGGTAGCCCCCATGGCAGAAGATACACTCAGGCTGTTGTGACGTGAGCCGTCCTCCTGTGGACCCACCACCCGCGGGAGGATTCATGGGGGCTGGTGCATTGTGTTCTGGGCAGCCGAACCTGCTTGGACTGCTGCCCTCGTGACCCAGAAAATGGAAAAGCAGAAGAAAATGAATGAATGAATGAATGAATGAAAGTTACAATTATTAATGTTATTAGTATGCACTCACATATCTAACAGTAATAATTCAACAATGCAATAATAGGTTAAGTTTTCTGGAGGAGGGTTTGCCAACTGCTTGTCTCTTGGATTTTATGGCTTAAGCAACAAAATCCCCACGGAGACAAGAAGGTGGTGTATCTTCCACCGTGAACCTTTAACATTTTATAGTCAAGTTTATGGTTCAGACTGACCAAGATGTCCCAAAATGATACAGCTCATAACCCCATATTGTGGGCTGAAATGATACAAGCAGCCCTTGCAGATGCTCTGTGTAAGTTTTCTGATGGAGGGTTTGAGGCCTGCTTGTCTGCATAGAAATCATATTGATGTGCAAGGAATGTTCCACACTACGGCATTACAGGTGTTTTTATTGCTCAAAAATACATTGAAAGACATGCATACTTCCTGAGAGCGAGCTCACCTCCCCACAGATCTGGCATCACCTGCTTGTGCCCATCCCTGGAGAGATTATAACATTCTGAGCAAAGCAATAACATCTCCATGGAGACAAGGTCCACAAAGTATATCTTTTATAGCAATCAAATTGTAATATTATTTTTTAAAGACATGAAATACGCCACTACAGACACCATGATATCTTTCCTTGAACTGTGATGCAGAGTGACACAAAACACAGCAACAAAATATTCAAATTGCTTCTTAAATTAGACTTAACTGGTGCTTACGGTGCTGTCACAACACTGGCAAATCAAACATTCAGCATATTCTAAGAAACCTCAGTTATGAGTGTGTGTGTTTGTGTGTGTGCGTGCAGGCCTATGTGTATGTATGCATGCATGTTTTGTGTGTGTGTGTGTGTGTGTCCACCGTGCCCGCTCGTCTATCGTTCTATTACATGGGCCAGTGACTGCGCCATCTCTCCAGTTTCACCCCGCGCTCTCCCAGACGGCTCATATTGCCCGGAGGAGCGAGGAGGACGTGGGAGGCAGGGGGATGGAGAAAGGAGGGGCACAGCGCACACATTATCTGTCTGAGCAGGGCAAATCGCAGCCAGCAGCCTCCGTCACCAAAATACTGCCTTCAATATGTAATGTTTAGTTTGAAATGTTGTATTTGCTTCTACATTAAACCCTGTATTTGTATTTAATGTGTTCTAATACCCGTCATAATATGCAGTTACAGGCTATTAGATATTGTGATTTTAGCAACTTCAGCCAAGTTAAAGGTCCTTTTAACGCAAAACTAACTCTTATGAGCTATAAGCTGTGTTATAAATCTGCTACCTTGTCAAAAACATACCTGGAGTTGTGTTTTGTTTCATTCAGGTTTGGGTAATCCTTTATTATTAGTATGTCTACATCTGAAAAACTCAAAATGCTCTGTTGTGGTAGTTTTCAAGTTAACAGCTGCATTATATTTTAATTACTACCGTTAGTTTAGAAGACATTTGAGTTTAAATTATCTAAATTATTCTAGTGAAGGTGTATGGAGTCTAAATATACAGTGGAGCACTTCCTGTATTACTAAATGACATCACAAGGTGGAACAGAGTATTTTCTGTTTGAGAAAAGAACTCAGCCTAAATATGCAGGGTTTGTGTGTTAAACATGTGTGAATGAAACAACACACAACTCATGTTTGTGATGAGGAAACAACATTATAACATAGATCAGAAAATAGGGTAATATGAGCCCTTTAACTGTCTTTGATGAGAATATACATGCTAAAAGTCTGTTAATCAATGAATCAATCAATCAATTTTATTTATATAGCACATTTAAAATAGCCAAAGCTTACCAAAGTGCTGAACAACATTAAAGGTGACATAAAAATCAGGTAGAGTTAAAATAACAACAATAATAACAATGGTGACAATAATAAAATAATAATAGTAATAACAATAATAAAACAACAACAACATCAACAGCAAGAAGGTGCCAAGGTGTCTCTTCCTAACTCGGAGTAAAGGCCAATGAGAAAAGGTGCGTTTTGAGCAGGGATTTAAAGTGCTCCAGTGATTGTGCAGTTCTAATGTGCAAAGGGCAAAGGGTGTTCCACTTTACCTTAATGTTAATATACAAACAAAAACAAAACACACACACACACACACACAGAGAAGAATTGTAGCATCACGCACTGATTTTTGATTTAAAAAAATCTTGATTTGAGCATGTTTACTTCAGTATCTTTTAACATGTTCTCAAAGCCATACTGGCTTGTCAAAGCCTGATCCTGTCAGATCTCAGAAGCTCAGCAGGGCCGGGCCCGGCCAGTACTTAGATGGGAGACCGCTGGAACACCAGGTGCCACAGTGGGGCGCCAGTCGCAAAAAACTGTCATTGTGTCCTTAGGCAAGACACTTCACCCACATTGCCTAGTATGAAAGTGGTGTATGCGTGAGTGTTGGAGGTGGTCGGAGGGGCCGATGGCGCAGATTGGCATAGGGCAGCTGTGGCTACAGAAAGTAGCTTACCACCTCTGAGTGTGGAGTGAATGAACAATGAACTGTAAAGTGCTTTGGGTGTCATGAAAGGCGCTATATAAATACTATGAATTATTATGATTATTATTGGGGCCAAGCAGCGAAGCTGCGAGGCACCTATAGTGTTTCTACTGATTCTTATTATTAAGATTATTAAGATGGTAAAAAGTTGTGAAATTTTGCATGCACATTCCAGCCAGTCTCCTCATTACCCACAGCAATTTATAGGCCCCCACCCCCAACCGTCTAGTGCCACCAGCAGGTCAAAGTTGTCCTCTAGGGCCACCAGCAGGTCAAAGTTTTACATTTGATTGGCTGTCACAACAAAACGATAAGAGATATTTAAAAAAAACAGGCATATTTCTGATGAGGCTCAGTCCAAAGATGCTATGTACCAAATTTGAGCAAAATTGGTCCAAAATTGAGGGAGAAGCATTTTGAGTGTTTTTCATAAAATTCAAAATGGCGGAAAATGACGTCATAGGGTGACGTCATATGGTGTGTTGGATTCGGCTTGGGCCAAGGAGTCCAGGGATGCCAATTGACAATTTGACAATTGGACATACGGTTCAAAAGTTACACGCAGAAATGTACCTGAAAATTCCTTCCGTACGCCAGATTCGCAAAAACTTGAAATCCCAAGAATCCTTTGGCCAAGACGAATCCAACGCATCCTATGACGTCATGTCCGCCGGAATAGAATGTCCGCCATCTTGGATTTTATGAAAAACACTCAAAATGCTTCTCCTCCCTCATTTCTGCTTGTAACTTTTGAACCGTAAGTCCGATTTTCAAAAACTAGGTATCCCTGGGATCCTTGGCGAAGACTGATCCAACGCACGTCATCAAACTGACGTGCGTTGACGTGCGTTTCAGCTCTCTCAATGAAACTTAGTGCGCAATGTACCGTCCATACAGAATTAGCCATACCAAATTTGGTGCACATTGGCCACTAGGAGGTGCTACAACATGCAAAAATGTGTTTTGGGCGAAGACTGATCCAACGCACGTCATCAAATTAGGCTGGGTCACTGCTTGGCCCCACATTGCTGCTTGCAGCTATATTTATTATTATTATTATTATTATTATTATTATTATTATTATTATTATTATTATTATTATTATTATTATTATTATTATTATTATTATTATTATTATTATGATTATGGTTATGGTTATGATTATTATTATTATTATTATTATTATTATTACTACTACTACTACTACTATTATATTGTACATTCTCATGTTTAAATTCGTCATTATATTCAACAATCTTCAAAGCCTATTTTTAAATAAAATTACTCCAGCAGCTAGAGAGAGAAAAACAACTTAAAAAAATAAATAAATAAATAAACTCAATTTAAGGTACGATATGTATCATGCCCTCTTAGTCTTTAAGAATATGAAGTGCAATCACAGCTGAACCTGGGTTGTCAATGCCTTAATAAAAGTTTTTTTTTGTCCTCTCTGCATACGGGCAGAATTCTCTAAGTCAGTGCTAGTGCAGCAGAGGCTATAATTCCTTTCTGCATCATTCATATGTATTTTGTTTTTTATCATCATATTCATTTAGCAATTTCATAATTTAATTGAATGATTTAAGAAGAAGTTACCACGTGATCACCCCGCTGTTCCCAGTTCATGCCTCTTTGGCCATGCCTTCTTTAACTCTATTCTATCTTTCAATTACCAGCCCCTCTCTGTTCAAAACACAATATCATATTAACAAAACACAAATGTTACTGTCATTTTTGTATCATTTTTTGTCAGTAACTGGTATTCAATAATCAAACGCTCAATTTCTCCCTATATACAGCTCTGGAAAAAAATAAGAGACCACTGCAAAATGATCAGTTTTTTAGATTTTACTACATGTACTCATAGGTATGTGTTTGGGCAAAAGGAACATTTTTGTTTGAGTCCAAAAAAAAAATATTATCGTAATATTTTCAGACCTCAAACAATGCAAAGAAACAAGATCAAATTCATTTTAAAACAACATAATACTAATGTTTACACTTAAGACGAGTTCAGAAATCAATATTTGGTGCAATAACCCTTATTTTTAATCACAGCTTGCATGCGTCTTGGCATGCTCTCCACAAGTCTTTCACATTGTTCTTGGGTGACTTTATTCCACTCCTGGTGCAAGAACTGAAGTAGCTCAGCTTTGTGTTTGTGTTGGAATTCAACAGAGGCTGGAATGGAATGGCTGTAATACATGTAGAGATGCTGATTTCAGAAAAAAATGCAGTGGTCTCTTATTTTTTCCAGAGCTGTCTGTAGATAACATCCACCAGTAACAAGAAATGTAACTTGGCCTATGTGTATTTGAAAAATGTGGATCACTTCCGCCCTCTAGTGTTGGCATGACATATTCAGACCTGAAAACGTGAAAAGATTACAGAAAGGACTTTAACCCACATAAACAGATGAAGATAACAGTAATTAAAATAGAATTATCTTTGTTTGAGTGTTTTATAGCAGCGCAATAGTCAAAGGTAGCAGTTATTATGGACACGTGGTGAAAGCTATCAAGTTTTATATCCTCTCAATCTGATCATTGGGTTGACAGGTTGAACTGGTTAATTGAGGAATGTAAGCTTTAGTTTCGCTTTCTATTCAAGTAAAATACAAGAAAGACTACAGTATTTGACCTAGTGAATCTATAAAGACAGGGACCACATTTCATTTCTCTTTCCTTTCACTTTCTTCTTGATTGTTCGCCTCAATCCTCCATTTTTAGCTGTGAATCAATTGTAACAGATTAAGAAGTGTCCCAAACCTCAGAGGAGGCGAGGGAAGGAAACTACTGAGGAAACATAAGCAGGGTTTAAGAGGCAGACATCAATTAAAGCAAATGTCTCACAGAGAGGAGTTTGTATTGTCACAACTACACAAGTATAGTTTGACTTTAAAACTAATAAAAACATATGTTCAGACATGTTTACTTGAAAGCAAAGACGTTGATCTCACTTTGATTTAAAAGTCCTGAAAAAAATCCTTAGTATAATCCTCATTATAGGGTCATTTTGGGGAAAGCTTCTCTGGCCTCTATTCTCTCCTCCTCTCTCCTCTCCTCTCTCCTCTCCTCTGTCCTCTCCTCCTCTCTCCTCTCCTCTGTCCTCTCCTCCTCTCTCCTCTCCTCTGCTCCTCGCCTACTCTCTCATCTGTCCTCTGTCCTCTCCTCCTCTGTCCTCTCCTCCTATCTCATCTCCTCTATCCTCTTTTCCTCTTCTACTCTCTCCTCTCCTTTGTCCTCTGTTCCTCTCCTCCTCTCTCCTCTCCTCTGTCCTCTCCTCCTCTCTCCTCTGTTCCTCTAATCTGTCCTCTGTTCCTCTCCTCCTCTCTCCTCTCCTCTGTCCTCTCCTCCTCTCTCCTCTGTTCCTCTAATCTGTCCTCTGTTCCTCTCCTCCTCTGTTCCTCTCATCTGTCCTCTCCTTCTATCTCCTCTCCTCTGTCCTCTGTCCTCTCCTCCTCTCTCCTCCTCTCCTCTGTCCTCTCCTCCTATCTCATCTCCTCTATCCTCTTTTCCTCTTCTCCTCTCTCCTCTCCTGTCCTCTCCTCCTCCCTCCTCTCCTCTGCTCCTCGCCTACTCTCTCCTCTCCTTTGTCCTCTGTTCCTCTCCTCCTCTCTCCTCTCCTCTGTCCTCTCCTCCTCTCTCCTCTGTTCCTCTCATCTGTCCTCTCCTTCTATCTCATCTCCTCTGTTCCTCTTCTCCTCTCTCCTCTGTCCTCTGTCCTCTCCTCCTCTCTCCTCCTCTCGTCTGTCCTCTCCTCCTATCTCATCTCCTCTATCCTCTTTTCCTCTTCTCCTCTCTCCTCTCCTGTCCTCTCCTTCTCTCTCCTCTCCTCTGTCCTCTCCTCATCTCCTCCTCCCTCCTCTCCTCTGCTCCTCGCCTACTCTCTCCTCTCCTTTGTCCTCTGTTCCTCTCCTCCTCTCTCCTCTCCTCTGTCCTGTCCTCCTCTCTCCTCTGTTCCTCTCATCTGTCCTCTGTTCCTCTCCTCCTCTCCTCTGTCCTCTCCTCCTCTCTCCTCTGTTCCTCTCATCTGTCCTCTGTTCCTCTCCTCCTCTCCTCTGTCCTCTCCTCCTCTCTCCTCTGTTCCTCTCATCTGTCCTCTCCTTCTATCTCATCTGCCTCTCTATCCTCTGTTCCTCTCCTCTGTCCTCTCCTCCTATCTCCTGTCCTCTGCTCCTCTCTCCTTTCCTCCTCTCTATCCTCTGTTCCTCTCCTCCTCTCCTCTGTCCTCTCCTCCTATCTCCTCTCCTCTGTTCTCTGCTCCTCTCCTCCTCTCTCCTTTCCTCCTCTCTATCCTCTGCTCCTCTCCTCTGCCTCTCTCCTCTGCTCCTCTCTTCTTCTCTCCTCTCCTCTGTCCTCACCTCCTCTCTCCTCTACCTCTTTATCCTCTATTCTTCTTTCTTCCGCCCATCTCTATCCTCTGCTCCTCTCCTCCTCTCTCCTCCGCCTCTCTCCTCCGCTCCTCTCTTCTTCTCTCCTCTCCTCTGTCCTCACCTCCTCTCTCCTCTACCCCTTTATACTCTGTTCTTCTTTCTTCCGCCCATCTCTCTTCTGCTCCTCTCTCCTCCCAGTGTCTCCTCTGTGGTCGGAACCTGCTCACACATTTCCCGCAGAATCGAGGAGAGGAATCAAGGAGAAGGAAGTGAGGAAAGAGAAACGAGACGCCGCCTTCCTCCTGTACCTTGCTCCGCTTCCTTTTTGTGTTTGTGTCTCTGTGGGCGTTTCCCAGTTGCCAGAATCCTCAGCTTCATCATAGAGATTCAAGTCATCAGAGCTCCGCCTAGTTGTGTTCAAATTCAGCCAAAGTGTCATGTCCTCCTCTGTGTGGTTCTTTTCCCAACCAACCACATGTGGATCCTCCTCTTTCCTCGCTTCCTTCTCCTTGATTCCTCTCCTCAATTCAGCTGGAAATAAAGTTTGATTATTTTATCTGCTGTGTGCCTCCTGAAGCCTCCCTCGTGTCTGCTCCTTCCTTCAGTGTTTTTCTAACACATTTGACCGACAGCTGATAAATAAGGATCGAGGAGAGGAATCAAGGAGAAGGAAGTGAGGAAAGAGAAATGAAATGCGGTCTTGGCCACCTTGGCGTGCTGCAAATTGCCCACAATGCACTGCAACTGTCATTTTTTTTACGAACTTTATTTAAGCAGTCAAAGGTGCATTGTGTAACATTTCCGGTGGAGGGTCCGTCAAATGTTTTTGGGTCATTTCAGAATTGGAGGACAGTTTACGTCCCACCCATCAAATATTAAATAATCCACATACAAAATACTAAAACATGCAGCTCCTGAGTGAATTTACTTGTCCTGAGACCAAATCTAGAAAAATAAATAAATAAATAAGAGAAAAGAATGATTGAAAATATTGTTCAAAATACCAAATAAGTCTGGAGTATCCCCAAAATGCCATTTTCCTCTTGTCCCACCTCTGTAATGGCCAAATTGAATCTCAAATAAAACTGTTAAAATTAAATTAAAAATTTCTTCTTCTTTCTTTTCTTTCTTTTTTTGTATTATTTGTTTCATTGCCATCTCTTGTAACTGTGGGAACATTGTTTTAATAGACATAATATTTCAAATAATAATTATTATTCATGGAACATGTGTCCCACAACATGCACCAACCCTGTTACCAGAACATTTTTAGCTTGGTAGAAGAAGAAGAAAGCAGAACCACATGATCCCCTGGACTCGACATCATCAACCAGTTTTCCAAAAGAATGGGCAGAGCAAAGGTTTGTCTTCTCTTCTATTTTTCATATTTTTATAACATAGTTAGGCTTGATTGAATGTCTCACTCTACCTCATGCAACCCTGTTATGCAAATGATCAGAATACGATTAAATAAGACTTTATTGATCTCACATAGGAGAAATTCACTTTCACATTGTGGGACCAGTCCAGTTTATTGTTGAGGTGAACACCCAGGTACTTGAAACTGTCCACAGTCTCTATGTCCTGCCCCTGGATGTTCACCGGTGAGTGAGGTAGTGGTCTCCTCCTGAAGTCGATCACCAGCTCCTTTGTCTTACTGGTGTTAAGGCACAGGTGGTTGTGCCCACACCAGTCCACAAAGTCTCTGATGACCGAGCGGTACTCCAGCTCATTCCCCTCAGACACACAGCCCGCAAAGGCCGAGTCGTCAGAGATCTTCTGGAGATGGCAGCTGTCCGTGTTGTAATAAGACAATTATTATTATTTTTCCTTTACTTATTTGCATAAATAAGTTTTTTCCCTCTTGATTAGCAGTAACAGCTAAACAGCTAGCTTCTACTCCTGAGATAAAGCTAACATTAGTGCGGATTTGCAACCCTGTTACTGTGATTAGAGTAACAGGGTTACTCCACCAAATAAATCATGTAATAAAAATTGTACCATTGATCCTTAAGCTGAGCTATTCAAGCATTTGATAGTTTATTACCTATTATTGATGAATATGTAGCAGAAAATCAGAAAAGTGAAGGTTTATTTTTCAAGAATTTTAAAGCCCAAATGTCCTCCAATTCTGGAATGACCCTTTTCTGTATAGCTTTGTCTGAAATGTTTCACAGTAGGGCATTAAACCTTTCCGTCTTCATGGCGACCAAACCTTCCTTCCGTGGTTTTCTTTGGGACACCACTTGATCGAACGCTGAAAAATGAGGGATCGAGGAGAGGAACCGAGAAGAAGGAAGTGAAAGGTAAGAGAACTGAGATGTGAACAGATCAATTATGGTATTGCTGCTGGCTGCTGATTGGCTGGAGCCCACCTGATCCCCATCGCCATTCGTTCAATACCGTCTGCGGCAGATAACCAGAGATTCTTGTGCCTTTTTGAAACTCCCAGTGCTGTTTTTTTTATCATTCTGAACTGTTTGTGTCTGCTTTTCCTGTGAGTTTGTGCCAAGAGTTGTGTCATCTTCTGCTATTTTTATACTATTTTTCAGTTTCCAGTGATTTAAAACTTTTGCGTTTTGACTCTCTATCTGCATTTAACTGGATTTTGTTTTTAAATGTATCAGGAAGTTGAAAGCTAGTGGATATTTTGTACTTTAAACCACTTTTGAACATGCAATTTCTTACTGAAATATGCAGGCTATAGCTGTAACAGTGTGGTACTAGTTACATTTTTTATTTTTTAAACTAATCTTGAAAACATTTATCTTTTAAATCACTATTACAATTGCTCCTTCACTGGGCGTCTTAATGCTGAAGAAAATATACAAGATAAAAGATAATATTGAAACAATTTATTTATGCCACTGACACAATAACCCTAAAACAGAATAATAATAAACTGTTGTAACTCCACTTCACACCCTGAGCGCCTGAGGGAGTATATATTTTTAATTTACTCTTTGTTATTGTAATTATTGTGATGTGTGAGCTACTGCGTCAAAAATAATTAGTTTGTATCTATAATGAGTCAGGGAAGTTATGTATTCAACCTTCTACAGCCCAAACGTTATCGTAGTACAGTAAAAAGTAATCAAACAAACTCCTCAGTAGTACAAATAAAAAGTCCCCACGATAAATACTGACACACAAAAATGATTGTTCCATCTGTCATATGTTGAATTATAACTTGATATAGTAATTATGGTGACAGGCCTCTCCTTCACAAACTCTAAACCAGTGGGAGCAGCAGCTACAGCTTTCACTTCTTTGTATCGTGTTATTTTTAGTCTTTTTTTTCTCCATATGAGCCGGTTTTAAAAGGTGCTCGACTGTATGTCCGCTCTGCCACAAGGTACCTCCACTGAGACACACAGCAACACCATGGCCATGGCAGATCTGACCTTTAACATGGCCATGTGCAATGGTCATGGCCATGGCCAAAACAGAAAAAGAGAAACATGAGACACACAGCAACTCCATGGCCATGGCCATGGCACATGGTCAGATCTGCCAAGGTCAGATCTGCCAAAAGGCGACTCCACTCACAGTGAGAATGTGGGCAACAGTTTGCTGCAGGAAAACTTGAATTTCCCCCGGGAGCTCTCTCTCTCTTTTTGTGTGTGTGTGTGTGTCTCTCTCTTTCTCTGTCTGTCTGTATGTTTCTCTTTCTCTGTTTATCTCTCTCTCCCTCTCTCTCTCTCTCTGTCTGTCTGTCTGTCTCTCTCTGTCTCTATTTCTCTCACTGTCTGTCTGTCTATCTTTCTCTGTCTATCTCTATCTGTCTGTCTATCTATCTGTCTCTGTCTCTCTCTCTCTCTCTCTTTCTGTCTGTCTGTCTGTCTGTCTGTATGTCTCTCTCTCTCTCTGTGTGTGTCTCTCATTCTCTCATTGTCTGTCTCTCTCTGTCTGTCTCGCTGTCTATCTTTTTCTGTCTCTGTCACTCTCTTTCTCTCTCTCTCTCTCTGTCTCCCTGTCTCTCTCTCTCTCTGTCTCTCATTGTCTATCTTTCTCTGTCTCTGTCACTCTCTCTCTTTCTCTCTCTCTATCTCCCTGTCTCTCTCTCTCCTTCTGTCACTGTCTGTCTCTCTCCTTCTCTCTGTCACTCTCTCTTTCTCTCTCTGTCACTCTCTCTCTCTCTCTGTCTCCCTCTCTCTCTCTCTTTCTCTCCTTTGATAGGTTTAATTTCATACTTTGTCACTCTGTGTCACACTGTGTCACACTGTGTCACACTGTGTCACTGTGTCACACTGTGTCACACTGTGTCACACTCTAGTCAAAGTAATATCATTAATATCATTCTAGTGAGACAAGCAGGTAGCAGACCCCCCAGCAGAAAAGTAGTATGAAGACAGTATGAAGAAATAAAAAAGTTTTTCACTTGAAAACTTTCTTACAATAACACAGCTATAAAGCTTTCTAATACTTTTCTTATTGTTTTAATATCATAAAATGAATTGACCCAGATCAACATTCAGATTCAAGACTTGTATTGCCATTGTCTTCGAAAAACTACAAAATTACATTTAAAGTATAAATTACTGCATAGTTTTGATATGAAGTGCAATACCAAAGATGCAAGATTCCAAAGACAGAAACCGTCCCACTAATCCTGCTAACTGATTGGCAGATTGTACTTCCTGTGCTATTAATACGAGCTATTTTATTCATTTGTTGAAGTGAAGCTTTTGACCGCCCACACGGCCCCAGAGAGCGGACGTGACTCGTGTCCGGAACTGCAAAGCAAATGGAGAGGCTGTACTAGCAGTGCAGCACAAAGCATCTTCACAGGACCACATACAAAGAGGGCTGATGATTCAAACAAAAACACACAGGATTATCACTATTATAAAATAAGAGTGTATAATAAATATGAACATAGAAACTGTTTTTTTTACCAGTTGTGCTGCTTGTTCTTATCTTTATGTGCGTCTGGTATCACCTGAGGACATACAAAAACATGATGTCAGACTTGAGTTAATCATTGTCTACGTATGGAAGTATAAAAACCTTTATGGCCACAATCATAAGACAGGTAAACATCTTTGGAAAAAAAAAATGCAGTGTCCACATGTCCAGACTAGCCTTGTATTTTATTCAACAGTGGTGGAACAAGTACACAACTTAAGAAAAAGTACATGTACCAAAGCAAAGGAATATAAAGTAAAAGTAGAAGAGGGGGTGGGATTAAATAAGTTTTTCTTCTTCCCACTCCTTTTTGGGCAAATGTTTGGTTTTGTTTGTTGCTGTTGTTGTTGTTTTTATTGTTTTGGAAAAAAAAAAAAAAAAAAGTAAATTGCTTACAAAATAAATTTTAAAAAAATTAAAAGTAAGAAGTGGTCACTATGAGATGATTTTTGGGAATTTGGGGAGATTTTTGGGAAAAATTGAAGTGTAATTTGATTTTAGCATCCAGTTTCTAATTTAAAAAAAAATGATCACAAAAAAATTAAAATTAAAATACTTTTTCTTTTCAGTCCTGTTCAGAAATGTAGTGCAGTAAACTCTATTTATGTAAAGTATACAAACCTAAAATGTAAACTTAAATACAGTACTTCACTACTTTTTTGAACAGGACTGACAAGAAAAAAGTATTTTTATTCATTTTTTTTACATGTACTTTTTCCCCAAAAATCCTCCCAAATTCTCTCAAATCCTCAATCCCGAGTTTATATTGACCATCTCTTACATCTCTCTTTTTTTTTTTTTTGCAAGCAATTTTTGTTGTTATTATTGTTTTTTGTTTTTTTTTTGTTTGTTTTTTCAAAACAATAAGAACAACAACAAGAAACAAAACATAACATTTTCCCAAAAAGGAGTGTGAAGAAGAAAAACGTATTTAATCCCACCCCCTCTTCTACTTTTACTTGACTATTCCTTTGCTCTGGTATACTGCATGTACTTTTTTCCTTTCAGTCCTGTTCAAAAAAGTAGTAAAGTAGGTATGTGTACTTTACTATTTTTACTTTGTGACGTTCCACCACTACTATTTAAGACACTTATTTTCACTTCAAATATGTTTTCTTTTTTCTTTATTTTCTTTATTAGTTTATTTGACAGCAAAAACATTAATGTGCAAAAACATTAAAGATGCTTTACACCAGATTATAGCTGAAGCTAGTTTCCATCTGTAGTCCCTGAGCAGGTGAGAAATACAATATAAAACGTAAACAATATAATCAATACACACTCACACACTACAAATGACCAATTATTACACAATAAAATATTACAATAAAATCTCACTCAGATTATAACGATTCAAATGTAAAAGTGTGATAACCTTTAACAGATGATAAGTTTGTACTGTCCTGGTCTGGGCTGGTGGCAGGAGTAGGAGGCTGCAGTGTGAGTGAGTGGGAGTTTTGTGAATGCAAAGTTCAGAATCTTGTTCCTGATGTGGGCTGGTTTTTGCTTGCGGGGAAACTGGCCCAGTGTGGTTGAAGCAGATTTACATTAAAAAGTGTTTTTAAAAAAAGTGTCCTTTACCCAGGGGTGGAAAGTAACAAAGTACAAACGTTAATTAATTTCAATCTGTCAAACTTTAAACACATAAGACCTTCTCTGACTACAGAATCAGCACAGGCTTATATGCATGCCATGATATTTAGCCACATAACGTATTGTTACACCACACGCTCTCACACTTCAGAGGCTGTTCTGAAGCCACGAAAGTCTCTCTTCAAGAAAACACTGAAACTTTGGACAAAAAAAGCCTTTACATTATCATTACTGTAACATCTTAAGTAAGTATAACATTTTGGATTTTGATAGTTATCAGATATTTATGGATGCTTGCCTCATTTTTAAAGTTTTAAACGGGCTTGCTCCTCCTCCCTTACTGGATTTTATAGGTTAAAAAAAAAAAAAACCTAGCGACCGAGTAAATACCAGAGCATCGTCCAGAGGAGACTGTAACATAAAAAGGCGTAGGACTAAATTTGGCCAAATGGTGGAGTCTATCAGAGGCTCACAGACATGGAACACACTAAACACACTTTGAAACACTGGCTGAAAACTAACCAGACGTGCTCACACATGTAGATTATTCTGACTTTTGGAGATGAGTCTATTGCAACTACATGCTCTTGGTGAAATGTCTGTTGTGTATTCTGTTTTCTCTGTTTGTGTGAATGTGTTTTGTTCTTTAGGACGACGGATGTAAATTAGCTATTGTGCTATCTCCGGCATATTTACATTGAAGCTCTCTGCTGACATGTTGATTAATATGCACTGTCCTAATTTAAATAAATAAAATAAATAAATAAATAAATAAATAAATAAATAAATAAAAAAAATTAAAAAAAATAAATAAAAATAAAATAAAATTAAATTAAATTAAATTAAATTAAATTAAATTAAATTAAATTAAATTAAATTAAATTAAATTAAATTAAATTAAATTAAATTAAATTAAATTAAATTAAATTAAAAATAAAAATAAAAATAAAAATAAAAATAAAAATAAAATAAAATAAATAAATAAATAAGTAAAACTGCTCTAATTAAGTACTATTTTTAGGTATCTGTACTTTACTTAAAACTGCACTGTGTAACTTTTTGGTTAGACTTAGACTCAGACAAACTTTATTGATCCACATGGGAAAGTGATTGGGTACAGTAGCTCACTCATCAAATATAATATACAGTATAACGGACAGTAACAACAACAAAAAGAGCAATAGACCAGTGTCAAATGAGACATCATTATACAAATAAAAATAATGATAATAAATGTATATGTACAAATCAGAATTAAATAGATAAGTAGTAATAAAGTATAAAATACAATATCAAATAAGTACAATCCCAGCTACATACAGTTGTAGGGAGTATTATAGTATGAATCCTGTATCTCTCGCTGTTTGAGAGGAGCTGTAGGAGCCTGTTGGAGAATGAGCTCCTCTGGGGGTCCGTCACACTTGTTTCTATGGATACTGTATGTCACTGCTCTGGAATGTTCCACCATATAGCATTAAACAGATCTACCTTAGGTTTATTCAGTTACAGGTGGTTTTATAGCTCAAAAATACCAAGAAAAACAGGTATTCTGACTGTGAGCGGGGTCGCCTCTCCACAGATCTGACCTGTAACTTGGTCTGGTTTGGTCTCCATGAAGATAGAAAGGTTTAATGCCATACTGTGAAACATTTCAGACAAAGCAATAACAGCAATAAAATTGGGGCTGGTGCACTGTGATCTGGGCAGCGGACCTGGACCGTTGCCCCTGCGACCCGGAAAAAAAAAGAAAATACAGAGAAAGCGGAAGAAAATGGAAAAAATAAAATAAAATAACATGTCCATAGAGAAAAACATTTGGTGGACCCTTCATCAGAAAAGTTACACAATGCATCTTTAAGTGGATTTTACAGTGGATACTTTTTAGTTTTACTTCATTACATTTGCGAGCACGTGTTTGTACTTTCTACCCTACTTCTGAAAAGTAAAAAGTACTTTTTTTAATATAATTTGAGTGGTTGTTTTAGCACATTCATGGTGACATCCTGACAAAAGGTTTTGAGTTCAAGTCCCGGTTTGAGCAAACAAAAATATATACATGAAATTTCACCGATCAGTTAAGAAACTGTTACTGTTGACTTCAGTAGATATATATTTTTACTTCAATTAGACTTAGACAAACTTTATTGATCCACAAGGGAAATTATTTGGGCACAGTAGCTCACTCATCAAATATAATATATAACAGAGGGTAACAAAAAATAGATGGAATAACAAGCAAAAAGCAATAGACCAGTGTCAAAGGAGACATAATTATAAAAAATAAATACATAAATAAATGATAATAAATTTACAACTCTGGAAAAAATAAGAGACCACTGCAAAATTATCAGTTTTTCTGATTTTACTACTTATACTATACTTATATTATACTACTTAGGGATGTGTTTGGGCAAAAGGAACATTTGAGTCTATAAACTACTGACATTTCCCCCAAATTCCAAATAAAAATATTATAGTTTAGAGCATTTATTTGCAGAAAATGACAAATGGTCAAAATAACAAAAAGATACATGTTTTCAGACCTCAAACAATGCAAAGAAACAAGATCAAATTCATTTTAAAACAACATAATACTAATGTTTACACTTAAGAAGAGTTCAGAAATCAATATTTGGTGCAATAACCCTTATTTTTAATCACATCTTTCATGCGTCTTGGCATGCTCTCCACAAGTCTTTCACATTGTTCTTGGGTGACTTTATTCCACTCCTGGTGCAAGAACTGAAGTAGCTCAGCTTTGTGTTTGTGTTGGAATTCAACAGACGCTGGAATGGAATGACTGTAATACATGTAGAGATGCTGATTTCAGAAAAAAATGCAGTGGTCAGAATAAAATAGAAAACTAAGTAATAAAATATAAAATACAATATCAAATAAGATGTCCAATCAATGTCAATATTTTATATATACTTTCACTGGAGTAATTTTTTGCACCTGTACTTTTACTTAAGAAACAAAACTGAATACTTCATCAATTTCTGCCTTTACCAGACAAAATGTATTAAAAGATGACGACTTTGGTTGTGAATGTAAAATAACTGAATTACAAAATAAATTGACTAAACTACTAAACAGAAAATAAGTAACCACAACCACGTGCACATGACTACACTCAAGTCTCCTGACTGACTAAACCGCCTACGTTACAGTGACCAGACCAGGAAGAACCTCCCCTATTCTTCACAGACGATTCAGATTTAACTTTAGCAGCAAGTCAAACCTCACTGCAGAATAAACCTTTAAAGTGCGCATGACAGGCTTTAACGTTTCTCAGATTTTTACTTTATTTGGTAAGATAATACCCGTTGTGAATATACATTATAGTTTTACCCCAACCAGAAAGCAGTTTTTGAGGAAAAGTTTAAAAATATGTTGAAAATTACAGTAAGTAAGTTCAAAATGTAGGCACAATTTACACAAGAAACACATTTTTCTGATATTTTAAACATGATTTCAACAAAATAAAGGTGTTTTGTTATCATTTTACCTAAAATGATTTTTTTTTAAATGATAAAGTGAATATATATTCACTGTGTTTTACTCAAATTTGTATTCCAACCTGTCATATGCACTTTGACAAAATGTAAAAAAAAATAAAAAAAAATGTTATAACTAAACAAAAGACAAACAAAACATACAAACAAAACAAACCCAGGATAGTTTAGCTGTTTAGTTAGTGCTTATGTCAAAATGATGGTAAATGAAGAAATGTGTAAATGAAATGAAATAAAGTGAGTTTTATGGGACAAAGAACCCACTTTGTCACATTGCCATTGCCTAAAACTGTTACAGTATTGTCCACATTTATAACATTAAAGCTGCACTCTGTAACTTTTCTGGAGGGGGGCGTTTGTCTCCATGGAGATATGAATGCTTTGGCTTAAACTGTCCACATATTATGGCATTAAACTTGCATTTATTCAACTACAGGTGTTTTTTGCTGCTGAGAAATACAGTGGTACCTCACCTTACGAAATTAATTTGTTCCAGAAGTGGTTTCGTAACGTGAAAAATTCGTAAGTTGAGTAGCTATTTCAATGGAAAAAGCCTGATTCGTTCCAAGGCCCCGATCCAAGTTTTTTTTTTATAGTGTAACTTTTTTTTATAGTTTAACATTGTGTTCTGCGTGTTTCTCACATTTGTCTCTCGTTTAAACACTCAAACTTTCATAGATTTTCAACAAAATGTATTAACAGTGAAGTGTGGGGGGGAAGCGGGAGGGGGGAGAAGACTGCGCTCTGACACGTGTGATAGCGCACATGACCCGGCGCGGAGCTGACAGCAGGTCTAGACCAAGGTCTAAACCTGGACTGGACCAGGACTAAACCTGGACTAAACTAGGACTAAACCTGGACTAAACCTGGACTAAACCTGGACTAAACCAGGACTAAACCAGGACTAAACCTGGACTAAACCTGGACTAAACCAGGACTAAACCAGGACTAGACCAGGACTAAACCAGGACTAAACTAGGACTAAACATGGACTAAACCAGGACTAAACCAGGACTAAACCTGGACTAAACCTGGACTAAACCAGGACTAAACCAGGACTAGACCAGGACTAAACCAGGACTAAACCAGGACTAAACATGGACTAAACCAGGACTAAACCAGGACTAGACCAGGTGGATTAAAGCAGCGAGGAGGGGACTGCACGCAGTCTGAGCGCATGAACGCATGAACGAGACCCATGCAAGAGCCGCGGGCTCCTCCTGGTTTAGTCCAGGTTTAGTCCTGGTTTAGTCCAGACCACCACGGCTCCTCCTGGTTTAGTCCAGGTTTAGTCCTGGTTTAGTCCAGACCACTGCGGCTCCTCTAGACCTCCTCTAGACCTGACCAGGTCTAGAGGAGGTCTAGAGGAGCCGCAGTGGGTCTAGAGGAGGTCTAGACCACCGCGGCTCTTGCATGGGTCTCGTTCATGCGTTCATGCGCTCAGACTGCGTGCAGTCCCCTCCTCGCTGCTTTAATCCACCTGGTCTAGTCCTGGTTTAGTCCTGGTTTAGTCCTGGTTTAGTTCTGGTCCAGTCCAGGTTTAGACCTTGGTCTAGACCTGCTGTCAGCTCCGCGCCGGGTCATGTGCGCTATCACACACGTGTCAGAGCGCACTCTTCTCCCCCCTCCCCCTTCCCCTCCACACTTCAATATTAATAATTTTGTTGAAAATCTATGAAAGTTTGAGTGTTTAAACGAGAGACAAATGTGAGAAAAGTTTAAATCCAGTCTGAGAAAAGTGTATAATGTGTGTGGCTGAGCGCGCATTATTTGAATTTTTGAGATTTCGCGTTTCGTAACTTGAATTTTCTTTCGTATCTAGAGACCAAAATTTACCGTGAAGGCGTTTCGTAACTTGAAATTTTCGTTTGTTGGGTCTGTCGTAAGGTGAGGTACCACTGTACCTTAAAAAGCACCAATTCTTACTGTGAGTGTTATCGCCTCTCCACAGATCTAACCTGCAATCCACGTAGATCCTGAAGTTTATAGCCATACTGTGGAACATTCTAGGGATATCTCGAGAGACAAACACTTGACATGTTACAGCGTACCTTTAAATTAAATCAAGTTTCAGAAATATTAGCAAAGTAATTTAAAAAAGTGTAACTTAAATTGTGGTTAGACTTAGACTTAGACTTAGACAAACTTTATTGATCCATAAGGGAAATGATTTGGGTACAGTAGCTCACTCATCAAATATAATATAAAAGAGGGTAACAAGAAATAGATGGAATATGAAAAAAGAACAAGAAACCGGTGTCAAATGAGACATAATTACAAAAAAAAGAAATCATAATAAATGCATATGTACAAATCAGAATAAAATAGAAAAAGTAATATAATATAAAACCTCTGGCACAGTTAAAGTATAGATTATGATTTTCAGTGATGAGAAGACTTCAGTTACAGAATATTAACCTGCATTTTGTAAAGTTTTCCAATACATGGTCCAATCAGAGTTCTGTATTCTGAATACGTAGCATACTTTTACACCGAATTGCGCTAAAATTGTAGTGTGAAAACGCAATATAGGAATAAAAACAGCTTTATATTTGTTTCACGGTTTGTTCTGCATTTCCTCTAACTGAAAAAGTCTAAATCACACATGCACGCACAAGAGCAGAGTTGTCAAGTTGTTTTTCTCGCAGTGCAGTTTGAAGCCGAAATTGTGAGATCAAGAGAAAAGTAATTGCAAAATAAAGTTTATTTTGAATACTTATTCTCTGTACATGTATTTGGTTACTTCCCAACACTGATGAATTTACATTTGACTCACTGTAAACCGTTATATCTAAAACAACTTCATTTCCTGTTCAAAGCTGCAAAACCGATCCTCTGCTATTACCCCATTACAACACAAGCAGCCAGGTTTTATTATATTTTTTTATGGCTATAAAACTTAACACTTAGACTTTATTGATCCATAAGGGGAAGACACAGTAGCTCACAACATATTATAATAACAAAGAGAAACATTTAAATTCTAAATAAGCAGCAGAAATAGCAAGAGACTGTTGTCAAATAAGGCCTAATTATATAAATGCAGTTTTATACAAGAGGTCAAAAAGTCAAAGTCAACTTTATTGTCAATTCTGCCATATGTGTTTGACATACAGTGAATTGAAATTCCGTTTCTTCCTGGCCAAACACTGCAAAAAAGACTAATCTAATCTAAAAAGTAGTTCAAAGAATAAATACCTATTTACGGATGAAGTGAAATGTGCAATAGAATGTGCTTTGAAAAATAAAGGTAATAATAAAACAGGGGCCATGAAGAAAATATCTGAAAAGTTACATTTTTTGAGCACCCATAGCTCATAAACATCACAATACAGGATTACTTGAAAATGTCATTCAAAATACAACTTTGTGTATTGATTTGAAGTCTGTATTTGTAATTGGTAATGTCAAATTATGATTATTGTCTAAACACAGTCTAATTTATCATGAATCAAATATCTGGATAAACATATTATTTTAATGATGATGGTACACAAGTTGTCAAGTCTGAATCTGAATCTTAAAGGTGTGTGACTTTTCTGGTGGAGGGTGCGTCAAATGCTTTTCTCCGTGGAATGGAATGTTTCATAGTATGATATTAAACCTTTCTCTCTTCATGGAGACCAAACAAGACCAGGTTACAGGTCAGATCTGCTCACAGTCAAAATACCTGTTTTTCTAGGTATTTTTGAGCTTTAAAACCACTTGTGATTGAATAAATGTAAGGTTAATGTCATACTGTGGAACAATCCAGGCAGAGCAATGACATATCCGGAGAAACAAACAAGTGACGGACCCTCAACAGACCAAAACATTACACGGTGCAGCTTTAACGCTGACCTTATCTGTGATATGATTGATCGTATGATTGTCTTCAGCTTCGGTGTGATGTAATGTGACAGTCATGAGGATGTAGTCACTTCGGCATGTGACATTAACAAAACAAAAGCACTCAAGAGAAGTCATTTCACAAGCCCCGTGCTTTCAGATGAAAAAATAAAACACAATATTACAAAAAAATTAAACACAATATTACGAAAAAATGAAACACTAAATTAAAGGTGCTTTATTACACAAAATAAGAGATAAGAGATAAGATAAGACTTTATTGATCTCACATAGGAGAAATTCACTTGCCACATTAGCTCCAGACAGTTTAGTGCAAAAGAAATTAACTCTTGTGAACTTTAAGCCATGTTATAATGTTATCTCCTCAAAAACATCCCTGGAGTTGTGTTTTGTTTCATTCACACATGTTTGAGTAACCTGTGAGTGCAGCGCGCTGACTCACTGGCCTTGAGGCATTTTTTCACACAGGACACGTAGTAGAAAATAAAAAGTCTTGAATCCAAGCTTTGATGTCTGTATCTTTACTAAACTTAAAGGTCCCATGGCATGAAATTTTCACTTTCTGAGGTTTTTGAACGTTAATGTGAGCCCCCCCCCCCCCCCCCCCCCCCCATGGCTAAAAGTTGCGAAATGTCTAAACTGAGCATTTGCGGTCCTTTTCTGCGTTACACAAAACCAGTGTTGAAACGGACGAGTTCGGACAAGGCACCTTTTTGACGTCAGATCGGCAAATGCAGCTCCAGCCCCTCCCTCTGTCTCCGCTCAGCGTCCCTGTATATCCCGCCTATAGAGTTTGGACTGTGAATGCGCGACAATGCGAAATGCGTTTTTTTATTTGCCTGGAGGCACGTCCGAGTGTTTCTAGGCTCGCAAGTCCCTTACCCGACCCTCTGGACCTCTGAAATACCAGTGGTTTAATTTTATTTTCTGTGTAAATATGCTTTTTTTCATTGCAAAGTCTCCCATCTGTCTTCCTGTGTTAAACACGGAAGCGAGGAGACGAGCTGCGCTTGTCAGAGTCATATCTCATGCAGTGAGTCATATCTCATGCAGTGAGTGTTGATTTTGAAGAAGGATTCATTTACCATACAGTATTAGGGAACCATTAAGGAGCCATATAAAAGCATCAAGAAGTACCATGTCATGGGACCTTTAAAATCAAACAAAACAAAACAAAAGATGAATTCCTATAACTCCTAAACCCTACGTGATGGTCAAAAGATTGTGATGCTCCTATGGCTCGAGGCTTCTGCTTGCTTTTAAATTTCCTCATGCTTTTAAATTAACTCAGCAGCAAATCAGACCGCACCACAGCATTGCAGTTACATTTTAAATTACCACTTAAATTCTTGTATCACTAAGATGCAAACAAATATTATTCTGTAATTCTGAAATTCAAAAGTTCAACTTCAAAAGTTCAAAGTCACCTTTATTGTCAATTCTGCCAATATGTGTTCAACATACAGTAAATCGAAATTTCGTTTCTCTCTCTAACCCAGGGGTGTCCAAATTTTCATCAAGGGCCACGTATCTAAACACAGACGAAGCAGAGGGCCGATTGATGGCCATAGACTGGTGCTCAGTAGAGTCAATAATTGAAATATGTGCATGTTTAACACGTTAGAATGAGCTATCAGTCCTTTATTCATGCTAAGATCCTCAAAACCACATATCCATCCATCCATTTTCTTCCGATTATCCGGGGCCGGGTCGCGGGGGCAACAGTCTAAGCAGGGACGCCCAGACTTCCTTCACCCCGGACACTTCCTCCAGCTCCTCCGGGGGGACCCCAAGGCGTTCCCAGGCCAGCCGGGACACATAGTCCCGCCAGCGCGTCCTGGGTCTTCCCCGGGGCCTCCTCCCGGTGGGACATGCACGGAACACCTCCCGAGGGAGACGTCCAGGAGGCATCCGAAACAGATGCCCGAGCCACCTCAGCTGGCTCCTCTCGACATGAAGAAGCAGTGGCTCTACTCCGAGCTGCTCCCGCGTGACTGAGCTCCTCACCTTATCTCTAAGGGTGCACCCAGCCACTCTACGGAGGAAACTCATTTCGGCCGCTTGTATCCGCGATCTCGTCCTTTCGGTCATTACTCAAAGCTCATGACCATAGGTGAGAGTAGGAACGCAGACTGACCGGTAAATTGAGACCTTCGCCTTTCGGCTCAGCTCTCTCTTCACCACAACGGTCCGGTACAACGACCGCATCACTGCCGACGCTGCACCGATCCGCCTGTCAATCTCACGCTCCATCTTCCCCTCACTCGTGAACAAGACCCCGAGATACTTGAACTCCTCCACTTGAGGCAAGGACTCCCCACCCACCCGGAGAGGGCAAGTCACCTTTTTCCAGTCGAGAACCATGGCCTCGGATTTGAAGGAGCTGATCCTCATCCCAGCCGCTTCACACTTGGCTGCAAACCGCCCCAGTGCACATTGGAGGTCCCGGTTCAATGAAGCCATCAGGACAACATCATCTGCAAACAGCAGAGATGAGATCCTGTGGTTCCCAAACCGGATCCCCTCCGGCCCCTGACTGCACCTAGAAATTCTGTCCATAAATATAATGAACAGAACCGGTGACAAAGGGCAGCCCTGGCGGAGTCCAACATGCACCGGAAACAGGTCCGACTTACTACTGGCAATGCGAACACAGCTCCTGCTCCGGTCATACAGGGACCGAACAGCCCTTAGCAAAGGGCCCCGAACCCCGTACTCCCAGAGCACTCTCCACAGGACCCCACGAGGGACACAGTCGAATGCCTTCTCCAGATCAACAAAGCACATGTGGACTGGTTGGGCAAACTCCCATCAGAATCAGAATCAGAATCAGAAAGGTTTTAATGCCATATGTTTGAACAAGTTCACAACATTAGGAAATTGCTGCGGTGCTTGGAGCAGAATGTAAACCAACACTTAACATGCAATAAATAAAATAGAATAAAATAGAGTAGCAGAAAACTTAAATCTAACAAATTTACAAGAGTACAAGAATATAACAGTGCAGGTGCAGGTAATGGTCAGGTGCAAAAAGAAGAACCGGGGCAGGGTCATGTGCCTGACACAGAGCAGGGGGTGGGGTGGGTGAGAAGAGTCCTAGTGTTGTTATTGTTCAAAAGTCCGACAGCAGAGGGGAAGAAGCTGTTTTTATGGCGGGAGGTTCTGGTCCGAATGGACCGTAGCCTCCTGCCTGAGGGGAGCAGGTCAAAGAGTCCATGTCCAGGGTGAGAAGGATCGGATGCAATCCGACCTGCACGTGTCCGTGTCCTGGAGGTGTACAGGTCCTGCAGAGATGGAAGGCTGCAACCAATCACCTTCTCAGCAGAGCGCACAACACGCTGCAGTCTCTGTTTGTCCCTGGATGTGGCTCCAGCATACCACACGGTGATGGAGGAGGTGAGGATGGACTCGATGATGGCAGTGTAGAATTGCACCATTGTCCGTGCTGGCAGGTTGAATCTCTTCAGCTGCCTCAGGAAGTACATCCTCTGCTGGGCCTTCTTTATGATGGAGGTGATGGTGGGCTCCCATTTGAGGTCCTGGGTGATGGTGGTCCCCAGGAAGCGGGATGAGTCCACAGTGGTAATGGGGGAGTCGGTCAGGATGATGGGGGGGAGTGGGGCTGTGTGCTTCCTAGTCCACAATGATCTCCATTGTCTTCTGGGCGTTCAGCACCAGGTTGTTCTGGCTGCACCAGGACGCCAGACGGTCAACCTCTGTCCTGTAGGCAGACTCATCCCCGTCCGAGATGAGTCCAATGACCGTGGTGTCATCTGCAAACTTGATGAGCTTGACAGACTGGTGGGAGGAGGTGCAGCAGTTGGTGTACAGGGAGAAGAGCAGAGGAGAAAGAACACAGCCTTGGGGAGAGCCGGTGCTGATGGTCCGGGAGTCCGAGACATTCTTCTCCAGCCTCACGTGCTGCTTCCTGTCCGTCAGGAAGTCAGTGATCCACCTGCAGAGAGGATCAGGCACGTTCATCTGGGAAAGCTTGCCTTGGAGGAGGTCTGGGCGGATGGTGTTGAAGGCAGAGCTGAAGTCCACAAACAGGATCCTGGCGTAGGTTCCCGGGGAGTCCAGATGCTGCAGGGTGAAGTGTAGAGCCAAGTTGATGGCATCGTCCACAGATCTGTTGGCTCTGTAGGTGAACTGCAGGGGGGTCTAGGAGGGGGGCCGTGAGGGTCTTGAGGTGGGGCAGAACCAGGCGCTCAAAAGACTTCATGACCACAGATGTCAGAGCCACAGGTCTGTAGTCATTAAGTCCAGTGATCCTTGGCTTCTTGGGGACAGGAACAATGGTGGAGGTTTTGAAGCAGGCAGGCACATGACAAGCCTGCAGTGAAGAGTTGAAGATGCCCGTAAACACCGGGGCCAGCTCGTTGGCACAGTGTCTCAGGGTGACAGGAGAGACACCGTCTGGGCCAGGCGCTTTCCGGGCATTCAACCTTTTGAACTGCTTCCTCACATCTGCCTCATGAATGTGAAGGGGTGGAGATGGCTCTGGTGAGGGGAAAGCAGGGGGGTGGGGGGATAAGTGTCCAGGTAGTCTCTATTGATGGGACGGATGGAGGTGTAAGAGCTGCTTGATGGCTCATCAAAACGACAGTAGAAGTCGTTTAGACTGTTGGCTAGGGGCAGATCATCCGTGGAGTGTGGAGTTTTAGGTTTGTAGTTTGTTATTTTCCTAAAACTCCTCCACACAGAAGCCGAGTCGTCCTCTGAGATCTGCTGCTGCATATTCTCAGAGAACTGGCGTCTAGCAGTGCCCACTTTTCTGCTAAACCTGTATTTGGCATCCTTGTAGAGGTCTCTATCACCACTTCTGAAAGCCTGCCTCTTTTCTAGCCACAGCCATTTGAGTTTGGGAGTAAACCAGGGTTTGTCATTGTTATAACTCACCCAGGTGCGTGATGGCACAATGCTGTCCTCACAGAAGTGGATATATGAGCTGACAGTGTCTGTGTACTCGTCCAAACTGTCAGAAGCAGCTCTCATAGCGTCCCAGTCTGTAGTTTCCAAGCACGTGCGCAGCTCCTCCATAGCCTCGCTGCTCCACCTTTTTGTAGTCCTCACGACAGGTTTAGAGTGTTTCAGTCTTTGTCTGTACGCGGGGATAAGGTGGATCATTTCGTGATCAGAAAGTCCGAGTGCAGCGCGGGGCACCGCGTGATAAGCCCCACTTATCGTGCTGTAACAGTGATCCAGCGTCCTCTCCTCTCTAGTTGGGCATTTGATGTACTGTCTGTATTTGGGAAGTTCCTGGCTTAGATTGGCTTTGTTAAAGTCCCCAAAAACAATGATGAGAGAGTCCGGGTATGTCCGCTCCATACACAGTATTTGTTCCGCGAGCGCGCACTGGGCCTCGTGCGTGTCCGCGTCCGGCGGGATGTAAACAGCGGCCAGAATGTACGAAGCGAACTCTCGTGGACTGTAAAATGGTTTGCAGTGAATGAAAAGATATTCCAGAGAGGGAGAGCAGTGCTGCACGATCACTGTCACATCTGTACACCAGCCGCAGTTGATGAAGAAACAGACGCCTCCACCTGCGCTCTTGCCGGAGAGAGCAGCTTGTCGGTCAGCGCGATACAGATGAAACCCCTCCAAATGGAGCGCGCAGTCCGGTATGTCGTCCCCAAGCCACGTCTCCGTAAAACATAAGACACAGGATGAGGAAAAGTCTCTGTTTATGCTTCTCATCAGGGCCAGCTCGTCCATTTTGTTCCGGAGTGAGCGTACGTTGGAGAGGAATATCCCAGGTAAGGCCGTACGCAGTCCGCGCTTCCTAAGACGCACTAGTGCACCAGCGCGCGTTCCTCTCCTACGTCTTCTCACTTTCCTTAACAAAGTTTGTAGTAAATCCGCCGCGGATGCGACAAAAACTGGAAATAAGTCCACAGGTGTTGTTGTCCTGTAGTTTAAAAGCTCTTCTCTGGTGTAAGAGTACCCAGAAGAGTGGATAGAAACACAAATTACACACAAAAACAAGACAAGGACGACGCTCCGAAGCACCAAGGCGACCATCCACGGCGCCATCTTGAACCAAGGTCCCTTGAACCAAGGTCCCTCGAGCACCCGATGGAGAGTATAGAGCTGGTCCAGTGTTCTCCGGCTGGGACGAAAACCACACTGCTCCTCCTGAATCCGAGGTTTGACTATCGGTCGAATTCTCCTCTCCAGCACCCTGGAATAGACCTTACCGGGAAGGCTGAGGAGTGTGATTCCCCGATAGTTGGAACACACCCTCCGGTCCCCCTTCTTAAACAGAAGGACCACCACCCCGGTCTGCCAGTCCAGAGGTACTGTCCCCGACCGCCACGCGATGCTGCAGAGACGTGTCAGCCAAGACAGCCCTACAACATCCAGCGACTTGAGATACTCAGGATGGATCTCATCCACCCCTGGGGCCTTGCCGCCGAGGAGCTTTCCAACCACCTCAGTGACTTCAGCCAGGGTGATGAGTGAGTCCGCCCCCAAGTCCCCAGCCTCTGCTTCCTCCTTGGAAGACGTGACGGTGGGATTGAGAAGATCCTCAAAGCATTCCTTCCACCGTCCGATAACATCCCCAGTCGAGGACAACAGCTCCCCACCCGCACTGTAAACAGTGTTGATGAAGCACTGCTTCCCCCTCCTGAGGCGCCGGACGGTTTGCCAGAATTTCTTTGAGGCCGTCCTCCTCCATGGCCTCTCCGAACTCCTCCCAAACCAGAGTTTTTGCCTCTGCGACCACCCGGGCTGCAGCACGCTTGGCCCGCCGGTACCCATCAGCTGCCTCAGGAGTCCCATGAGCCAACAAGGCCCGATAGGACTCCTTCTTCAGCCTGACGGTATCCCTTACTTCCGGTGTCCACCACCGGGCTCGGGGATTGCCGCCGCGACAGGCACCACAGACCTTACGACCACAGCTACGGGCGGCCGCATCGACAACAGAGGCCGAGAAAAGAGCCCATTTGGACTCTATGTCCCCAGCCTCCCCCGGAATCCGGGAGAAGCTCTCCCGGAGGTGTGAGTTGAAGGTGCCCCTGACAGAGGGCTCTGCCAGACGTTCCCAACAGACCTTCACGATACACTTGGGCCTGCCAGGTCTCTCCGGCTTCCTCCCCTGCCAGCGGACCCAACTCACAACCAGGTGGTGATCGGTTGACAGCTCTGCCCCTCTCTTCACCCGAGTGTCCAAGACACGCCGCCGGAGGTCAGATGACACGACAACAAAGTCGATCATCGACCTCCGTCCTAGGGTGTCCTGGTGCCACGTGCACTGATGGACACCCTTGTGCTCGAACATGGTGTCGTTATAGACAAACTGTGGCTAGCACAGAAGTCCAATAACAGAACGCCGCTCGGGTTCAGATCAGGGAGGCCGTTCCTCCCAGTCACCCCTCTCCAGGTGTCACTGTCGTTGCCCACGTGGGCGTTGAAGTCCCCCAGGAGAACAACGGAGTCCCCGGTCGGTGCACTGTTCAGTACCCCTCCCAGGCACTCCAAGAAGGCCGGGTACTCTGCACTGCTGTTCGGCCCATAGGCCGACACAACAGTGAGAGACCTGTCCCCGACCCGAAGGCGCAAGGCGCAAGGCGCAGGGACGCGACCCTCTCGTTCACCGGGGTGAACTCCAACACTCGGCGGCTGAGCTGTGGGGCAATGAGCAGGCCCACACCAGCGCGCCGCCGTTCCCCCGGGCAACGCCAGAGAAATGGAGGGTCCAGCCCCCCTCAAGGAGTTGGGTTCCAGAGCCCAAGCTGTGCGTGGAGGTGAGGCCGACTATATCTAGTCGGTAACGCTCAACCTCCCGTACAAGCTCAGGCTCCTTACCCCCCAGCGAGGTGACATTCCATGTCCCCAGAGCTAGTCTCCATGCCCGGAGATCCGGCCGCCGAGGCCCCCGCTTTCGACTGCCGCCCAGATCTCTCTGCACCCGGCCCCTATGGATCCTCCTGCGGGTGGTGGGTCCACAGGAGGACGGCCCCACGTCGCTTCTTCGGGCTTAGCCCCCGGCCAGGCCCCCAAAACCACACAATAAATATTAAATATTGTCTTATCAAGGTAGCTTTTCAAAAAACTTGCAGTCAAAATTTCTGGTCAAGGTCATTTGGGCCAATTCACCTGGAAGCCTGAGGGCCAAGAAAAATTTGGCTGAGGGCCACATTTGGCCCACGGGCCATAGTTTGGACATGCCTGGTCTAAGCAGTGCAAAAAGACAGTGTACAAAATACAATACAGAGACAATACAAAAACTTCCAAGACAAAAATCTAAAATTGACTCAAAATATAAAACATACCAATGTAAATACTAAATCTAACTAAACAAATATACATTTTTAAACAAAATACAAAAAATGGCTCTAATATAACCCTTTATTGTTAGGCTGTCTACATCTGCAAAGCTCAAACTGCTCTGTGCCACCTTGTGATGTCATTTAGTGGTAGAAAGCAGTTAACATGAAAACATTTGGTTTGGCTGTGACGCGGGGTCTATTCTACTGTAATTACGATGGCGTAGTCAGAAGGATGTTTTGATTATTTAATTAAGGAAGTTCCCAAAAGAAGAAAGTTTGACGAGTGCTATATACAAGACAGTGAAACAAAAAAAGATATTTGCAATATATACACACACAACCGCAGAGTGCACCCAAGACTACTGCGGTGGTGAACGGACCGTAAGTATATAGCAGCAAACAGCATGGACAGATGGAAAGTGGGACACGGAGCGAAATGAATGAAACCGGGTGAGCGGCGAGCGCGGACTGTTTGGAGGTACTTAAGTGAGCGCGGTCTTTGACGGAGCTACTCCGTCACACCATTCTCCTCCCCAAGGCTGACAAAGCCTTGGCAATCTGGAAAGATAGTCTGCGACCAAGTTGGACTTTCCAGATCGATGACCAACCATATTTAATGACAGTAGCTGTGGTAAAGAACTTACCTGTTGAACTTGTCTGTTAGAGCCATGACATTGTTTTGGTTATTAAGAATATAATTTGGTGTTGGAATTGGGTATTAGAATAAATATATTTAGTATTTTGATATTTAGTACCTATCTTTAGTTATTTCATGAACATAATGTTTATAGGAAGTTAAGAGTAATTTAACAGTCATTTAGACTTTGGACTTTAATTTAAACACGCATGCGCATGATGACGCAGTTTGGAGAATTGGGAAGAAAGAGCCAGAAGGAGTAAGGGAGCACAGATGTATATAGTTTTTTGACCGTGCTTGCTGTGTAATTATAATATATGTATTTGAAGACCTTGTTTTTTGTTAACCCTTTTTTAATAGATTTTTTGTTGATAAAGAACCCAGCTTGCTCGCGTCCATTCTTTTCAAAAAGTGCTCAGCCGAATGACACAGATATTGGATCTGCTGCCATAACATTAGTCAAAAAACTTGCTCCAATTGGAAAGAACGGACAGTCATTTGTGGAAAAGGACTGAAATTTGGACGAAGTTGATCGATGGTGAGAGTAAGGTGCCATTGTCAAGATTGCGGGTGCTTTGTAAGTACAGTTTTTCTGTCGAAATTGCTGATAGAAGCTAACCATGGAAATGAAGCTGAGAACGAGAGGCAAAGAAGTATTGCTGAAGTAATTCGTCCTTAAAGATGCATAATGGGTCGTTTTGAAGTTAATTTGAAGACATAGAAGGAAAGAACAGTTCGTTTTGAGTTTATTGAATCACAGAAGATTTTTATGAGTGTTTGAAAGTTCGTTATTGCTTAGTTATAGCCGAATACGTTTCCAAGATGGCGGATGAACATTTGTTAAATGCAGCAGAGGGTGCGCTACCTGCATCTCGCCACAAGAGGGAGCCGAAATATACAGAGAAGGCCTTGGAAGAGAAGCTCCATAGGCTTATGAATAACAGAAAGGCGAAAATGGCCCAGATTACGGCCAAAATAAAAGAAATATCTGACATGAAAAATAATGAAGAGCATGTTAGTAGAGTTGAATCAGAAATACTGCCACACTTTGTAACACTGTATGAAGAATTAATCATGCTCAACGAGAGTGTTATGCAGATGTTACCAGCTGATGAAGCAACTTCAAATCAGTTAACCTGGTATGAGCCAAGAGCAACTGCCATTAGGGAATTTGTCCTTAACACAGAAAGATGGATTAAGGAACAAAGGCTTAAGGAAATGGAGGATGGTGTTTCACCAGATGACAGTGTCTCAGTGGCATCGCAGCGCAATAGAAGCAACAAGAGTAGAGCTGGTTCGAATAGGTCGTCTTCAGTTGCCTCTTGCACTAGCTCTGTTGTGCGCATGAAAGAGGAAGCAAAAAGAGCAGCACTTTTAGCCCAAGCAGAGTCACTGAAAAAGAAGAAAGCCATACAGCTGCAAGAGGCACATTTAAAAGCAGAGATGGAGCAGTTAGAATTGGAAACTGCAATAGCAGCCTCTACAGCTAAGCTGAAAATATTTGTGGATCATGAAAGCCCTCGTGAGGCCATGAATGACTATGTAACAGCCAGATTGCCAAGTGCAGATGTGCGCATCCGCGCACAAAGATCTGATGTTTCTCTGACTGGATCCGTTGCACATGTCCTCAGGAGTCAACCTGTGTCTGAAGCTCATGTCATGGCAGTAGTTGATGAGGAAGAGGAGGAAGATGATGAGCGTGCACCTCCTACACATTCCCGTCACCATGCGTCTATAGCTAGAGCTTCAATTGACATGCCTCAGGAACCCATGACTTCAAGTGACAGAATTTATGAAGTGATGCAGCGTCAAAACATGATAACAGAGCTGTTAGTTAAGCAGCAAGATCTGTCTCTATTACCCAAAAGGGACATTCCTATCTTCGCTGGTGATCCGCTCACATACAGATCTTTTCTCAGAGCGTTTGATAATGCTGTTGACAGTAAGACACAGAATGCTAGAGACAAACTCTTCTTTCTAGAACAATATACAAGTGGAGAGCCACAAGAGCTAGTGAGAAGCTGTGAACATATGAACCCAGAGAAAGGCTATAAAGAAGCTAGGCTATTACTTGATCAGCAATATGGAGATGAGCTGAAGATAGCAATGGCTTACATTGAGAAAGCCTTGAAGTGGCCACACATTAAAACAGATGATGCAAAGGGAATGAATGAATATGCTCTCTTTTTGATTGGATGCAAAAACACCATGAAGGATGTTGATTACATGGAAGAAATGGATAACCCGACGAACATGAGAGCTATATTGTCAAAACTGCCTTACAAGTTGAGGGAGAAGTGGAGACATGTGGCTTATGAGATGCTGGAAAACAAAGGAAAACGACCGAGGTTTGGAGACTTAGTGAGTTTCATAGACAAACAAGCCAAAATAGTGACACATCCTTTATTTGGCGATCTTCAAGGAACCAGTGTCGCAACCGGGCAAAAGGAAAAAGGCACACCTTTTAAGAAACCAAAAGTAAACACCACAAGGAGTAGCAGTTTTGTTACAAGCGTTGACACACAGAAACAGACAAAGGTACCGCTAAACCAGAGTGCAAAGCCAAGCCAAACTCAAGACGGAGACATGTGTGTTCTGTGATAAGAGTCACATAATGGAAAACTGTGAGAAGTTCAAGAAACAAACTCATACAGACAAGATTGAGTTCTTGAAGTCTAAAGGTCTCTGTTTCGGATGCCTTGTGCCAGGTCACTTGAGCAAAGATTGCACCAAGAAGTTGTCTTGTCAGGTATGTTCTAAGAGACATCCAACTGTGCTACATGTTCACAAGGGTGAAATAGAAATCACTAAGAGCCACAAGAACAACACTTTGGAGTCGCAGGTCACAAGTGCTGTAGATCAGGAAACCTGTGGGTACACTGGGGCCGGAAACAGCCAGGTTGTATTGGCTGTAGTTCCGGTGCAACTTAAGTCCAAGAAGGGTACGAAGACAATGGAGACATATGCCTTCATCGATCCAGGCAGTTCGGCGACCTTTTGTACAGAGGCAGTAATGTCAACGCTGAACCTTAGAGGCAGGAAGACGGAGCTCTTGCTACGAACTATGGGACAGGAGAAGCTTGTCCATAGCCATATCCTGTCAGACCTGGAAATTTGTGGACTTGAGGAGAAAAGGTACATTGACTTACCTTCGGTGTTCACACAACCTGATATTCCTGTAAAAAGAGAAGACATACCGTGTCAAAAAGACATCCAGCGGTGGTCTTACCTGGAGGAAGTACGCCTTCCAAGTATCGAAGCTGAGATCGGTCTGTTGATTGGCGCTAATGCTTACAAGGCCATAGAGCCATGGCAAGTCATTAATAGTCAAGATGACGGTCCATACGCCGTAAGAACAGCAATTGGATGGATTGTCAATGGTCCCATCAGACGAAATAGACTTCGAGATACAGATGAAGAATTGCAGAGGGTTACTGTAAACAGGATTTCTGTGGCAAACATTGAAGAGCTGTTAATCCAGCAATTCAACTCTGACTTCTCAGAGCGCAGCTGTGAAGACAGAACCGAGATGTCACGGGAAGATCGGCAGTTCATGAGAGAAGTGGAACAGTCTTGCCAGCTCATTGAGGGACATTACTGTATCAGTCTTCCCTTCAAAGATAAGTCTGTGAAGATGCCCAATAACCGCAGTCATGCTGAACAAAGAGCAATCAACCTCAAAAGGAAACTCAATAGGAACCCAGAGTTCTGCAACGACTACAAGCTCTTCATGGATGATATCATAGCTAAGGGCTATGCGGAAAAGGTGCCTGACGAGGGTCAAGAGGTTAAGGAAGGAGAGGTTTGGTACATTCCACACCATGGGGTGTACCACCCCCAAAAGGAGAAAATTAGAGTCGTCTTCGACTGCACAGCTACGTATCAAGGCGTCTCCTTGAACAACCAACTACTCCAAGGGCCTGATCTCACGAGTACTTTGATTGGAGTGTTGACAAGGTTTCGAGAGGAGTCAGTTGCAATGATGGCCGATATAGAGGCAATGTTTTACCAGGTCAGGGTCCCGCCCAAAGACTCTGACTTCCTGCGTTTCTTCTGGTGGCCAGATGGAGACCTGAATGAGCCTCTGGAGCAGTACAGAATGACTGTACACATTTTTGGGGCTACTTCTTCCCCAAGCTGTGCTTGTTTTGCGTTGAGAAAGACAGCAGAAGATGGAAAGGACAAGACCTCAGCTGAAGCTGTGAAAGCAGTTAAGAGGAATTTTTACATGGACGACTGCTTAGCCTCGATGGCCTCTGAAGAGCAGGCCATGGCACTTGCACAGTCTCTGAAAGCCTTATGCCTAAGTGGTGGATTTAATTTGACAAAATGGGTCAGTAACAGCAGACAAGTCCTGTCATGCATCCCAGCGCATGAAAGAGCCGCAGAGGTGAAAGACCTTGATTTAACCAAAGACACCCTGCCAACAGAAAGAGCCTTAGGGGTTCATTGGTGTACAGATACAGACACCTTCACGTTCAGAGTCAAGGTGCCAGAGAGACCAACCACTAGAAGAGGGATACTCTCAATAGTCAATTCAGTTTACGATCCTCTTGGTCTAATTGCTCCATGCATCCTCCCAGCCAAGCTGATTTTGAGAGAGCTCTGCCAACAGAAGTTGAGCTGGGATGAGGAGATTGATGAGAAGCAATCACAAAGATGGGACCAGTGGCTTTCTGAGTTGAAGGAGCTATCTAACTTTCATGTGGACAGATGTATCAAGCCAGCTGATTTTGGACCCACTCTCAAGGCTCAGTTACACAACTTCTCAGACGCAAGCGAGAGCGGTTACGGTACAGCTTCGTACATTCTGCTTACCAGTGAGGATGAACAGAAGGTCTGCTCATTGCTTATGGCGAAATCCAGGGTGGCACCTCTTAAGAAAGTAACAGTCCCGAGAATGGAGCTGACTGCAGCAGTTATAGCAGTGAAGGTGGACATGCTGTTAAGACAGGAAATGGAGATCACACTTGAAGAGTCTATTTTCTGGACAGACAGTCTCACTGTACTTAAGTACATAGAGAATGATGCGTCACGCTTCAAGACCTTTGTGGCCAATCGAGTTACGTTCATTCGAGAAGCTACTTCACCATCACAGTGGAGATATGTGAATAGTTCACTCAATCCCGCAGACGTAGCTTCAAGAGGAATGAGGTTTACCTCACTCATTGATAATGACCATTGGATTCATGGACCACAGTTCCTTTGTCAGAGTGAAAGTGAGTGGCCTACAAGACCTGACATACGCAGCACCATGGAAGATGACAGCGAGCTCAAATCAACCCTGGTCAGTCTCGTCAGCACAACCAAAGGCACAGGCCTGACAACGTTGGTGGAATACTACTCAGACTGGCATAGACTGAAAAAGGCTGTCGCATGGATGCTATGCTTGAAAGACTTGCTTCACTTCTTGGCCAGAAAGAGAAAGGAATGTGTGGCTGATTTTGCTCTGAAAGAGATGGATAAAAGGAAGCAAGACCTAAAAGTGGAAGAGGAAATGAGAAAATTGAGACAGTCTGTGGACAAGAAAGCATTGTCAGTACAGGATTTGGAATATGCAGAAGCGGAGTTAATACGCTACAGTCAAAGAGAGATGTTTCCAGAGGAGTTGGCTTCACTCCAACAGAAAGATTCTCAAGTTATGAAGTCTAGTGCACTCTACAGGTTGGATCCTGTTCTGCTAGATGGTGTCATCAAAGTGGGTGGCCGGTTGAACAAGTCCGCCATGCCAGAGGAATCCAGAAACCCGGCTGTGCTTCACAAAGATCAACACATTGCAAAGCTAATTCTACGGCACGTTCACCATCAGAATGGTCACTGTGGAAGAAGTCAGCTAATTGCAAAGGTCAGGCAGCGTTACTGGATCCCAGGACTAAACAGAGCAACCCGCACAGTGATATCCCAATGCATCGCATGCAGGAGACTGCACGCAAGGCCAGCAGAACAGAAAATGGCAGATTTACTTGAGGAACGTGTACTGCCAGACCAACCTCCCTTTACGCATGTAGGCGTAGACTATTTTGGACCGTTTGAGGTCAAAAGAGCACGCAGCATGGTGAAACGCTACGGCGTCCTGTTCACATGCCTCGCTCTTAGAGCAGTCCACATAGAGGTGGCTCACTCTTTAGATACCTCATCCTGTATCAACGCTATCAGACGATTTATCAGTCGAAGGGGGTCAAGTGACTACAATGCGCTCTGATAACGGCACAAATTTTATAGGTGCCGAGCGAGAACTCAAAGAGGCTCTAGAAGAGCTTGATCACTCTCAGATCAGAGATGACCTGATTCAGAAAGGCATCACCTGGATTTTTAACACACCAACTGCCTCCCACCAAGGTGGGATATGGGAACGACAGATTCGCACAGTCAGAAAGGTGTTGAATTCTGTATTGAGACAGCAGGTGTTAGATGCTGATGGCCTTCACACTCTGCTATGCGAAGTTGAAGCAATCATCAATGACCGTCCCTTGACTGCTGCCTCTGATGATCCAAGTGATGTAGAAGTTTTGACACCAAACCATCTTCTGCTATTGAAAAAACAACCAGCACTTCCGCCGAGTGTGTTCAACAGGGATGATGTTTACTCCCGTAGAAGATGGCGTCAAGTACAATATATGGCCAACTTGTTTTGGTCAAGGTGGACCCAGGAATACCTCCCGTTGCTACAGGAGCGACAAAAGTGGCATACCAAGAAGAGAAACTTCACTCCAGGAGACCTTGTGCTCATTGTGGACAGTTCCGCCCCAAGGAATACCTGGCTGACTGGAAGAGTCCGGCAGACTTACCCAGACGCAAGAGGGGCCGTCCGAAGAGTTCAAGTTCAAACCAAGTCCAGCTTATTAGATAGGCCTACTAACAAGCTTTGTCTTTTACAGGAAGCTGAGTGAGTCCAGGAAGACCAGTTGCTGATGGACTTATAATCTAAGTTGATTGATCGAGTAATTGACATTTATAGTACAGTAAACGTGGAATATGGCTCTATTTTGTAGTTGTAATTGTTATGCATCCTGCCTATACAATTAGGGGCCGGAGTGTTAGAGCCATGACATTGTTTTGGTTATTAAGAATATAATTTGGTGTTGGAATTGGGTATTAGAATAAATATATTTAGTATTTTGATATTTAGTACCTATCTTTAGTTATTTCATGAACATAATGTTTATAGGAAGTTAAGAGTAATTTAACAGTCATTTAGACTTTGGACTTTAATTTAAACACGCATGCGCATGATGACGCAGTTTGGAGAATTGGGAAGAAAGAGCCAGAAGGAGTAAGGGAGCACGGATGTATATAGTTTTTTGACCGTGCTTGCTGTGTAATTATAATATATGTATTTGAAGACCTTGTTTTTTGTTAACCCTTTTTTAATAGATTTTTTGTTGATAAAGAACCCAGCTTGCTCGCGTCCATTCTTTTCAAAAAGTGCTCAGCCGAATGACACAGATATTGGATCTGCTGCCATAACATTGTCCTTGGAACTGAGTTACCTGTACTATTGGATCTTTTACAGGGGAAAGAATGTAATGTTTTGTGTGATTCAATGGTGACTAATGTGTCGGGTAATATTGCATGTCCAGTGGTGACTAGGTCCAGGCCAAAACTGGTGTTGAACCCTTGCCTGACCTAGACGATGGTCTGTGTGAAGGGGGAACAAAGGGGGCTAGAAAGTCTAGACGCCAGAGGCGCTATGAAAAACAGCTCATGCCAAATAGTCAAGATCGGAATTTGGATGTGGATGAACTATGGAAGGTGCCAGGGAATATTGCAGAACTACAAAGGCAGGATACGACCCTGAAAACCTGTTTTGATAAAACAGGATCTACAGTAGAATAGATCCCACTTCTGACACCATATGTAACAAGGATGTTTTGATTATTTAATTAAGGAAGTTACCAAAAGAAGAAAGTTTGACGAGTGCTATATACAAGACAGTGAAACAAAAAAAGATATTTGCAATATATACACACACACACACACACAACCGCAGAGATCTGCTCCATAAATCATAAGCTCTGCTGTTACCTTCTCTGTACAGCTCCAAGTCCAAACTGACTGAGGTAGGGAGAGTGGCCCCCTTTTATCCACCAAGGCTCCTCCCCCCAGCCAATTAACACAAAAATACTAGGTTTTCCCCATTAAAACCCATTTAACAATAATAACAAAACTATAGGAAATACATTGGAATAGTGTGCAACATGGCCATGTCCCTGCACCTGTATCTGTACCAGTAATAGTAACATTGATCAATTCCTTATATTTCTCATGATGTCACTGTGACGTCAGATGCCATTGTCCCACGCATGACTAAATAAAACGGAAGTACGATCGGCGCTCGGTTTGGCAGTGAGCGCTGTGAATGGGAGATGGATACTTGTTTGGAGTGTGGTGGAAAACAAAGTTATGGACATGAAGGATTCAACTTGTGTGCACCCAAGACTACTGCGGTGGTGAACGGACCGTAAATGTATAGCAGCAAACAGCGTTTCGTAGATGAGGACGCCAGTGCACATGTGCAGAGTGTGCTCTCAGCTCCCGGGACCCAAACATGAAACGCAAAGCTGTAAACTATGGATGAATCTCGGATTACAGGCCACTTTTGACACAAATGAAATCGTTGACTAAGACATCGAGCTTCTATGATTTGAAAAGTGCTAAAGTTTGTGTTATTTGGAGCCCGCACGGGGTATATTACATGCTCGGGGAATATATTATATGCCCCGAGCTATGGCTAGAAGTCGCGCTAGGCTAACTGCAAATTTAAAACATCTCTAGAAGTGCTCCATATGACACCAAAGTGCTATGGGTGAGTAAAACAACTTGTTTTATTACCGAAATAAGGCTCAAATTGTAAAAAAAACAACGTTACTTTTCCTTTAAAGGTCCAGTGTGTAGGATTCGTGGCGCATAGGTGGATGGTGCTATTGCAATTCCTGTTCTAGCTACGGCAGACCTCGAGGGTCACCCGGGCGCGCCGTAACACGGACAGCTCGCGTACCCGTGCACGAACTGCGCGCACGCGTGAAGTTGCCGACAACTACTGTATAAATAAAATGCGGTCCCGTTCACTGTTGTTGTTGTTGTTTTTTTTCGCATGAAAACACACATTCCCGATCGTGTACCATGACAATCTACGCATCAAATGAAACCTTACAGTCTCCTCTTTTTGACTATGCAATTCATTTCCCGGCACAACAATCAGCACACATGGGGCTTTTATACGGAAAAGCACAAAACGAGGTTTGTTACTTTGCTTACCTTTGAAGGCTCTGGACAGGTCAAACTCAGTATTTCACCATAAACTTGGTCTCAGTCTGTCCGTAAGGATCCAGCGAATAAAATCCAGTAAAACAATTTAGTCCAAAACACGTGTTAGATCCATTACGACGTGTGATCCGGCAACATGCTTTTCCTTGTTTATCCAAACGCGTACTATCTCGTTGTCTGAAAACCACGAGCCTTGCCGAAGGCGAAGGCGGAGCCCAAATGTCCTTCTGCGGCTCTCGTAATCAAAATGGCTGCCTCTATATGGGGAAGATCCCCATTTTATGCAGGTATATCTAAGTCCAACAGAATACTTTGATTTCATGATGGAAGTGAAAAGGCTTGGAAAACACTGTATTTTTTAATGGGTATCTTCAATTTTGTTAATTAACAGGTAAAAATCTTACACACTGTCCCTTTAAGTGAGTGCGGTCTTTGACGGAGCTACTCCGTCACATTGGCAGAGACAGGAAATCGCAGCACTGAAATGACCCAAATGATTCCAGTGAAGGTGTATGAAGTTTAAAAGTACTTCCTGTATTACCGCATGATATCATAAGGTGGAACAGAGTGTCTTCTGTTTGAGAGAACTCAGCCTAAATATGCAGGTGTGTGTTGTGTGTTAAACATGTGTGAATGAAACAAAACACAACTCCAGGTATGTTTGTAATGAGGAAACAACATTATCCTCCTGGGACCTGAAGAAAAAAAGTGTATTTCAATTTTATTTTATTATTTAATTGTCTATTTTATTGTCTATTTGGAGGTAAATGAACATCTTAGCATTAACATTTAGTCAAAAGTTCAAGAGTCCATGCACAGCTTCCAGGTGCTGGTAACAGCAGGAATATTCAACGATTCCAAAAAAAGAAAGTTTACCGCACACTTGTTGACTTTATTCTTTATTAGGTGAGAGAGAACAACACGTTTTGCTTCTACAGCGTCATCAGGTTCGTCCGAGTAGTGCAGGTGTGACTAAATATCATCCGGTCACATGTTCTTTCTCTTAAAGTCATATTTTTTTGAATGCAATATATATTACATATACAGTAGAAAAACAAACATACTATCCAGTGTACATACAGTAATATATATAGAATTATTATTATTATTATTACAGTGGTACCTCACCTTATGAAATTAATTTGTTCCAGAAGTGGTTTCGTAACGTGAATTTTTCGTAAGTTGAGTAGCGATTTCAATGGAAAAGGCCTGATTCGTTCCAAGGCCCCGTTCTAAGTTTTTTTTAAATAGTGTAACTTTTTTTAATAGTGTAAGAGTGTGTTCTGCGTCCTGATTTGCTAAGAGACTGTAGAGCCAGGACTAAACGTGGAATAAACCAGGTCTAGACCAAGGTCTAAACCTGGACTGGACCAGGACTAAACCTGGACTAAACCAGGACTGGACCAGGTCTAGACCTGGACTAAACCAGGACTAGACCAGGTGGATTAAAGCGCCGCGTGTGGGTCTATTTCCTGGTTTCGTGCTAGCTCTGCCGGTGTACCTCATGAGTCACGGCTGAGGCGAGCAGCGAGGAGGGGAGGGGAGGTGCCTCCCCGCACGCAGTCCGAGCTCATGAACGAACGCATGCAAGAGCCGCGGTGGTTTATACCTGGTCTAGAGGAGGCACGGTTTGAGCACGGGTCTCGTGCTTGCAGCCCCGCGCCGGGTCATGCTGCGCTATCACACACGTGTCCGCGCGCACACTTCTCCGCCCTCCCCCTTCCCCCCACGCTTCACTATTAATACATTTTGGTGAAAATCTATGAAAGTTTGAGTGTTTAAATGAGAGACAAATATGAGAAAAGTTTGAATTCAGTCTGAGAAAAGCGTATAATGTGTGTGGCTGAGCGCGCATTATTTGAATTTTTGAGATTTAGCGTTTTGTAACTTGAATTTTCTTTCGTATCTAGAGACCAAAATTTAACATGAAGGTGTTTCATAACTTGGAATTTTCATTTGTTGGGTCTTTCGTAAGGTGAGGTACCACTGTATTATTATTTTTTAAATTCTCACAAGTTAAAGGGATATGCCACCCCCAGGTCAAATTTGGGCATCTCCCCACAGTCCAGAGACTAAAATAAGTGATGGAAAGCATTTTCCTGCTCACCCAGCCATTGTCCGAGTCTGTCGCCACTGACCGCTGCGGTATCTGCAGCTACTCCGCCTTAGACTGGAGTCTAACGTCGCCAGAGAAAGATTTCGGCCAAAAGGAATTAATTTGCTCGATGCTTTTTCCAATTACTTTCTGTGTAGTGTGCATTCATATCGAGTGCAAATAAATGTGCAAATCAACACGGAGAGCTTGCCTTGGTCATTTTGGGTGGGAACTATTTTTCAGTGCGGAAGGACATGGCCGAATCACGCAGCACGCTGCCAGGGGAATCCCAGTTACGCACCGGGAAGGGAGTTCCCCTGTTGCACAACGTGGTGCGTGATTCGGCCATGTCCTTCCGCACTGAAAAATAGTTCCCACCCAAAATGACCAAGGCAAGCTCTCCGTGTTGATTTGCACATTTATTTGCACTCGATATGAATGCGCACTACACAGAAAGTAATTGGAAAAAGCATCGAGCAAATTAATTCCTTTTGGCCGAAATCTTTCTCTGGCGACGTTAGACTCCAGTCTAAGGCGGAGGAGCAGCAGTGATGAAAACGCTTTTCATCACTTGTTTTAGTCTCTGGACTGTGGGGAGATGCCCAAATTTGACCTGGGGGTGGCATATCCCTTTAACAGTATAACACGCAGACCAGTGCAGAGCATTCGGAATTGGACAATCTCAAAAACCACAACATGAATCTTTTTAAACACTATTTACACACCACACAAGCAATATTTACAAGTAATTATTTACAAAAAACAGCTCAAATCCAGGTTCAATCGTTGACAGTTTATTAATCAAGTAGGCTTCCCTCCTTAAAAGTTGTTTGATCCTGTTACCCATTGGCACATTAAAGGGATAGTGCGTTTTGTTTTGTTTTTTAATGTTAATCTGTATGGGTTTCCTTCTAAAAGTTACGTGTGTTGACACCAGCTTACCTCTGACAGTCTCAGCTGATCCCGGTTCGGCTCGCTTTCTGGAGCTCACGTAAGTAGGTCCGGTAACTTCCCTAGAACATGAAATAAAGCTTGTTTTTCTTCTCAAAACAAAACATTTGTCCGAAAGGTGATATATTTGCGTCCCAAACAGTTGTCCACGAAAAATCCAGCAGAGTAGATTGCGTCTCTCGACTCGTATCACTGCGTGCATATTAGCTGTATTAGCCTGTTAACCTTTAGCGGAAGTGTACGGCAGATGCGGTCCGTCGTAAGGGGAAGTTTACAAGTTTACAAGCTTTATTTCATGTTCCAGGGAAGTTACCAGACCTACTTACGTGGGCTCCAGAAAGCGAGCCGAACCAGGCTCAGCTGAGACTGTCAGAGGTAAGCCGGTGTCAACACACGTAACTTTTAGAAGGAAACCCATACAGATTAACATTTTAAAAAAACAACAACAAAAAATGCACTATCCCTTTAATGTGCTACCTAATCCTAGTCAAACAGGGTCAAACAACTTTTAAGGAGGGAAGCCTACTGGATTAATGAACTGTCAACGCACTATCTCTTTAACATTTTGTTTTTTAGTCATTTTATTTTTATTCAGTAGTGTTAAATCCATGTGAAGTTAACAACCTAATGACCAACATCTCTGACAAGTTTCTACAGTCGCCTCAAAAAGTTTTTAGACTCCCTTTTAATTTATTATTTATTATTATTATTTATTTATTTTTATTTTTATTTTTTTTTACCATACTGCAGCCATAAACTAGAGTCTATCTCAAAACACTTAAAAGACAGACTGGCTAACTCAATGTCCACTTTAATGACACAAATGAATGGGCTGAGTCTCAGGAGGTAATAACGTAGAAAATAGTGTAATATGGGCCCTTTAAATAAATCCCACTCACAAACATTTTTGATTTCTATACACGCAACCAAAATGTTCAACTAGTTTTAGCATCAAGAAAAAAAAGTCAATAGTGCTGTCAGTTATCAGTTGCTTGTAGCTTGGTGTGGTGCTTTGTATGCACGCCTTAATCAAAAATCTGCGTTAGGCTCAAATAGACGTGTTCACACAGTAACCAGATATACTTCATATTTTCACCAAGTCAAACTCGTCTCTCCGGACCAGTGATTCACCAAGACGTTTAATTCGCTCCAGTAGCTTTGCTCTCTTACAGATATTCAGCTCGCCAACACGAACCTGATACAGCAAATTAAATCACAAACACACGCACAGACACAGACACACCTCGTTTCCCTTGAAAACGAGACGCATCTCAAGGGGCTTTCCATCAATAAATTCAAATTCAAGCACACACCCCCGCATAAAACCCTTAAAAGTGTTGTTTCTTTGCCTGTATGTTTCTCAGTACGGCATTAAACCCCTGTATCTGCATGATAATGTAATGGAAGGTGTTTTTAAGGCTCATATTCAACTTAATCGAGAGGTTGCCGCGGGCGACGCCATCATCATTGTGGTTGTATTCATTTGTTTAGAGCTGCTGTTTTAAAACTTCCCAGAGAATCAGTGCAGTGTTGAGTTGGCACATGAACATTTTACACAAATTAACCTACTTTAAAGATGCATTGTGTAACTTTTCTGGTGGAGGCTACGTCAAGTGCTGTTCTCTGTGGAGATGTTATTGCTTTGTCTGGAATGTTTCACAGTATGGCGTTAAACCTTTCTATCTTCACTGAGACCAAACCAGATCAAGTTACAGGTCAGATCTGTGGAGAGGCAATCCCACTCACAGTCAGAATGCCTGTTTTTTGAGCTATAAAATCACCTGCAATTGAATAATTGTAAGATAGAGCTGCTTAATGTCATACTCTGGAACATTCCAGGCAGAGCAGGGACATTCATAGAAACAAGTGACAGACCCCCAACCAAAAAGTTACAAAGTGCACCTTTAAGCAGAGAAACTTTTTTCAAATTTGCCATAAGAATGGGATCCCTGTTTACCGAGAAGTGCAGAAGAAAGTGCTGTAAAAGATTAAAAAACACACATCACCCACTGAAGTGTTATTCCTTTGTATAATGTTACACAGTATAGCATTAAACTCCTGTATCTTCCATTCAATTTAAAGGGTATTTTAATGCTCATATATAACTGAGCTTAACTTCTTACTGTGAGTGTGCGTGCATCTCCCCACAAGTTACAGACCTGTAACTTGGCCTGGTGGCATTACACGCTTGTTTCCATGGAGATCCATAATACACAGTTTTAATGTTTAACTTTCCAGGCAAAGCAATAACATCTCCACAGTGGCATATACCTCCAGAAAAGTTACATAGTACATTTTTAAAGGGCCTATATTGCACAAAATTTACTCTTGTGAGCTTTAAGCTGTAATGCATCTTCAAAAACATAAGTGGAGTTGTGTTTTATTTCATTCACAAATGTTTGAGCACTTCCTGTATTACCACATGTCGTCACAAGTGTTTTCTGTTTGAGGAAAAAAAAACTTGTGAATGAAACACACAACTCCAGGTATGTCTATGTATGTATGTGTGATGAGAATACAACATGATAACATAGATCAGAGAGTAGTGGGCCCTTTAAGTGCAGGAAGGTACAGCATTTTCAGTGAGTTTAAGCTGAAATACAGTTTCTAGTATAATATAGTTTATGGGATTGAATTGATGAAACATTTCTTCAAGCCTTCTGCAGCGTTTATTTCATTGTTACAGCTTTTTCAACCTCTTTTTGCAAACACATGGTTAAAGAAAAATGTTTTGCTTCTTGTAAAGGCACTCAAGACTAATAGTGAATATATGATCTGTATAAAAAATGCTAAAAACTCCATCACTTTTTAGCAGTTATTCAAGAACAAACATTTGTTGATGTGCAGACACACTCTTGGGTGTGTTAACTCTTAGTAATAGTTCAGTTTTGAATGCATTGTAAGTTTTTGCACATGGGCTAAAAAAAATCACTCTCAGGGTCCTCTAGGACTCGTCTCTAGACCCTGGCAACTCAAGCTACGCAAGACCTACACACTGATATACATGTTTATCAATTCTGTTTTGGTTGAATATTGAATAATATGACCTCATTTGTATAACACATGGCAAAAGAGTTTGTGAAACTATGATGACCTAAAACAGTGTATGACCACATGTGTTTCAACATCAGTCAGAGAACAAAGTGGAAATTATGTTGGAATGAATGGATCAATTAAACCATTAACTGGTAACCTCAAAGATAAGCTAACGCAGTCCCGCCTGTCTCGTCTGGAACGTTTTCAGACAGAAACTTCAAAGCCTGAACAGCACTACAGTGTGTCTTTGAAGTGAGGAACAGCGGTGGATTAAGTATTTTTGTTACTCAAGTAAAAGTATCACATGAAAAAAAAAAGTGTTACATAAAAATATTAAAGTACCCATTTAAAAATGTACTTAAAGAATAAAGAGTAAAAAGTAAATGTATTTCATGCAGATTTTTGAACTAATAAACAAATGTGTCAAATGTAGTGATTTTTAATAAAGATTTGAGCTGAATTTTGTTCAACAGAAACAACTAAATCAATCTTTTTTTTTCCCCCTAGCTGTTTTTATTTGTACGTTTTTGTTTGCTCAAATTATAACTGTTAAACATAAAGCCCTCAGTCTTTTCAGCAGGTCTGAATCAATTATAAAAAAAACACTTTTAATTTTCAGTTCTGTTAAAAAATGTAGTGGAGTAGAAAGTTACGTAAAGATACCAAAGATATATCAGTACTTTACTTTATGTACTTTAAGTTCCACCACTTGTGAGGACTAAAAATTGCAGGGCAAACACTTGAGAGGCGAAGGTCTTCTGGGGTCATGTGGTGCTGATCAAAGCTCTTTCTGTGGTAAATAAAACATGAAAGAATAAAATATCACAATATCCTCATATCTAGACACAAACCTGATTAAGGCCAGTTTAGGGTATGGTGGTATTCATAACACTTCATGACATCACAAGGTGCAACGGAGCATTTTGAGTTTTGGGGATGTGAACAGACTAATAATAAAGGGTGACTTAAACATGTGTGAATGAAACAAAACACTCCAAGCTTTAAGTCATATTATAACAACATTATAATATGACTTAAAGCTCAAAATAGTCAAATGTGTGTAATATAGGACCTTTAACCCTATGACACTTTTGCTACAAAAAGTAACACCATCACTTTTGCCGGATTATTTTCACCCGATATACCCAACAAAAAGTACGTGTCATGAAAAATAGATCAAAATATGACAACACATGATAAATTAGAGTGGTTTTCTTTTATTTTCAACTGTGGTATGTGTAACAAAATGGGGGGGGACATAGGAAGGTCCTAAAAACATGCTCCAAAATTACTGAAAAATTAGGAATTTGAGAAAAAAAAAAATAATTAAAAATTAAAAAAAATAAAATAAAATAAAAATTAAAATTAAAATTAAAATTAAAATTAAAATTAAAATTAAAATTAAAATTAAAATTAAAATTAAAATAAAAATAAAAATAAAAATAATAATAATAATAATAATAATAATAATGATACTGGAAACTTGTTGTTTCCCATTCCTGGGACATGTGAGACTTCCCTGGTGAAGCACAGACTCCTCGACACATGATCAGTTGCAAAAGAGAGGAACAAAAATTAGTATTTTTTCATTGGGTAAAAATGACCAGTTGACTAAAATAAAAGTTGACTATAAAGATATTCCCTCTGAAATCACCACTTTGTGATATTTATTCATAACCACTGCACTAAATAAGGATAGATACACATTCCAGGACCATTATCTATTCCTTACATCCTCTTACATTAAATTAATTACATTCTTACATTCCTCTTTCACTGTTGCTGGGTGAAAATCACCTGAAAGCCTGTAGGAAAAAGTGGGCTTTGGGGTGGGGAAACACCTACGCCTTCAAAAATGTCAAAAACAATGGTGAAGCTCCCCAGGGACCCATTACACTCATGAATAATACAGCATACTGAAAATCAGGTAAATACTTTGGCTCGGGTGAAAATCACCCGGCAATAGTGCTCTAGGGTTAAAATATTTCCAAATGATAAATAAAATAATTGTATTATAGTTATTCGATGCATATTGGTTATCCTATTCATATAACTCACAAGTTCTAGTACCATTGCATTGTGTTTGCCATGTCAAACTATCCTGGTTACTGCTTCCATATATGGACTTCATCACTTCAACAGTGGCCACCTGCTCCGGTTCCAAATTTTCCATTCATTTTTTCCAAAAATACAAAAGTTCAAAGGGATTGTGAAGGCTAACCAGCTACGTGCTAACTAATATCTATAACCACCGGCTGGTTAGCTCAACTGGTAAGTCATGGACTTTCCCCCTGGGGGTTGTGGGTTCAAATCCCCCCCAGGCAATGAGCTAACCAGTGTGGGTCCTTGGGCAAGACCCCTCACGGTACTGCCCCCTGGGTGCTGAAAAAAGATGGCTGCTCACTGCTCCTGAAAAGGATGGGTCAAATGCAGAAGTCAAATTTCTCCCGTGTGTCACTGTTTGTCATTGTGTGTGAGACCAATAAAGGCTTAATCTTAACAGAGTCTTTTTAAGTCCAAAAAGCGCAGTTAAAACACAAGATTCAGTGAAATGCTTTAATAACTTAGCCGATTATAACATTTCAGAAAGAGATTTCCAATAAAATTATAAGTATAGTGGCCATTAGTTACCATAGAGCTGATTAGACATGGGCAAACTTTAATTTGTATTTATTTTATTTATTTATTTTTTTCCGGAAAGTTTAAAGAATGAGAAATTTAGCCCCGGAACTGAACGTTGGGCAGTCACTGTTGAGCTCCATAGACCACAATGGGTGTCTCCTGTCTTCCCTGTTGAGTCATCACAAGATTCAGAACAGAAAACGAGATTCAAAAAGTAATCTAGCAATATTCTTTTTTTAAAGTCAATCAGAGAAAATCATTCATTACTTCTTGGCTTAAACCACAGCACTAAAGATTACAAGGCCCTGGCCTCAAATGAATACAGTGGGTTTCAGCAGTCTATACTATATGGTCAAATGGGGATTTTACGTGCTATATAAGGCAGTTTCGTTTGATTACATCATAGGTATTCCCCATGTGTAACTAGCGGTTTAAGAAACGATTTTATTCACCAGTCACACATATGACTCAATAAAGCAGTGTTAGCCTCAAACTGTAAGAAAACAATCCGTAAATAAACAGTAAAAGGTCCTGGTAGAAAATTGCCAACCTATTTTCTCTTATTCTTCTGAGTGCTTCTCAAAAAGGAAAAGTTCTGTTAATTTATGAAAAAACTTCAGTCTATAATTATGTAAAATTACACTTCTGTACTTAACATTTACAGACATTTTCTTCACTTAAACATGACTCAGTATTCCTCAGTTAAAGAGCGCAGACATGTATTCACACAACATAACTGTCCAACATAGAATGTAAGCCATAGACTGTATGATGAACATAGCTAACCCACTAGACGCCATGTTCCAAACAGGAAGTGAGCATGGACATACTTCCTTTGGCTGCTGTGATACTCGTGGTTAGAATTCCAATTTCCCCTTCTATAACTGCTACCCTCGACAAGCTTCATTTGACTGGAGCTGAGCACTATGGTTGACGTCACAACCACGTAGTTCACTTCTTTAAACAGTTTTTGGTGTAAAGTGTAAACATAAAGACATTTTACCTTCAGGTTAATAGAGCTTGTTCAAACTAATCTGGAGTCTTGAGCTCGTGTTGTGTTGATGTTTTCAGCCTTTGTCCAGATTCACTTGGAGAAACTTTCTAAATTAAATGTATTGAGGATTTATTATTAAAAAATTATAACAACAAAAAGGCTGGGCAGAACATTATAAAACCATTATTTGTCCTTATCTCTGTGAATTTCACAGAGATAAGTTGAGCATTGAACATCTCCAATGGAGAAGGAAGTCCTGAAGCAGTTCAGTCTTCACGTGATATTATCACCAAGTTTAATCAAAACAAGTGGACTTACTAAACTTTTTGGTCCACAGTTTCACTGCCAACCAAGTAGCTTCTTCAGGACCCTGTGCCAGTGACTGTGGGCTCCAGCAGATGCAGCAGTGGAGCCGACAGGTGCTCCTGTTCCCAGCAGGAACATCTCTGACAAAGTACAGGTTGAGCGAATTGAAGCAATCTACTGTGTAGTAAGTCCAGTTGTTTTGATTCAGTTTTGTGATAATATCTCATTCCTGAATGCCTCAAGAACTGCATCAGTTGAGCTACACTGTCCTGAAAATAATGTAAACATATCACAATTAGATGAAACAACATGTCAGCAGAAGCATGTTTATTCAAATCGATTGCAATATTCGATTATTTCACCACTGTCCTGTTCTGTGGAACCCAGAAAAGCCAAACTATTTGGCAACTTATTTTTTCTTGATATTATAATTTACAGGAAAAAGTCTTGTTTTTTAACTGATATCTTTGAAAGTGAGTTGCATATTTTTTTTCAAGACTTTTGGGAAAATGAAAAAAAAACACACTACTAAATGTTTCATTTCATTTTTTTAATTTGTATTTTTTGACTTTACTGTCATAGTGATGTCTGTTCTATTCTAGTTGTCTATGTAGAGTTAAAAAACATACTAAAATCTAACTTTTCAATCTTAACTTTTACATATTTTTTCTATACACCTTTAAAAGAAATCCACATTTATATCAGGTATTTATGAGTAAAAATATCTACAACCTCCATTTGCATAACTGAAATAGTGCCATAGTGTTATAAGAGACCATTGTTTCCACAAAGCCTCTCTGTGCAGAAACAGCAACGACTAGACCCACTGAGGTCCTCACTGAAAATGTTAGATTATAATTTATTTCACATTTTGACAGGCAGTTTACTCACTGGAGTGCTCATATTACAAAAGTTGTAAGTTTCTCATCTACTGGCTCCAGTATGGGACTTATACATACAGTATAATAATGAATCCAATCAGCTTTATTTATATGGCACTTTTCATAAACAAAACTGCTTTCAAAGTGCTGCCCAATATAGATAAAACAATACAATGGAAATATAAAATAAAGCTTTATTTAACTCCACTAGTCCTTGTTAAGATAATAAAACTGTCAAATCAAATAAGAGCAAAGATATCAATAAATAAAAAGTAATTAAAGTACTGCGCACAGCTTACAGTTTAACTCAAAGTGTAAACAACTTATTTTATGGTAGTTTTGGTGTCACTTGTAAAGAGCTGTTACCGACTGTAACAAAGTTTACTCCATATTAAATCAATAGGAGTGCAAACTATGTCCCTAAATCTAATTTCACGTTTATATTATAATCTTGAGGAGAGCGTATAATGTAATGTAATGTTATTTTCTTTTTGGTTGTCAGTAGTTATATCGATTTATAAAGTAATATTCTTTATTTACACTGTACAATAAACTGATTTTATAATATTGGCGGATTTCAGATTCTAAATGTGATGGAGTCATATTCTCAGATGAGGGGCAAGGAGCCAGTTTTCCCTATTTCTGGGTTTCCTTTACCTGGCCAGCCAAATGATATCTCTCTGTATTTCCTATACAGCGCGATACCATTTGGACGCCCTCGCTCAACCCTCGCTCCTCCGGTTAAAAACGGACTCCGCGATTCTGATTCGCTCAAAGATGGTGACGTCAGTGCACCCGCCTTTGCCCGCAAAGTCACTCTTAGGCAGCGGAAGTTCCTCCTCAGTTTTGAATCAAGATGGTGCAATCTCTGATTGGTTCACTTAGCTGTCTGTCTACGCGCAACTGCAGCGCATTTTGGACCAAGCGTTACCAGACTCACTTGCTGGTACAGCAATGAGTCATGGATTCTTCCAGGCAAGGGTTTCATAACATTCTATAGGTCAATATTATTTAATACAGATGGGGTGAGTTAAAATGAATATAGTTGGAATGCAGATGTGTGTTTTAATACAGTGAGTTCAATTATTTGACTTGCTGACCTCAGGAAGGCGTTACAGGTGCATTAAAGCAAGGACCAACAGACTCAAAAACAGCTTCTTCCCAAGGGCCATAACCACTTTGAACACTCACATGCACTGACTCACCCCATATTCCTATCGCCCACTCTCCTCCCATCCACCTATTGTGCAATTACTTAACACAGTCTAATATATCTTGTTGGACAATATTTATTACAGTGTAATAATATAGTTTTTGTAGCATATCCACCTGGACAATATTTATTACTGTGTAATATCTTTAACTGGGTTTTGTAGCATATCCACCTGTTGTTGTGCAATACCTAATTACAGTGCAATATCCGGTGGTGCAATACTTAACACAGTGCTATAGCTTGTTGGCAACACTTAATACAGTACAATATGCTAAACTGAGTTCTGTGAAACATCTCCCTCTACAATGTAGAGACTCTCAACTGTGTGTGTGTGTTTGTGCGTTCGTTCGTGCGTTTGTGCGTGCGTGCGTGTGTGTGTGTGTGTGTGTGTGTGTGTGTGCGTGCGTGTGTGTGTGTGTGTGTGTGTGCGTGTGTGTAACCCCTACTGCAATATCTGAGCAAGACTTGCAATAACCTGGTAACGAATGTGTAGTACAGGACTTTTTTTTTGCACAATTTTTTTTCTATACTGTGTTGTAAATATCCTGCTGTGTTGTATTTATCTTAAATGTCTACTTAAAGGAGAAGTAACGTTTTGGTTTTTTTTACAATCTGAGCCTTATTTTGGTAATAAAACAAGTTGTTTTACTCACCCATAGCACTTTGGTGTCATATGGAGCAGTTCCAGAGATGTTTTAGATTTGCGATCTCCATAATGTGAGTTCTCGGGGCACATGTTTGCGGTCTCCAAATAACACAAACTTTAGCACTTTTTAAATCATAGAAGCTCGATGTCTTAGTCTACGATTTCGTTTGGTCAAAAGTGTAGAGTAGATGAGGAGGCCAGTGCACATGTGCGGAGTGTGCTCTCAGCTCGCGGGACCCAAACATGAAACGCAAAGCTGTAAACTATGGCTAAATCTCGGATTACAGGCCACTTTTGACTCAAACGAAATCGTAGACCAAGACATCGAGCTTCTATGATTTGAAAAGTGCTAAAGTTTGTGTTATTTGGAGACCACACGGGGGCATATTACATGCTCGGGGAATATATTATATGCCCCGAGCTATGGCTAGAAGTAGCGCTAACGCTAACGCAAATCTAAAACATCTCCGGAAGTGCTCCATATGACACCAAAGTGCTATGGGTGAGTAAAACAACTTGTTTTATTACCGAAATAAGGCTCAAATTGTAAAAAACGTTAATTCTCCTTTAAATGTCTGCATTGAAGTGAGATGCTTTCAATCTCATTGTGAGTATGTATGATGTAAATTGTACATGTGAACAGTGACAATAATAGGCATTCTGTTTTATTCATTCTAATTCTTTGATTTAGTCACAAATTGAAATGATCAGCTCCAGAATTTGTGCATTTACGCTTTGTATGTTTAGTGACAAAGTACAATGTCAGCAATAGGAAAAACTGACTGTTGCCCCTCCATCTGGCAGTACGGCATCATCCCATTCTCGAATCTTAAAACCAACAAGAGATCACATTGTACTTTCTTATGAAATATCTGAAAGGTAAATTTACAAATGTTGAACCTGATTATTTCTATTAGTGACTAGACTAGACTTAACTCACTGTATTACAACAGAAATCTGCATTTTCACATCTGTATTAAATCTAATTGGCCTATAGAATGTTATGTCATGTGAAGCCCAGAAATAGATTTGTTAAATAAAAATAAACTTCTTATTCATTATTTTCTAGTTATTTCTCGTCATAAAATATGTGTTTATTATGACAGTGAGGTTTTTTTATTAGTTCAGATAAAGATCAAAACATCTAAAACAACAGGAAAGGTTTTTTTTTTATTTTATTTACGATATTCCTTCAGAATTAATACTTGCTCAAATAAGCAGGACTTCTATTCTAGTTGTCAACTATGTAGAGTTAAAAATACACTACGCTTACATCTTAAATTTGACATATTTTGTTGAATAAACATTTAACAAAAAAAAAATCTATATTCAGGTGTATTATTTTTGAAGTATAGGTCAAATTTATATTAAGTATTTATATATATCAGGTATGCCTATAAAATACAAGAGCCACACAGGAGCATCTTTAATCACAATTTACTGTGAAAGTCATAACACATTACAAATCATGACTTCCCTTTTTCCATCAAATGTCTATTTTAACCAGTCCAGTTCTGAGGAGGCTGTATTTTTTCTTAATTCGTTTCTGTTTGTCCAGCTTCTGATAAAAGGGAAGACTCTGGAATTTGTACTCCAAATCCACAAATAAATTAATAAAAATAAATAAATAAATAAATAAATAAATAAATAAATAAATAAATAAATAAATAAATAAATAAATAAATAAATAAATAAATAAATAAATAAATAAATAAAAATAGGAATGTTATATGTATTTCATCTGGAATAATAAATAATATAAATAAAATAATAAATAAAATAAATACACACAAATATAAATAAATAAATAAATAAATACAAATAAATATAAAAAATATAAATACATACAAAAATAAATAAATAAATAAATAAATAAATAAATAAATAAATAAATAAATAAATAAATAAATAAATAAATAAAAATAGGAATGTTATATGCATTCCATCTGGACTTCCTCATTACAAGTCTCTAAATCTCATCCCTAAATTACTGCTTCAGCTTTGACATGGGAATTGCTCAGACCCAACAAAAGCTCAATCTGCTGTCTCTCAGGGACGCCAGCGATATTCTTAGATTTACCCCTAAAAATGTAGGTGGAATTTGAAATGTGACTTTCGTCTGTGCAGAGCTTGTTCCCAGTTCAAATTAGAGTAGAGAGTACAGTAGAGGACAGCACAGCCCAAAACTACAGAGTCTCAGCTTTACAAAGCGCCCAGCCTTTTGTCCGTGCTGTTAGAGTTTTTAGGAAAAAATAAGCTGAAGCATGAAGGAGTTAAACAAAGTAATAATCCACATAATAGACTGAAAGTATGTCAGGAGGACAGAAGGTGAAAATCCTCTGAACTAGCTCAGACAAAATGAAGAAAGCTAATAATAATAACATAATAACATTGTCTCAAATTCCAAAGGCAAAGAGAGTTTTCGATTGGACGATGATGGAGCCAGTGACACATGCAGATGCAGTAAGCGTGACTTGCTCCGTCTTTCTTATTCTTTCTTAGTCTGTGAATCACTTTGAATTACTTTGTGCAGAATTCGTGTAATACAAATAAACTTGCCTTACCTTGCCTTGCCTCCAGGGTCTAAGGAATAAAATGATTCAAATAACTCAGAATGCCCAAAAAATGACATGAAGCTGTCGGTAGGCTGCCGTGACAAGGCATTTTCTCACACACACGGGCACACACACACACACACACACACACACACACACACACACACACACACACACACACACACACACACACACACACAGGGGACTTCCACTCCACCTCCACAAAAAAAAAAAAAAAAAAAAAACATTCCATAGACAGTTTACCTCACTTTTCAAACAATTGTTACCGACTGTGGTGACACAGTTTGCTCTATATTAAATTATTAATTCAATGGGAGTGCACAGTACACTTTGTATACCAGTGTAAACTGATATCCTTTATTTACACTGCAATAGATTGGTCTTATAATAAAAACATTAAAAAATCTAACTTTTCAATCCTAATTTTTATGCATTTTTTCTGTACATGTTTAATTTAAAAAAAGGTCCATATTGAGACGTATGAAAATGTGTTTGTAAAACGAAAAAGAACTATGTCCGATGTATTCTTCTTCTCTGTATTATTATTATTATTATTGTTGTTGTTGTTGTTGTTGTTGTTGTTGTTGTTGTTGTTGTTGTTGTTGTTGTTGTTGTTGTTGTTGTTGTTGTTGTTGTTGTTGTTGTTGTTGTTGTTGTTGTTGTTGTTGTTGTTGTTGTTGTTATTATTGTTATTAAATACAAACAGTTGTTCAGGGACATCTTTAATTACAGTAGTGTGAAAGTCATAATGCATGACTTCACTTATATTTGCACTGGCTCTCTACTTCCACCACTGTTTATTAACTCAATACACTGATATCACTGTTACTGTAGTGTACCTCAACTCTGACCTGGCCAGACCTCATCATAGCTAAGGTAGGGCCAGAGGTGGGGACACAAAGGGACTTGAAGGTTCTTAAATCGTTATCTGTAGATATATGGTCAAGAAGCATATGGCATAGCTCCAACTCTCTGTTCAATGCATGTTACATTTACCTAAAAGTGCCTGAAATAATATAATATAATATAATATAATATAATATAATATAATATAATATAATATAATATAATATAATATAATATAATATAATATAATATAATATAATATAATATAATATAATATAATATAATATAATATATAAAAGCTATTATTTCACAAACTTTTTACACAGAAAGTGTTTTTTTTTTGGTTGTAAAAATCTTTGTGATAGATGAGCAGGGAGCAGGGGTCTCCAACCTTTTTCCTCCGGTGAACTTTCCAAAACAAAAATGCCAAAGAACTACTCATTTTAGCAGCTGCAAGAAATTGAGACGATTATATGAAAGAGGGCAAACCTTTGGGTATAGTTAAATGACAAACAAAAACAAACCATCCATATACCATACACCCCTGATCTGGAGAATATACAAATAACCAGTGGTGGAAGAAATACTACATTTTATTGCTTAAGTAAAAGTACAAATACTGGAGCAAAATAAACACTCAAGTAAAAGATCCATAAGAAAAATGTATGTAAACTCACCCTTGTGCAATAGATAATATAATACTCCCTACAACTGTATACAGCTGGGATTGTACATCTTATTTGATATTGTATTTTAGATTTTATTACTTCTTTTCTATTTAAATCTGATTTGCACATATACATTTATTATCATTATTTTTTATTTATACAATTATGTCTCATCTGACACTGGTCTGTTGCTCTTTGGTTGCTATTCCATCCATTTTTTCTTTTTACCCTCTGGTATATATATATATTTATATATTATATTTGATGAGTGAGCTACCGTACCCAAAACAAATTCCCTTGTGGATCAATAAAGTTTGTCCAAGTCTAAGTAAAAATATAGTACAGTATGGTAGAATAAGTAGCAGTTTACAAATGTATTTAAAGAGTGAAAAGTAAAAGTATTTTGCACAGCTCTTAAAAGGCTTCAAATGTAGTGATTTTAATACATTCTGTGCTGAATTTTGTTCAACAGAAACAACTGAATTCATATGTTTTCCTGTTTTTATTTCTATATTTGTGCTTGCTCAAACTGGGAACATGTTCAAAATAAATCCTCGGATTTTACGGCAGGTGTCAAACTGTAATAAAATGTTTTTACTTTTCAGTCCAGGTTAAAAAAAAAAAAATTGTGAAGTAAAAAGTGTCCTGCACCCAAAGCAGAAAAGTGGTGCCCATGTGTGATTAGAGACCGTGGCAAGATGTTAGATGGATTTAAGATGAATTATGATCAGTCTATACCTGTTTAGAGTTAATCTTTAGTCAATACCATGTGCACGTACACACACACACACACACACACGTACACACACACACACACACACTCAGGGGACTTCCAGCCCTGCACGCCTCCTCCACTCACGTAGGACAATCACATTCCAGTAATGTCTGTCTGTCTCATTAACAAATGTAAACGAAAGAAAAATAAATAAATGCATAATAAGAAATGTGAAACACTTGATGCAGCTAAAGAAGGCAGTACATTTATGTTGTGCCACTATATAAAAGGATTATTTAAAACAGTTTGGAGGATTTCAAAGTCAAAGTCAACTTTATTGTCAGTACTGCTATGTGTTCGACATACAGTGAATCGAAATTCTGTTTCTCTCTGGCCAAGCAGTGCAAAAAAGAGTGTACAAAATACAATATAAGACAATACAGGGACTATCTAAGACAAAATCTAAAAGCAGTGCAAAGAATAAATAAATACCTTTTTACAAATGTCTAAAAATGTGCAGTCTGCATCAAAATGTGCAATGGAAGAAGTGAAATGTGCTAATGTGCATTGAAAATAAAGATAAAAATAAATGTGCAATGTGCATTTGTGCTTGAATAAATTGAATAATGCTTTAAAGCTAGGTTAGCAGTATGTGGCACCAATTTGCCCAACTGAAATAGTGCCATTAGAGTCATACAGAGGTCATTGTTTACACACTGCCACAAACTGTGTGCTCAGCAGAAGCAGCAACAGGCCACACCCACTTTAGGTCATCACTGAATACTTTAGATTATCGTCTAAGTTTATCACACATTTCTAACCCTAGTCACTGGTGCTCTCATTTACTTTTACAAAAGTTGCTAAGAGTGACTAAGCAAGATTGGCCTGGCATCAGTTTCTCATCCACTGGCTCCAAAGTGACCATTTAGGAATTTGCCTCTGCCTCTCAGCGCGTATAATAAAGCGCAGGCACACAGCCCGTTAGAACACGGAATCTGAATGAATCGCTGTCCTCCGCCTGCTCCTCGCTCTGGGCTGGTGTCATTTCGGTTTGCGAGGCGATATCAGAGTTATCCACGCCGTGCAGAGTCAGGAGGGCCGGCCGGAGCAGGGCATGCGCATTACGTAACTGTGACGTCGCCCATTCAAAGCAGACAAGCCCCAACACACTCCGTCAGCTGGACGACAGGCGATGCTCCGGGTTACGCACGACGCATGACCGGAGACGGGGACCGACTAGAGCTTTATAATAACGCGAACACGACGCGCTCCATGTCATTTTTCTGAACTCTTGTCACCAAAGGCACAGTTTTAATTTGGGTTTTCTCGCGGACTGCCTGTTCTTATGATCGCTCGGACGTTATTTACATCCAGCCTAATTATGACCCTCGAAGATGATTTAACGACAGCGGCGGCCACAGGGAACACGGCGGCGGTGGAATATCTCCTGGAGAAGACCGAGGCAAACGTTAATGGGGTGAACCGCTTCGGAAGAACCGCGCTGCAGGTCAGTGCGCTCACCAAATGTTACCGCCGCACCAAACTTTGAAGCCAAATACGGAATAAATGCAGCCGAGTACAAAGTAAACTAGGCTCCTGGAGCCTGTATTTCAGCTTTCATGTGACCTGTAGTAAATATGATTTATTATTCTGGTGAGGCAAAAGTCTGCTTTTTGTGTTTGGAACCTGCTTTAAAAGAGACGTTTTCTTTAAATGTTTGTGGTGTTTGTTATGCGTAAAGCGTTTAGCTTAAGGAAATACGTGAAATCTATTTTGTTTTCGCTCACTGCGAAAGACAAGAAATATGCTTATTGATTAACGATATTTAATCTATACTAGAGGTCAAGAATTGACGCTTTAGCAGCTTACTAGCATTTCTCCTTAAAATAGACTATTAGACAACAAAACCACTAACGAGTTCAAGCATAATCCTTTTCTTTTGGAGGAAGAGCTGCCCAAATGGGCACAGAGCGACGCAGGCCATGGCGCAGTTCTCCTAAATCCTCGTGGCCTATTTGAATATATTTTCATTTTCACACTTGTCGTTTGTAGTTATCGAATAAATAGCCTAAATAAATAACTTTGTATTTAGTGCATTGAATGCAGTTTGTGCGCGCCCGTCTTGAACTGTTCTGTGCGTAAATTGAATTATGTTGTTAATTCGACCCTTTTATGAAATATTTACTGTTTTTGCACTGTTGGGTAAGCAGGCCTTATCCCACTTTAACAGTAGAAATAGCATAGCCTAATTCAAATGGGCCTAAAAGACTCGCACAGAAGTGTTTTACTCCGTTTGGCCCATTGAGAAGATTTAAGTGGTCAGACTGTTAAACTGGGCGCTGCTGTTTTAAAGCCAGAACACACACCTAAATAGTGTGTAAGTGTGGTGGTGTTTTTTAATATCCCTCTGTACCTCCCGCATATTCGTGGGTGCAGGTGATGATGATGGGCAGCCTCCCCGTTGCGCAGTTACTGCTGAAGTATGGAGCGGAGCCAAACGTGCGGGACCGCAGCACCGGGGCCACGCCGCTGCACGACGCAGCCAGGACGGGCTTCGTGGACACGGCGCGCCTTCTGGTCCAGTACCAGGCAGACCCGAATATCACAGACAACAACAACTGTCGACCCATCGATGTAGCCATTAACAAAGGCCACGCCGAAGTGGTCGCTTTCCTGAACACTTTATGAACATTATGTGCCGCTGGTTTGGAGCGGGGACAGGACTGAGGCCTTTTCATAATAACGCATAGCAATTATTTATTAATAACTAATGAAAGGAAAAATGTTGCACACACATGCTGATGGCACTGGCCATTTGGAGCACTTTATTGCTGGATGCTTTGCACCCCCACGTGAATACCAAAGTGAAGAAAAACATAAGTACCGTAAATGTAATGTGTAACACAACCCAATTCAAATCTAAAGATATCCACGTTTAAACTATGTTCTGTTTAAAATAAGACAAAATAAATATTGTGACTCTGCCTCACAAAACATTGGATAAAAGAAACAGAAACAAAACCACAAATAAGATTACTCACACACTGCAAGCTAGATTTGTTTTATTTTTATGTAATTTTTATGTAAACTGAAACAACTGAAAATACTGAAAATGTTAATGGTATAAAGTGGATTGAGAAATCAGATGTCTTAATACAAAATACTGATAGTGGTGTTTTAACAAACTAAATAACTGGAAAGTAATTGAAAAAAGCAAATGGGTGATCTGAGACAAAAATTTAACGGAGTTTGTTTTAAGTTCTTCAGACGGCAGGCAACCAAAAACTAGTGAGTACTTGCAGGGGTTTTCACGGAGAATCCAGAGAACCTGTCCACCAAGTTTTTACTCACTCTTAATGTTTTGGTAACATAACTGCACATTGGGCCATTGACTGGAAAAGAAAAGAGCAGATTTAACACCACCACATAAACTCACCTTTCATGTTAATAATGTCAAATACTTACTTTTAAGGGCACCAGAGTCTGCCCCCAGTCCATTTGGCTGATCTGGGGTATGGCTGTTAGGAGGATGCTGCTGGCCTTGTTTGCGTTTTCTTTCATTGTCTTGAGCACATTGTCAACACAGACCTAAAAGCAAAATGAGAATGAAGTCACCACCTTATGTCGGGCACTGACTGTCAGCCTTAAATATCGCATGAAAAAAATCTAGTAGCCGTTTAAAAATGTACTTAAAGAGTAAAAAAAAAAAAAGCAGATTTTTAGGCGTTATAAGGCTTCAAATTTTGATAAACATTCAGTAAAAAACAGCCTCCAGCCTTTTCCGCAGGTCTCAATAGTAAAATACTTTTATTTTCAGTTCTGTTCAAAAATGTGGTGGAGTAGAAAGTACAGATACATGCTCTCAAATATTGTGAAGTAAAAATATCCACTTGAAAATTGTATTTAAGTACAGATGCCTACTGTGTTTTTTTTTTTTTTCACAGTGCAGTTCTTTACTACTTTTACTTTTTAAAGAATATGCATACTTTTTGTCGTAGTAGTAGTTGCTTTCATCAGTCATGAACTTAACTTTTCACATAAAACTATGACTGAAGGGGTCAATGCTGAAGTGAGATCAAATATAAACGGTTTGGGGAAATAAGATAAGACTTTATTGATCTCACACAGGAGAAATTCACTATGAAAACATTCACTGAGAATACGTATTCTGATAATACCATTTTTGGATTTTTAACTGTATTCCAGTACAGTAACTTTTTTTATTTGGTGGTATTCATTTATTTGGTGCAGTTACTTTCCTAAAATCAAAGGAATACATGGAGGTACTTGAACACGCAATTTAAGCTTCGAACTGCACAGAATTAGTGACAAAAATACAAAACACAGCTCTTGTGGTAAGCGTATGTGTGATGTTTCCTTCTCTAACCAGTGATAAATAAATGTAGAACAAACAAATATGAAGCTGATTTTAATCCTATAATGCGTTTTTACACTATAATTCGAATGCAGCCCTGTGTGAAAGTATTCTAAGTATTCAGAATACAGTACTCTGCATGTCGTGTTTTATGCACATGTTGCTGCTAGTGCATCATGTCTTTGTTCCAGTTTGCTGTGTGTTACGATCTGTTTTAGTAGGCAAGTTAAAATGACTTAAATTAAAAACATTTTACTTTATTTGAGGAGATTCAACTTGACAAGTAAAATTATCAAAGGTATAAGTATGTTTTTTTCTTAATTCAATAACTTTAGATTTGAAATTTGTGGTTTTTCTTATCTTAAGTGTAGCAAGATGTATTTATATATTTCAAGTACAAAAAGCCTTGTTCCATGGTAGATCATTTTACTTGTCAAGTGAAATGTACTCAGATCTTGATAAAACTTGAAGTCAAGTCATCTTAACTGGGCTAGTTTTTATTTTTTGCAGCATAAATGTCATAATTTAATTTTTAATTGAAGAACTCAAAGCAATAAACTGCATGTATTAGTGTAAAAATGAGCACAAATGTCTAGGCTTCACACAATCACGTATACACAATACAAATGCATAAATAATATGTTAATAAATAGAAGATTGAAAACACTTGTGGTCAGCTTTTTTCAACTTTCCTCAAATTTAATCATAGAACAGAAAAATAACAAAAACATAAACAAAACAACAACAACAACAAAAGTACCCAGAATAAATAATGATGCCCCCATAACACTGGTCTACAAATTTTTGGACTTGATCTGCTTCTGAGATAAAAGTGGCTAAATCTCATTTATATTAATAAGATGAACTGAAAATTGATAACTGTGCTGGTTAACTAATGTATTCAAGATATGCAATGATATAATAATAATATATATTGATATATGTTAAAACTGTAGACATTAAAATGAATGTATGTGAATGTGCAGACAGGCTTTCAGATAGAACTGGTTGCTTGTAAACCCACTGTACCTTCTGATAAACTACCGTTTTTGCCTTATTTTGCATAAATTTCCTATTTTGACCCAATTCTATATCTTGGAAACTATAGCCAATCAGCACTTCTGGCTTACTTTTTCTTTATTAGTGACCTAAACCAAGAAAAAAAAAAACACATTTAAAAAACTTTTGTTCCGGAAGCATTTTTCTTGTAGACCAGTGCACTTATTGTGCAATCTAGCATATTGAAGTCGATACAGTTATTAACATGAAAGGCCTAATGTACAACTGAAAATATTTGAAGTAAGTAAATGAATGTGTTTCAACAGAGTGAAGCATTTTTGTTATAGAGGTTATGATTTTAAATTACACTTTGGAGCCAATAGTTGTGAATTTGTTAAAATATGTAGCCTACAGTATCTGGAGATTTTGTATTTCAGTTATGTTTATTACAACATATTATCTTGTCTTTAGCCTGCATTGATCTTGATTACTGTGATTAATTGTGGAAATGATATTAGCTCCACAGACACAGCCACACAAACCATTTCAAACCATTATCAGAACACGATTATCCAGCTGCAAGGGATGCACTGACCCGGCTTTTCCACTTCTGACACCGATATCACTGTGTATGACAGGTCTATATGATTCTCCAATTTTGACTTATTTTGGTGGGATAATACCTGCAAATATACATTATAGATTTCCACCAAACAAAAATATGTTGAAAAATACAGGAAGTAGAGAGTTGCACAATATTAGAATTTGCACGATAAACACATTTTTGTGATACTTTAATGGATTTTATGGAGTTTTATTATATTTTATTTGTCGAATAATATTATATGTGTGGAGTTTTGGTCCAGTGCACCACATGGTTTCTAGGCAACAACTAGGCATTCCCTGGTAAAAGTCACATTTAAAAAAAAAAAAGTATGGCAAAAGGAGAAATTCAATTTGTCGTATTTGTCCAGTTGACAAATTGAATTTCTCCTTTTGCCATGGATTCTACCTGGACTGAGGGATTCTTCACACAAAAAAATGTAAATTTTTCAAAATAAAAATGTGAATATAATGCATGATCTTGTGTGTGTTTTAGCAAAATGAGTAGTCTAACCTTCATAGTCATAGGCATTTTAAGCAACAGTATAGGGGCCAAAAAAACTTTATTTTCCTAAAAACAAAAAATATATGACAAATTGTGTTATATAGCTCTTATTTATCTTTCAAGTAGTACAGTAATAAACTTTGTATTAAAAGTTCAAACACTGAGTTTTTCTGGACCAATGAAAAACCAGACTGGGTTATAGCCTCCAACCAGGTTATCAGCCGAGCAGATATTTTGGAGCCGATATCTGATCCAGTAAATTGTTATAATTGATACCACTGCCAGGATCAGTATCGGTGCATCCCTACCAGCTGCATATCTCCTGTTGTTAATTAATTTTATTCAAACCTCCGACAGACTAATCAAAGCACCGGACCTTGGGTGACTGAGCCTTCGCCCACACTGTCCCTCTGGAACTCCTCCCCACTTCGCAAACCGCTCAAAACTCACCTTTTCCTCATAGCCAATAACGCCCACACATGACCGCTTCCTCGTTACTCATTTTTGTCTGTCCTCGTTTATGTTAAAGGGCTCATATCACGCCATTTTCTGTTATAATGTTGTTTCCTCATCAAAAACATACCTGGAGTTGTGTTTCGTTTCATTCACACATGTTTAACACACACTGCTCCACCTTGTGATGTCGTGTGGTAATACCGGAAGTGCTCCACTGTGGGTTTAAACTCCATACACTTTCAGCAGAATCACTAGGAGAATCCATTCAGTCCTGGAATTTCCAGCCTCTACTGAACTAAAGGTAAAAGGAAGTAGATGTCTTGAAAACTACCACTATATGACATCATAAGGTGGAACAAAGCATTTGGAGCTTTGCGGATGTCGACAGACTAATAATGCAGGATTACTTAAACACGTGTGAATGAAACAAAAACTCTGGGGACGTTTTTGATGAGGTAACAACATTACAACATGGCTTAAAGCTCACACGAGTAAATTTTACGCAATATAGGACCTTTAAACTACTGTAAAGTGTGAAAAGCGCTATATAAAACCCATGTATAAATAATAATAATAATAATCACGAATGCTGTACACTGCAAATTTCTCTGATCTGGCCAAGATTTTAAAACTTTTATCAGGTTATTCATCTTGTTTTCAGATTTATTATCTACTTACTAGTTCTGAGACTGCTTCATTCTAGTCTAGAGGTAGTTTATTTTACGATAACTTGCCAAGTAAAATTATCTTGCTGCATGGACAGATAATTTCACTACTTTTAAGTAAATTTCTGATAGATTTAAGTGTTTACATCTTAAATTTTGAACAAGCTTTTTTGCAGTGGACATTTGCTGCTGAATTTCTTGTCTCACTGAACTGCTTTGTGTTGCATGTGATGTCTGAAATACAAGTTTTGGAAGGGTCTGTCCGGATTAAGATAGTGAGCCCCTATGACTCAACGTGATCTCAATGACTTCCACCGGAGACGGGGAGAGCAGCTTGCGAGCGGGGGAGGGAGGGGAGGCGGGGACTGGGGGGGGGGGGTAGGAAGGCCACAGGAGGTGGGGCGGTAGTGTGGCGGAGAGTGTGGGAGGAAGGATGTGGCGAGAGCTACAGGAGGGGCAACGGGTCAGCTGCAGGATCTCGGAAGTTAGAGTTATTATGGGTTACACGATCAGTGGCAAAACAGACGATCTCTCTTCCCCACGCACTGTAGACGACACAGAGGGTATGAGGTCAGACCCGAGTACAGTGCATATACTTGACGGTTTATTATGTAACCATCCGAGGGGAAACAAGGCTCCCAAATATGGTGAGATAGTATGTAAAAAACTATGAAAAATTAAGAAGTTTTACACTTGTTGAAACTTTAGATGCACTAATTACATCAAGATCTTCTGGTTTTATGTGGCAGCCAGCATTACACTTGGCTCAATCCGTCGTACATAAACCACTGAAACGTGCAATGAGGCCTGTCACAGTGGTGCTGAACAGTGTTCAGTGTCGCTGGAGTAAATATAGAAGATAAACAATGATATTGAAACCAAACCATAAAGCAGAATTTTCCCCAAAAACTATTCTAAATGTACAAAATTATTCAAAAATATGAGCTGCAATAAGTAACAGAATGCAACACCTAAGCAGTTAGTTTGTGTCTGTCCACAAGTCCATAATACAAACCTCCACAGATCTTACCACAGTACAGAAAAATAATTTTAATAATTTTCCCACTTGTACAAAAAAAAACTCCTCAATAAAAACTGACCTGCAAAAATTATTGTTCCCTTCAACATACAGCTCTGGAAAAAAATAAGAGCCCACTGCAAAATTATCAGTTTTTCTGATTTTACTACTTATAGGTATGTGTTTGGGCAAAAGGAACATTTTTGTTTGAGTCTATAAACTACTAATATTTCCCCCAAATTTCAAATAAAAATATTATCGTTTAGAGCATTTATTTGCAGAAAATGACAAATGGTGAAAAATGACAAAAAGATACATGTTGTCAGACCTCAAATAATGCAAAGAAACGAGATCAAATTCATTTAAAAACAACATAATACTAATGTTTACACTTAAGAAGAGTTAAGGAATCAATATTTGGTGCAATAACCCTTATTTTTAACAATAACACAAGTCTTTCACATTGTTCTTGGGTGACTTTATTCCACTCCTGGTGCAAGAACTGAAGTAGCTCAGCTTTGTGTTTGTGTTGGAATTCAACAGACGCTGGAATGGAATGGCTGTAATACATGTAGAGATGCTGATTTTAGAAAAAAATGCAGTGGTCTCTTGTTTTTTTCCAGAGCTGTATATTGAACAATAAATCAATGCAGTATTTATTGCAACAGGCCTATGTGCAATATTTTTTTTCATAAATAAATAAATACAAAATACATACAAATAAATGAACAAACAAAAAATAAATAATAATAAATAAAAAAAACACTGTGCAAAGTAATATCCCATGCCCATTTTTGACCTATAAACTCATCTCTATATTAGTGTTGGGCATGGCAAACAAAAGGTAGTGTTCCTGGGACCGTTAGTCTCCAGCCACTCACCGCCTCCTCGTGCTCCTTCCAACAGTCATAGTCTGTTGCCATGGCGATGCTCGCATAGCACAGGCCGGCCTCTTTGGCGAGTACCACCTCTGGCACCGTGGTCATGTTGATGACGTCTGCGCCCCACTGACGGAACATGAGGCTTTCGGCTCTGGAGGAGAATCGGGGACCCTCGATCGAAATCACGGTCCCCTTGACATGACATTTTATCCCAAGACCTCGCGCCACCTCCACCAAAACCTGCACCAGAGGAAAGGCATTTTGAAGGGGGATATACTGCTGAAATACATATAGATGATAAGGTAAAATGGTTGCTTAATTCTAATATAATATAAGAGAGTAGGACTGTCATGATAACATATTTTGAAGTTTGATATCCTGCTGAAGTAAATATAGATGACAATAAGATACAATGGTTGCTTAATTCTAATATTTATTTATAAGTTGGCATAATTTCTGTGCAAAACTTGGAAGAAACAACAGACTAAACTTTCAGATGTCATCGCTACATTCTATAGGCCAATATTATTTAATGCAGATGGGGAGACCGGTAAAACTATTATTATTTAACTGCAGACTTTTTGTTTTGTTTTTCTTTTGTAATATAGCATGAACTTGGGTCTAGTCAGTAATAGAAATTATCAGGTTCCATATTTAGGAATTTGACTTTCAGATATTTCATGGAAAAGTATAAAAGTAATTATATTTCATCAATATAAAAGTATTGATGAAATGTTTTATAGTCACTATCGGTGACTATCGGAGTATTGTCTGGAAAAGGGAAGAATGGGGGAGATAACATAAAATTACTCTTCTTTCTGCTCCCTTTCATTCAATTCTTCTGTATTGTTATCACAGTGTTGATGTGTTTTTATAATTTTTGAATGAAATAAACAAACAAAAGTAAAAATAAATGAATAAATAAAAAGTATTGTGTAATCAATAGCAAAAACTGTCTCTTGTAACTAGGGATGGGCATAATTAATCGATTAACCGATAACTGATCATTAAGAATTTCACCGAGCAAGTTCATTTTCGTCGACAAACCGATTAAAAAAAACAAACAAACAAACAAACAAACAAAAACAATCGCCTCAGTTGGTGCGCCTCAGTTGATATATGCGAGCTTCCGTAGGCCAATTGCCAAAACATGAAGAGGTGGCGGCGAAGTGTTGTGTGCGCTTGGTCACTTTCATTGCAGTGCGCTTGGTCACTTTCATTTAGAAAATGACCAAGCGCACTGCAAGCACTGCATACAAATATACCTCATCGACAACACAAATGATTTATCATTGAACACCGCGCATCCAAGTCTGGTAAAAGAAAGTGGCGGCGGTTCATCATCTCTATCACAGGCTAGCCTGGACTCTGCGCTAGCACAGACCAGGAGGAGCTGCAGTGCTCAACGAGCAGAGAAGGTCACCGAACTGATAGCGAAGATGATCGAAACAGACATGCTCCCCATCAGTGCCGTGGAGGGCAAAGGTTTTCACGACTTAATATATTGCTGCAGATACCGCTGGGTTGTGTGGAGGAGGTAGGACAGAGACAGTGGGGTAGCAGTGGTTAGCTCGGATCCCAACGCGGCTAACTCCGAGCGCGCTAGCAGAGGCTGCAGGATGCGTGTTGCCTCGCTTTAATCCACCTCTACGCATGTTGATTTGCAGATTTACTTTTTCCGTGGAGAAGCGCCTGTTCCCACAGCCTCGGCAGACATAGTAAAAGCGGACACACATGAGTGAATGGTTGTTGTCTTTTTAATACAAAATATGTTAACGATTAACCGATTATTACTCATTAATTCTCCCGATAATCGACGAAGAAAACTTCACCGAATGCCCATCCCTACTTGTAACATATCTGGCAACTGTCTTATTGTATTTTCTTTGTGGTGTCTTATAAGCCAAAGCTAGGCATATCTAAGCAAGACACTATAATAAAATTAATTCAAATTCAGCATAAATGATAAATGATAGTATTGGAACTAAATTATACCACTAAGCAAATTTAAACCACAAAAATTATGCTGAATCTACAATAATGTTAAAAAAAATCCTGAGCAGCAATAAATAAACCGCAGAATGAGAAACTTTACTGTAGTACTTAGTTCTGCATATGCAATGAGTCATAGAAGTTATTTATTCAACATTTTATGGCTTAAATTTCATTGTATAGCCAAAAAATTAACAAAGATTTCCCAGAAACTGTACACTGAAACACACAATAAATACTGACCCTAAAAATATATTGTTCCAGCTTTCAAACTGTATACTGAATGATGGGTAACACTCGTCTACAAATTTTTGGACTCGATCTGCTTCCGAGATAAAAGAGGCTAAATGTAATTTATATTGATAAGATGAACTGAAAATCAATTGATAACTGTGCTGGTTAGCTAATGTATTCAAGATATTTAATGATATTCTTTTACATCAAAATCGCATCTGTTTATACATTTAGATTTAGGCATTTTTGCTTAAAAACAATATTTATATTTTGAAAATATTTAACTTGCACTTCTTTATCCGTCAAGAAATAGACAAGAAATATCTTAAGACATCAGGTGCACACAATTTCGTATTCTGTAATTTCTGTTTTGTGAAATCAAAAAATATTTGATGTTGAAACTCTAGACATATTAAAAAGAATGTATGTGAATGTGCAGACAGGCTTTCAGATAGAACTGGTTGCTTGTAGACACACTGTACCTTCTGATAAACTACTGTTTTGCCTTATTTTGCATAAATTTCCTATTTTGACCCAATACTATATCTTGGAAACTATAGCCAATCAGCACTTCTGACTTACTTTTTCTTTAATAGTGACCTAAACCAAGAAAAATTTCACTTTTGTTGCGGAAGCATTTTGCTTGTAGACCAGTGTAATTGATATAGTAATTATCATGACAGCCCTACTAGAGATTGGAGCACAGTTACATTTATGTCAGCAGAAGAGATATGTTTGTATATATGATATTTCTATATAGCTGATTTTTACTTGTACATATAGATTTACATAATTATGCCTTAATTTGACACCGGTCTCTTGCTATTTTTGCTACTTATTTAAAATGTATTATTACCAGTTACACTGTTGTTCTCTGTTATCATCATATTGTGATGTATGAGCTACGGTGTCCTAATAATCTCCCCTGTGGATGAATAAAATCTACGTCTAAGTCTAAATAACCAAAAATATCCCAGTAGTGCAAAGAAAAAGGACCCACCCCAAAAATGATTGTTCCAGCTTTCATCTACTGAATGATAGCTCAGCATAGTAACTATCATGACAGGCCTACCGGAGAGTAGAGCGCAGTTACATTTATGTTAACAGACTAAACAGGATTTTGAAGTAATATCCACCTCTCTTGTTTTGTTGCAGAATGGTTCAGCCATGGGGATGTGGCAGACTCCAGGAGGACTGCTCTGCTGTCCGTCGTACAGAGTCTGGGCTCTCCTCGTCGTCCTATTTACACCAAGAACACAGCAAACATACAATACAATACTTATGTTAAGTACATTCATACCATACTCCACACAACTGTACAACAATTCAGATAACCCCATGTCCTGTCAATTATCATATCACTTTTGCACTCTTTTCCTTATGACCTTGTTTATAGCTGAGATATAGTTTTATTACTGTATTGCTATTTTAATTTTTACTTGTACATATACATTCACTGCATATTTCTCTGATCTGGCCAAGATTTTAAAACTTATATCAGGTTATTCATCTTGTTTTCAGATTTTTTTTATCTACTTGTTCTGAGAGTGCTTAATTCTAGTCTAGAGGGAGTTTATTTTAAGAAAACTTGTCCAGTAATATTATCTTGCTGCATGGACAGATAATTTCTCTACTTTTAAATTTCTGATAGGAGTGTTTATACAGAGATAAGATGAGAAAGAGTATTTATATAAGAGTATATATAACGATTTTGAGAAACTATATTCTGGTACAGTTACTCTTTAATTTGTTGGAATACATTATAGTATTTGATTGTGTAATTTATGCTACAACCTGCACATTATCAGGGAAAACACAGCTTTGGTGGTGAGTGCATGTGTGATTTTTCCATCATTTCCAATTAGAAATAGTCCAGACTACATGAACAGGTAAGTGTTATTAAGCATTTTAAATCTTAATTCTTTGGTTTATGACAGAACCAAAGATTTGTCAAGGTATTTTAAAAGGAAAGTAGCATATTCACAGTTCTTTTCGCCTCCACAAAATATTGCAATTCATATACCGAACAATGAGATGCATACTGTGTAAATATCATACAGATATTGTTACATCCCAATAAACTAATGCAGTCTTCTGGCACATTCAAGTGTTTTGGTTTGGCTGAGTTAAACGTGACAAAAAAATGATTTATTTTATTTATTTTTTTTTTTTGTGATGATGGCCTGTAAACAGCTGCTTACTGACCCAAATGACCACTAATGACAACTGCGTATTTACTGTAATGACAAACCATAAAATAATGATTTAAGTGGCTGGAGCAGAGGTCAGGTCGTTAAACCCGGCAATGCTTTGTAAGTGTGTCAGGGCCACACTGGCACAGAGGCTGCCCATGGGACAAACAATACAGTCTGCTCATTGCAAAAAGCTTATTTTGTAAACACGACTCTGCAGGATCTATCACAAGTGTATACAACAACTGACAGCACAAGTACAGACACTATTTACTGTTCAAATTATTACTGCAACATCTTTTTTAAGACTGCACAGTATATCTAAATCAAATTGAAATCAGAATTTGAGTTGGAGCAATTATTAAATCACAAAGGCTGCATTTTTAGATAATAGAATGTTCTCTGGAAAGAATAAAATATCCAGACTCAAACGCAGGTGTTAAGTGAACCATTTCTTAATTCTTCATTTAAAAGTAATAATAATAATAATAATAATAATACATTTTATTTCAAGGCGCCTTTCTAGACACTCAAGGACACCGCACAAAGACAAACAATTAAAAACAGTTAAAAACAGTTAAAAACAGTTAAAAACAGGCAGTATATACAAAATAAAACTAAGAGAATGGACAAAGCAATACAAGTAAAATGAAACAGTCAGCAGGGAGAGAATGATTAAGTGGGGTAAGATATTTTGAAAAGATGGGTCTTGAGTCTGGATTTAAAAATTGGTAGTGATTGAATGTTCCGGAGGTCTGGGGGGAGTGAGTTCCATAGATGGGGAGAAGAGCGGCTGAAGGCCCTGCTCCCCATGGTGCTGAGACGAGCGGGAGGGACTGTGAGGTGGATGGAGGAGGAGGACCTGAGTGAGCGGGTGTGTGTGGTGACATGAAGGAGTTCTGTGAGGTAAGTTGGAGCCAGGTTATGGATGGACTTGAATGTGAGGAGTAGGATTTTGAACTGAATACGATAATGAATGGGGAGCCAGTGAAGCTGCTGCAGGACCGGGGTGATGTGGTGAATAGAGGGAGTTCTGGTGATGATCCGGGCAGCAGAGTTTTGCAGAAGTTGTAGCTTATGAATAGTTTTTTGGGGGAGACCATACAGGAGGGAATTGCAGTAATCAAGACGTGAGGTGACCAGGCTATTGACAAGAATGGCGGCTGTGTGAGGGGTGAGTGAAGGACGGAGACGGTTGATATTTCTGAGGTGGAAGTAGGCTGTGCGTGTGATATTGTTGATGTGTGACTGGAATGAAAGAGTGCTGTCCAAGATGACACCCAGGCTCTTTACCTGAGGGGAGGGAGAAATGGAGGAGTTATCTACAGTGACTGAAAGGCTGTCTATTTTGTTTAGTGTAGATTTGGTGCCAATGAGTAGGACTTCAGTTGCATTGCTGTTTAGTTTTAGAAAGTTGGAGGAGAACCAGGATTTGATTTCCTGAAGACAGTGGGTGAGGGAGGAGGGTGGGAGGATGTTGGATGGTTTGGAGGAGATATAGAGCTGGGTGTCATCTGCATAACAGTGGAAGTGTATGTTGTGTTTTCTGAAAATGTGACCAAGAGGAAGGAGGTAGATAATGAATAGGAGGGGGCCAAGGACTGAAAAAAAAGTGGAAAAGTGGTAAATGGCACAAGATTTTTTAAATTTCTATTGCAATCTGCTATTATACAGCTCTGGAAAAAAATAAGAGACCACTGCAAAATTATCAGGAATATTAAAAGGAATATTTTTCTTTGAGCCTATAAACTACTGACAACATTTCCCCCCAATTCCAAATAAAATATCATCGTTTAGAGCATTTATTAGCAGAAAATAACAAATGGTCAAAATTACAAAAAAGAAACATGTTTTCAGACCTCAAACAATGCAAAGAAACAAGATCAAATTCATTTTAAAACAACATAATACAATGTTTACACTTAAGAAGAGTTCAGAAATCAATTTTTGGTGCAATAACCCTTATTTTTAATCACAGCTTTCATGTGTCTTGGCATGCTCTCCACAAGTCTTTCACATTGTTCTTGGGTGACTTTATTCCACTCCTGGTGCAAGAACTGAAGTAGCTCAGCTTTGTGTTTGTGTTGGAATTCAACAGATGCTGGAATGGAATGGCTGTAATACATGTAGAGATGCTGATTTCAGAAAAAAATGCAGTGGTCTCTTATTTTTTTTCCAGAGCTGTACACAAATTAATACCCCTGAATGTGGCATCTTCATAAAAAACTTAACTTATATTATATTATTATATCAAATTTAGAGTTGATAAAATTATTTATTTAAAACATAACAGAGTAAGGCATTTACAGCTAGATGCCTGGAATTAATGTAAATGTAATGACTGATCAGGAAACCTTTTCTTAGAGAGTCAGGACAGAGTCAGGACAGAGTCAGGACAGAGTCAGGACAGAGTCAGGACAGAGTCAGGACAGAGTCAGGATTCAGGTTCTCTCTCTCTGTGAAAGTTCTTTTTTGGGTTACCATAATTGATCAAAAATCTGTAATTTTTATTCAATTATGTAATTACAAATGCTGACGTTGCACTTGTGTTAATATTCACCCACAAACCTGCTGTCTCATGTGGACAAGTCTGAACAAGCCTGTACAGGGACTTCCTCTTTTACAAACAGATCTGGTTCCTGATTCTATTTGTTGGGCTTCAGCGTCATGAGCAAACAAAGCATGATGCCGCCCGGTGCATGAAGGCATTTACACAGCAGCCCACGAAAAAGGATATATTTAGAGTCATCTTTGCAGATTAGTCATGGGGAGTTTTGGCTTCAAATCTTTTAGGATTGGTTCATTTCGAAGAGCCGTTCAAAAGACTGGCTCTTTTACTATTTATTTATATGAGAGAATCAAATGTAAGAACTCTTTTTAACAAGATAGAAATGGCCAAAGCTAAGAAATGGTTCAAACTGAAAGTGTGAGTGTGTTTACCAATTGGAAATGACGCATAATCTGCACTGCACTGTGTAATTTTCTCTTGGAGGGTCGGTTGTCTCCATGGAGATGATGGAGCTTTGTCCAGAATGCTATACAGTATTGCATTAAACATATTTATCTCCATGTAGACAAAAAAGTGACATCTCTAAGCCAAGTTACATGCAAGATCTGTGGAGAGGTGACCCTGCTCATGATTTTTTAAAGGAATAAAAACACTGGTAGTCAAGTAAATGCAAGATAAAAAAAAAAAAAGTTCAGAGCTACTGTGGAACATTTCAAACAAAGCAATCAAATCCCTAAAGGGGGGAAAAAAAAAAAAAAAAAAAATCACATGGCAGACCCTCTACCAAGAAAGTTACACAATGAGCCTTTAAACTATTATTATTATGCTTTTATTATGATGTTTTTTATTATTATTATTATTTGGTTTTTTATTTTGTGTTTTTTTTTTTTTGTGCACAAAGCTCTCACTGGGGTTGCCTACTGTTTCTGTGCTAATCCGTGTGTTGCTTCAGGGTTAATCAGTAAAAAAATGCACAAAAACTTGAAAAAAAAAGATTTTTTTTTAACTTTTAATTGAGATCCGATTCAAACTGTTCACATTAAAAAGGTGCACTGTAACTTCTGCTACTTGCTTGCCTTCATGGAGATGTTTTATCTTTGCCTAGAGTGTTCCACAATAGGGCATTAAACACATCTCCCTTTCATTTGTTAAATTACAGGTGTTTTATATCTCAAAAACACCTTAAAAAAACATGAATTCCTACCATGTGCAGGCTTGTTCTTCCACAGATCTGACCATTAACCTGCCTCCATTGTGATTACCAAGTGCATTTCCATACTGTAGAATAATAAAGGCAAAACAGTAATATCTCCATGGAGACAAGTAGGCTGTGGAAAAGCTACACAGTGCACCTTTAAGGAACCATTCAAAAGAGCTGACTTGTTCACGGCCATCACATCACCACAGCACATATTAGGTTATAGTGTGGAATTTGTGCCATCAGCTAAGTGCTCTGGGCTCCCACGGGGCTGGCCTTCTACACACAACACATAATGGATAAAAATGTATTGCCTAGAGGTGGTACATTGGTGAGAAAGAAAGTCTCTGCTGCACAGACACTGGATCAGGTCAGAGATTAAATGACCCATATTAGGCTATTTCCTGAACTACTAGTATGTTCACTGCAAAAAAGCTTGTCCAAAATTTAAGATATAAACACTTAAATCTATAAGAAAATGACTTAAAAGCTGTGAAATTATCTATCCGTGCAGCAAGATAATTTTACCTGACAAGTTTTCTTAAAATATACTACCTCTAGACTACAATTAAGCAGTTTCAGAACTAGTAAGTAGGTAATAAATCTGAAAACAAGATTAATAACCTGACAGGAGTTTTAAAATCTTGGCCAGATCAGAGAATTTGCAGCGTTATAATAAACCACCTGGAGTTGTGTTTTGTTTCATTCACACGTTTCATACACAAACCCTGCATATTTCAAACTGAAAAATACTGTTTCACTCAGTTTTCACCTAATACAGGAAGTGCTCCACTGTGTTTTTAAACTCCATACACATTGACTAGTATTATTTCGTTGATTTCAGTCCTGGAATTGCCAATCGCTATTAAACTAAAAGTAAAAGGTAGCTGATAACTTGAAAAATACAGCTTCATGACATCACAAGTTGGAATAGAGCGTTTTGAGCTTTGGAGATATAGACAGACTATTAACACTGGTCTACAAATCTTTGGACTTGATTTGCTTCCGAGATAAAAGTAGCTAAATCTCATTTATACTGATAAGATGAACTGAAAATCAATTGATAACTGTGCTGGTTAGCTAATGTATTCAAGATTTGTAATGATAGAATCATAATATTATATTATATATATTGATATATGTTAAAACTGTAGACATATTAAAATGAATGTATTGGAATGTGCAGACAGGCTTTCAGATAGTGGTTGCTTGTAGACACACTGTACCTTCAGATAAACTACCATTTTTGCCTTATTTTGCATAAATGTCCTATTTTCACCCAATACTATATCTTGGAAACTATAGCCAACTTACTTTTTCTTTATTAGTGACCTAAACCATAAAAAAATTTCACTACTTTTGTTCCAGAAGCATTTTGCTTGTAGACCAGTGTAATAAAGGATCACTCAAACATGTGTGAATGACTCCTGGCAAGTTTCTGAGGAGGCAATAACATGGCTTAAAGCTCACAAGAGTCACTTTTGCATAATATCGAACCTTTAACATATAATGAGAAGCCTTTACACACAACTAGTGAAATATGGTAATAATTTACACAGAAATTCTCACACAACAACAACAAAAGCGGATGTGCTATGAAAAATGACACAGGAAAGAAATGTAGTCGTTTTAAAATAAAGACATGCTGGCTCTGTTGTCTCGAGGGCGTAGTGAGCTTCTGCCTGGAGGTGGAATGTTACATTGACACTACACTAGCAACGCCCCAAGCTAGTTTGCAACCACAGCAATATCAGGTTTTAAATGGTTCACGCAATACAGGAAACCTTAAATTTAGCGTAATCGTAGTGAAAGTAAACTCTCCCTGCAGTCTCAGTTTCTCACAAAGCAACTCTATAATGTCAATGAGATGTGTGGGAAGGTTAAACAGAAAAAAAAATGTGTAAAACTGTCATTTATTTGTAAATAGTTCCTGTATGTAACCCAAAAAAGAAGGTCAGAGTCTCAAAATAAGTACTGATGAAGTCATCCCATAGCTTCACATATGGCATTTGTGATAAGACGTTCTAGTGATCTAGTCATTTGATAACAATGTGGAGACGCCTAAGCTGGACATCATGTGCAGACAGAAATTTTCAGCTATGCACCCATGACAGTGGCCACTCATCCATGGGTTACAGAATTAGAAGCACTGTCACAGTGATTGACAATTTAAAACTAAATATTTTAAATATTGAAAGTGGTCAAAGTCATCACAGATATACCTTTTTTTTGTTTAGGTAATAGAATGTGGCGCTTTGTGTTACAATTTTGTATGAAAAGCGCCTTATAAATATTGTTTGATTGATTGATTGATTGATTGAATGTTCTCTAAAAGAATAAAATGCAGGTGGCATACAAATACAGTTAAATTAAACTAACAATTTTTGGGATAAAAAAGCTTTTAGAATAGATCCTACTCATGGGTAATGTGTACTCATGTGTAATTTCATTTATTGGCTTAAATGGCACACAATAATTTCTTAAACAAGTTTGTACTTGGAGTGAGGAATTTCTCTTGCAATCTGTTATATTTTATTTCTTGAAATGAATACCCCTGAATATTACACCTTAATAAAAGTATTAACTTACATTATTACATCAAATTTAGAGTCGATATAATTATTTAAACAATAAGAAAGTAAGACATTTATAGCTAAATGTCTGTCAATAATCTAAATATAATGATCATGATTAATCCTGTTCTTGTAAAATCTTCTTAGATACACAGAGTAAGTAACCATGGTAACAGTGTCAGGATTCAGGTTATCTCTGTGACACCAAGGTATTTTCTGGGTTTTCATACTCAAGTGTTTGGACTAAATATACTTTTTTACTAAATATGTATTTGGTTTAGTTTGAAAATGGTAATTGACCAAAAATCTGTAATTATAAAGGCTGACGCTGCACTTGTGTTTACACCCGCCAACAAGTCAGTCTGAATTTAAGTGTGTACATGGACTTTTCAGCTATGCACCCGTGACAGTGGCCACTCATCCATGGGTCTCAGAAATAGGCGTGTTGCCATAGCGATTGACAATTTAAAACAAAATATTATAACTTCTGAAACGGGTAAAAGTCATCACAAATATTTTTTTTTTGTTTAGATAATAGAATGTTCTCTGCAAAGAAATACATATCCAGAATAAAATGCAGGTGGGATACAAATACAGTTAAATTAAACTCATAATTTTTGGGATAAAAAAGCTTTTAGAATAGATCCTACTCATGTGTAATGTGTACTCATGTGTAATTTCATTTAGTGGCTTAAATGGCACACAATAATTTTGGCAATTCTTAAACAAGTTTGTACTTGGAGGGAGGAATTTCTTTTGCAATCTGTTATATTTTATTTCTTGAAATGAATACCCCTGAATATTACACCTTAATAAAAGTATTAACTTACATTATTACATCAAATTTAGAGTTGATATATTTAATAAACTATAAGAAAGATATTTACAGCTAAATGTCTGTAAATAATGTAAATATAATGATTGATATAATGATATAATGATCATGATTAATCCTGTTGCTGTAAAAACTGTTCTTAGGTATGAAGAGTGAGTTACCATGGTAACAGTGTCAGGATTCAGGTTATCTCTGGGACACTAAGGTATTTTCTGGGTTTTCATACTCAAGTGTTTGGACTAAATATACTTTTTCACTAAATATGTATTTGGGAAAGTTAGTTTGAAAACTGTAATTGACCAAAAATCTGTAATTATAAAGGCCGACGCTGCACTTCTGTTTACACCCACCATCAAACCTGCTGTCACATGTTGTGGGACAAGTCTGGAAAAAGTCTCACAATTAGGAGCGTTGCCACAGCGATTGACAATTTAAAACAAAATTGTCAATCACTATGGCAACTGGTAAAAGTCAAAGTCATCAAAATGTCACATTACACCAGGGCACTGAAACCAATCAATCGAAAAGATAAATGGCCAAAAAACACTACCGCAAACTTATGTTGTTCAATTACTCATCAAAAACACAACAGGAGTTTAGTTTTGCTTCATTTGCACATGTTTAACACACAAACCCCAAACCCTGCATATTTAGGCGTAACTGAAAACAATCTGTACCACCTTGTGATGTCATGTGGTACAGTAATCCCTCGCTCTATCGCGTTCACTGTTCGCAGCCTCGCTGTTTCGTGTTTTTTTTTTTTTTTTTTTAAATAGTGTAACATTGTGTTCTGCGTCCTGATTGGCTAAGAGACTAGACCAGGACTAAACATGGATTAAACCAGGTTTATACCAAAACTAAACCAGGTCTAGACCAGGTCCAAACCAGGTCTAAACCTGGACTGGACCTGGACTAAACCAGGACTGGACCAGGTCTAGACCTGGACTAAACCGGGATTAAACCACCACGTGCCGCTCTTTGCTGGTTTTGTGCGGCTGGTTTGTGGCTCGGGCTGAGAGTACGCAGTTTGGGCGCCGCGGTTCGATCTCGTGCTCGCACCCCCGGTGTACGCGCGGCTTTGCACCGGTGGTGCACGTGTCGCGCATCGCGTCCCGGGACGTGACAGTGCCGTTGAATGAGCGCGGTGCACCCTGCCCACGACTAGACCAGGTCTAAACCAGAATTGCGGCTCTTTGCCTTGTTTCGTGACCACGGGTGCGTGTCACAAAAGTTTGAGTGTTTAAATAAGAAAGAAATGTGAGAAAATGTTCATTCCAGTCTGAGAAAATTGTATAATGTGTGTGGTGAGGCATTTACAGCCTTAAAACATGTAGAATAATTGTAAAATATAAAGTTGTCCTATTTCACGGATTTCACGTATTGCTGGTTATTTCTGGAACCTAACCCCCACGATAAACGAGGGATTACTGTAATACGGGAAGAGCTCCACTGTTCTTCATTTGGAGAACTGCAGCCCTGGAATCAGCAATCTCAACTAAACTAAAAGGTAAAAGGTAAAAGGTAGCTGTTCACTTGTAAACTGCATGACATCACAAGGTGGAACCGAGCATTTTGAGCTTTGGAGATGTAGACAGACTAATAATTAGCATTACTCAAACATGTGAGTGAAACAAAACAAAACTCCGGGCATGTCTTTGATGAGATAATGTGGTTTAATATAGGACCTTTAACAACTGCTGCAGCTGTAGATTTGTGGGTATCATAGTTTTGTTTTTTGTTTTTTTTTATCTTTACTGTTCCTTTTATTCATGCTCTATGCACAGATTGAAGACCAGATAATTACCCCATGTTTACCCCACCGTTAAACTCACTGACCTGTCAATAAACTGATCGATGATGACAATGTCTCCAGGCTGGATTTCCTCTCTCAGTGAACCACAGGCAGTCGTCACCAACAGATGTGTGCAGCCTTCATCTTTCAGCGCCCAGATATTGGCGCGGTAGTTTACATTGGTGGGCATTATGGTGTGCTGTCTTCCATGTCTAGATTTAAATGACAAGAAACATTTCAAGGCTTTTTGTTTAAAGATAAAAAAAGAGAAAAAAGGCTGATAGATGATAGGCTGTAAGCATTTTTCTATAAACAAAATACAATACTTCCCTTAACTCCATGTTAGCAGTAATTATTTCCATATATTTGATTTTTATTACATCCTTCTTATCTGATCCTAATATTTAATCAGTCTGAAACCTTCTGTCTTCTGTCCTGTCAATCAATATTTCATCTTTGCACAGTTTTATAGCTGATATATATTTGTATTCCAACAGATGTGTGCAGACTTCATCTTTCAGTGCCCAGATATTGGCCTGGTAGTTTACATTTTTGCGCATTATGGCGTGTTTCAAGGCTTTTTGTTTTTGGATTGGCTCAACATGATCAGAATTTTAAAAGAAATTACAGCACAAAAAAACCTCAAACTAAAAAACTATTCATTCATTCATTCATGAATGAATGAATGAATGAATGAATGAATGAATAAAAAATTATTTAGAACATAATTAATCCACAAGGGAAATTATTTGGACACAGTAGCTTACACATTACAATATAGTAAAACTATGAATGAATGAATATTAATACGAAATTCAAGTAGCTAAATAAGAAAAAAAATTATAAAAATATGGAAATATAGTAGTATATCGTAAGGTGAAAACAGTGTAAAGACTGTATAAAAGATTGTCTATTACATGAGGGTGGTTTATTTCACTTCACTTCATGTCAGCTGTAATTATTTATGTATATTTGATTTTTGTAATACATCTCTCTGATCTGATCCTAATATTTAAATCAAAAAACCTACAGCTCTGGAAAAAAATCAGAGACCATTGTTATTTCTGCAAATAAATGCTCTAAACGATAATATTTTTATTTGGAATTTAGGGGAAATGTTGTCAGTAGTTTATAGACTCAAACAAAAATGTTCCTTTTGCCCAAACACATACCTGTAAGTAGTAAAATCAGAAAAACTGATCATTTTGCGGTGGTCTCTTATTTTTTTTCCCAGTGCTGTATTTGCATTTTCTACTAGTAACAACTGTCCACTAGATGGCGTAAAACGTACGTAAACAAGTGTCTTACCTTGACAGGAGAACACATTCAACATTCTTGATCTTTCCCAGAATAAGAGCGTCTGATGGCTGTCGAAAAGGTTAAATAACACAATGATACTGTAAAAGCATTGAGGAAAAATGAAATAAAATAATCTAAAAACAGACCTTTCCATAGGGAGTGTCCACGTATCTCTCAGTGCGTCCCTCCAAGATATCTGGATCATCTAGACCAGAGCCTCCGATAATCCCAATCTGCAGAATACACAATACATTCAATAGTAAGAAATGTAAAAGGTGCACTGCGTAACATTTCTTCTTGCTTGTCTCCATGGAAAAGTTATTGCTTTGTCTAGAATCTTCCACAGTGTTGATCAAGCGTATCGATCATCAAGGAGACAAGCAGGTTACAGCACTACCCTACATTAGGATTCAGATCCGTGGAGGATTTATTGTATTTTTTGTTTATTTTTCGGCTGTTTCTATGGATACATCATTGCTCTGCCTGGAATGTTCCACAGTATGACATTAAACAGCTCTACTTTACATTTATTAAACTACAGGTGGTTTTACAGCTCAAAAACACATAGAAAAACAGACATTCTGACTGAGCAGGGTTGCCTCTGCACAGATCTGACCTCTAACTTCGTCTGGTTTAGTCTCCATAAAGATAGAAAGGTTTAATTCCATACTGTGAAACATTCCAGACAAAGCAATAACATCTCCATGGAGACAAATAGGTAGCAAAAGATTGTAAAACAAAATTATTCCCCAAAATAAGTGACCTAAATGTTTAATAAACGGTATTATACGGATGTAAATACTACAATAAGCTACAACAGCACAAAAGCTCTGCTCACATTTGCCTTAAAGGACCTCCGCCTATTTCAAATACTAACAGTACAAATAGTGTACTACAAGTAACCCATTCATTCGCATCCTGCTCAGAAATCTCATACAATACAGTCTGGAAATGTTCTGCTACCACAAAACTGTAACAGGGTATTTACGATTAAGGACTGTTTAAAAATACAGATCTGGAAAAAAAAAATAAGAGACCACTAAATTTTTTTCTGAAATCAGCATCTCTACATGTATTACAGCCATTCCATTCCAGCGTCTCTGTTGAATTCCAACACAAACACAAAGCTGAGCTACTTCAGTTCTTGCACCAGGAGTGGAATCAAGTCACCCAAGAACAATGTGAAAGACTTGTGGAGAGCATGCCAAGACGCATGAAAGCTGTGATTAAAAATAAGGCTTATTGCGCCAAATATTGATTTCTGAACTCTTCTTAAGTGTAAACATTAGTATTATGTTATTTTAAAATGAATTTGATCTTGTTTCTTTGCATTGTTTGAGGTCTGAAAACATGTATCTTTTTTGTTATTTTGACCATTTGTCATTTTCTGCAAATAAATGCTCTAAACCATAATATTTTTATTTGGAATAGGTGAAAACAGTGTAAAGACTGTATAAAAGATTGTCTATTACATGAGGGTGGTTTATTTCACTTCACTTCATGTCAGCTGTAATTATTTATGTACATTTGATTTTTGTAATACATCTGATCTGATCCTAATATTTAAATCAAAAAACCTACAGCTCTGGAAAAAAAAATCAGAGACCATTGTTATTTCTGCAAATAAATGCTCTAAACGATCATATTTTTATTTGGAATTTAGGGGAAATGTTGTCAGTAGTTTATAGACGCAAACAAAAATGCTCCTTTTGCCCAAACACATACCTATAAGTAGTAAAATCAGAAAAACGGATCATTTTGCAGTGGTCTCTTATTTTTTTCAGAGCTGTATAATACTGATTTTGATGTAATTTGAGAGCCGTCACGTGAGAGCACATGGGACTGGTTATAAATGGAACTGAAATGAACAATAGTGAAGACAAACTTTAAATCTGCACTGTGCATCTTTCTGGTTGGGGGTCCGTCACTTGCTTGTTTTTATGGATATGTCACTGCTCTGCCTGGAAAGTCCCACAGTATGACATTAAACAGCTCTACCTTACATAGACTTAGACAAACTTGATTGATCCACAAGGGAAATTGTTTTGCGTACAGTAGCTCACACATCAAATATAATATATAACAGAGGGTAACAAAAAATAGATGGAATAGCAACCAAATAACAATAGACCGGTGAGTATTTATCACATTTATTCAGTTACAGGTGGTTTTATTGCTCAAAAACACCTAGAAAATGAAGCAGGGTTGCCTCTCCACAGATCTAACCTGTAACTTGGTCTCAGTGAAGATAGAAAGGTTTAATACCATAGTGTGAAACATTCCAGACAAAACAACAACAACAACATGACCAAGGAGAAAAGCATTTGACGGATCCTCCACCAGAAAAGTTACACAATGCAGCTTTAATTTAGAACAATATAAGTGACAGCGTTGCTAAGAAATAAGATAGGAGATAAGATAAGACTTTACTGATCTCACACAGGAGAAATTCACTTGCCACATTAGCTCCAGTTTGGTGCAAATGAAAGTTAGAAAAAAAAGTGCATACAGACAAGATGAGTGATAATAAGTAAATAATAAAATAGTAGAAAATTGCATGTTTAGACTATATAGTGGAGTTATACAGTGCATTTGAGCCTGCAATTAAAGTAATACCAGACACCACGCTGCAGCCCTCTGAACATGCAGGAAAAATTAAAAATATTACGTAGGGCATGAAAACCACGTGCCAGTCCTTGTGTCTGCTGCAGCATCCGGTGGTGGGGCATGTGTTTATAAGTATTTAGTGACTGCAAACCGTGGACCTATTAAAAATAATATGCTAATCGCCTTTTCACTATTTTAAATGAGGGGGTGACTCAATTACACGTGTGCATTCCGATCTCACTACGCAGCCGTGGACAGGAAACGTAAAAAAAAGTCCCTGCAGTAATTGATCTTACCTTAATGGTTTGAGATGACGCCATGGTCCAAATTGCTTGCTTTTCTTGTTTGAGGGGGGAAAAATATGTATATGTCCATGTTCCGGAAGAAATTCTAGTTTTTAGCATCCGTTACCCACGTGCCAGTGTCTTTCCGTGCTTCTTCTTCTTCAAAATAAAAGCGCAAAGAACAGACCCAAGAACAGCTGTCAAAAATACGATGAATTCAAAAATGTGTCGACATGCTATTAATACTCAAGTTTTGAGCGGGGTCGTGCGTGAGACTGTAATTTCCGAAGGGGGGGTTGCGAGTGAACATTTTTTTCCGAGGGGGGGCGCTTGAATTGCGTGAGAAATGCCGTCGAATTGCGATTGCATTTACACAGAGCCCAGTGTAAATGTTTGTTAAATGTTTGTTGTTATATAAATGAAGTTATTACCTGATGGTTCTCCGTTTTGTCGTTCACTGACAGTTAGGGTGACCATTCGTCCAGTCCGGTTTTAGAGCTGTCTGTCCGGCCGTCTGTCACGTGTCCTCCTTTTTTACATTTTGTCCTCCTTAGGCCTGCTCTGTGCTGTAGGCCTGGTCTGTGCTGTAGGCCTGCTCTGTGCTGTAGGCCTGCTCTGTGCTGTAGGCCTGCTCTGTGCTGTAGGCCTGCTCTGTGCGGACGCTGTAACATAAATTTAGATTAGTTCTTGCTTTGCATTTCGTCTTGCTCTTCTAATCAAAGGCATTTAGGAGGAGCCTGTGTACGCTATACGCGGGGAAGAGTGAGAGTGTGAAAAGGAGGACGTGAGTAGTGAACATCTGCGGGCGCTGGCGTGGTGTCCGCTGCTCCAGTCAAGCACATGGGCTACAGTGCTAAGCTCCGCGTGGTCCGCACACCGGTAAAAGTTTATTGCTAACAGCAGCGGCTGTAATGAAATATGATTGCACTCATCTCGAGACCAAGACCGGTGTCATAGTATTTGACACAAGTCGACTGGTAGATTGACGTATTGGGCACTCCAGTTTTAGACACTATTTTTGATTCACACAGTAATACGGGACAAAGTGCGTCCCTTTTCAGCTCAATACAGGATGCGTAATTTTATTTCTGAATACGGGACGATTCCATTTTTCAAGGGAAGGTTGGCAACCCTAGAGGATGCACCTTTTACACAGAGAATCCCTAACCTTTGTGAAGTGGCTGTTCATAAGAGGATGTGCCAACACAGACAGGAGAGCCAGAGTGGACCTCGGTCTGCCGTACATCTCCACCTTAAAGCCACGGGCCACTCCTTTGAGGACAGTGAGGTACAGGTTAGTACCAAGGGAGTGTGCAGAGTAAGTCTGCTGAGCTTGGCATATCAGGACATACGGTCATGAAGCTCGCATCAACACTACCTACAGGGCAAAACTACCAATGTGTATGCAGACAACTTTTTCACCTCTGTGCCTCTGCTTGTTAAACTGAGTGTGGCATACGCTTTGTTGGCACTGTTTGTCCTGGGCGTGTGCCAAGCCTCAGGTTAGCAGAAGAGAAGGAGCTGAGAAAACAAGAAGAGCAAGCTTTGACTTCAGAGTGTCGGAAGAACACAACATCTGTGCGGTGAGGTGGTATGATAACCAGTCAGTCACACTTCTCTCCACTTTTGATGGCCCAAACCCAGTGGAACAAATCCACCAAGTCCTTCACTGAAGTGAGAAGACCATCAATTGTGAAGATGTACAATAAATTCATGGGTGGGATCGACTTGTTGGATTCCTTCACAGCCAAGTACAAGTTGCACGAGGTGCAAACGGTGGTACATGTACATGTACATCAGTGAAGGCTTCACATCTGTGGAACTCTTTGCCTCTGGAGTTCAAGTCACAGACGGACATTAGACTTTTCTCCACAAAAGTAAAAAAGTGGCTTAAAGAAAATCAGAAATGTGAACACTAAAACTGGATATAGTAGGGACAAGTGGGACCAATGCTTTTAATGCTCTTGTTTTGTTTTTTGTCCTCTATCTGTGTGTTATTTGTGTTGTTTTATGTTTTTAAAAGCCTAACCAGGGACGGGGGCTGCGAATTAGCCTTTGGCTACAAGCCTTATGTACATGTACATCAGTGACCTATATGGTGGCAATGTTTTTAATGTACTGTCCCTGTCAAATAAATAAATAAATACAAATCTTTTGGCACACCATCATCATCGCCGTGATAAATGCTTGGCTGCAATACAAGCGTGACTGCAAGACCCTGCAGATCCCCTACTGCTGCACATTTATTTTTATCTTTACTTTCAATGCACATTCTATTGCACACTACCATTTCACTGCTGTATCTTCCATTGCACATTTTTGATGCACACTGCACATTTTTGGACATCTGTAAATAGGTATTTATTTATTCTTTTGCACTGCTTTCAGATTTTAGATTTTTGTCTTAGTTTTTGTTTTGTTTCGTCTTTATATTGTATTTTGTACACTGTCTTTTTGCACTACTTGGTCAAAGAGAAACGGAATTTTGGGATTCACTGTTGAACACGTAAAGCTGACTTTGATCTTTGGTCTTTTTGATCCCTGTGAAAGAAGTGCTGAACAGGGGATGGTTACAGCTCTCTGCCTCTCTCATTCAAAGAGAGGTAGACCTTCAGTGGATGAGGAAAGATCACCACTAAGTGCTAAAAAGATAGTGTACAACACTCCAAAAGGACAGCATTGGACACTTTCCTCATAAAGATAAAAAAAAAAAAAGAGGCCGGTGCAGGTAAGAGCAGATACACATCCACCTCTTGCATGGAGTGCGATGTCCGCTTGTGCTTCAGAGATGACAAAAACTGCTTTCTTCAGTTTCATATTTGATGATAAGATAAGATAAGATAAGATAAGACTTTATTGATCTCACACAGGAGAAATTTACTCGCCACAGTAGCTCCAGGACAATTGGACAAGAGGGAAAAAAAGTGCATGCAGGCAGGGAGGGGATGAAGTAAGTAATAAATAGTGCAAATAGTAATACGTAATAATAATAATAATAATGGAAAATAGTAATAATGATAAAAGTAACAACAAGCATCAACATGAAAAGGAGGATATTGCACGTCTGGCCTATATGTTAGAATTATACAGTCTGATTGCAGTGGGGATGAAGGATCTGCAGTAGCGCTCCTTCTTGCACTGGGGGTGCCTCAGTCGGCTGCTGAAGGAGCTGCTCAGCTCCTCTACAGTCCGGTGCAGAGGGTGAGAGGTGTCGTCCTTAATGGACATGAATTTGGCCAGTACCCTCCTCTCAGCCACCTCCTCTACACGGTCCAGAGGACAGCCCAGGACAGAGCTGGCCCTCTTAACCAGCTTATTCAGTCTTATTGAGTGACATGATAAAGAGAAGAGTCCTGCAGCACATCATTTAATGTTCTTGTTCATATACAGGATTGTTGTATTAAATATAAGTTTTGAGTTAAAAAAAAAAAGTTCAAAACATTCTCATGTTCACTTAGTGCTGTTCTGTATAAATCATTTTACAATATGTTTTGATTATAGTTGGAGTGAGCAAAAACTAATACAAAGTTGGCTTTTATTAAATGTGAAATTGTAATATTGGCGGCACAAAGTCGGCGGCGCGCTCAAGTGCAGCAGCCCCTCCCCTAGCCACTCCTGGTTAGTGGGGAAACTAAATTTCGAATTCATTCTATGTACATGTACATATGATTGTTTTTCGACAATAAAGCAACTATGACCTATGGTAACCACTGAAGCCCAGTGTTGCAATTTTGCAGCATTTCCACAGATTCCTCACAAAAAAAAAAAAAAGATAAAACAAATTATTTTCTGCATTAGAGGCTTAGGAAAAACATGTTAAATAGTTATATTTTTAGTATAGTAATAATAGAGAAAAAAAAAAAAAAAATCATCCAGGAAATGAATGGTTGAGTTTCAGAGGTTTAAAAAAAAAAGTTAAAAGTTACATTTTGTGGTGGTGGAAATGATAGTGATCCCTAGGGACAGGTGTTTTTTTTATGAAAAATAAATAAAATACTAATATATCTTTCAAGCACATTATATTTTTCATTAAAATAAGGAATTTCTGTGCCATTTGTCAATGAAGTTACTGTTGAATCAAATTTAATTTCAGTCTTATGAGGGACTGAGAGTCCAAAACCTGGCCAAGGGACAAAGGACATATAGCAAAAACACTCAATATAAAACCATATTTTATATAATAAAAATAGTAATTTATCTATCGTACATTTTACAAGTTCGTCTTTGTGCCTAGTAAGTGCAGCATGGATGGATAAAATACCAAACATGTTTTTGTTTTTCTTATTTCTGCCAGGGACACAAATTCTTTGATAGTTGGAGAATCACCCATATACGCTAAATAGATCATGTGGAGTTCAAGAATAGGTTTTGATTGGAAATGAATATTTCAGTGGTCCAATACAAGAATTGTAAAAGATTACTATGGTTAGTGCAGTTTGATAATTTATTACAAATATAACTTTTTATATAAACACACTTTCCCAGTTAACCCAAACTGTGGTTGTTAATGTAAAGCAAAACTTTCCTGCTGATTTTCTTTCTCTCACCACTTTAAAATTGATCAAATAATGCAAATAAAATTGATTTAGAAGGAAGAAAAATGTTTTGGCAGCATAGTTTTGTTTACAGTGGCACATTCCTTACAGTTAAAACATCAATTAAAGCAATTATTAAACCACTCCCCAGTGCATTTGTAAATTACATTACCAGCCCAAAATAAGGTGATGCAACATGTTTGGAATTTAAAAGTCCTGTATTACGCATAATTGACTCTTGCGAGGTTTAAGCCATGTTATAATGTTGTTACCTCATCAGAAACAGACCTGGAGTGTTTTGTTTCATTCACACATTTGAGTCACCCTTTATTATTAGTCTGTCTACATCTTCAAAGCTCAAAATACTCCTTTTACCTTTTGTTCAGTAGTAATAGGAAATTCCATGGCAGAAATCATCCAAATAATTCTAGTAAAGGCGTATCAAGATTACAAAGAAAGTGCTGCTCCACTTTTGTTTGTTCCTGTATTACCACATATCACAAACCAAATGTTTTCCATTTGTGAGTTTGTTTGTGAATGAAAGAAAACACAATTCCAGTTATCTTTTGATGGACACAATATTATACACACATTATACACAGATTAGAAAATACAGTAATGTGGGCTCTTTAAAACAATTATTTAACAATTCAATGCATTTGTAAATTATAGTATTCAGCACTAAAAAATGTGATGTAACATGGAACTTGGAATGGAACTAACTTGGAACTTGAAGACATTTTATTGGCTGACTTTCACATTTTAATGTCAACCCAACAGTGCCTCAGTGTCCAGAGGAGTGGGCTCCGCTGGGTCTGGTGAGGCTTTACTGGGAGAGTCGTTAGTGCTATTGTCCTGAGTCCCATCCACGTAATTATTAGTGCTGTCAGGCGATTAAAACAATTTATCTTAATAAATCTTAATCTTAATTAATTACAGGATTTGTAATTAATTAATCTAATTAATCGTATTTTAATAAATTTTTTAAATGGTGCAGACATGGGACCAAGTCACACATGTGCAAGTCTCAAGTAAGTCTCAAGTCTTCACCTTCAAGTCCCAAGTAAGTCCCAAGTATTTTTTTTCTTGGGCAAGTCAAGTCAAGTCAAGTCACAGGCTATGTCAAGTCAAGTCAAGTCCTGTAATAGGTCAAGTCAAGTCCAAATCAAGTCACCTTTGGCGTATTGTTGTAATTTTAGCTGCAGAATCTGATCTTAATAAAGTGAAAGGCAATATATGAGAAAATGTAAGTAATCATCACTGGCTAATGTGCCCAACCTGTTATCAAATATTTGTATTGTAAATACTCATGTTCAGTAAAATACATCGTAGACTCAAACAAAACAGTGATAATGTAATTATTGGCTATTTATTGGCAAAAGTGATCTGTACATCAAAAAACAATGTTTTGTTGAAAACATGTTTCACATGTTTTCAACATTGTTTCAGCATTGAGTTGAAACCAGTAACAGCTAAAACAAACTTGTATTAAACTTTGTTACACTCCCTAACTCACTCTGTCCCACACACACTTTCTAACACACACACACGCGCGCACACACACACACACAAACACACACACACACACACACACACACACACACACAGAATATCCACAAGTAGCTATCCTTTTACAAAGTAACAATAACAGCTAAAACAAATACTAACTTACAGTACATTAAACTGTCACATTTCTTTGCTCTTTTCTTTGCACATTTCTCTCTCTCACACTTTCTGTCACTCACACTCACACAGTATATCCATAAGTCATTCCCTTTTTATGAGGAAACAAATAATAGGTAAAACAAATAGCTTATTAATATTAAACTTTGTTACATTTCTCCTCTCGCTCTCTCTCTCTCTCTCTCTCTCTCTCTCACACACACACACACACACACATACAATTCATTAATCTATAGTTGATTGACCTTATCGATCGACTTACGATTAATTGATAAGCAGCGTTTTTCACCTGAATTTTAATGTTTCAATAGGGTCTTTAAGAATATAAGCTATAGTAACATAACACTGAGTCAAAAATATAGCATAGTATTATTATATTGTATATTCCTCAATTAAAGCAGACAAATGTATTGATGCTGGATTTTTTTATTTTTTTTTTCAATTTTCTTTTTATAGTGTAACATTTTTTTTATAGTGTAACATTGTGTTCTGCGTCCTGATTGGCTAAGAGACTAGACCAGGACTAAACGTGGACTAAACCAGGTCTAGACCAGAACTAAACCAGGTCTAAACCTAGACTGGACCTGGACTAAACCAGGACTGGACCAGGTCTAGACCTGGACTAAACCGGGATTAAACCACCACAGGGCACTCTTTGCTGATTTCGTGCGGCTGGTTTGTGGCTGGGGCTGAGAGTACGCGGTCCGGGCGCCGCGGATCGTTTTCGTGCTCGCAGTGTACACGCGGCCTCATGCCGGTGGTGGTGCACGTGGTGCACGCGTTGCGTCCCAGGACATGGCAGTCCCGTTGAATGAGCACGAAAACATTATGTGAGCACACAAGTCATTCAAGTCATCGTGTCTCAAATCAAGTCAAGTCCCGAGTCCTAGACTTCCGAGTCAAGTCTCAAGTATTTCATTTTTTGTCGAGTCAAGTCACAAGTCATAAAAACAGCGACTCGAGTCGACTCGAGTCCAAGTCACTAAGTCTCAAGTCCCCATGTCTGCTATTGTGCTCTCCCACAGTGCAAAAAAGGTGTCAAATGTGCGTGAAAATAAATTTACAGTGGTAAAGTGAAGACTGTGGACTTTCCCTTTAAGTCTTTGGCTCGCTCTCTTTCTCTCCGTGCACGTTACCTCCACTGTAACCAAGACAAGACTGAGACCTGCAGAGTGCACCTGTATACCCCCATTCCCCCTCCCACATTACATGACATTCATTCATTCAAAAGCTCATTTACACCATTCCACTATTACATGGCTAATATTTCTGGTGCCAGAATGTAAGCACGTACAGTAGCTTTCATGCAACGTCAATAAATACACTCAACAAAAATATAAACGCAACACTTTTGTTTTTGCTCCCATTTTTCCTGAGATGGACCCAAAGATCCAAAATTCACTCCAGATACACAACACTACCATTTCTCTCAAACATTGTTCACAAATCTGTCCAAATGTGTGACAGCGAGCACCTCTGCCCCGCCGAGACAATCCACCCCACCTCACAGGTGCGCCACATCAAGATGCCGATCCGACATCATGACCAGTGCACAGGTGCGCCCCAGACTGCCCACAATAAAAGGCCACCCCGAAATGTGCATTTTTTTTTTTTTTGCTTTATTGGGGGTCTGGGGACTCAGAACCAGTCAGTATCTGGTGTGACCACCATTTGCCTGATGCAGTGCAACACATCTTCTTCGCATAGAGTTTATCAGATTGTCAATTGTGGCCTGTGGAATGTTGGTCCACTCCTCTTCAAAGGCTGTTATGGACGAAGAACACAGGTGCATTTTATTGATGGCATTTTGAATGCACAGAGATACCGTGATGAGATCCTGAGGCCCATTGTTGTGCCATACATCCATGAACATCACCTCATGTTTCAGCAAGATAATGCACGGCCCCATGTTGCAAGGATCTGTACACAATTCTTGGAAGCTGAAAATGTCCCAATTCTTGCATGGCCAGCATACTCACCGGACATGTCACCCATTGAGCATGTTTGGGATGTGCTTGACCGGCGTATACGACAGCGTGTACCAGCTCCCACTAATATCCAGCAACTTCGCACAGCCATTGAAGAGGAGTGGACCAACATTCCACAGGCCACAATTGACAATCTGATAAACTCTATGCGAAGAAGATGTGTTGCACTGCATGAGGCAAATGGTGGTCACACCAGATACTGACTGGTTCTGAGTCCCCAGACCCCCAATAAAGCACAAAAAATGCACATTTCGGGGTGGCCTTTTATTGTGGGCAGTCTGGGGTGCACCTGTGCACTGGTCATGATGTCGGATCGGCATCTTGATGTGGCACACCTGTGAGGTGGGGTGGATTGTCTCGGCGGGGCAGAGGTGCTCGCTGTCACACATTTGGACAGATTTGTGAACAATGTTTGAGAGAAATGGTAGTGTTGTGTATCTGGAGTGAATTTTGGATCTTTGGGTCCATCTCAGGAAAAATGGGAGCAAAAACAAAAGTGTTGCGTTTATATTTTTGTTGAGTATAATATACAAAGCTTCAAATATACAGAGAATACAAATAATTGGCCGTGCAATTTATGCAGCAGATAAGGAAACAGGCGCGCGTCTTTTTTTTATTTTTTTATCTTTAGGGCCCGAGCACTGAAGGTGCGTAGGACCCTACTGTTGTTGCTCTGTTTCCGTATTATTCTTGTTCACACTCGCTGGGGCAATTTTGAGCATGTTCCCATGCTTCAAAACAAATGTAACTTTGCACGGGCATCACAAAGTGCGGCCAGTACGACCACAAAAAGACCCGTCCCCCGGTGACCCCCAGGAGCTCGATAGCGCACCCTAGCGCGTTGTCTTTCGGGGCTGGCATACCGTTTAAGATAGGCGCACGAAATTCGGTAGGGACGTGTATCTCAATAAGACGAACAAACGCCTCACAGCAATGTCATGGCCACGCCCAACAGGAAGTGAGATAATTGGGCTTTTGTGTGATTTTGTGGTATTTGACATAGAATGGAATTTGAAACACTTCTCCTACACCGTACCTCAGATGGGCTTAAATTTTGGTGAACATAATCTTAAGACGTTGGAGATGTTAAATTGCGAAGGATTTTCAAATAGGCGGTAATATGACGATACGGTGGATCGATAAATTTAGGTATTTATTGAATGGGAGTTATGAATGGGAGGTATTTATTGCTAGGCAACGCCCTGATCAAAGATCTTTGATCTTTGTACCTTTGATCTGATATAGCTGCAAGCAGCAATGTGGGGCCAAGCACCGAAGGTTCATGTAGGCCTCAGCATGTAGGCCACATGCAGGGTCTGACAGGGTCTGACAGGGTCTAACAGGGTCTGTTCTGACAGGGTCTAACCCTGTCAGAACAGACCCTGTTAGACACATCAAAGACAGATCAACGGTTGCTAGGTGCATTGCTAGGCAATTGACAGCGTGTGCACAACAATTTTTGGAATAAATACACTTTCTTTTCACAATCCACTGCCTCCTCTTTATTTCTATCTTTTCAGCACACTCAGCGCCATCTTATGTTAGGCAGGTGAACTGTAAGAAATGTACAGCAAATGAGCCCCCTAAGGTGTTGCGAAACTCCGCTTCTGGAGATGGTGAATGTGGGAGCTAAGAAGCGCTGTGAAGAGGGGCCAGTGCTCTGCTGCACAGCTGTCATGGAGGTGGTGGTTCTGTGCCACGAAGATGGAATACCTGGGCCCCGAGGTCGCTGCTGGACAGGTCCGAAGAGGCAGAACCAGAGCTCGGGGTTATCGATTCCATGGGCTGCTAGCGGTAGGAGCCTCAATGCCAGCCTCCGAGCGAGGTCCAGCAGGCGGGTCCAGAACCGCCGCACGACAGGACACCGGACGGCCAGATGGAGGCAGTGTTGCCAACTTAGCGACTTTGTCGCTATTTTTAGCTACTTTTTGGACCCCCCTGGCGAGAAAATTAGACAAAAGCGACTAGCGACAAATCTAGCGACTTTTTTTGGTGATCAGAGGCTCCAAGATCGCGGGAGGGGGAAAAAATAATTGCGCCGTTTTCTCTCTTTCCCCGTTCAGAGAAAGAGACAGAGAGACAGAGAGGGGCAGTGGAAGAGAGACACACTCACCAGTCTCTCTCCTCTGCTCCCTCCCATCTCGTCAGATCGTCTCGGAGTCTGGTCATTCCTCTCTCTGTTTCTGTCATTCAGTTTCTGTCGTCACGTGCATATCCCTCTCATTCTTTAGAGCATTTCTTTTTCTCCTCTTGTATTCAATCGCAATGCCACAACCAAAAGTGTATACACAAAAGTACAGACGGGAGTGGGAAAAAGCTAGTTGTACAGCACAGAAAAGTTTAAAAAAGCTAGTTCTTTAACACAAAAAAAAAAATAAAAAATAAAAAGCTATAGTTTGCCCACTATAGCACAAAAAAATAAAAAAAATAAATAAAAAGCTTTAGTTAAACTACAGCACAAAAAAAACACAAAATAAAAAAGCAAGCTATAGATCTTGGACTACAGCTCCAAAAAAATATCTAAAAAATAAAAAACAAATAAAAAAATAAAAAACAAACAAGTATATGTAATAACAACACCAATAAAAGGTTAGTGTCACGGGGTAAGGAAGGCAGTTCCTTCCTGAAGTTGATCATTTCCTGTTCTCTCAGAGTATTAACAGATCTCCCTTCACTTGTTGCTCTCCTCTGAGCTGCTAGTTTTGTCATGATGCGGCGAATGTAACGGTCTTGCCTTTGTGCAGGGTTGGTCGAAGCCTCAAACATGACTCCATTTTGAGGTGTGATTGTCCTCTGCATTTGTCGATTGACCCCTGTGAGAGTAGTGCGGTATCTAAAGCGTACACCCCCAAAAGTCCCAAAAGAGCCATTGTCTGCAGGCTTCAAATCATACTTCTTAAAGTCCTGCTCTGATTTGATACTATGATAGATGGAATTAAAAGGTTGCTTGCATAGTGGGCACTCCGCTTTGTTTTTGGACCACTCATGAATGCAGCAGAAACAGAACTTGTGTAGGCAAACGTCCAAGTATGAAATGTTGTCAAACATGTCCAGACAGATGGGGCACTTGGAGTCTGGAGACACTTCTGTGGACATCTCTCCAGATTTTCTCTTCCCACATTTCTGGTTGTGCTGTAAGGAAATCTTGGTGGCAGACATGATCTGGGAAAATACACGAAAAAGAAAATCTGTCAAAATGAACACAAAATTATTTATGGGATAACGTTAATGATGTGTAGTTCGCCTGAGTGGCCGGCAGTGTCAGTGTGGCACCTTTAAGCCTCTGTTGACAGCTGTGGTAGAGCAGAAGAAGAGCGCGGTGTTATGAAAGGTTTCTTTCTATCTTTGGGCACGAAAACTAGTGTTTTATTCTGAGATTATGAGAGAAAACATCAGATGAAGACGGCGAAAGCCACATAACGATCAACTATTCAACTTTATGGGATAATCAGAGGCAATTTATGAACTTTTATCGCTCGTCCTGTCTAAAAACTATGAAATTGATCTCAGCTAATGTAGCAGCAGCAAGCTAATGACGGCTAACAACAGCCAAGCGTGGTTAAAAATAAAGTAAAGGCGGAATTATAAAGGCCTAACTTTGAGTGGCAATGGACTATAAAAGGCCTGAATCAAACGAACTGTCTACAATGCTACGCTGCTCTCTTCTTTCCTCTAAACTTAGTTGATTGCTTTAAATTTGCTTTTTTTTAGATGTCGCTGCGTTCATGTTATGTTTTCCAGATGTAAAAAAAAAGATCAAAGATCAAACGTTATCGTTACACATCTTAGAGCAGCTTCAAAGATCAAAGTCAGCTTTATTGTCAATTCTGCCATATGTGTTCGACATAGTGAACCGAAATTTCGTGTCTCTGGCCAAGCAGTGCAAAAAGACAGTGTACAAAATACAACATAAAGACAAAACAGAAACTATCTGAGACAAAAATCTAGAATCTAAAAGCAGTGCAGAAGAATAAATAAATACCCATTTACAGATGTCTAAAATGTGCGGTGTGCATCAAAAATGTGCAATGGAAGATGCAGCAGTGAAATGGTGATGTGCAATAGAATGTGCATTAAAAGTAAGGATAAAATAAATGTGCAGATCTCTTTTAGATCTGTTTTATTTTTATTTATACGTCTGCGGTGTTTGCTAATGTGTGCATTCTGTCTCCATGGAGACATGAAAATTCCGTTATACACATACATGGAGAACATCCCCAGCATGGTGTCACAATCAGTACTGTGCATTTATGATCATAGCTTTGGAAAAAAATAAGAGACCACTACATTTTTTCTGAAATCAGCATCTCTACAAAATACTAAATAACTCTGCACCAGCTCCTCTTAAGAACTTCATCAAGTACACATCCACAGTAACAACACGAACCACACGAGCTTCCACCAGCAGCCAATGCAATATACCAAAACTCAAAACAACATTTGCACAATCTTCCTTTTCCTACAGAGCCATTAAAGACTGGAATGATACACCAACTAATCTCATAAATCTAACGGACTATTCCACCTTTTCCACAGTACTGAAAAAGTGGCTGTGGAATAATCAAAACTGCCAGCACACACCACGTTAACCAGCAGGTTATACAGTAGTTAATCCGTTAATACAGCATTGAGATCAAATATAAGAATGATGTTTTTATGTGTTATTGTTATTGTGAATGATATGGTGTGTAAATAGTACATGGATGTGTGTTTTGGGTTAATGTTAGTGGGTGTATATTATGTTTTGCTGTGTTACTGCGTAATGAGATGTGTGTCAAAGTTAAATGTGTGATGCTGTGTGTGTGTATACTGTATGTGTGTTTAAGAGAGAAAATCTTTGATTGCTTTTATTGATATAGACCGTTGTTTTTTATCCATGTAACCAGGGACTGCGGATGGAAATTAGCTTTGTAGCTATACTCTGGTGCAGAACATCTCTGTCTTTGTACATAATGTCTCTGTACATTGTCCCTTCAAATAAAGGCTTAACTAAACTAAACATGTGTTAGAGCCATTCCAGCGTCTGTTGAATTCCAACACAAACACAAAGCTGAGCTACTTCAGTTCTTGCACCAGGAGTGGAATAGTCACCCAAGAACAATGTGAAAGACTTGTGGAGAGCATGCCAAGACGCATGAAAGCTGTGATTAAAAATAAGGGTTATTGCACCAAATATTAATTTGTGAACTCTTCTTAAGTGTAAACATTAGTATTATGTTGTTTTAAAATGAATTTGATCTTGTCTCTTTGCATTGTTTGATGTCTGAAAACGTATCTTTTGTTATTTTGACCATTTGTCATTTTCTGCAAATAAATGCTCTAAACGATAATATTTTTTATTTAGAATTTGGGGGAAATGTTGTCAGTAGTTTATAGACTCAAACAAAAATGTTCCTTTTGCCCAAACACATACCTATAAGTAGTAAAATCAGAAAAATTGATAATTTTGCCGTGGTCTCTTATTTTTTTCCAGAGTTGTAAGTGAAAGAGGTCAAAATAATTTTACTACCTATGCATTATCGGCTGTAAAATAAACATAGATACAAAATATATTAAGCATGAACAAAGGCTAGAACAGCAAGTTTTTGATAAACTTTACAATATTTAATTAATATTCACAATTATTGACAGACACCAGAGAAAGGTATTGACAGTGATCTTCAGTGATGGCCGTGGATCTCAGGGAGAGGTGGAACGACTTCACCGGTCTCCATGATTGTATCACCCTAACGTCATGGAAGATGGGAAAGATGTCAGATAATAAAATAACATTTTTACACGGTTGATTATCATTTTAATATTAAAAAATGGGGACATTTTAGATTAATTTACTTACAGGAAAAAGTTTAGGTTTCAGCTCAACAACGCCATATGTTTTTTGCTGCAGGAGACAAACAACAAATGTGATTAGTTGAGAATACAGAGAGACGACACAAAAGAGTTGCATATAAAGGCCAAAAAATGCTGTGTCCAAAAGTGTCGCAGCATTAGTGCGACACAGCTTTGACTGAGTGCTGTTATTGTGTCCTTTGGCAAGACACCTCACCCACCTTGCCTAGTAGTGAGCTAAACAACTAAAGAAATTTTTGGTCGAATAAAAACAAGCCCTGTCAATTGATTAGTCAACAAAAGCTGCAATCCATGAAAAAATTATGAAAAAAACAACAACTTAGAAACACTGTATTAATATAAAAAAGATAAACTTATGAATCGTGAGTTAAACTTCCTTGCAATACCATTTAACTCACCCAGTCACCAACTTCTGACACTTCACTTGTCTCATAAAAATCTTGCTTAATTGACAAATACAAATTTTGGTGAACTAAGACTCCCTTGACCAATTAATCGACTAAACACCTAAAGGACTACAGCCCTACAGTTGTTGTGACTACAAAAGAAGCTTACTGCCAGTGCCTGAAGCCTAGAAAGTGTTGAGACAATATTATTATTATTATTATTATTATTAAAGGGCCCATATTATGCTATTTTCTATTCTATTTTTCTGATATTTTCTTTCTATGATCTATTTAAGGCTGTTTGCTCATCAAAAACATCTGGAGTTGTGTTTTGTTTCATGCACATGACGGAAAACACTGTTCCATCTTGTGATGTCATGTGGTAATACTCTGCTCTACTCTGTTTTATTTATTTTTTTTAAGTTAAAAGTTACATTTTGTGGTGGTTGATGGAAATGATAGTGATCCCTAGGGACAGGTGTTTTTTTTATGAAAAATAAATAAAATACTAATATATCTTTCAAGCACATTATATTTTTCATTAAAACAAGGAATTTCTGTGCCATTTGTCAGTTAAGTTACTGTTGAATCAAATTTAATTTCAGTCTTATGAGGGACTGAGAATCCAAAACCTGGCCAAGGGACAAAGGACATATAGCAAAAACACTCAATATAAAACCATATTTTATATAATAAAAATAGTAATTTATCTCTCGTACATTTTACAAGTTCGTCTGTGTGTCTAGTAAGTGCAGCATGGATGGATAAAATAACAAACGTGTTTTTGTTTTTCTTATTTCTGCCAGGGACACAAATTCTTTGATAGTTGGAGAATCACCCATATACGCTAAATAGATCATGTGGAGTTCAAGAATAGATTTTGATTGGAAATGAATATTTCAGTGGTCCAATACAAGAATTATAAAAGATTACTATGGTTAGTGCAGTTTGATAATTTATTACAAATATAACTTTTTATATAAACACACTTTCTCAGTTAACCCAAACTGTGGTTGTTAATGTAAAGCAAAACTTTCCTGCTGATTTTCTTTCTCTCACCACTTTAAAATTGATCAAATAATGCAAATAAAATTGATTTAGAAGGAAGAAAAATGTTTTGGCAGCATAGTTTTGTTTACAGTGGCACATTCCTTACAGTTAAAACATCAATTAAAGCAATTATTAAACCACTCCCCAGTGCATTTGTAAATTACATTACCAGCCCAAAATAAGGTGATGCAACATGTTTGGAATTTAAAAGTCCTGTTTTACGCATAATTGACTCTTGCGAGGTTTAAGCCATGTTATAATGTTGTTGCCTCATCAGAAACAGACCTGGAGTGTTTTGTTTCATTCACACATTTGAGTCACCCTTTATTATTAGTCTGTCTACATCTTCAAAGCTCAAAATACTCCTTTTACCTTTTGTTCAGTAGTAATAGGAAATTCCATGGCAGAAATCATCCAAATAATTCTAGTAAAGGCGTATCAAGATTACAAACAAAGTGCTGCTCCACTTTTGTTTGTTCCTGTATTACCACATATCACAAAGTGAAACCAAATGTTTTCCATTTGTGAGTTTGTTTGTGAATGAAAGAAAACACAATTCCAGGTATCTTTTTGATGGACACAACATTATACACAGATTATAAAATACAGCAATATGGGCCCTTTAAAACAATTATTTAACAATTCAATGCATTTGCAAATTATAGTATTCAGCACTAAAAAATGTGATGTAACATGTTTGGAACTTGAAGACATTTTATTGGCTGACTTTCACATTTTAATGTCAACCCAACAGTGCCTCAGTGTCCAGAGGAGTGGGCTCCGCTGGGTCTGGTGAGGCTTTACTGGGAGAGTCATGAGTGCTATTGTCCTGAGTCCCATCCACGTAATTATCACTGTCAATGGTGATGACGTTCGGCGCTCGCTTCTCTTTACGTTCGCTGCTTTTATGTCTTTTGCTTTTCTTCTTGTGCTTCTTTTTCTTCTTACGGTGTCGTCTACTCCTCTCCGGTGACTTTTCGGGACGGTCAAGCTCCACATCGTGACTTTTATCTTTGCTTTTTTTCCTATGTTTTGAGGAACTGCGTTTGGTGGAGTCTTCACAAGGATCCTCCAAGTGCCTGGTTTTGTATTTCCGCTTTCCACCAGGCTTTTCGTGGTGAGATTTCCTTTTCACGGATGGGGATCGGCTACTGGAGTAGGATTTTGAACGCCCTCTGTCATGGCGCCTCTCTCTACTTCGGCTTCTCGACCAGCTGGATCTACCATGGCGACGATCTCTGTCATAATAGTGATGGCTCCCTGAATGACTGCTGTGTGTGTATGTGCTGTGGCCATCCCTCCTTTTGTAGTAAGAGTAATAGTCATCTCTGGTGGAGTTGGAATGACCCCTGTCTCTGCTGTAACTTTCTGGAGTTCTCCGTTCTCTACTTCGTGACCTTCTCTTTGTCCTTTGCTCCCTGTTTTTAGATCTATGTGCGTCTTTGTGTGTCTCTTTGCTTCTCTTTTCAGGTGTGTGCGTCCTCTGACTGGTCTTATGCCTTTCTTTTACATTTGCCCCTTTTTCTGAGATCCTATCGTCAGAAAGACCACTGCTTAGAGATACTGCAGGACTGACACTTGTAAAACGAATGTGTTGAGGCAAACTGGGCCATTCTTTATTGTCTTCATCATCTGAGGAGTCTGAAGAAAGTTGAACAAGCTCTGGAGTCCTTTGTGCAGTGGGTTTGACAAAGCCTACTATTACACAGTCCTCGCTATCGGAGGAAAAGCACTCATTCTGTGGAGTCTCTTCTTTGTGGTTAAGAGGGCTTACAGTTTCCACAGGAGGCTGAATTCCCTGATCTTCTTCCACGCTGCTGTCGGAGTCTGAATCTGGCAGTGAGAGCTGTTCGACCCGGCTGGGCTCTGACTGGGTGGAGTAGGAGGGCCCAGGCGTCTCATCGTCCCACATAGAGTAACTCATGTTGGTGGAGTGGGGGTCTCCTGGAGGGTCCAGCTCTACAGACTGAGCCTCATCCTCTGATAAAGCAATAACAGAGGAGTTTGAGCTGTTTTCATCTGTGGAAGAACGGCCTTGGTAGTCATACACTGCATGCTGGTCATAGGCTTCCATATGAAACGGCGACTTGGCAAAGCTGATGAACTCGTGTAGAAAGTGTTCAGTGCGACCCTGAAGAAACGGCCTAAGCTCCTCTAACATGGCTCCATCTTCCACATCATAGCGAGTGATGCGCGACATGACAATGTGCTGTACGATATTCACCAAAGAGCCATGTGCACCATACAGCACCATCAGTTCTCTTTTTAGCCAAGGCACAAGTCTGTGCAAGCAGGCAGGATTTCTCCTGTAGAACTCAGCAGATGTATCGCGAGATCGGCCACCATCTCGCACGCCCCGAACTCTCACACCTTGACGGTACAGTTCCTTCCTGAAGTTGATCATTTCCTGTTCTCTCAGAGTATTAACAGATCTCCCTTCACTTGTTGCTCTCCTCTGAGCTGCTAGTTTTGTCATGATGCGGCGAATGTAACGGTCTTGCCTTTCTGCAGGGTTGGTCGAAGCCTCAAACATGACTCCATTTTGAGGAGGTGCGATTGTCCTCTGCATTTGTCGATTGACCCCTGTGAGAGTAGTGCGGTATCTAAAGCGTACACCCCCAAAAGTCCCAAAAGAGCCATTATCTGCAGGCTTCAAATCATACTTCTTAAAGTCCTGCTCTGATTTGATACTATGATAGATGGAATTAAAAGGTTGCTTGCATAGTGGGCACTCCGCTTTGTTTTTGGACCACTCATGAATGCAGCGGAAACAGAACTTGTGTAGGCAAACGTCCAAGTATGAAATGTTGTTAAACATGTCCAGACAGATGGGGCACTTGGAGTCTGGAGACACTTCTGTGGACATCTCTCCAGATTTTCTCTTCCCACGTCTCTGGTTGTGCTGTAAGGCAATCTTGATGGCAGACATGATCTGAGAAAATAAATTAATAAAAAAATCTTCCATAATTTCAAGCCTAAATGAATACAAAACTATTTATGGGATAACGTTATATTTGAAAATATAACATGAACGCAACGACGACTAAAAAAACATTTAAAGTAATCAGCTAAGTTTAGAGGAGAGAAGAGAGCAGCGTAGCATTGTAGACAGTTCGTTTGATTCAGGCCTTTTATAGTCCATTGCCACTCAAAGTTAGGCCTTCATAATTCCGCATTTACTTTATTTTTAACCACGCTTGGCTGTTGTTAGCCGTCACTAGCTTGCTGCTGCTACATTAGCTGAGATCAATTTCATAGTTTTTAGACAGGACGAGGGGAAAAAAGTTCATAAATTACCTCTGATTTCCCTATAAAGTTGAATAGTTGATCGTTATGTGGATTCCGCCGTCTTCATCTGATGTTTTCTCTCATAATCTCAGAATAAAACACTAGTTTTCGTGCCCAAAGATAGAAAGAAACCTTTCATAACACCGCGCTCTTCTTCTGCTCTGCCACAGCTGTCAACAGAGGCTTAAAGGTGCCACACTGACACTGCCGGCCACTCAGGCGAACTACACATCTTAATTATTAGGAGCAGCTTCAAAGATCAGAATCAGAATCAGAAAGACTTTTATTGCTATTGTCAAGTGAACACAATTCACAAAACTAGGAACTTGTCTCGGTGATAAGGTGCGAACATAAAACACTAAATAATAACAGTAATAACTAGAGTATAGACACTAAATAATAATCATAACTAAAATATAGCTATAATAAATAGACTAAATAAACTTTGTCCAGTTGACAAATTGAATTTCTCCTTTTATCATGGATTCTACCTGGACGACTGAGGGATTCTTCACGCATAGTAAAAAAATAATAAACAATCCAAATAACAAAAAGGTCCAGATGAGCAGCATCAGAACAGTAGTGCAAACATGACTTAATTAAAGTGACTGGTGATATAAAGTGTCCAGCTTTGTGCAGATGTTATGAATTGTTCATGAGTCCAACAGCAGAGGGAAAGAAACTGCTCTTGTAACGAGAGGTTCTGGTCCCAATGGACCGTAGCCTCCTGCCAGAGGGAAGTGGCTCAAATAGTCCATGTCCAGAGTGAGAAGTGTCAGCTACTATCCAGCCTGCTCGCCCCCGAGTCCTGGAGATGTACAGGTCCTGGATAGATGGAAGGTACAATACGCTGCAGTCTCTGTTTGTCCCTGGCAGTGGCTCCAGCATACCACACAGTGATGGAAGAGGTGAGGATGGACTCAATGATGGCCATGTAGAACTGCACCATCATCTGGACTGGATCCTTAGCTGCCGCAGGAAGTACAACCTCTGCTGGGCCTTCTTGATGAGGGAGTTGATGGTCGGCTCCCACCTGAGGTCCTGTGTGATGCAGGTGCCCAGGAACCGGAAGGTTCAAAGTTAAAAGTCAAAAGTTAAAAGTCAGCTTTATTGTCAATTCTGCCATATGTGTTCGACATACAATGAATCGAAATTTCGTTTCTCTCTGGCCAAGTGCAAAAAGACAGTATACAAAATATAATACAATACAAGGTGTTTATTTATTCTGTTGCACTGCTTTCAGATTTTAGATCTTAGATTCTAGTTTTTAGATTTTTGTCTTAGATAGTTTTTGTTTTGTCTTTATATTGTATTTTGTATACTGTCTTTTTGCACTGCTTGGTCAGAGAGAAGATTCACTGTTGAACACATATGGCAGAAATGACAATAAAACTGACTTTGATCTTTGATAAAGTCAAAACAAAACAGAAACTAAGACAAAAATCTAGAATCTAAAAGCAGTGCAGAAGAATAAATACCCATTTACAGATGTCCAAAATGTGCAGTGTGCATCAAAAATGTGCAATGGAAGATACAGCAGTGAAATGGTGATGTGCAATAGAATGTGCATTAAAAGTAAGGATAAAATAAATGTGCAGATCTCTTTTAGATCGGTTTTATTTATACGTCTGCGGTGTTTGCTAATGTGTCATTCTGTCTCCATGGAGACTGATGAAAATTCCGCTATACACATACATGCAGAACATCCCCAGCATGGTGTCACAATCAGTACTGTGCATTTATGATCATAGCTCTGGGGAAAAAAATAAGATGTTTCTTTGCATTGTTTGAGGTCTGAAAACATCTTTTTTGTTATTTTGACCATTTGTCTGCAAATAAATGCTATAAATCAGTGTTTCCCAACCAGGGGTACAAGTACTCCTAGGGGTACGCGAGCACACTGCCGGGGGTACTCGACAGTGTTGCTACCAGGCGCAGGGGGAGACTTTTTTGAATTTTTTAATTCTAATTTGAGTTAAAGAAAAGAGAGAAATGCCTGAGAATTAAATTTTCAAATTAAGGAGATGAAATAAAATGATTTTCATTTAATAATCCGTTATGTCACATTCTACTTTTGGAGAATTATCAACACGTATGAGTGAGGGGGTACTCGAGGTATGACAAAAAGGCTCAGGAGGTACAGAAGACAAAAAAGGTTGGGAAACACTGCTCTAAACGTTAATATTTTTATTTGGAATTTGGGGGCAATGTTGTCAGTAGTTTATAGACTCAAACAAAAATGTTCCTTTTGCCCTAACACATACCTATAAGTAGTAAAATCAGAAATATTGATCATTTTGCAGTGGTCTCTTTTTTTTTTCCAGAGCTGTAGATGAAAATTAATTTTACTGGCTAAGCATAATCGGCTGCAAGATAAATATAGATACAAAATATAAAGCATGAACAAAGACTAGAACAGCAAGGTTTTGATAAACATTACAATATTTAATTCATATTCACAATTATTAACAGACACCAGAGAAAGGTATTGACAGTGATCTTCAGTGATGGCCGTGGATCTCAGGGAGAGGTGGAACGACTTCACCGGTCTCCATGATTGTATCACCCTAACGTCATGGAAGATGGGAAAGATGTCAGATAATAAAACAATATTATTTTTTACACGGTTGATTACAATTTCAGTATTAAAAAAGGGGAGATTTTAGATAAATTTTTACTTACAGGAAAAAGTTTAGGTTTCAGCTCAACAATACCATATGGCTTTTGCTGCAGGAGACAAACAACAAATGTGATTAGTTGAGAATACAGAGAGATGACACAAAAGAGTTGCATAGATAAAGGCAGAAAAAATGCTGTGTCCAAAAGTGTCGCAGCATTAGTGTGACACAGCTTTGACTGAGTGCTGTTATTGTGTACTTTGGCAAGACACCTCACCCACCTTGCCTAGTAGTGAGCTAAACAACTAAAGAAATTCTTGGTCGAATAAAAACAAGCCCCGTCGATTGATTAGTCAACAAAAGCTGCAATCCATGAAAAAATTATTATGAAAAAGCACCAAGAAACACTGTAATTATATTTAAAGAAAAAATAAACTTATGAATCGTGAGTTAAACTTCCTTGCAATACCATCTAACTCACTCAGTCACCAACTTCTGACACTTCCAATTGTCCCATAAGAATCTTGCTTAATTGACAAATACAAATTTTGGTGAACTAAGACTCCCTTGACCAATTAATCGACTAAACACCTAAAGGACTACAGCCCTACAGTTGTTGTGACTACAAAAGAAGCTTACTGCCAGTGCCTGAAGCCTAGAAAGTGCTGAGACAATATTATTATTATTATTAAAGGGCCCATATTATGCTATTTTCTATCCTATTTTTCTGATATTTTCTTTCTATGATCTATTTAAGGCTGTTTGCTCATCAAAAACATCTGGAGTTGTGTTTTGTTTCATGCACATGACGGAAAACACTCCACCTTGTAATGTCATGTGGTAAAACAAGAAGTGCTCTACTTTGTTTTTAAACTCCATTCACCTTCACAAGAATTATTTGGATGATTTCAGCCCTGGATTTTCCAACATCAGCTGAACAAAAAGTAAAAGATGTAGTTTTAGGCATAGATGTAGACATACTAATAATAGGATCACTCAAACATGTGTGAATGAAACAAAACACAACTCTAGGTATGTTTTGGAGAGGTAATAACATTATATCATGTCTGACATCTTAATAATTGCATAATATAGGCCAATTTACCCCACTTAATTGGCAAATTCACAAGAAAGTGCAAATGAATGTGTGGATCTGACAGCATGTGCGGACGGCGTGCCTGAAGTAACCGAAATCTCAGGAACAAATACAATCCAACTCTGGTGAAATGATGTGTTACTTACACTGAGGTGGTATTTGACATAATAGTGAACAATCCAAGCTGGTATGAGGAGCCGTGTTAAGGTAAAAACCCCTCCTCTGTATGCCTTATAGGTCTGCAACAGATAAAATAATACATACATTAAATCTGATAGACAAAATGTAGAAAAATAAAATAACGCAAACAGCTAACATGACTTGATTTGAAAATGCTGCAGGGATGCTCAAGGTAGATTTAAACAAAGTTATGGATAAGTTTACTACTCAAATGTGAAAATCCATAATATTTTCCCCGATGTCTCCTCGGCTTGTGATAAGTGTCAGTCCTTTGATGCAACACTTTACCACGCATTTGTTTCTTGTCCAAAAGTTGTAGCCTATTGGTCTGGTGTGTTTAATATAATATCACAGATTGTCAAAATGGCATTATTCCCGGAACCCTTGTTAATCATCCTTGGTACATCAGAAGTATTTAATAATCTGACATTACCCCAAAAACAACTAATTTCCTATTGTCTCATTATTGCAAAAAAACTGCTTCTAATGTCATGGAAGGGGCCGTCAGTACCAAGCGCTAAAACGTAGCTACAGGACCTAGCTAATACTTTGCATTTAGAGAGAATTTGATATTTGTTAATGGATAAGTTCATGTCATTTAAGAAAGTATGGCAACCGCTTATTGATTTTCTACAAACTGTATCTATGGGAGAAACATCTCTTATTTTAGATATATGTACCTCCGCATGCTGTTATGTTTGTTTTCAGTTCTGTGTGATTTATGTTTATTATTATTATTATTTTATGTATTTATTTTTCTTTATGTACCAAAAACATTGAGTGCTATTGATCCTGTACAATTTCAGTTGTAAATTCCTTTTGGCTTTTCACTACTAACGGAATCCACATTGGATTATATTTCTTACATTACATTAACTGTGCGTGCAAGGGTACAAATGTGGTCATAATATCATTCTTGTTTTAAAACATTTTTTCACTTCTAATGGAACCACATTGGATTATATTTTTTACATTACATTAACTATACATGCAAAGGTCATATGTGTCATAATATTTTTATTTTTTACTTTTTTTAAGCCTTTTTTCACTACTAATGGAACCACACTGGATTATATTTCTTACATTAACTGTACGTGAAAGGGTAAAAATGTGCCATATCATTCTTTTTATTCTCTATTTTAGATACATGTACCTCCGCATGCTGTTACGTTTGTTTTCAGTTCCGTGTGATTTATGTTTTTTTAATGTATTTATTATTATTTTATGTATTTATTTTTCTTTATATACCAAAAACATTGAGTGCAATTGATCTTGATCCTGTAGTTTCAGTTGTAAATTCCTTTTGGCTCAAAAAAAAGAAAAGAAAAAAAAAAAGTTATAGATAAGTTATGAAGGATTTGATTTTGTAACGATTTTCTTTTCAATCCAAAATTAAATTGTGACTTTGCACAAAGGGACTCACGTAAATCCTCCACAAGCTCTTGGGCTCCAGAAAACCAGCCCAGAACTTGGCGATGGGACCCGGGGGCTTCGCTTGGATTACGGGCTCCCTCGGGCTCAGCTCCTGGTCCTTGAGCCACTGCCTCCGGAGCTTTAGCAGCTGTTCATAGCGCAGTTTCTCATCTGGAGTGTACCCAGACATTTCTTTTTGTCAAAATTCAACCTCCAAGACGGACAATGACACCGTGGAGGACACTTCCGGAGAAATGACCCAAACACCAACTAACGTGAGTGCAGAGAGAGCACGTGGAGCGTCTGTACTGCGCGAAAATCTCACAGCGACACCTCCCGGAACAACGCGTACGTGCAAGGGTCATATGTGTCATAATATCAGTCTTTTTAAACTTTTTAAAAACATGTTTTCACTACTAATAGTACTAATAACACTACTAATGGAACCACACTGGATTATATTTCTTAAATTACATTAACTGTATGTGCAAGGGTCATATGTGTCATAATATCAGTCTTTTTAAACTTTTTAAAAACATGTTTCACTACTAATGGAACCACATTGGATTATATTTCTTAAATTACATTAACTGTACGTGCAAGGGTCATATATGTCATAATATCAGTCTTTTTAAACTTAAAAAAAAAAAACATATTTCTTACATTACATTAACTGTACGTGCAAGGGTCATATGTGTCATAATATCATTCTTTTTAAACTTTTTAAAAAACTTTTTTCACTTCTAATGGAACCACATTGGATTATATTTCTTAAATTACATTAACTGTGCGTGCAAGGGTCATATGTGGCATAATACCATTCTTTTTAAACATATTTTTAAACATATTTCTTACATTACATTAACAGAACGTGCAAGGGTCATATGTGTCATAATATCATTCTTTTTAAACTTTTTAAAAACATTTTTTCACTACTAATAGTACTAATACCACTACTAATGGCATTTCTCACTACTAATAGTACTAATATCACTACTAATGGAACCACACTGGATTATATTTCTTACATTACATTAACTACGTGCAAGGGTCATATGTGTCATAATATCATTCTTTTAAAACATATTTTTAAACGTATTTCTTACATTAACTGTACATGCAAGGGTAAAAATGTGGTCATAATATCATTCTTTTTAAACTTTTTAAAAAACATTAACTGTGTGTGCAAGGGTCAAAAATGTGGCCATAATATCATTATATTTCTTACATTACATTAACTGTACGTGCAATGGTAAAAATGTGGTAATAATATTCTTTTTAAACATTTTTTAAAACATTTTTCCACTACTAATGGAACCACATTGGATTATATTTCTTAAATTACATTAACTATACATGAAAGGGTAAAAATGTGCCATAATATCATTGCTCACATTGCATTAACTGTGTGTGCATTGACTCGATTGATGTTATAATAATAATAATAATAATAATAATAATAATAATAATAACAATAACAATAACAATAATAATAATAATAATAATAAATAAATAAATAAATAAATAAATAAAAAGGGAGTCCAAAAAACTTTTGTTAGGTTAACTTCACATGGATTTAACACTATGACAGTCCATTACAGAGGACGCGTTAAATCATGAATAAAAATAAAACAAAATGTAAATGCTAAGGTGTTCATTTACCTCCAAATAGAAAATCACAAATAAACAAAAAATAAAAATAAAAATAAAATAAAAAATACACTTTTTTCTCCGTGTGCTTTTATTGTGAAATCGAAAGCGGAAGTGCTGCCGTGACGCTGTCCGTCGCTCTGTCCGGTTCCGTCCGTCTGTCACATGTTTTCAAAGATAAAGTTATTACAATTTTAGACCCACGATTAACTTTTTACGTGCAATAGAAATGTCCAGGGCATATTTGTGACATGAGTCTACTACTTTGTTCCGATTTGGGTAATTTTCTATGTTTCTTCTGTCTCCAGTAGTGTTTGCGGTGTTTTTCTCTTGTGTTTATGACAGGTTTGAGGTCAGAGCTGGTTTGTAGCTGCAGTAATAGATAGCCTATGTCATAGCTTATTAGCTTTTTAATCACTAATAAAGCTAAAATGCCTTAAAATGTGAAGGCAGTAGTATAGTTGTAATGATAAGGTTATTACAAGAGTAGTAATAATAATAACATTTGATACGTTTGGTATTTTTTGGGCGTGCAGACATACAAACGAAAGCTATAATAAGAGGAACACATAATAAGAGGAAGTTACAAATAAACCCCTTCTACAAACACAAAGCTAATCTTGTGTCTGTGTGTTTAGAGCAAAGCAAAGCTGCAGTGGACTGTGGATGGAGTCGGAGCCTTCTTCTGTAGTTCCTCCAGAAGCAGGAGGTGTTCAGGTTAATCTGTTTCATCAACATCAGAAAGATGGTCAAATATTTCTGTAGCTACACAGACATCCGCAGTACCTGGGATCAAGTGGTCTCTGCTTTCTGGCAGAGGTACCCCAATCCTTTCAGGTATCTAAAAATGATAATACTGATGAATTTGGTATATGTACATTTTAGAGGATATTGATGATAATGGCATTTTTGGAAGATAATGATGGATTTCAAATCTTTTATTTATGGAAATTAGAATTAATTAATTTTGATTTACATATTTAATGATGAATTGGATAGTGGTTATTTTCAGGAAACACTGTCCATCCATCCATCTTCCGCTTTTCCATTTCTGGGTCGCTGGGGCAGCAGTCTAAGCAGACCTGCCGCCCAGAACATAATGCACAAGCCCCCATGAATCCTCCCGCGGGTGGTGGGTCCACGGGAGGACAAGCGCACATCACAACAGGCCTTGATGTACTTCTGCCATGGGGGCTACACTGTTAATAATGTTGTAGCTAGTGTTGGTCTACTGTAAATATTTTCTTTAAAGGTCCCATGGCATGAAATTTTCACTTGCTGAGGTTTTTGAACGTTAATGTGAGCTCCCCTACCCTGTTTAGGGCCCCCCCCATGGCTAAAAGTTGCGAAATGTCTAAACTGAGCTTTTGCGGTCCTTTTCTGCATTTGAATAAAACAGCTCAAACGGGCGATTCTGAACAAGGCGACTATGTTACGTCACATCGAAAAATGTAGCTCCACCCCCCGTCTGGATGTCTACCCAACGTCTCTGTAAATCACGCCCAGAGAGTTTGGACCGCGAATGAGCTACGCAATGCGAAATGCGTTTTTTTATTTGCCTGGAGGCACGTGCGAGTGTTTCTAGGCTTGGAAGTCCTTTATCTGAGCCTCTGGACCTCTGAAACAGCAGTGGTTTAATTTTCTGTGAAAATGTGTTTTTTTCATTGAAATGCCTCTCCTTTCTTCCTCTGCGCTTAAAATGCGGAATTGGGAGACAGCGCACAGATGCAGCACTAATCCAGGAACCAGCGGCACATTTGCCCCCCCCCACCCACTCCTCTAACCTATCTCTGTCCTTCTCATTTGCATTCAAGCAACAAGGCCCAGAACGAGTTGTTCAGAGAGATCTTTTCTGACTCTGACTGTGTACATGTGTCTTTCTCATGCACTGAGTCTTGATTTTGGAGCAGGATTCATTTACAGTATTAGGGAACCATTAAGGCACCATATAAAAGCATCAAGAAGTACCATGTCATGGGAATGGGTTTTGTACCTGCCCAAGGGCTGCAGATGGAAAGTAGCTTGCAGCTAAATCTGGCACAAAGCTTCTTTTCTCACTGAGATTAAAGGTCCCATGGCATGAAATCTTCCCTTTCTGAGGTTTTTGAACGTTAATGTGAGCTCCCCTACCCTGTTTAGGCCCCCCCCCCCCCATGGTTAAAAGTTGCGAAAGAAAAAAATCAGAGAGAGAATTGTTGATTTTGAGAGAGTGTTGATTTTGAAGAAGGATTCATTTACAGTATTAGGGAACCATTAAGGAGCCATATAAAAGCATCAAGAAGTACCATGTCATGGGATCTTTAATGTTTTCTGTGCACTGTCCTTGTTTTAAATAAATACAAATACTAATGAAATATAAAAAAAAATTCAATAATATGCACAGTGAACTTTGCATCTAATTAAAACGAAGCGTATTCAACCAAATAAACTTTTGTCCAGTTGACAAATTCAGTTTCTCCTTTTGCCGAGTGAATGAATGGTGGAAGGAGCAGGAGGGCAGCATGTCCGGGCAGGGTGTGCCCTGGCTACTAAAAGCATGTGCAGATGAGCTTGTCCTTTCCAACATCTCTTTAGTCAGAGCTTACGCCTGGGGAAAGTCCCGTCTTTCTGGAAAACTTAATGTGTCATCCCTAGACGTCAGAAGAAGACTCCCTTTCCCCAACCTACCTGCATAGAGGATGAAACAGTCACATCGTTTAAGTACTTGGAAATCGTGCTGGACAAACTGGACTGGAGTGAAAACACCAACCTCCAAGAAGAGTCAGACCAGGCTGTACTTCCTGCGTAGGCTGGCATCTTTCAGTGTCTCTACAAACGTATCCATCTACTGTACAAATACTTGTGTAAAATGTAGTTGTCAAACATGCAAAATCCAAGACAAATTTGAGCCATTATTATTATCATATATTTGTACAAAGTCCTTCTTGTGGATTAGCAGTTGACATGTGTTTATTGTATGTTTCAGCACTCATGTCCTGACAGAGGACGTCGTGTATCGGGAGGTGACGTCAGACCACCGTCTCCTCTCCAGGCGTCTCCTGATGAAGACCAATCGTCTTCCTCGCTGGGCGGAACGCTTCTTCCCCTTGGGCATGTCTCGCTCCGTTTACATCGTGGAGGACTCCATTGTGGACCCTGTGAACAGGAGCCTGACCACATACACATGGAACCTGAACCACACCACTCTCATGGTGAGGGCAGCTTCTACACAAGTCGATATAAAATATTTGAGTCCTTTTATGCAAACATCAACTTTTTAGAGCATTTAACCATGTCATAGATAAGATAAGACTATATTGATCTCACAAAGAAAGTTAGAACAAAAAGTGCATGCAGACAAGATAAGTAATAATAATAGTTATTTCTACTCAACATTTACTCAGTTGTATTTACAACTGCTTTGTACTTACTGTGTTTTCTCATTTTGTTTTCTTAATCAGTGATAAACAGTAAAACAGTGATCAGTGAATTTGGCAGTGCTGTGAAGTAAAAGAAATTTAAAAAAAAAGATATTTTTGAAGCGCAAAAACACTGAAGCAGAGTAGTTTGTTTAAAGAGAAGTCTGTGTTGGTGTCGACTGTGGCCTTAGCTCACACACTTGAATCATTAGGATAATTTGAACTCCTGTTTTCCATTAAAGAGTCAGACATACACATTAAGGATGTCAACAATTAATCCATTAACGATTAATTGTCGATTAAGACATTGGTCGAACAAAATGCATTAATTGTAATTAATCGCTAATCGCGGACACGCGCACCCGCGTGGTCACGAAACAAGGCAACCGCGCACCGCACTGCGCCAAGCTCGACTCACAGCCGGCCGCAGGCGCCAACGGCACTGCTCAGCAGCCCCGGTGTAAGCGCGAGGCGAGATCGAACCGATCTCGTGCCGCTGCTGATCCCGCGCGGCTGGCCTGCGGCCCGGGCCCCGAGCCACAAACCAGCCGCACGAAACCAGCAGCGGCACGCAGCGGCCCAATCCTGGTTCAGTCCAGGTCCAGACCCGGTCGAGTCCCGGTCCAGTTCAGGTCCAGTCCAGGTCCAGACCTGGTCCAGACCTGGTTTAGTTCTGGTCTAGATCTGGTCCAGTCCACGTTTAGTCCTGGTCTAGTCTCTTAGCCAATCAGGACAGAACACAATGTTACACTATAAAAAAATGTTACACTATAAAAAAAAATTGGAAGAAAAAAAATCCGCGAACCGCGATAGAGCGAGGGATTACTGTATTTTGTTATTCAGCATCAATACATTTGTCTGCTTTTTACTAAGGAATAATTAATTGAGGAATATACAATATAATAATACTATGATATATTTATGACTCAGTGTTGTGTATACTATAGCTTATATTCTTAAAGACCCTATTGAAACACTAAAATTCAGGTAAAAACGCCGCTTATCAGTTAATCGTTAATCGATCGATAAGGTCAATCAACTATCAATTAATGAATTAATCGATAATTTGCATCTCTAATACACATACATGTTTATTTGCCTATTTTTCTAGTCAGTGGAAGAAAGATGCGTCTTTGTGGACTCAGAGGAGCAACCAGCTGCCACTCAGCTCAAACGGGAAGCCTGGATTTCTTCAAGCATTTACGGCTTCTCCAGACCCATCCAGGTACATTTTTTCAATATTATATTGCAATACATGGACTTGCAATGTTATTATCAATAATAAGTTAATAGGTTGCGGAAGAATAAAGCCGAATCACGCACCACGCTGTGCAACAGGGGAACTCCCTTCCTGGTGCGTAACTGGGATTCCCCTGGCAGCGTGCTGCGTGATTCGGCTTTATTCTTCCGCACTGGAAAATAGTTCCCACCCAAAATCACCAAGGCAAGCTCTCCGTGTTGATTTGCACATTTATTTGCACTCGATATGAATGCGCACTACACAGAAAGTAATTGGGAAACGCATCGAGCAAATTAATTCCTTTTGGCCGAAATCTTTCTCTGGCGACGTTAGACTCCAGTCTAACGCGGAGGAGCAGCAGATACCGCGGCGGTCAGTGGCGACAGACTCGGACAATGGCTGGGTGACCAGGAAAACGCTTTCCACCACTTATTTTAGTCTCTGGACTGTGGGGAGATGCCCAAATTTGACCTGGGGGTGGCATATCCCTTTAAAAGACTGTACTGAATGACCTTAGACTTAGCTTTATTATAAAGATCCACAAGGGAAATGATTTGGACACAGTAGCTCACACATCACAATTAGTGCTGTCACATGATTAGAAAAATTAATCTAATTAATTACAGGATTTGTAATTAATTAATCGCATTTTAAGAGTGTGAGAGAGAGAGAGATTGAGGGAGAGAGAGAGGGATTGTGAGGGAGGGAGTGAACGAGCAAACAAACCCACTTTGCGATTGAGTTCTTTTTATGTGGTCGCTTTGCTCATTCGTTTCTAAATTCTGCGAGCGTGGTTTGGTGGTTTGGTGGTTTGGTGAAGTGCGCTCTATCACTGGTAACAATGGAACTTGTCCGGACGTGTTTATCGTTCAAATGATCCGTCAGGCTGGAGCAGCTTCGGTGATCGGAAAATTCTTTTTGACAAACGCTACAAATCAGTGCGTTCTTGTTGATAGTTCCGTCTTTGTTCTTTTTATAAATAAACTTGCCGTTCAAAGGCCTAAGCAGCGATTTGCTCGCTGCACGCCAAATTTAAAATGCGCACACATTGAATTGCCGCTCATAATTAATTGCGTAAATTTTTATAACACGTTAATTTGCTGTGTAATTAATTAATCTAATTAACACATTAAACTGACAGCCCTAATTACAATATAATATAAGAACAAAGAGCAACAATATAAATGATAATAATAAATTCAAAATAAGTAGAAAAAATAGCAAGAGACTCGTGTCAAATAATGCATAATTATAGAAATATACACCGTATGTAGAAGTAAAAATAAAATATATAGAGAGAAATGTAGTAATGTAGAGGGTATGTTGGCGGCACGGTAGCTGAGTGGGTAGCGCTCTTGCTTCACAGCAAGAAGGTTCCGGGTTCAATCCCTGGGTCGCCCGAGCCTTTCTGTGTGGAGTTTGCATGTTCTCCCTGTGTCTGGGTGGGTTTCCTCCAGGCACTCCGGTTTCCCCCGCCAACCCAAAACATGCACCATAGGTACTCCAGCTTAGGTCCTGACCAAGCTGAAGCAAGAAGATCATGGAGATGGTCCCCGGGCGCCCTAATGTGTGTGCTGCCCACTGCTCCTAATATATGTATATATATATAGGATGGGTTAAAATGCAGAGAAGAATTTCTCCAATGTGAGATCAATAAAGTCACTTCTTCTTCTTCGTAAGGAGAAACAGTGCATAGATTACAAAGTGATTGCTTGACATTTTTCTCCTCTGGCATATTCCAGCGCGACAATGCTCAATAGTGAAAATCAATAGATCGGAACTAAATAGTCTCGTTACCAAAATGTTAATCAGTGTTTTATTGTTTTTGTTGTTTCAGGAATTTGGATTGGCTCGCTTTAAGAGTAACCAGGGAAAGGCCATGAAAGGGCTGGAATATGCACTGTCTAATTTACAAGGTATGTGCTGTTCAGTAGCACCAGAATCACAAAATGGAAAAATGGACAGAAACCAAAATGTTGTTTTACTAGTGCCTCCTCACTATTTCATAGGGCTTATATTATGCAAAATTGACTCTTATGAGTGTTAACCTATGTTTGTATTTTGTTAACTTCTAAAAAATTATACCTAGAGTTATATTTTGTTTGATTCACACATGTTTGAGTCATCCAGTGTTATTAATCTGTCTGCATCTCTAAACCTTGTGATGTCATGAAGTGGTAGTTTTCAAGTGAATTCAGTACAGATTGGCAATTCCAGGGCTGAAATTATCCAAATGTTTCTAGCGAAGGTGTACAGAGTTTGAAAATACAGTGGAGCACGTCCTGTATTACCGCATGACATCACAAGGTGGAGTGTTTTCTGTTTGACAAAATAACTCGGCCTAAATATGCAGGTTTGTGTGATAAGCATGTGTGAATGAAACAAAACACAACTCCACGTATGTTTGTGATGAGGAAATGTTATAACATACAGCTCTGGGAAAAAAATAAGAGACCACTGCAAAATTATCAGTTTTTCTGATTTTACTACTTATTGGTATGTGTTTGGGCAAAAGGAGCATTTTTGTTTGAGTCTATAAATTAGTGACAACATTTCCCCCAAATTCCAAATAAAAATATTATCGTTTAGAGCAGGGGTCTTCAACGTTTTTCAGGCCAGGGGACCCCCAAACAGATGGCGAACTGGGCCAGGGACCCCCTACTATATATACGGCAAAGAATTGTGTTTTATATTAAATTGAGCTTAGTGTCATGTATAAACATGACATTTTAAGACATCAAAGAGGGTGGAGGGACAAGGGAGAAATTGATTGGGGAAAAATGTAAAAATATATTGTTTTTAAAAATATTAAAATATAAAATTATATTATTTTAATGTGAAATCAAAAGATTTCACAACCCCCCTGTTGAAGACCTCTGGTTTAGAGCATTTATCCATCCATCCATCCATTTTCTTCCGCTTATCTGGGGCCGGGTCGCGGGGGCAACAGTCTAAGCAGGGACGCCCAGACCTCCTTCACCCCGGACACTTCCTCCAGCTCCTCCGGGGGGACCCAAGGCGTTCCCAGGCCAGCCGGGAGACATAGTCCCGCCAGCGCGTCCTGGGTCTTCCCCGGGGCCTCCTCCCGGTGGGACATGCCCGGAACTCCTCCCGAGGGAGGCGTCCAGGAGGCATCCGAAACAGATGCCCCAGCCACCTCAGCTGGCTCCTCTCGACGTGGAGAAGCAGCGGCTCTACTCCGAGCTCCTCCCGTGTGAATGAGCTCCTCACCCTATCTCTAAGGGTGCGCCCAGCCACTCTGCGGAGGAAACTCATTTCGGCCGCTTGTATCCGCGATCGTCCTTTCGGTCATTACCCAAAGCTCATGACCATAGGTGAGGGTAGGAACGTAGACTGACCGGTAAATTGAGAGCTTCGCCTTTCGGCTCAGCTCTCTCTTCACCACAACGGTCCGGTACAGCGACCGCATCACTGCCGACGCTGCACCGATCCGCCTGTCAATCTCACGCTCCATCCTCCCCTCACTCGTGAACAAGACCCCGAGATACTTGAACTCCTCCACTTGAGGCAAGGACTCCCCACCCACCCGGAGAGGGCAAGCCACCTTTTTCCGGTCGAGAACCATGGCCTCGGATTTGGAGGAGCTGATCCTCATCCCAGCTGCTTCACACTCGGCTGCAAACCGCCCCAGTGCACATTGGAGGTCCCAGTTCGATGAAGCCATCAGGACAACGTCATCTGCAAACAGCAGAGACGAGATCCTGTGGTTCCCAAACCGGATCCCCTCCGAAATTCTGTCCATAAATATAATGAACAGAACCGGTGACAAAGGGCAGCCCTGGCGGAGTCCAACATGCACCGGAAACAGGTCCGACTTACTACCGGCAATGCGAACACAGCTCCTGCTCCGGTCATACAGGGACCGAACAGCCCTTAGCAAAGGGCCCCGAACCCCCGTACTCCCGGCCGGGGTTTAGAGCATTTATTTGCAGAAAATGACAAATGGTCAAAATAACAAAAAAAGATACATGTTTTCAGACCTCAAACAAAGCAAAGAAACAAGATCAAATTCATTTTAAAACAACATCATACTAATGTTTACACTTAAGAAGAGTTCAGAAATCAATATTTGGTGCAATAACCCTTATTTTTAATCACAGCTTTCATGTGTCTTGGTGTGCTCTCCACAAGTCTTTCACATTGTTCTTGGGTGACTTTATTCCACTCCTGGTGCAAGAACTGAAGTAGCTCAGCTTTGTGTTTGTGTTGGAATTCAACAGACGCTGGAATGGAATGGCTGTAATACATGTAGAGATGCTGATTTCAGAAAAAAATGCAGTGGTCTCTTATTTTTTTCCAGAGCTGTAGATCAGAAAATAACATAATACGAGCCCTTTAATTAAACAAGTGAAATAAAGAGGAAAATCTTCCACATAGAGACTCGAACTCTGGGGATTGTCTGAAGTCCCTGGTGCTCGGGGCTGTAGTTACACTGACTGTACGTGGAGCTGAGGCAGGGGTCTGTTGTCTGGAAGAACACTGTCTCATTGTTGATTTTGCCTCTGTGTGGATGTGACGCAAGGATTGGCATCAGGCTGAGTGTTGGGTAAGTGTGTTAGCCCGTGTTAGCCTGTGTTAGCGTGTGTTAGCCTGTGTTAGGGTCAGGGCGTTCGTCTGCCATCCCACCCCCTACTCTTGATGTCACATGATGCTCTGACTCGCCTCTCTGTTTCCTCTAGGCACAGAAACACACTACCAGTCAAAAGTTTAGACTTATTGTCTCATTCAGTGTTATTTTGTTTCTTTAGTTTTGCCACATTCTACATTTTGTATACATACAGAAGACATTAAACATATGAAGTAAAATAAATGGAATCATGTAGCAAAAAAAAAAGTTGAAATAATCTATTAAATTTATGCAAATCCTTTAAGTAACCACCCTTTACTTTGTTGAAAAATATGTAGTATTGTTAGTTAACTTTTTTACAGAAGTCGACAGAGGCCATATTCATAAGCAATATTTTTTCTACCTTGTTATCCCGAGATAACGAGATAATTAATTTGAGATCTCGAGAAAACAAAACAATTATTCCGTGATCTTGAGAAAACAACTGTCAACTGAAACTGAAAACAACTCTACCTCCACGTTGTGACAGGCTGACTTCGGGGCTATTTCTCATTCTGAATAGACACGTTTTTGGTCATTAGAATGTCTGGAATAATAATCGATCAGCTGAGAAGCCAATATTTTGATCAGGGGTTGACACAGGGGGAGATTGCGTTACGTCTTTTAATTCGGGATAATTTCAAGATTAGTCCGCGGCACCTCCGCAGAAGACTGGCCTGGCTTCGTCTTTACCGACAGAGATACAGTGTTTTCTCGAGATCACGGAATTATAGTTTTGTTTTCCCAAGATCACAAATTAATTGTGCCGTTTTCTCGAGATCTGGAGTTAAATTTCTCATTATTAAGGTGGAAAATAATCATTATGAACATGACCTCTGTCGGCGTCCGTACTTTTTTTCTTTACTATATAATTCCATATATCTTGCTTCATATATTTGATGTAGATATGTGTGTGTGTGTGTGTGTGTGTATGTATGTATGTATGTATGTATCTAAAATGTAGAAAGTAGTAAAAATAAATAAAAACAAAAGATTGAATGGGATGGAATGTCCAGTCTTTTGCCTGTCAAGTTGTCAGCAGAGTTACAGAATTACAAGGAACTCAAGAGCACAATTTGAAAATATAAAATGTTTTAATACAAATTTGCTTCCTCAAGATTGTAGTAGTTGAAGTAGTAGTAGTTGAAGTTCAAACTGCAGTACTTGTGGTGTTATTGGTAGCAGTGTGATAGTACATACTTTGCTAAGTGTCTGTCTTTAAGGTTGGACTGGAACAACCTTTCCCTGGAAGTGTTTTGCAGAATTAGTTTCTCCCGAGTGTTACCCTGAAAAGCGTTTCGTATCTGTTACAGATGCAAACATCAGGGATAGTTTTAGCACAGGGGTAGTTCAGCAGTTTAAATGTTTCAGACTGTCGGCCCCTCCAGCTGTGGCAGTGAAAACCCACTCTCGATAAGCATAAGAAAGAATCTGTTTTGTCTTTATCTCATGTGTACGAAGGAACTGTCGCTGAATTGTTCTGGGCAGATGTGGAGGTTCAGTGTGAGGGCAGACACACACACACACACACACACGGGCTTGTGTAGCACTTTTCAAGATGCTCAAGTCCCTTTACATTTGTGTGCGTTATTCTTTCACTCCACACTCTGGTGTGGCTTCTATTGTAGCCACAGCTGCCCTGGGGCAAACTGACAGAAGCGGGGCTGCCAGTGTGCGCCATAAGCACACAAACACACACACAAACACAAACACACGGATTTCTCTTGTCGACAGTTTGCAGATTTGTAAATGTGACAATAACAGACTTTCTTTTTCATAATAATTATTTTTCTGTTTATTTACATGTTAAAGTGTCTCAACTGTTTTGGAATTGGGTTTGTACCTTTATCATAATCTTCATGCCCGACATGCATGGCCAGCATGAGAAATATACCTATGTTACATTATATTTTTCCTCCCATCTGCAACAGTGTAAAACATATAACTCTGAGTGGGTGACTCCCACTAAGGAAGGTTTCACCGCTCATGTTTTACACAATATTGTTGCGGTATCAACTTCATTCTTCATAGGCTTTTTAACGACGGAGGAGAAATGTTTACTAGTACAGCTTTTAGTCTCTCCTTTCATTATAAGTTACTGTAATATTGTAAATAACAGACATGACTGAAGAGAATATTGTGGAAAAGTACATTTATTTCAGTCAGACCCTCCAGGAATTCGCGATGTTGCGATTTGCAACTTCAGCCAATCCCCGTGAATTCAGGGCGGTGTTGCAATTTTGACCAATAACTGAGATGAGGTGCACGGTGCGTTTTCTGTGTGTGTGTGCGGCAGAGGCGGTGGGTCATGTGAGTGTGGGTGTGTGCACGTACGGAAGTGTGTGCGTGTAAAAGCGCACGCTCACCTGTCACACAGAGGAGAGAGTCAGGGTTGGGGTGTAGCCGTATTTTTTGTTGAACGCAAACCATTCATTCATCTTTCACGTTAATCTGTTCATCCTGCTGGTTTTCATGAGTTCCATTTCATCCTGCTGCGCTGTCATAGCTGTGTGCGCTCTTTTTGTAATAAATGCACAAAACGCATATCTGGAGCTCAGCGTATCTGTCACCATAGCCTCCTCTTTGCGCGTCACAAATCTGCGAGCCATAGGACCCAACCTCATATTCTCGGCGGCTAAAAGGTTTGTTTGGAAGCCGCAACATTCTGCTTTACTTCCATGTGACAAAACGAAACTGCGGCCGTGTCCCAGTTCCCAGAGCGCACAGCTCGGAGCGCGGCCCGAAGGGGGCTCAGACTGCAGTCAAGGAGGTGCACACTTGCTCAGCCCAGACTGCAGTCCGCGGACCGCTTAACGACTGCGGTCTTCGGACCGCGTGTTAACTGCACATGGGACAAAAAAGAAGTGGGACAGCAGTCGTCGCGCCGGTGTTCTGGCGAAATGTGTGACGCACATGCCCTTCGGGCCACGCTCCGAGCCGCGCACTCTGGGACACGGCTTCTAATGGCAAAGAAACATGTCTGCGGCGCCATTTGCCCACTAAAATAACAGCAAAAGACCGGGCGAAACAGTTCCCCTCCTAGTAGTAATTTATTTTCGATGTTGGTAAGGTTGTTTTAGGACCATATCTGTGATCTCTGTGTCTTTGTATTATTCTTTGTCAGTAATAACTCAGTATTCAAAATATTACTCAATTTTAATTACAAAAAGCGAAAATCGCAACTATTTATCGCAACTTTCACTTCCTCCCGCAACAAAATCGCAACAAAAACCTTAAAAGCGCCGCAACTTTCATCGCAACTTTTTGGAAAAGCTCCCGCAAATTCAGGCATTTTAGCCCGCAACAATCACAAAAAATGCCCGCGAAATCCTGGGGGGTCTGTTCAGTAGTTCAGTTCAAAGATCGAGTCCAGATTTGAGTTTGAGCAAAAAGTGAAAAAGTGAGAATTGTATTAACATAAATAAAAATATAAAATTATCATGATATAGCAATGACATCATGTTTAAAGGGTATATATTGTGTAAAGTTTGGTGTAAAGTTGTTCCCTCATCATAAACACAACTGGAGTTTTGTTTTGCTTCATTTACACATGTTTAACACACAAACCTGCATATTTAAGAGTTCTCTCAAACTGAAAACACTTTGATGTAATTGAATGGTGATACCAGAAGAGCTCCACTGAGTTTTTAAATGCCATACACCTTTACTAGAATTATTTGAATAATTTGCAGCCCTCAAATTGCCAAACTTTGACTCCACTATTGTTTTAGCCTCGTTTAAACTTCTTCAGTTCCCGGTACACTAGAAGATAGTTACACAGATATTTGTAGCAATCTCAACTAAACATTTTTTTTAAAGGCAACAACTTATGGTCCTTCTAGTGTAGCGTAAATCAGTTCAGTTCAGGTTAAAATAGTTGTTAACTTGAAAACTACCACAAGGTAGAGCAGAGGATTTGAACTTTGGAGATGTAGACAGTAGTAGACGAAGGCTGCGTCCCATTACACTGTCCCACTCCCTTTATCTACGTCTTTGTCTTGCCCCTCGATAACGAGCTGAGAGAGCTCGGGGTACGAATGTTCCCCTAAGAAATGGGACACCACTCGATTACCGTTGGCGTCATCATCCCTTGCCTCTACCTGGCTGCGACGTCTACAGAGGCGACAACAATTGACGCAAACAAACAAACAAACAAACAAACGTCAAGGATTATCGGGTACCTCAGATCGATAAAAAAACTAGCTTGTTTATACATGAAAGTTCGATGAAAACAATAACGTCGGCTAAACAGACATCACTACAATTAAAACCGCAACAACAGTTCACTAAAATAACGTAAAACATAAGCATCATAATTGTAAACCTGCTAAACTGTTAATCGATAATTACAACTGCTGAAAATACATTTATGAGACTCCTTGGCTGGTCGATGTGACGCTGCCATCCTGATCCCAAAACCTGCCTGAGCTTGTAGGCGTACCCCTTCGTTTCAAGTCTGGTCGAGAGCTTACTTCGTTTCAAGCGGTAAGACGAAGGGGTAAGACAGAGAAATGGGACGCAGCCTTAGAACTTAGACTAAACTAAACTTAGACGAACTTTACTGATCCACAAGGGAAATTATTTGGATACGGTAGTTCCTTCATCACAATATAATAATAACAGAGACTAACAAAATTAAATTGTATAGCAAAAAGCAAAAAAGACAGCAAGAGTCAGGTGTCAAATAAGGCATAATTATAAAAATAAATGGATAAAATAAATAGACAATAATACAGCGTTACTTAAGCATGTGTGAATGAATCTAAACCCAACTCCGGGTATGTTTTCGACACTGCTAAAAGCTCACAAGAATGAATTCTGATGAATATTGGTCCTTTTAACTTTGAATTGAACCACTAGAACGATGTCACTTCCTCAGACTTCCTCGATTGGCATGAGCACGCAGGATGCCCTTGTCTTCTTGTTTATTTGTGTAAATGTTCATTTGTTGTTCGAACAGGAGAGACGCCCCAGCGGCTGCTCCGGGGCTCCGTGAAGGAAGTCTCGGGGAAGGCTAAAGAGGCGGCTAAGACCATCGCGACTGCAGCTGGCCCCCAACAGAAGCCCCAGCAGTACGTCTGAACGCAAGCTCCAGGTTCACGTGGGTGCAACCAGGACTCAAACACACCATATCTGCTGGACTGTTGGGTGAGATCTTAATGAATGCTGCTGTATTTTCTCATCTTTGTTCTTGAATCTCAGGGCTGGAGATTTTTGTATGAAATAATCTGCCTTTAAATGACTTTGATCAGCATAAATTAGCTGGAAAACGCACACTGGAACAAAAGCATTTACAGAAAGTTTATTTCAGTTCATTTTCGTTATTTGATAGAGGTCATACTAGCAATTGTTTGAAACTGGTTGAAACTTGTAATAATGCTTATAGAGAATCCGCAGAAGGTCCACCGTGTAACTTTTCTTCTTGTCTCCATGGAGATGTTATTGCTCTGCATGGAAATTTCAAAAGTAGGCATTCATTTTTAAAAATACAGCTTCTATGGCTCAAAAATCATGCATCAGTGGGGTCGCCTCTCCACAGATCTGGCTTGTAACTTGGACTCACTGCAAAAAAGCTTGGCCAAAATTTAAGACATAAACATGTAAATCTATTAGAAAATGGCTTAAAAGTAGTGAAATGATCTGTCCGTGCAGCAAGATAATTTTACTTGACAAATTATCTTAAAGTTAACTCCCTCTAGACTAGAATTAATCCAATTCAGAACTAGTAAGTAGATAATACATTTGAAATCAAGATGAATAACCTGATAGAAGTTTTAAAATCTTGGCCAGATCAGAGAAATGTGCAGTGCTTATGGCATCACCTGCTTCTCTCCAAGCAGACTGATTAGTTTAAAGGTCCCATGGCATGAAATTTTCACTTTCTGAGGTTTTTGAACAATGTGAGCCCCCCCCCATGGCTAAAAGTTGCGAAATGTGTAAACTGAGCATTTGCGATCCTTTTCCGCGTTTGAAAAAAAGGCAGCCCAAACGGGCGATTCTGAACAAGGGGACGTTCTGACGTCACAGTCGTGGAAAAATGCAAATGCAGTTCCAACCCCCCGTCTGGATGTCTACCCACCGTCTCTGGAAATCACGGCCAGAGAGTTTGGACCGCAGACGAGCTACGCAATGCGAGATGCGTTTTTTTATTTGCCTGGAGGCACGCAAGAGTAACCTGGGAAATCCCAGGCTGCTTTCGTTCGTTCCGATCTGAAAGACAGCCTGGCGACTATGGCAGGCTGCTCCCGATTCTGGGAGCCAATCAGAGAGTGGGGAGGGGTGGCAAGACAGTGACGCGTACTACGTGACAAACGGAAGCTTGTAGTTTGAACTGACAACTGACATGATTGCCTATGGGCTACGTATACGCCAAATGATAGACATTCGTAACGCCCAATAAACGGCCTTTGGCAATTGTAAACCACACCTCCGGTACGAGATATTTCGAAGGTGGCTTCCAGACCATATCTCACTTGTGATATGGTCAGGTGTAAACCAGGCAAACGCGAGAGTGTTTCCAGGCTCGGATGTCCTTTATCCGAGGATCCGGACCTCTGAAACAGCAGTGGTTTAATTTTATTTTCTGTGGAAATGTGTTTATTTTTCAATGGAACACTTCTCATATCTTCCTCCGCACTTAAACGCGGGGCCAGCGCACAGCGCACCGCTAAAGAGGAAAGAGCGGAGAGTTTGGCCACGCCCCCACCCACTGCACTGGCCTGTCTCTGTCCTCCTCATTTGCATTCAAGCAATAACGCACAGAATAATGTGTTTCAGAGAGATATTTTTGACTCTGTCTGTGTTCATGGGTCTTTCTCATGCACTGTTGATTTTGAAGAAGGATTCATTTACAGTATTAGGGAACCATTAAGGCACCATATAAAAGCATCAAGAAGTACCATGTCATGGGATCTTTAATGCTATACTGGGGAACATTCCGGACAAAGAAATAACATCTAATAAGAGACTAGTAAGTGATGGATCCTCCACCTGAAAAGTTACACAGTGCACTTTTAATATAAACAGGTCAAAAACGAGAAGTGACTTTTCAAGACATTTTGTATGATTGACTCTTAATGGGAGTGTAGAGCATTTTGTTGTATATTATTTATTATTCTCTGATGCATTCCCACATGAGAGGAATAGACTTTTGTCATGAGGGTTACACACACATCATCAGTTATTTTCTTTGGGATCCAGAATATAACTTGGTCAATACTTTAGGAAGATACTTACCTGGCCAGCCAAATTATATCTCTCTGTATTTCCTATACACCGCGATACCATTTGGACACTCTCCATCCACTCTCGCTCCTCCGGTTCCAAACCGACTCCGCGATTCTGATTCGTTCAAAGATGGTGACGTCAGTGCACCCGCCTTTGCCCGCAAAGTCACTCTTAGGCAGCGGAAGTTCCGCCTCAGTTTTGAATCAAGATGGCGCAATCTCTGATTGGTTCACTTAGCTGTCTGTCTACGCGCAACCGCAGCGCATTCTGTGGATCAAACGTTACCAGACTCACTCGCTGGTACAGCGATGAGTCATGGATTCTTCCAGGCAAGGAAGATACAGCTCTGGAAAAAAATAAGAGATCATTGCAAAATGATCAGTTTTTCTGATTTTACTACTTATAGGTATGTGTTTGGGCAAAAGGAACATTTTTGTTTGAGTCTATAAACTACTGACAACATATTATCAACAAAAATATTATCATTTAGAGCATTTATTTGCAGAAAATGACAAATGGTCAAAATAACAAAAAAGATACATGTTTTCAGACCTCAAACAATTCAAAGAAACAAGATCAAATTCATTTTAAAACAACATAATACTAATGTTTACACTTAAAGGGATAGTGCGTTTTTTTTAAGTAAAAAAAAAAAAAGTTAATCTGTGTGGGTTTCCTTCTAAAAGTTACGTGTGTTGACACCGGCTTACCTCTGACAGTTTCCGCTCAGCCCGGTTCGGCTCGCGTTCTGGAGCCCACGTAATTAGGTCCGGTAAGTTCATGGGGATATGAAATAAAGGTTTTTTTTCTTCTCAAAACAAAACATTTGTCCGAAAGGTGATACAGTTGTCCACGAAAAATCCAGCAGCGAAGTTAGCATTTGCATATCTTGTCTCGATTCGTATCACTGCGCGCCTGTTTCTTATTATTAGCCTGTTAACTTTTAGTGGAAGTGAACGACGGATGCGGTCCACCGTAAGGGGAAGTTTATGAGTGAACAGGCTGATAGAGTTAACATGGGCGTAGTGATACGAGTTGAGAGAGTCAATACGCGAATGCGAAATACGCTGCTGGATTTTTCATGGACAACTGTTTCGGACGCAAATATAACACCTTTCGGACAAATGTTTTGTTTTGAGAAGAAAAACAAGTTTTATTTCCTGTTCCAGGGAAGTTACCGGACCTAATTACGTGGGCTCCAGAACGCGAGCCGAACCGGGCTGAGCGGAAACTGTCAGAGGTAAGGCAGTGTCAACACACTTAACTTTTAGAAGGAAACCCATACAGATTAACATAAAAAAAAACGCACTATCCCTTTAAGAAGAGTTCAGAAATCAATATTTGGTGCAATAACCCTTATTTTTAATCACAGCTTTCATGCGTCTTGGCATGCTCTCCACAAGTCTTTCACATTGTTCTTGAGTGACTTTATTCCACTCCTGGTGCAAGAACTGAAGTAGCTCAGCTTTGTGTTTGTGTTGGAATTCAACAGACGCTGGAATGGAATGGCTGTAATACATGTAGAGATGCTGATTTCAGAAAAAAATGCAGTGGTCTCTTATTTTTTCCCAGAGCTGTATGAGTCCGATCACTGGTCAATCTTTTTCAAATCAGCGTGGATTAGTCTGTCCATAGTGGAAAAAATAAAGGGGGAAAAAACTTCACAGGAAACTGAAAAACATAGGGGATTTCTGCAGAATCCGTGAGCGAAGCATTAAACACTGAGATGAGATAAATTTGTTTTTGTTTGTAAATTATAGGTGACCAATGAGCTCCTTCATTTCACATGCATCACTGAAATAAACAAATCTGATTTTACGATCACGTTTGGTCAGGCTTGAGACGCGACAAAGGGGACCAGACTGATATGAATCTGTATGAAAAATAAAATATATATATAGAGAGAAATCATTCTGGATTTGCTAGTTAGTTACCACTTAAAAGACCTCATTCACTCCCATATCCACTCATTTCATTATACATGTTTTTAGGGGTGGGGGGAGACAGTCAGTATTCCAGTAATAGAAACAGACTGCCAGAAATTAAAACCACAATGAATGAACCACACTATAGGGAAGCTAACCAGACACAGCAGGCTATGAAACTGTGCAAGGCTGTCTTAAAACAATGTGAAAAAAAAACATATTTCTCTATTATAAATTATACATTTGCGATTTGCATGATCTAAATCTTGTTTTATTTATGTAAGGATTCAAAACAGTTTGGCTCCTGTCATTCTTCACTGCCGCCTACTACTTATTTGTGTAAAAGTCGACAGAGGCCATATTCATAAGCAATATTTTTTCTTCCTTGTTATCCCGAGATAATTAAATCTAGATCTCAAGAAAACAAAACAATTATTCCGTGATCTCGAGAAAACAACTGAAATGTCTACCTCCACGTTGTGACAGGCTGACTTTGGGGCTATTTCTCATTCTGAATAGATGAGTTTTTGGTCATTAGAATGTCTGGAATAATAATCGATCAGCTGATAAGGCAATATTTTGATCAGGGGTTGACACGGGGAGATTGCATTACGTCTTTTAATTCAGGATAATTTCAAGATTCATCCGCAGCACCTCCGCAGAAGACTGGCCTGGCTTCATCTTTACCGACGGAGATACAGTGTTTTCTCGAGGAATAACTCTTTGTTTTCTCAATCACGAATTAATTGTATCGTTTTCTCGTGATCTCGAGTTAATTTTCTCATTATTAAGGTGGACAATAATCATTACGAACATGGCCTCTGTCGACTTCCGTACTATGTTGTGATAGAAAAGACGTGTATAAGCTATGATATGATTGGTGGACACGTTTTCCACAGCACATTTGAATAGAGCAGAACTTGTTTTGTTAACTGTACCAAAGTGACTTAAACTGAAGATTTCATGCCTGTTATGAGCCACTGACTGTTAGAGTAAGTTTATTTTCATGTAATTTCAGCCAATGACATTCCGCTATGAAGATATGTGTATGAATAAGTTATTTTCTGCAAGACTTGAATACTATCTTTAATAATGTTATTTTGAATATTCAGTTTCTGTTTCTTTAATAATGTTATTTTCATGATTCAGTTTCTGTTTTGAAGTAAAAGTGTACATTGATTCAGAAAGTGGACAATAGAAACGCGCTTTATCTTGTCTTTCAAAGCTATTTGTTGTCTTATCTTTTCTCGTTCAAATAAAATTGATTAGTTAATTTCCTTCTGTTGAGTTAATCTTTTTGTTTCTTTTCACCGCGTTTGAACTATTTTAATTAAGGGCTGCACAATTTTGGAGTAATAAAAAAAGTGCGTTGTGTTTTGTTTCATTCACACATTTAACACACAAACCCTACACAGTTCTTCTCTCAAACAGAAAACGCTCTGTTCCAACTTATGATGTCATGTGGTAATACAAGAAGTGCTGTGGTGTGTTTTTAAACTCCATTTACCTTCACTAGACTCATTTGGATGATTTCAGCCCTGGAACTGCCCATCTCTACTGAACAAAATGTAAAAGGTAACTTAAAAACACCACTACGTGACATCACAAGGTGGAACAGAGCATTTTGAGCTTTGGAGATGTACAGACTAATATAAATGGTTACTCTGAAATGTGTGAATGTGAAAGCACAACTCCAACATTTTAACAGGACTTGAAGCTCAGGCTCACAAGAGTAAATTTAGCATAATATAGGACCTTTAAAAAGTGGGATTCTTTTCAGAGTACACTTTGTAAATCACTCCAGGAGCATTAAAATTTGAGAGAAGACTTGAAATCTGAAGTGACACATGCATTTTAGAGCATGTTTGTAGAGGTTTGCACAGGTACAAAATTAGGATATTTTGTTCTTGGCATAGGACTCTATTATTTAAATAATTGCATCGTTTACGTCTTGATAATTGCGCCAATTCAAATTATGATTCAGATTTGATTATGACATTTTTGTGTAGCCCTATTTTTATTACATTTTCACAGCTGCACAAACAGGAAGTCATCTGAATGTTCCAAAATACAAGCATCAGATCTTTGACTTGTTTATGTAAACATGGCTGACCACAGTGACAACTTTGAACCTGATTCTTTTAACTATAAAGCCATTCTACAATATCATGGTATTGATGGTAAATTTAAATTCCTTCTTATTTATTAGTTTATGGTTATTTATTGGTTTATTAAACAGTTTAAACATGTTGTTACCTCCTCAAAAACATACCTGGAGATCGGTTTTGTTTCATTCACACATTTCAAGTTAACGCCTACCTTTGAACTTTTGTTCAGTAGATTGTCAATTTCAGGGCTGAAATTATTCAACTGATTCTAGTAAAGGTGTATGGAGTTTAAAACACAGTAGAGGACGTCCTGTATTACTACATGACATCACAAAGTGGAGTGTTTTCAGTTTGAGAACAATTTGTTTTCAATAAGAACTCAGCTTAAATGTGCAGAAATTGTGAATGAAACAAAACAACTCCGGGAAGGTTTGTGATGAGGAATAGAACAGATTATAACATAGATCAGAAAATGGCGTGACATGGGCCCTTTAAAGCTAATTAAGGCGCAGTTTTAATATAGCGTTACCATGACAATTTCCCTCAAAATAACAACACCAGAGCAAGATTTATGTATAAAACATTTTAATTACTTTACAATGAGAGAAGATTACACCATACCTTCAAGTGTGTACTATTGTATAGCCAGCACCAGGTACACGTGTAGACACATTCACACAAAATAACACAAAAGGAACTTATATAACATCTTCAGAATGCATATAAGACTTCCACTAAAATAGGAAACATTTTCACAGGTCTCTGGCACAGAACTCTCCCTCCACTTTGCACAGTGCGCTAGCCCGAGCCCCATAGTCCTCTCTCCTCTCCTACTCTTATTTGCTGGTGTCATGCGCAACGACGAAGAAAATACTGCATAAAGATGTTCGTAAAAGTGTTGTGGTGACCCATAGAAGCCTTTTTAAAGCAAGCAAAGTGGAATTACATTGAGGAAAATAAAGCGTCCCCGTTTGGTTCAATATTTTACATAGAATCCTTGTTTGGGGAAGTTAGGGTTAAGTAAGGAAAAGCCATAGATTGGGGTTTTTTATTCTATATATTTCTTTTTTTTTAATTTACATTAACAATACTGTAATATATCATGCTGTACGTCTAAAAGGGATGTACTAAAATATAATCCAAGTATTGTGTTTAATATATTACATACAGAAACTACGGCATTTGTATAAATTGTTTTACAGACTCAGACTTATGTAATTGTTCTGTGTTTGTTTCTCTTATTAGGTCAAATCAATCTGGATATTATTTATGCGCACTAACATTCTCAAAATAGCCTGATGTGCTTAAAAAACACACACACCGGATAAAATCTCTTCGCAACTTGAAAGGGAAAAAAAAAAACCATCATCTAAGTGCGTACTTGGTCTTTATTTCCCTGCTTTGATCTGTGAAGGACTCCCCACTGGAAAAGCCCAATGGAGATTTATCTTGACATGGATGTTTATAATAAAAATGGCGCCGGCGGCCACTAAAAGAGCTAACAGTCAGAATAATCTGTACAATCTGAGTTTTTTTTTTGTAAGAAAATAACTTTTACCAAGGCACATCATCAAAAGAATTTCCATAACCTCTGTCTATCCCGCTTTGGAACCCTTCGTGGTTAAAGCGTGCGATGTGTGTTTATTCTAGGGATGCACCGATCCGGTTTCGTCTGTTTTGATACTGATGTTGATACTAAAGGTGTAACTTTTTAGCTGGGGGGTCCGTCACCTGCTTGTTTCCATGGAAATGTCATTGCGGTGCCCCGCACAGAATGACATTAAACAGCTTTAACTTACATTTATTAAATCACAGGTGGTATTACCGCTCAAAAACACAGAGAAAAGTTCAAAAGCAGGTGCCTCTTCACAGATCTGACCTGTATCTTGGTCTGGTTTGGTCTCCGTAATGACAGGAAGGTTTATACACCTATATTCTGTGAAATATTCCAGAGAGAATAATAACATCTCCGTGAAGAAAAGCATTTGACGGACCCTCCGCCAGAAAAGTTACGCAATGCACCTTTAAGTTGTACAGGTTACAGTGATAAGACAGTACTTTTGACTGCAAATTCAAGTATTTCTATGATCATTGGGCCAATTCAGCAGGCCCGAGGATCAATAAAAATGAAGTCTGGACATCCCTGCTTTAAACACAATGTATGGTTAAACTGTTGTTTATCATTTAAAGTAACTACAGAACTTTGAAAAAAAAAAAAAAACAGGTGTTTTAGGCTTACATTGTCAAGTATATCGTTTTATAAATGGGATATCAAATAAACTGATATCTTGAAATGATATCTGATCCATCAAAACTTTCAGTATCGGCACAATATTGGAGTATTGTTGCATTCCGGTATTGCATCGGTGCATCCCTGTATTTTTCAATGACGCCACTGAAAAATTATAATCTCATTTCCGGCCCTTGACATTTCATCCTGTCCGTCTTTGACTTTTCTCATCGGGAGGTTCTGTGCAAGAGAATCATTATAATCCATTCAAATTGTTCGTCAAAACTGAAAAAGGACATTGTTTTTGCTACAACAGTCATGTACAAACCCTGGACATGAATGTAAACTCGCATGACAAAACAGCTTTTTAACCCAAATATTTTTGCCCTCCTGCAGTGTATGGAGAGAGTGCAGATAGGAGTAGGCCCGTCACGATAATTACTACACCGAGTTGGCGTTCCAATAGGGATGGGACGAGATCCCCTTCCACAAGATCTCGTGAGATAAAACTGCCACGAGATGAGATTTTTTTTTTTCCATTTCGTCTACATTTAAATTCAGACAAGGGCTGGTGAGTTTCATCTGTTACGAAGCTGTGGTTTCAAAAAAAAAAAGAAGTTAAAACTGCAAATGGGATCACACATTTGGTTTTGGTTATGGTTTTGTCTCGATCTCGTGGACCTAATCTCGTGTCTGGTCTTGTTTTGTCAAAATTGTGTCTCGTCCCATCCCTGCCGTTCAATATGAAAGATGGAACTATATATTTTGAGGCTAAATATTTACCACGTATACATATTTTTTTTATAAAAGTGGGGAGATTTGGGCTATTTTTGTTGCAATACTATAAGATTTGAGCTGTATGAATAACTAACTATTGCTAATTATTTCCTCATTCTGCTGTTTCTTTGCTTTAGCTCATGCTTAGTGATAAATAATTATTATTAATTATTAGTAATGATACCAGTGAGACAGTATATTTAAAATTTTGGTTTACTGGGATTATCCTGCTTTGTACCTCTGCCATAAAGTAGTTTCATTATTATTATACTGTATATTTTGGGGCTCAAATGAATCATATATGCATTTTCTTTCTAAAAATTTGGAGATCTGGGCTGATTAATGGTTAATTTAGCTGTTTTTTGCTTTCGTTTATGCCTATTAATGATACAGTATATTTAAAAATTGATTTACTGGGATTATCCTGCTTTGTACCTCTGCCATAAAGTAGTTTCATAATTATTATACAGTATATTTTGGAGCTCAAATGAATCATGTATACATTTTCTCTGGAAAAATTGGGAGATTTGGGCTGATTAATGGTTCATTTTGCAGTTTTTTGCTTTCGCTCATGCCTATTAATGATACCAATGATACAGTATATATAAAATTTGTGTTACATTTTGTATGAAAAGCGCTTTATAAATATTGTTTGATTGATTGATTGGAAATTTTGGTTTACTGGAAGTATCCTGTTTTGTACCTCTGCCATAAAGTAGTTTCATAATTATTAAACAGTATATTTTGAGGCTCAAATTGATCGTGTATACATTTTCTTTGTAAAAATTGGCAGATTTGGGCTGATTAATGGTTCATTTAGCTGGTTTTTGCTTTCGCTTATGCTTATTAATGATACAGTATATTTAAAAATTGATTTACGGGGTTTATCCTGCTTTGCATCTCTGCCGTAAAGTAGTTTCGTTATTATTTAGCACAGTATATCTCCATAGCAAGATATCGTGCTTCAAAATTCGTTATCGTGACAGGCCTAGGTAGGAGGTAAAAAAAAAAATTAAAAACAATAAAAGTTGGTCACCACAGAGTCAAAAAGCAAAAACAGCTTGTCTTGTCAAAATACCCACCCCATTCCCTCCCTTGAAAGCACATGATGGTAATATTGCTGTGTCTTCTTCAGGGTGTAACACTTTTTTTGGGGGGGGGTGGCGGACCACTGGAGGTTGCGATAATGCCGTAAGCTGCCATGGATTGGGTGATTTTTTTATCGCTCCTTTCCCAGCGGACTCCAAACACGTAGGTCAACATGTGGTATCAGTAAAAAAAAAAAAAAAATTCAAAGGATGACAGGGAATAATTTATAACAAGAGCTTCAAGCCCCAGTAAAAAGTTTGGATCCCCCTGGTGGACAGTTGGGGGCGACTGGAAGCTGCCATGGGAGATTTACCAGTGTGTGGTTTTTGAACAGGTCGGAGGGCGATGCCGAGGGCGGGCGATGTCGAGGGGGGCGAGGAGTGGGTGAAATCGGTCAGTAGAGGTCACTGTCTCATTCCCAAACTCGGATATTCAACTGAGAATCAAAACAACAAAGATTTCACAACCAAAAATGCACCAAGGTCAGATCTACCACTTCACTTCCGGTATGCTGTAGTACGTCCCTAATATATAACAATTTTTATAGGCTAATTGTAGGCTATATTTTACACTGCCTCACATGCATTTAAATACATCTGACTAGTACGAGGCCCATTTTGTTCACGAGAAAGCAATAAGCGCTGTGTCATTTCAAAAAAGCGATCCAGTTGTCAGATTCTCAGCTGAATATGAACTAAAGGAATAACACACAGAATAATACAGGGCCATAGGTGATTTAAGTTTCTCATGGAGGTCTTCTGTTCACACGCCCTCTGCGCTGGTTGAAGTCTTTAGGTGAAGGAGGGGGGCGCTTTGAGTCTGGTCAGAGCAGGACAACATGGTCCGGGGGGGGAGGAGTGTTACCAGGGCAACGACCTGAGCAGGGGGTGACAGGTGAAGAGGAGGATGAGGTCGGAGGAGGAAGGCTCACCAAGGCACAGAATGACAGCAGGAGAGTCGCCCAGAGAGAGGGGCTCCCACTCTCCCTTCAACAAGCCTGGCCTCCTGTCCGTCTGTCTCTCATATATAGATTTATATAGATAGAGATATACATAGATATACTCACTCTTTTTTGTCTTTTCATTACATGAGAACATTTAGGAAAATATAATACAAAATTTAATACAAGAAATATAGACTACACTGGCTAAAATCACTTTAAGTGACAAGTAGCTTTTCATAAGCAACTCTTTTTCTTGTCTTTTGAGTCTTTTGTAGATTTTTTTGTGCAGACCTGCCATGCGGGACTGGCTCCTTTTTCCAAGTATTGGGACGCCAAGCTCTAAAGACTTTCAGAGACAGAGAGAGCCCTAACAATTCAAAACTGGTCAGAGAGCGAATGAGCGCCTCCTCCGTCAATAGTGACTATTGTGCATTAAAGATCTACATTGGTCATCAGCAGTGCCCAGAAGCTCCAGGAATAGCAGTTAGCGAGGTTGAAGTCCCATTAGTTTTGTTATAGCATAAAACAAATGAAAACGATTAGTTTGGACTAAGCTAGCTAAAAGAGAAGAAATCATTAGAGCTGGCTTCTTTTTTTCATTTTCATGTTTTTTTCCCCACAGCTTTGACTTGATGATCTGAACAGCCACACGCTCTGAAAACACGTCAGTGCTGAAGAGAGACAATTGGATGAGGGCGAAATTGCTCATTTTACAGAGTTTAAAAAACATCTCCCCGAACACCTCCTGCTCCACCAGAATCACTCCCAGGAAGTCAGCCCTCCTGTGGCTATTGCTACATCGATTCGCTACTGAGAAGAAAAAAAAAAAAACACAAGATCTCAACCAATCTTTAGGTAATAGAGTTTAGCTGTGAGGCCACTCTGCTTTAGTTGACACAGTAGTCCATCCACACCATATGGTTTTATAGTGTAGTGGTCAGTAGTGTGGATTAGTGGTTAGGCAGCCCAACCAGAGGGAGATGGGACAATTTCGACATGAACTGTTCTGTACATATATTTACATTTGAATTTCACTGACAGCGCCGCAGTGTTTTCAGTTCGTGGCAGAAGTAGCAGCTAGCTACGCCGCCATGTTGTTAGGAAGACACTTTCAAGGTCTGATAGATGCACGGGGGAACAAAGTGCAACAACTATCATTCTTTCCCCAGACCTAGTGCAAAGCAAGTTTTCATGTCACTGCTTAAACCTGATGTCCTACACACGCATTACTTTACACAGATTAGCAAGTCAAAGCTGTCACCACACCACAGACGTCCCCTTTCAAAACAAAACAAAAAAACAGTCCTCTTGCTTATCTGTCGGGGTTTCGTGAGGGCATCGGGAGGGCAGGGCGTGTCTGGAGGTGCAGGTTGAGGCAGGATAAACCGGGGTGAGGTAGGGTGAGTGGTTGAAAGGGGGAGGGAGACAGGCAGTAGTCAGGGAAGTGGCATGGGCAGCCTCGTGTGCTTCTGGGGTATGCTGTAGTACCGCTGTGTTGGACCAGTCCTGACTGGGTGAAGGTGGGAGCGGGCGTGGGCATGAGTGGGGCAGGGGGCAGTGGTGGTGGGGGCAGAGGGGCGGTGGTCTAACAGTGGTGTGGCTGCAGTCTGTGGGAATGTGTGGCTGTGTAGCTGTCACTGCTGGAGCTGCTCTGGAGGCTGTAGTGGTCTTCCTCCTCCTCTTCCTCGCCTTCGCTCACACTGTCCACACTATCCACCTCCACAGGGGTGAACTCCATGCCCTCGATGTCCACCTCTGAAATGTGACAAATACAGACAGCAGATTTCATTAGAATACCATTTTTAACATTACAGCGGACCACTTGTATCTAGTGTTGTCATGATACTCAAATTTCAAACTCAATTTCAATTTCAATATAAAGGAAAGGACTAGAAGATATATTTGGACCCTAAATGTATGACCAGGAGTTAAATAATTGCAAGTACACCTAGGTTAAAACCTATTTTGTATAAAAGTACATTTTGCATATGTCCCCTTTAAAGGCCTATATAATATAATATTATAATGCAGTTTCCTTATAAAAACATACCCAGAGTGCTCCACTGTGTTTTTAAACTCTATACACCTTCACTAGAATTATTTGGATAATTTCAACCTTGAAATTGCCAATCTCTACTGAACAAAAGGTGAAAGGCAGCTACTGTTTCTTGACGTCACAAGGTGGAACAGAGCATTTTGAGTTTTGGAGACTAATAAATAACACTGGTCTACAAATGTGTGGACTCGATCTACTAAAGAGATAAAAGTGGCTAAATATCATTGATATTTATAAGATGAACTGAAAATCAATTGATAACTGTGCTGATTAGCTAATGTATTCAAAATATGTAATAATATTATTATTCTATCTATTATATACACTATATTACCAAAAGTATTCGCTCACCTGCCTTGACTCATACTATGAACTGAAGTGCCATCCCATTCCTAACCCATAGAGTTCAATATGATGTCGGTCCACCTTTTGCACCTATTACAGCTTCAACTCTTCTGGGAAGACTGTCTACAAGGTTGAAGAGAGTGTTTATAGGAATTTTTGACCATTCTTCCAAAAGCGCATTGGTGAGGTCACACACTGATGTTGGTCGAGAAGGCCTGGCTCTCAGTCTCCGCTCCAATTCATCCCAAAGGTGTTCTATCGGGTTCAGGTCAGGACTCTGTGCAGGCCAGTCCAGTTCATCCACACCAGACTCTGTCATCCATGTCTTTATGGACCTTGCTTTGTGCACTGGTGCACAGTCATGTTGGAAGAGGAAGGGGCCCACTCCAAACTGTTCCCACAAGGTTGGGAGCATGGAATTGTCCAAAATGTTTTGGTATCCTGAAGCATTCAAAGTTCCTTTCACTGGAACTAAGGGGCCAAGCCCTGTGGCCAGGCCAAGTGATTAGGACACCTGATTCTGATCATTTGAATGGGTGAGCGAATACTTTTGGTAATATAGTGTATATTGATATATGTTAAAACTCTAGACATATTAAAATGAATGTATTGGAATGTGCAGACAGGCTTTCAGATAGAACTGGTTGCTTGTAGACACACTGTACCTTCTGATAAACTACCGTTTTTGACTTATTTTCCATAAATTTCCTATTTTGACCAAATACTATATCTTGGAAACTATAGCCAATCAGCACTTCTGACTTACTTTTTCTTTATTAATGACCTAAACTAAGAAAAAATTCACTACTTTTGTTCTGGAAGCATTTTTCTTGTAGACCAGTGTAAACCAGGATTACTCAAACCTGTATGAATGAAACAAAACACAAGTCCAGGTATGTTGGTATGTGGTAACAGCATTATAACATGACTTAAAGCTCGCAAGACTCATTTGAGCATAATATGGGACCTTTAAGAATGTAAAGCAGTGAGCAATATGTTTAGTTTAACAAGTTATAGTTGTATATGTGTTTTTACAGCAATACAACATTTAACACGCAGGTTCAGCGCTCAGTCCACTGTCCTCGCTGCCATTTCACTAAATTCCACCACTCTAGCCAATAGCGGTGGATTAAACTGGGAGCTGAGTGCGCCATTAACTCTGGGCAGGCCTGTGGATCTTTGTGCTCCAACTGCTAATCCTGCCCCATTCATAAACAACGCCATGTGTGTTTACTTCAGCCTGGATTAGTCAATACACAGAAACTGTTCAAACTGCACACTTTCTACATGGTATACACGTTAGCATGGGGGAGAACAGCTCTCCCTGCACGAGTACAGCCATGCAGATTAGACCGTATTTACTCATATACAGTCTGTGGATCATATTAAGTCTTTGAGCTGAAATCAAACAGGCCAGAGCAGACACAACCACAAGACAAAGACTGAATCAAGTCGGGAGCTAATATCCGCAAGAGCCTGATTTGCTATCGCTAATCTGTGGCGTTAACCTTTGACTTCGGGCATCACCTACAAATACGGTAGGGGCTAATCAGAGGCGGGCTGGTCACTTGTTCACAGGGGTCTTTAGTTTATCAGTGAAAAGTGAAAAATGTCAACATGCTATGGAGCTCAACAATGACCCACACCCTGGTTCTGGAACTACATTTCTCATTCATTTTTCCCATAGATTTTCAGAAAAAAAAGGAAAAGTCTATATAAAATAAGTAAATAAAATACAAATACAAATAGAAATAATAATAATAATAATAGAAGTTTGAACACATGCTCTGGGATAATCAGCTATGTGGTAACCAAAGACCAAAGAGGCAAACGGAGAAATTCAATTTGCCAACTGGTCAAAGTTTATTTGGTCGAAAAAACGTCGTCGACCAAATAAACTTTGACCAGTTGGCAAATTGAATTTCTCCTTTTGCCATGGATCCTACCATGGCAAAAGGAAAACAACCGTGTTATGGTTAGTTTGCACGTCGCTGTAACTTTCAGCAATAAAAGGCCCATATTACGTTATTTTCTGATCTGTTATAATGTTTCCTCATCAAAAACACACCTGGAGTTGTGTTTTGTTTCTTTCACGCATGTTTAACTCACAAACCCTGTATATTTAGGCTGAGTTCTTCTCTCAAATGGAAAATTGCGATGTCATGTGGGAATATAGGAAGCATTTTTAAACTAGAATCTACACTAGAATCATTTGGATAATTTCAGCCGGGGAATTGCCAACCTCTACTGAACTAAAGGTAACAAGTGTCAGTTTTGACCTTTAATATTTGAATTTTTTGGACAGTCTATTCTGAAACCGGAGCGAGCGGTCACTGTCAAGCTCCATGGTTTGGCTGTTGATAATTTGCATAAGGGGATGCACATTGGATTTGCATAAAACATTGTTATTCAAAATCGTAACCACATCCAGGCCTCTTTCAAGAAATGGCAAATATGAAAAGACGTACATTGTAAACTGAAACTTCAAAATGAGAATGAGTTTTCAGATCATGTCATTTCAAAAACTGCTTTTACTGTACTCTATTCTACTCCGTGCTATTTTTTATTTTTATTTTTTTTGCACCTCAAGGAAGGAAGGTCTCAGTCATGATTTATTGTTTTTGTATAAACTTAGAAGTTGGTCAGAAGATTTGAACCCACGGTTTATATGAATTAGCGTAAAAACTACACAGACTTGTTTTACGATATATATAAATAGTTATGAGAAAGCAAGAAAGAAACCACAAACTTGTATGAACTGGATTGATAGAAAGCCACATTATTGGGAAGCCAAAAGCTAAACAGTTGGATTTGACTTTTGGACATGTTTGTGTACTTTGTTAACCATTGTTAATCCAGTATGGTGGCTTTGTGGAAAGAAATTGTTTTTGAAAATGTAGTAGAATGCAGAATTGTTAATCCTGTTTTTTGTATCCAACTTAATACTTATTTTGTGCATGATTTCTAAAAAGACAAGGTTTATGGACTCCCTGTGTAGCAATTCCAGTACCGATAAAGACAGTTTGAATAATCATTAAAGCTGTCGAAAAATCAAAAACAGAGACACAAAAAAAAACAAAAAAACACAGACGCTCATCGATACAAAAACAAGACATAAGTAATGAAAAAAATAACAAATGACGTATGATTAATTTTAGTGGTCTTCTTCTATACCAGAGCTTCTTATTTTTAAAAAAGTGTGTTCTGTATTCATTAGTGGGGTATCGAAATTCAAGTGAAAGTTGAAAATCAGATATTAATTGATACTAAAACCCCTATCAAAAGGGATTCAAAACTATATACTCTTTTGAGCAGGTATTGATACACAATACAATTAAACTGGCCAATCTAAGGTTATTATTCAAGATGATCAATAATGATGATCATTGAAAAAGTTTATACATTTAACATCTGATCAGATGGTCAGAACAACAAGGTGGCCAATGTGTGATACCAAAACGGAAAACATCATTAGGGCAATCTGCATTTTTATTTAAAACAATCTCAGAATGGAACTTCCAACTGAGCTAAAATTATGCAAATGCTTGAAAAAATTTAGCCTGGAAATTAAACAACAATTTCTAAGAGTGCAGACGTGTCAGCATTAAAGACTAGACATGAGAAGGGGGTACAGGTATCAGGAAAAGAGTTTAAATCATTTTTTACTATGAAATGTATGACCGCCACTGTAAATATTATGAATTGCATTGTTTTTATGCTTTATGTTCATTGTTTGTGATGATGTTTGTCTCCGAGAGCTAAAGTCTGGTACAAAGCATCTTTTCATTTTTTTTGTGATTAATACTCCTGTACATTGTCCCTGTCAAATAAATCAAATAAACTAAACTAAACATACTAAAGTCTCACAGGACAGAAATGAGCCTGAATAGCTTTAGAATGATCTTGAGCTGAATCAGAACAAGTATAAGAGCACATAGACGAGTATACGCCCATGTTGAGTCTATTCCTTAGTATTGAAATCGAGTTTGAAATTTGAGTATTGTGAAAATACTTCTCCAGACACCCACCTTGCTCGGAGTCGGTGGAAATGGTCGAGCCCATGCTGTCTGTACGGATGCGCTCCACAGAGCCGGACACGGACAGTTGCTCCAGGCGCCGTTTGAGGTAGCGGTGCTCTCTCTGCAGCTGCTCCTTCATGTTTAAAGCCTTCCTGTCCTGCTCTTCCAGCTTCTGCACCACACACCCAGACACAACAAGATTGTTACACGTGTAGAGTGGCAAAAGGATAGAAAATCATAAACTTATCCACACTAAAACTGGTACTGAAACTAGATACTCATTTGAGATACTCATTTTCAATTATCTTTATGCTCTTTATGTATTTTGAGCAAGAATAATACACACAAGAGAAAAAAATAGCTCCATAAAGGCCCAACTCTGCTATATTTAAAAAGAGAAGAGATAGGGTAATTAAATAAAATCTGTTTTATTCATAATAAGCACAAAATAATGAATTGTTTTTGTCCTTTAGCCTAAAATGTACTGATCACATTGATATTGTAGCTCTTATATTGAATAGTGAGAAAACTGTATGACATCATTACTTTAGTTAGTGCAGTTTTCACCAGGTTTTATCATATTTAACTAAATTTAAATATTATTTTTATTGAACTAACAGTACTGATTATAATTCTATAAATAACAAAAGTGTTACTGGCAATTTTAATGATTTTAAAATGTGCCTTTCCTGCACGTTAGGTATGTAATTTTGTTTAAACGCTTTCTAACTATATTTACTTCTAGGTGAGTAATATTATTTTATATTAACACAACTTAAGAATATATATTTTTTGGCTAACCCCTCCCTTTCCTTCATTACTTTATCTACTGAATAAGTCAAACACAGGCATACGTTTTAAAGTGTGTTCCTAGAGACTTCCCTCCTTGTGCGTTGGGGTTAAGCTGCACACTTTTAATGTGAAAGTTCTGGAGAATCAAGGCACTATGAGAAACGCTATAGCGAGAAGAAGCGACGCAGACCGTTATAAGATAAACAGGAAGTGAAGGGTTAAACCTGGCTGCCTTTGACATTTCCATAGACCACAGTTGCACTCTGAATGTACACTTCACATTGTGTAACATAAGCATAAACTGTCTGAGATTGTCCAGTGTTGGTATGAAATAGCGATTTTATCTGTGGTGGAGTAAATTTGCTTTGTCAGGTGGAGACTACGTTATTTTGAATACTTGGAGCATATCAGTAAGACATATTTTCACATATTTGATACATTTGTAACTTTATTAGTGTTGCCTTTTGTATGTTCTAATCCTAATAGTATAATTCATGCATCTATAATGGTATTTTGTTTTAAAAAAAACTTTTGCCATGGCTGGGTTTCAGGTAACATCACAACATTTTATAGGCTGATAATATTTAAAATGTTCTAATATTACACAAAATAAACTCTTGTGAGCTTTTAGCCATGTTATAAAGCTGTTACCTCCTCAAAAACATACCCAGAGTTGTGTTTTGTTTCACTCACACATGTTTGAGTAATCCTGGTTTATTGTCTACATTTCCAAAACTCGTGACTGTTGAATTTGAGGGTTTGAAAATAAACGTGCTGAGATCTGGGCAGCGGACCTGGACCGATGCCCCCGCGACCCGAAAATACGGAGAAAGCAGAAGAAAATTGGGGGAAAAAAAGAATTAAAACAATTTAAAACAATTACAAAAATTCAAAGTGAGATATTCAATGGCATTTAAAGGGCCCATATTAGGCTATTTTCTGATCTATGTTGTTTCCTCATCAAAAATATACCTGCAGTTTTGTTTAATTCACACAAACCCTGCATATTTAGGCTGAAAACACTCCTGTTACACCTTGTAATAATACAGTGGTAATACAGGAAGTGCTCCACTGTGTTTTGAAACTCTATACATCTTCGCTAGAATCATTTGGATAATTTCAGCCCTGAAATATCCAATATCTCTTAAACAAAAGGTAAACGGTAACTTGAAAACTACTGCTTCATGACATCACAAGGTGGAACAGAGCATTTTGAGCTTTGGAGATGTATACAGACTAATAGTAAAGGATTAGTCATGTGTAAATGAAACAAAACACAACTCTGGGTATGTTTTTGATGCATTAACAACAGTCTAACACGGCTTAAAGCTCACAAGAGTCAATTGTGCATAATATAGCACCTGCAAAATTCAAAACCTGATGAAACAAATGATCTTCCATAAAAGTAATGGTGTTTGCAGTACCTTGATGTGCATCTTAGCCCTTTTGAGGAGGCTCAGTGTGGTGTGTCGTGTGCTGTCTGGACCCAAAGGCACCAGCTTCTTCAGTTGTTCCAAATAGAGCCGGAGTTTGGCACGTCTGTGAACACAAAAACACAAACAAGGTGAGGCACAATCTACAGCAGGCTACAGCAACACACTAGATAACATCAACCAGTTCCTCCACACCTGAAACCTTCAGTGTCGAGTGTAAGCATTAATATGAGGTAATTTGGTTTTGTTTTGACAGTAAAAAGTGGCGTGCTCAGAGTTGCAGTGCACCTCAAAAGTTATGCATGTTTATCACCTTAAAAATTTCACAATCTAGATGAAGATTTTCAACATAAATTTCCAAACAAGCTCAGCCTATGATGTCTTGATCCAGATTAGTTGCTTCAACAAGTAAAATATAACAAAATAAACACAGAAATGAGGATTCACACAGGTTAACCAGCGACCTTAAAGATTCTCCTCTGCTGTTTTATATTTTATTAAGAATGGAGAATTGTAGAAGAACACTTTATACACGTGCATATTCCCCTGTCCCTCATATCCAGTGTTTAGGTCTCCACAGGTGCACAGGCGTTCCCTTAAAGGCCATGTGAAAGTGCTGGCTCTTTTATTTGCTGCAGTCCCAGGGGGTAGTCTGCTCCCCGTCCTGTCCCCTGCCCCCTCCAGAGCTCTGCCAAATGCAACACAGCCCAGTCCCACTGGACACAAGTGTCCTGTGAGGACAGGGGCGGGGCCACCTTCAACCTGTCGGCCACAGCCACATGAAGCAGTTGGCCTGAGTCCAGGGGAAGCAGAGCACAGGAAGGAGCTGGGGGTCTGCGGGGGGGAGGGGTGTTATTGGGAGGGGGGTCCGAGCTCTGGATGAGTTTCTGTTGAAAAAAGGGTTCTTTGAGTCCAGTGTGCTCAGCTGCACCAGGCAGCGCTACACACACATCATCCAAGAGTAACTTAAGCCAATGGGCACCCATCAAGCCCCCGGTTTCCCTCCTCACTCTTGTGATGAAAAACAAAAACAAGGCGTTTCCCAAATACTCGCCGTGAGTATAAAAACCTGCCGTTTTCAGCGGCTCATTCATGACAGCCCCACCTGTGTGCTGACCACATATTTTACCTGGCACTCACACTGACCACATGAGAGGACAGGGCTGCTGCTTTTACATGTGCACAACTGACACTTGTTTTCACTGCAGCTCAAATCAAAAGCAGACATAAAGCTCTGAAGGCGAACCCAACCCCTGCTCCAAAACAAAAGCTTTTTGAGGTCACTGCACTGAGCATACAAATATATAGAAGATGCTTTTATCTGAACCAGTTAGGTGACATATACATCATCTAGCCTTCAAAGTTTTTCAGATCTAAGAGGTAACCAGCTCTGCACAGGCTAGTCTGCATGCGAAGGAAACATAATTCACCAACATGTGTCATACATCATATAGATTTTGTAAAATTATATGCATCAATATGCAGTTTGCCTCAATCTTTCACCTAAGACATGATTTAAATGTTTTTGTGTAGGCGTGAGCTATTATAGTGAAAACATTTCCCAGCATATCTGTTACTGCAACACAATTATAGGGCTTTTATAGAGCCTCTACAATCGAAAGAGGACAATGTCAGCCTAAAGTGTATTTTGCCATTCACGTGTGGTATAAAAGTGCTTTGTTTGCTAATAATGGGTCTGTAATAGCTACATATAGTCCTTCCTTTAGCTGGCGACACGCATAGTCCCAGACCAGTGCTGGCAGTGTCCCTGACAGACTGTCCCATCAGCACGTGCTTCTTTCACACACACTATTCTCCTCCAGTGAGCAAACACACACACACTATTCTCCTCATGTGAGCAGCGTGGACCCTCCCTCACTCACGTTTGTTATTCCTGAGCCAAGGCCTGGTCACGCAATGTTTATCAGACTGCCTCAAAGAGCCGTGTCAAATATGGCAGCGCATGAACGTGATGGTCTGTGTGTGTGATGAAGTATGTGACAGTGTGTATGTGATGGTGTGTGCATGGAGGAGGGCAGACCTGTGTGCTTTCAGATCACAGCACATGTTTCAGGTGGTCTGGAGGAGGACCGAGGATGCTCTTTCATGTAGCTCGTACAAATACGGCTACAGTGTGAGTCCTGATTGGTCTCGCACACACACACAGCCATGTTCTGTTGGCTTAACTGGAGTCACAAGTTCACTTTTTCATGCCAAAGAAATGCCATCTGTTATACTTTGTTGTGTATAAACTTTTTAATTCATTCTGGGGATGTACTAATGAAGGAAATGATATTAGGTACAGAGAAGCTTATACTGTTAATACTTAATTACTTAATACTGTTTAAAGTTGCATATTTTACTGCTAACTTTATGTTTTTTGAAGAATGTATTTAACACAGTGCAAAGCAGATAGCCTACTTAAGTTTGTTTGGAAAGTAAAATGACTGAAATAGCTGTTGTTGTTATTGTTGTTGAATAATATTTCTACTGTGTTAACAAAAAGTGAGTGTAAACCTTTTTCTTTTGAAAAAGTCGGTTTCCAACAGTTGAAAAACAATACATCCCCCTCTGACTACAGTTACTCTGGTCAGTCGCAGTGCTCTCACGTGCGGAGTACCACGGGATGATTTGTGTCTGATCTCTGCCCCCCCACCCCCCGCTGTCATCAGATGCAGGGCGCGCTGCCAAAACAAAGCAAAGGCACAGGAGGGAAAAAAGAAGGAAAGGAGAAAAAAGTTTTCCTCTGAAAGCTGCACTCTGCTGAAACTGGAACAGGCTATTTAAACTGCTGACTAGTGCTTCAAGGTTAACAATAGATGCACAACTCAAATGAATGCTGAACAATTTGTATCTTTATGTAACTATATCTCAGTACAATCTAAAACCCCAAAGTCCAGTTTGTATCTGCCTGTGGTGAAAACAACAGTCCTCAGAGGCTTGCTCTGTTTAATAAGCTGCAGTGCATTCTTTCACTGTACGCACAGGACGACTGGCCACGCTGGCAACGGGCCAAACTCACCAAATACATGTCAAAGGTCACCAGAAACACGGCTACAATGCTTCCTGCTAATGCAAGGGGCTACAACGCTAAACTATTGTGAGCCTCCAAGAAAACAACAGCTGATTTTGTTTTGATTCATGTACTTCCATGGTTTATTTAATATAAGTGCAACAATTGGTCTTGTTTTGAAGTCAGTATTTTTATTGGCTGCTAGTTTGCTAGCATACAGCTTCCTGTTTTATTAATAAGCAGTTCATCTATCTACACACAGGAATCTTACATGTGAAAACAGATGCATTTTGAAAATGTTACTTTCACCGTACACTTGGACATGAGAGCAAAAGACAATGGAAACAGCTCTTGTTAATAGTGATCTAAAGCCTTTGCTCTTTCACATAAGATTAAGTGTTGTTTACTTCTCGTCTGAGAGCTGTGCGTAATGTCAAGTGAAAGTGGGGGCTGCGTGGCGTGAGTGCAGATCTCTGTGGTGAGGTGCTGGAATCTGGGGTTGCCAGGGGAGTGGTCCCACATCTGGCCTGCAGCTTTCTGGGCTAATAGAACTCTCAAACGGTGGGAGGAGGGGTAGAGGTGGGATCCTATAGCCGCAGGACGGTTAGCAAACACAACATGCATATAGTGGGCTATTGAGCGAGCCTTCGTCACTCAGAGACCTACCCTCCAACTGTTTACATTTAACACAGATCTGAAATAACACGTGCTGAACCTTGGGCAGGTGCTCCAGTAAAATAAATGGTAGCCCCTTTATGCACTTGCTATGTATGCCCCACTATCCTTACATTACTCTTCTTTTAGCTATTTGATATGCCCCAAGTTTGAAGTGCAAGAGACTGTACTGAGAGCAGGTGGTTTGCCACGCTGCCCACACAACAAACTCAGAGCCAGACGAGCAGGGAGACACAAGAAGCAGCTTCATGACCCTGATATGAGATGTCCGTGGTTTGTTTGCCGTCGCTAGGGAAGACACTTCCCCCGCTGTGAACAGGGGACAATCATCATACCCATGCAGACAAAAATAAATACTTATATAACATTTAAAAAAGTACTACTAGTATATTGAAATTACTGACTGAATGCAAAAGATCTACTGATACTTTGCAGGTGGCGTCATCAACATTCCCTGGGTGTGTGAAGCTAACAGAAGGCACTGCTCTGTTAAAAGCTTTGTGACTCAAGTAAGACATAATCTGATCTTTATTTTAACACTATCTGACCAGAAAGAGCTGATCTGGTGACAGGTGAGCTGCTTTGTGCGCTTGAACAAGTCTCTCACGCATTAAATTACAGCCAACAGTTTTTCAGTTAGTCACTCTCACCTTTTTGTAAATATCAATCACCTAAACAGGACCATGAACACTGATCACAGGCTCGTGAAAATGTGTTGTTTACATCCATTTTGCATTTTTTCTTGAGTTTTCAGACGATATTTGACTACGATATTTGACTGTTTGCTAATGTGCATTGTGTCACCATGGAAAATGCTGAAAATTTTGCCTACAGAAATGCATTACCAAACAAAATAATTTTCATATTGGAGCATTCCTGGTTTAACACTGTAGTTTCAGTACAGTCATGCCTAGATACTAGATTGATTTTTTACTTGTCAAGTGGTAGTCCCCCAGTCATATCATACTCAAAATATGAAACGTCGTCAGTGAAATTGTCTCACCTAACTAACTGCTTTCTATCGGACAAAACAGAAACCATGACAAAGAAGAGAAGGGGGGTTTTACCTCTCAGAAAGGCGCCATATTCTGAAGTAGTCCATGTCTGGATATACAACAGGAAATGTCAGTATTAGCGGCGTTGTTCACTAATCAGTGCTATAGCCACAAAGCAGACTGGCTCCCCACAAACAGGGCCTGTGCATCTGGGAACGCCTTGTAATTAGATTAATTTGATTTTCTTGTGTACCCAAATAATCCCTTTAACACTAACCTTTTTTATTCTTTGCAGCTTTGCACAGAAGTTAAGAGGAATTTAAAGTCTTTGTTTACATTTTTTTCACCATGTATTCGAGCAAATTTGTCTTGCACTGTGCAGATATATTTTATAAGCAGTTCTAGAGGTCAAAATAAGTCAACTGTGTGCTGTCTGCATGTAATTATAAAGCATTGTATTTTCTGATAATCAGGGAGTGCACAATAGCATGCTAGTTGTTGTTAGCTTTACCACCTAGGCCAAACTTTGTATGGTCTGTGAGAGTTGTGAATGATTAGGATGCTGTGAAAACATAAGGTAAGTGAGGAATAACTTTGGACGACTGCAAAAAACAATTCACTTTCTTAAAACAGTAAAAAAACAAAAACAAAAACAAAAAACACGGTTGCCATTTCAGGCAAATAACAGAGCATTAATTAGCTTCTTGTGTGATTTGCGTACATGTGTTGTTGGCGATACTGAAAGGACTAGCAAAGGCAAGTTCTGGAAGTTTGATAAATGTCCCCCTTTCGACATGGGACGGGGCGCTCTGCTTTTATAATGTGGCTTTGTCAATGATTAACTTCACATAATCTCAGCTAAGTATGTACAACCATTTGCAGATTGACTACTCAGACGGTTCCAAAACATGCTAGCTAGTTTCAAAAGCTTCGCAAAAAACATTTGCAAGCTGTGCCGAGCAGGGCTAAATCTGCGTTCTATCAATACTCATCGGGCTAGTTTTGTGTGACCCTTATCCTCCCGCTGCTTACCCCCTCCCCCCTGCCCTGAACTCCTTCTTACTTAACTCTACATTCCAGCGAATGTGTGCATACTCCGCTGACCTGGATTTCAGTTTGTCACCGGAGGCGGACACGTCAAGAATGCTGGGCCCTTCTGTAGAACAAAAAAGTCTTCCCAATATGTAGCTCCACTGTGTTCATGGCAACTTGCCTTATTTTTACTCACTTAAGTAATTAATTTATTTTTATTTAGTATTACCATTTATAGTTTTACTCTTTGTTATTATATTATATTGTAATGGGTGAGCTACTGTGTCCAAACAATTTCCCTTGTGGATCCAAGTCTAATCCAATGTGAGAATTGTGTGGTCCTCTGACTGTCTTTTAATGATTTTATTTTCTATTTTTCTATTGTTAATTTGGGTATTTTTATGTTTTTTTTATTGACCTGCTTATTTATTTATTATGCTAGATTTTATTCAACGTGTTAAAGGTGCATTGTGTAACTTTGATGGTCCATCAGATGCTTTTCTCCAGGGAGATGTTATTGCTTCATCTGGAATGTTTCACAGTACGGCATTAAACCTTCCTATCTTCACGGCAACCAAACCAGACCAAGTTACAGGTCAGATCTGTGGAGAGGCAACCCCACTCACAGTCAGAATGCCTGTTTTTTGTGGTCAATAATAGTCAATAATAATGTCATACTGAGGAACATTCCAGAGCAATGACATATCCATAGAAACAAGCAGGTGATGTGACCTCTAGCCAAAAAGTTACATAGTGCACCTTTAATTTACTTTGTGTTGGTAAAATAAAGTTGGATTGGATTCTGCACTTTAAAAATAATAATGTGCTTTTGCCCTTGTAAACCCCTAAAGCTAACTGTGCACCTTTCTGAGAGCGCCGTGTACCTCTCTCTTTTATGAGTTTGAGCTCCAGAGGCTGAGTTCACTAACACAGAAAGACAAAGTGACACCTGAGAAAGTACAGGTACAGAAAATAAACAGTTTGCATTGAAAAAGAGTGCAAATATATACTTTTGTACCAGTTCAAAGAGCAAACACTGTATCACTGCTCTTGCTTTATGTTTATCATTTATCTGTAAGGTTTGAGGGATAGTGAAATGCCAAGTAAAAATTAGGAATGGGACCAGGAATGGGATCTTGATCCACAAGATCTCGTGAGATACAATTGCCATAAGACTGTGCACATATCAAAATGATCTTATGAGATTTTTTTCTCCTTTTTGTTTACTTTAGACTGGACCAAAAAGGCTTAAGGGCTGGTAAGTTACATCTCAAAAAGAAGGTCATTTCAAAAAGAAGGTCAACAGTTACAACAAAAATATGAAATACAAACTTGTTGGCGGAAAACTGCTAACGGGATCACACATTTTTAAATTTATAGATTGTGTGAAAATCTCATTTTGTCTCATTCATGGACCTAATCTTGTGAAAATTGTATCTCGTCCCACTTCTAGTAAAAATACGACAAACTCCCATTGGTTTTATAGATGTTCAATGCGATTTCAGACAATACATTGTACTCATAAGCCACAATGAGTTTACAGAGTCACTGTTCTGGGTCAAGGGAGTTTAATCTGGAATGGCATCCAGTCTAAAAAATTTACTATGCAAATAACTACAAACTAGAAAGTTGAGTGGATGATTTATAGCAAGCTGGAAAGACAAAAGTCTTATGTTAGGTGTAAGTCTTATGTTTTCTTTGTTGTGAAAGGAAGGCGCTGTATAATAAAGATTATTATTATTATATTGAAACTAACACAAGAACAGATTTAAACCACAAAACTAATCTAAATGTACAAAAAAGAGCTGCAATGAATAAACTGCAGAATGAAACACCTAGTTTGTATCTGTAATGAGTCATATAAGTTATTAATACAACCTTTTACACTCAAATTATATCATATATATAGCTAAAAAATAACAAAAAATTCCCCAGTAGTGCAAAGAAAATGTACACACGACAAATATTGTTTCATCTATCATGTATTGAACGATACATCGATATAGTATTTAGCTACTACTGCTGCATAGTCCTGTTAACCTCAAAACTGTACACACTATCATCCCCAGGCCATAAGCTCACATACAATCAACCAGGGACAGAACTATGGAGCAAATCAATGCTTTGACTGCACACATGAGGAGCCAATGACCCACGGCTGCACAAATTCCACATGCGACACCAACTTTTCTCTGTAAACACAAGCACGCAGACTTGGACATCAGCATTTACAATCTATGACTAAACGCATATCACTTGAGTTAGGACTTTTGTACTTGGTGAAGCAAGCTGGAAGGATATGCAAGTTTAACATTATATAGGTCATACTAGGTCTTCCAGTGTGATTGCGAAATAGTAGCGTCCTCATATAGCTGACGTTGTGAAATCATGTGAATTGCGTGAGATGGAACAATAACATCCATTAGTAGTAGTGGTAGTAGTAGTAGTATTAGTACCTTTGAAATTACTATCTAAAACTATATTAATTGTGTGATTACAATAACTGTCGTAAACAGCGACACATATGAAACCACTGCAATGTTCACTGATTTAAAGGGCCTATATTACGCTATTTTCTGGTGTTTCCTCATCACAAACGGTTCATTCTCACATATTCAACACAAATCTTACATATTTAGGCTGAGTTATTCTCTCAAACAAAAAAATCAATCATTTGGATCATAGCCCTGGAATTGCCAACCTTTACTGAACTTAAGGTAAAAGGTAAAAAGTAGCTTAATTTGAAAAGCTACCACTACATGACATCACAAGATGGAACAGAGGATTTAAGCTTTAGAGATGTAGACAGCCAAAGGATGTAGCATAACTCAAACATGTGTGAATTAAACAAAACACAATTCCAGGCATGTTTTTGATGAGTAAACAACATTATAGCATAGCTTAAAACTCACAAGAATCAATTTTGTGTAATACAGGACCTTTAAACTAATGCCCCAGTCACATCTTAGTAATGCATGGACCCCTTTGGTTGGACATACAATATCATGTTCATTACTGTAGGTTTTAAGCTTTGCCTGTGCAGGCCTAATGACTTTGGGTCAGCACACTGAAGGAATGCCACTGACTGTGAGACATTTGAGAAGCACAAAACCCACGGCGTAAACAACATGTAAGCACGTGACTGTCACACGAGTTGGTTCAGCAAAAACATGTGATTGGACGTGCTGTAGTGCAATTTAAGATTAAAGCTCCTATATTACACTAATTGTGAGCTTTATAGGCGCACTGTGTAACTTTCCCGGTGGGGCGTCAGCTACCATGAAGATGTTATTGCACTGTCTGGAGAGTTTCCGCGGATGATATTAAACTTATCTAACGTGAATTCCTTCTATTATGGGTATTTGCATTGCTCAAACATACCTCTAAAAACACACTCCTTTGTGAGTCACTTCTCCACAGATAAGACCTGTAAATTGGCTTAGGTTAGGTTAGGTGAGGTTTATTTATTAGTCTCCACCAGGGAGAAATCTGACATAGAGGTAAGGGAAGGTTGCAGTACAGCAGAAAGAAAAACTAGCAGAATCTCCTGCTTGCCTCTATAGAGATATAACTTATTTAATGCCATACACTGGAATATTCAAGGCAAAGTAATAAAATCTTCATGGTGACAAGCAAGTGGCGGGTCCTCCTCTGGAAAAGTTACACAATGCACCTTTAAGCAGTCTTAAAATGTTGTTACCTCATCAAAAACATCCCCCCAGTTGTGTTTCGTTTCATTCATTTGAGTAATCATTATTATTCCGTCATAGTATGTATATATTCATATATATACATAGTATGTATATATTCAAAATACTCTGCTCCAACTTGTGATGTCATGAAACTTTTGTTTGTGTGTTAAACATGTGTGAATGAAACAAAACACAACTTCGGGTATGTTTTTGATAATGATCTAAACATGATTCTCAAAGTTGCAGAACAGAATTAAAAAACAACCAAAACAAAAAAAGTTCAATGTTGGTAAAAGCGCTCTGTTTTGCTCTTGCTTTCCTCAAGTTTCTGCTGACTCAGAGACTTTTCAGGGGCCGAATGAAGACCAGCGCGAGGGGAGGGGGAGAAATACATGGAAGAAAAAAACAGATGTGGCCTTTGGAGGAATAGACAAAAGAGGTGAAGTAACAGGGCTCTGTGTGCTGTTCCCTCCTACCGACACAGAGCAATAACTCAAACAAACCAGCAAGGCCCCAGGATAGCCTTAAAGCTGCACTGTGGGACTTTGTGTGTAACAGGATTTGTGTGTTTAGTGTGAATGAAACAAAACACAACTGCAGGTATGTTTTGTGGTGATGAAACATTATAACATAGATCTGAAAAATATCATATGTGGCCTTTAAAGGTGCATTGTTTTCTGGTAGAGGGTCCATCAATCATTACTGCTTTGTCTGGAATGTTTCACAGTATGGCATTAAACCTTTCTATCTTCATGGAGACCAAACCAGACCAAGTTACAGGTCAGATCTGTGGCTCATAGTCAGCCTATTTTTCTAGGTATTTTTGAGCTTTAAACCCACCTGTAATTGAATACATGTAAAATAGAGCTGTTTAGTGTCATACTGTGGAACATTCTAGGGAGAGGAATGGCATATCCATAGCAACAAGGAGGTGAGAGACCCTCCACCAGAAAAGTTACACAGTGTACCTTAAACACACACACACACACACACACACACACACACATACATACAGCTGCAGAGATCATTGCAAAATTAACAGTTTTTTCTGATTTTACTACTTATAGGTATGTGTTTTGGCAAAAGGAACATTTTTGTTTGAGTTTATAAACTACTGACAACATTTCCCCCAAATTCCAAATAAAAATATTATCGTTTAGAGCATTTATTTGCAGAAAATAACAAATGGTCAAAATAACAAAAAAGATACAGGTTTTTAGACCTCAAACAATGCAAATTTAAAACAACATAATACTAATGTTTACACTTAAGAAGAGTTCAGAAATCAATATTTGGTGCAATAAGCCTTATTTTTAATCACATCTTTCATGCGTCTTGGCATGCTCTCCACAAGTCTTTCACATTGTTCTTGGGTGACTTTATTCCACTCCTGGTGCAAGAACTAAAGTAGCTCAGCTTTGTGTTTGTGTTGGAATTCAACAGACGCTGGTATGGAATGGCTGTAATACATGTAGAGATGCTGATTTCAGAAAAAAAAGGCAGTGGTCTCTTATTTTTTTCCAGAGCTGTATATAGCATAGTATGTATACACAAAGGCAAGTGAAGGGGAAAGAGCCCCCAAATAAAGTCATCCATCACAGCTGGGAATACAGGACACAGCCAGGGTAAATTTAATTAGAGGGAAGATCCGAGCGTGACAAACTCAGACCGGCTCCTGTGTCCATGAGGCACGTGGACTAACACAAACTCACATTCATTAATATCTTCCAACAACAACTTTATTATGGGGCTCTCTAAAAGTTTGTCATTTTGTCCAGAGGCGGGATTTAACATTTTATGGCAACTATATTACACAAAATTGACTCTTGTGAGCTTTCAGCCAAGTCATAATGATGTTACCTTATCCAAAACATACCTGGAGTTGTGTTTTGTTTCATTCACACTTGTTTGAGTAATCCTGGATTATTATTATTAGTAGTTGATTTTTGTACTGGAATTACTACTGTTACACATTTATTTTCATCTTTACTTTCAATGCACATTCTATTGCACACTACTGCACATTTCACTGCTGCATCTTCCATTGCACATTTTTAATGCATACTGCACATTTTGGACATCTGTAAATAGGTATTTATTTATTTATTCTTTTGTGCTGCTTTTAGATTTTAGATTTTTGTCTTAGAAGTTTTTGTTTAGTCTTTATATTGTATTCGGTACACTGTCTTTTTGCACGACCTGGCCAGAGAGAAACAAATTTTTGATTCACTGTATGTCAAACACATATGGCAAAATTGACAATAAAGCTGACTTTGAACTGAACTTTTGAACTTAGTCTGTCTGATCCCCAAAGCTCAAAATGCTCAGTTGCACATGTGATGTCATGTACTGGTAGTTTTGAAGTTAGCACCAACCTTTTACCTTTACTTTAGTAGAGATGGGCAAGTCTGGGTCAGAAATCATTCTAATGATCATTCAAATGATTCTAATGAAGGTGTGTGGAGTTTAAAAACACAGTGGAGCACTTCCTGTATTACTACATGACATTACAAGGTGGAGAGAAGAACACAGTCTAAATATGCAGGATTTGTGTGTTAAACATGTGTAAATGAAACAAAATACAGTGGTACCTCACCTTACAAAATTAATTCGTTCCAGAAGTGGTTTCGTAATGTGAATTTTTCGTAAGTTGAGTAGCTATTTTAATGGAAAAGGCCTGATTCGTTCCAATTTTTTTTTTTTTTATAGTGTAACATTTTTTTTTATATTGTAACACTGTGTCCTGCATAGAGGCTGTAGACCCAGGACTAAACGTGGACTATACCAGGTCTAGACCAAGGTCTAAACCTGGACTGGACCAGGTCTAGACCTGGACTAAATCAGGACTGGACCAGGACTAAACCTGGACTAAACCAGATGGATTAAAGCGCCGCGTGCGGGTCCATTTCCTGGTTTCGTTTCGAGTCACGGCTGAGACGAGCAGCGAGGACTCCCCTCGGGACCGCACGCAGTCTGAGCGCATAAACGAACGCAGGCAAGAGCCGCGGTGGTCTAATCCTGGTTCAGACCTGGTTTAGACCTGGTTCAGATCTGGTTTAGACCCCGCGCCGGGTCATGCTGCGCTATCACACGCGTGTCCGCGCGCACACACACACCGCCCTCCCTCTTCCCCCCACGCTTCACTATTAATACATTTTGTTGAAAATCTATGAAAGTTTGAGTGTTTAAACGAGAGACAAATGTGAGAAAAGTTTAAATCCAGTCTGAGAAAAGCGTATAATGTGTTTGGCTGAGCGTGCATTATTTGAATTTTTGAGATTTCGCGTTTTCGTAATTTGAATTTTCTTTCGTATCTAGAGACCAAAATTTAACGTGAAGGCATTTCGTAACTTGAAATTTTCGTTTGTTGGGTCTTTCGTAAGGTGAGGTACCACTGTACGACTACAGATATATTTTGATCAGGAAACACCATAATAGATCAGAAAATAATGTAATATGGGTCCTTTAAAACAGTCTATTCACTTGTGCTGTCAGAAAAAAAAAAACAGACAAAGCAAATTTAGACAACAGAAAACACCAAAAACATCCAGCAAATTTTCTTTTACTTTCCATTCATGCATCTGAGCGTCTTTGCAATTTACAATAAATTATGTAACACCTGAACACAAGTGATCATTCTCGTTTTCAGTCTATGTTTACTTCCTGTTTATTTGCTGTGCCAAACCTGGAGAGCCCCAATAAAATTTCATAAAGGAAACTGATACAGTATCACCTGATGTCTGGGTGGTGTCTATGACAGGAACCGATCAATCTTTTTTTTTTTTTTTTTTTGTTAATTTTGAGGAAGTGTGTTCACATACCAGTTAATCACCATTTTGATTTCCTGTAAAAAGGTAATATGTTGGAAGGCAATGAGTGTCAAGTTTCATAATCTACTGGCCTTGCTCGAAAAGGAAGAGTGTGGTTTAGACACTAGACGGGTACAAACCAAAGACCAAATTTCATATATAGACTAAACTGACAATCCTAGACCTGTCATGATATCAAAATTGAAGTGTGATATATTTCTGAAGTAAATATAGATGATAAATTATAATACTAAAACAGAATTATCAATAAAAACATGTGACTGGACAATACTGTTGTAGTGCAATTTAAGATTAACGCTCCTATATTACTTGTGAGCTTTAAGCCATGTTAGAATATTGTTACCTCATTAAAAACATACCCGCACTATATTGTTACCTCATTAAAAACATACCCGCTCTAGTGTTTTGTTTCATCCACATGTCTCAGTAATCCTTTATTATTAGTCTGTTTACATCTCCAAAGCCCAGAATCCTCTTTTCCACCTTGTGATGTCATGAACCAGTTGTTTTCAAGTTAACAGCTACCTTGTTTCATTGGTAATTGTACTTGTCATGTGAAATTTACTCCAATCAATACAACGTGTTATTAAAAAAAAAATCATAATTTTAACTATACAGAATACAGACTACAAAGGATAATATTGAAACCAAACCATAAAACAGAATTATCTAAAAGGTATTCTAAGTGTACAATATTGTTTAAAAAAACTTAAAGATGCATTATGTAACTTTTCGATTGGGGGTCTATCACTTGCTTGTTTCTATGGATATGTTACTACTCTGTCTGGAATGTTCCACAGTATGACATTAAATAGCTCCACCTTACCTTTATTCAAGTACAGGTGCTTTCATCGCTCAAAAATACAAAGAAAAACAGGCATTCTAACCGTGCGCGTGGTCGCCTCTCCACAGATCTGACCTGTAACTGCAACTTGGTCTGGTTTGGTCTCCATGATGATAGAAAGGTTTAATGCTATAATGTGAAACATTTCAGACAAAGCATTAAAATCTCCATGGAGAAACCTGGTCTGGTTTGGTCTCCATGAAGATAGAAAGGTAATAATAGAAGTTTATAATTCAACCTTCTACAGCTCAAATCTTATCATAGTACTGAAAAATAGCAAACCTTTTCGGAAGTAGTGCAAGGAAAATGTACGCACAATAAACGCTCCCCAAAAAGTATAAAAAGTACATAAAGTATTGTTCCATCTGTCATCTATTGAAAGATAAGTCAGTATATTTTTTATCATTACAGACCTAGACAAGACACTAGCAGCATACAGGCTAACACCAAGTTCAACCTGATAACGGGGTTGTGTCGGGACAGGGCTCAGTGGACCAGGGCTGGCATCCACCCAGACATCTCTTCGTGATAACACAAATATATGCCCGCTCACTGCCGCCAAGCCACCAGCCGTCACGTTTATGAGAGACAAGCAGCATGCAAGCAATCCCACAGAGCTGTCAGCGCCACAGAGAGGGCCTGAGGAAAAATAGAACGTGTAGACAGCGTAGAGTGCATACATATCAGGACTAAATATTCAAGTACAGGGGGTCCTCGGGTTACGACGTAGATCCGTTCTTAAGACGCGTCGTAACCCGAATTTCGTCGTAAACCGGATTTTGCCTTTGATCTTCCAACCAAAGCACCAATAACCTTTCCATCTCAATAATTAGACCACTACGCTGTTTGGTTATCACTGCCGCTTTTATAGGAGCAGATCAGAGCCCACATCAGGTACTTCCGCCCACATTGGGCACGCACATGAGGCTGTCTTCTTCTCCCTACAACCACAACAGAGCGTATTCTTCCGCCGTGCGCCGCGCGCCGTTCGCGTTTGTTTACATCTCTTACCACGTTAAACCGCATAAGACGGAATGACGCGTAATATATACATATTTTTTTTAATGGGGGCGCGTTCGTAACCACGAAACGTCGTAACCCGAGACCGTCGTAACCCGAGGACCCCCTGTAGATGTTTTTATTAAAGGTGCACTGTGTAACTTTTTGGTTGGGGGTCCATCACCTGCTTGTATCTATGGAAATGTCATTGCTCTGCTTGAAATGTTCTGCTGTTCTGCTTGGAATGAAAGTATGACATTTAGGCTGCGTCCCATTACTCTGTCTTACCCCTTGCCCTTTATCTACGTCTTTGTCTTGCCCCTCGCTACCGAGCTGAGAGGGCTTGGGGTACAAATGTTCCCCTAAGAAATGGGAAACCACTCGATTACCGTTTGCGTCATCATCCCTTGCCTCTACCTGGCTGCTACGTCTACAGAGGCGACAACAATTGACACAAAGAAGCGTAAACAAATGTCAAGGATTATCGGGTACCTCAGCCAAAAAAAACAACAACTAGCTTGTTTATACACGAAAGTTCGATGGAAACGATAATGTCGGCTAAACAGACATCACTACAATTAAAACCGCAACAGCAGTTCAATAAAAGTAATGTAGAACATAAGCGTCATAATTGTAAACCTGCTAAACTGTTACTCGATAATTACAACTGCTGAAAATACATTTATGAGACTCCTTGTCTGGTCGATGTGACGCTGCCATCCTGATCCCAAAACCTGCCTGAGCTTGTAGCGTACCCCTTCGTTCTAAGTCTGGTCGAGAGCTTAGAGCTTACTTCGTTTCAAGGGGTGTGTAGCTTGAGGTCGTGGCCCGAGCCCTTGATCAAAATTAGAATTGGGACACCCCTTACCCTCACATGAACGCGCAAAACCAAGGGGTAGGGGTAAGACGAAGGGGTAAGACAGAGAAATGGGACGCAGCCTAATCAGCTCTATCTTATATGTTTTAGATTACAAGTGGTTTGATGTAACTCAAAAACACCTAGAAAAACATTGAGACTCTGAGCGGGGTTGTGTCTCCACAGATCTGACCTGTAGCTTGGTCTCCATGATGATATAAAGGTTTAATACCAAACTGTGAAACATTCCAGACAAAGCAATAACATTTCCATGGGGAAAAGCATTTGACGGACCCTCCACCAGAAAAGTTACACATTAAGTTAATAATTTTAGTTCCTAGAAAGTTAGCCTGAGCTTTTCCCGATAGCACACACTCTCACACGCACATTAAGAAAGCTAATTTGTTATCGTGCAGATGCATCCTATCCTACTATTAATACCCTCTAAGCTAATTACATTCAAAGCAGCTCTTTCATTTTTTCACAGCTACCGATACTTTGCATCTGATGTCAACAACATTCCCTAAAGGTGTGAAATTGAATATAAAAAGCACTGCTCTTTTAGAAGCTCTGTTGCTTAAGTTAATCTGAGTTTTATTTTAACACAGTCTGACCAGAAAGAGCTGGTTTGGTTGGAACTACAACAGCTGAGATGATCTGTGCTGTTTAACACGTCTCTCACACGAGCTAGCTAGAATTAGTCACACCTTTTTTTGTGGAAAATCAAACACCTAAACAGGATCATGCAAGCTCATATTGATCACAGACTCCTGAAAGTGTACTGTTTAAATCCTTTTTGTATTTTTGCTTGAGTTTTCAGACAATCTGCTGAACATTCCACCATAGAGATGCATGTAGAACATCCCCCCCAACATGATGTCACTGCAAAATAGCTGTGAGATTTATTGTAATCTAAATTGAAACTGCTAACCTATTTGACAAAACAAACACACTACCATTCTCAAAATCCTTTTCAAAAATGCTCTGAACTGCGCATGATTCTTGTGAGATTAGAAGTTCAGTTTTCACTCGCATATTATGTTCCTCCAACTGATTTTATTATTTTTATTTTATCTTCAACTCTAAACATCATTCGATACTAGTGAATACAGTCGGGAATAATCAGGGGATGTAGTTGTCTTAAAATTCCTGTCCTTTGCATGAGACAAAATGGAAAAAAAAAAAAGACTCAGTAATCTTTTGTGGTGGTTGTTTGCTGTCGTTGATGAGCCACCTGGTCTACCTCGTGAAAATACTGTACAAGGATGTGCCTGTGCTGTCGTAAAACCAGAGCACATGACCAGGGCAGACAGTGAGTCAAGCCTGAAGCGGTGTGTGTCTGAGGGAGTGACCACGAACAGGTCTCTCCACTGAGCCATCGGACTGGAGATTATCGAAAACCAGATACTAAGTGATACTAAAACAAGTATTGAAACTACATACTCATTTGAAGAGGTATCAATACTAAAAATGGCATAGTCACAGGACAGAAATGAACCTTTCCTGAATAGCTTTAGAAAGATCTTGAGCTGTATCAGAACAACTATAAGACCACATAGACTAGTATGGCACCTATAAGACCACATGGTAACATAAAAGAAAGTACTGGTACTATTATTTAATGTTGGAATCACACCATTGTCTAAAAGGAGATTTAAGTTTATTAAAAGGGACACTTTTTTTCTACTGATTAGCTGTGTAAATGGGTCTAAAATAGAAGTGTATACATATCCCTGGCCTTATTTTGGCATTTTAGTGCATATTTGTTCAAAATGTACTAACTGTTAACAAACTGTTGTTGTGTCCTTAGGCAAGACCCACATTGCCTAGTATGAGTGCTGTGTGCGTGAGTGTTGGAGGTGGTCGGAGGGGCAGATGGCGCTTCCGTCAGTCTGCCCCAGGGCAGCTCTGGCTACAAAAGTAGCTTACCACCACCAAGTGTGGAGTGAATGAACAATGAACTGTAAAGCGCTTTGGGTGTCATCAAAGGCGCTATATAAATGCTATGAATTATTATTAATTAGTTAATGTGACTTTTGGGTTAAAAGCCATGTCTATATCAGCCTCTTTAGAATCAACTACGGCCACTACATTTGAATTTTCGTGACTAATGGCCGCCAATGAGTCAGATGCAAGTTAATACGTGACAAAGACAGCACAATGGCGGTGTATGGGCGGTACGTGAGGAGCCCCTCTCAGCCCCGCCCTTAACTTAACTGGCACCACTGGGCACTGCGATGTCCTGCCGGATTTTTCAGGTTTTGCTCAGGGTACTGAGCAAAACCCTTTACCCTTCCGGTAAAGCTCCGGAAGGGTGTTTAATGGATCTATTCAGTTTGAAATTTTAGTATTCCTGGAGATTAGCATTAAAGAACGCATAGCAGCATATAGGAGGAAATTAAGTGGTCTGACTAGGTGACTGGTGAACAAAGTATGGCATGACGTGAACTAATACTAATAAAATGGAAAAGTAAATACAACCACGCCAATGTCAATGTATAGTGATACCTATTCCAAGACACTGTCAACATTTGATACCAATAAGGAGATGTTAAACAATATACATATACATTTATTTTATAATTAGGTCTCATTTGACACAGTCTCTTGCCATCTTTTTGCTATATCATCTATTTTTGTTACTCTCCAATCGTTTGACACTGCATTTTTTTATTCAGTAGCATCTTCGACTTAGACAAAATTTATTGACCCACAAGGGAAATTATTTGGATTCAGTAGCTCACACATCACAACATAATACCGTATACAACAGAGAGTAACAAAAATAGATGGTATAGCAAAAAAATAGCAAGAGGCAGGTGTCAAATGAGACCTAATTATAAAAATAAATGTCAATGTATAGTGACACCTATTCCAAGACACTGCCAATATTTAATACCAATAAGAAGATGTCAATAACAATATAGATACAGTGCATTTATTTTTATAATTAGGTCTCATTTGACACCTGTCTTTTGCTATCTTTTTGCTATACCATCTATTTTTGTGTTTCTGCTATATATTATATTGTGATATGTGAGCTACTGTATCCAAATAATTTCCCTTGTGGATCAATAAAGTTTGTCTAAGTCTAAGTCTAATATGCTACTGAATAAAAAAATGCAGTGTCAGACGAATGGAGATGTTTACTCTGTCTGTCTGGCTCCGTGCCACGGGGAAGTTACAACAGAAAAGTTTAAGTTAGGTCAGGTCTATTTTGCTTTTTCCACACTTTTTTTAAATTTATTATTTGAGTATGTAATTAAATGACTAGGTACTGTCTGACACTGTACTTCACTGTACTGTATTTTTCTACCGATAAAGCTTGATTTAGGCATGACACATTTGAGATAAGTTATGATGAGGTGATGCTAGGACTGTCACGATAACAAATTTTAAAACACTATATATTGCTAGAGACATATTCCACTTCATAATGACATTGAAGCTAATCCCAGTAACATTATTATATTTCTATATTTCCTTTTTACTTGTTAATATATAGTCATGCCTTTTTTTGACACCAGTCTCTTGCTACAGTATCTTTGCTCCTTATTTTGAAATAATTATTACATTTATATTTTTGCACTTTGTTATTACAATATATTGTGCTCTGCGACCTACTGTGTCCATATCATTTCCCATGTAGATCAATAAAGTCTAAAGAGATGTTTAAATATATTACATCATTAAAATGGGCGACACGGGTTACAGAGATAAAAGTTATTTATTTTACCCTCTACAGCTCAAATCTTACATAAACTCTTACATAAAAATGGCAAAAGTCTCCCCACTATTCCAAAGAAAGTGTAAACACAATAAATATTGAGCCCCAAAATATATTGTTCCAGCTTTCATATATTGGACAATAGGTCAAAATGGTAATTATCATGACAAACCTACGTGACGCTGTAGTCTCATGTGACAGTTTTGGGCACAACACCTGGATGTCTGTGTAATGACCATGTAATTTCCCACCACAAGTCCAGACAGGGATTTAATCAGGACACAATGGTTAGCTGAGGATTAGAATAATAACTATACTGCAGAAACTATTAATTATAAAAAGTATCCATTAAAATGAATAGAGCGGGACATTTTAATGGCCCTAGCAACAGTGTGAACCCACAAACGAGGACGGCAGAAACTTTTATTTACACGCGGTGATCTCAATTACCAAAAACTATTCACACATGACACAACACATGCTGACAGATTTATTAAAAGGTTTAAATGAGAGAACAAATAACAGGGAAATTTTTAGAATGTTATATTTAAAGCTATCGTTTGTAAGTACATTGGCTGACCCGGCCCTGTTGTATTCTCACATACCACTACTAGATGCTATCTACGTTACTGCTGTCTGACAGTGTGCGAGCTTTGGTCTGACAGCAGAAGAATACCAGGTGAGGGGGAACATTTTTGACATCTGAAATCTACGTGTTAAGTCAAATAAACTTACAGATGGTAACTTTAAAGGTCCTATACTACACAAAATTGACTCGTGAGCTTTTAGTCATGTTGTTACCTCCTCAAAAACATACCTGGAGTTGTGCTGTTTCATTCACACATGTTTGAGAAATCCTATATTATTAGTCGGTTTACATCTCTAAAGCTCAAAATGCTCTGTTCCACCTTGTGATGTCATGTACAGTGGTAGTTTTAAAGTTAATAGCTACTTTATACCTTTAGTTCAGTAGAGACAGGCAATTCCAGAGCTGAAATTATCCAAATGATTCTAGGTATTTAAAAGTTTTAAAGGTATTTGAAAGTTTAAAAACACAGTGGAGTGCTTCCTGTATTACCACGTGGCATCACAAGCACAAGGTGGAACAGAGTGTTTTCAGTTTGAGAGAAGAACTCAGCCTAAATATGCAGGATTTGAGTGTTGAACGTGTGAATTTAAGCCCCAATTGTCTCTGAATTGTATTTTTCCACAGAAAAAATTCAACGCAATATGCAGCCGTTATTGCGTGTTGTGTGATGTCTGGTTTCTGACTAACTAAATGTAAAATTAGTAATAGCATGACGCAGATTTATGGGGAAAAAACTGAGGAGGATGTAGTCATGTGCAATAATAACGGTGAAGGAAGTGAGTGAAGACACTGTGGAACTTTTTGGGTACTTTCAAGTTACCTAGAAGAGCTCGACGTCACAACCTGACCATACTCATCACCAGGCACCCGTCACCGGCCACGCCTCACCTGTCACCGGACATGAGGTAAACACTGTGTCGACACCTGTAGCGGGGAATATGTCTCTGCATGTCTTTTTACTCATACGCATTACTCACTCCCAGAGACATGTGACAAAAGACCAAGCCTCCCCAGCGCTGACTGTCTGAGCGTCACGTACTAATACACAAAACGGAGAGTTCCTGCCCTCAGTCACATCAGCTGTTTCCCAAGTGCTCTGTGGTAAGCATTAGCCAAACCACAAGAGTAACTTATGATGACTTTGGGTGGGAACTGGCCAAGAAATATTTCAGTATTTTTGCTAATGTGGTTTGTAGATGCCATATGTTTTTCCATGCATGTATGTTTGCAAAAGGTATGTCTTTTTGATTAGGAAGAATAATTGGACCAACCTACATTATAAAAGCTTGCTCAATGAACAATAGGAAATATATATCATTCGTTCTTTAAGATGAAGCAAATTGTAAAAATGCTGAATGTTAAAACCCCACTTTTAGTTAAAAAAAAAGAAGTAACAAATCAGTAATTACTTCAAAACTTGATACTTATGGTACATTGCAAATAATGATGTGGATCTATACAGGTGAGTAGGAATCCACCAGCTTTTTCTGTTCAGATACCAATTTAGCTTCAAATATCTGCCACTACCTGATATCAACCGATACCAGAGACTGAAAAAAAGCAATTACTTAGTTTAAACAAAAATGAAATAGGGCAAACTGCTCTGAATGTTTTATGTAGATGTTATTTATCTACAGAAGAACAGCTTTGTGTAAATCAAAGTTCAAACATTATGAAACTTTCAAGACCAATTACGACCAGTAAATACTCTTATGACTAGGGATGTCTTTTTCAGTTCCTTTAGCATTTCTGACACTAAAGCTTTAAGTATGTGCCGACTCCCAATATTAACCGATACCAGTGCATAGACTGAAAATAGCAATAATTTCCTTTAAAGAAAAATAAAATAAGATAAAACAAAACTGATCTTAAAGGGACAGTGTGTAAGATTTTTACCCGTTAATAACTGAAATTGAAGATATCCATTCAAAAATACATTGTTTTCCAAGCCTTTTCACTTCCATCATGAAATCAAAGTATTCTTTTGGACTTAGATATAGTCACATAAAAGGGGGATCTTCCCCATATTAGAGGCAGCCATTTTGAATACGAGAGCCGCAGAAGGACATTTGGGCTCCGCCTTTGCCTTCGGCAAGGCTCGTGGTTTTGGGTAAACACCACAAGCATGCTGCCAGATCAGACTCGTAATGGATCCAACACGTGTTTTGGACTAAATTGTTTTACTGGATTTTATTCGCTGGATCCTTACGGACAAATTGAGAGCAAGTTTATGGTGAAATACAGAGTTTGACCTGTGCAAAGCATTCTAAGGTAAGCTAACCTCGTTTTGTGCTTTTCCGTATAAAAGCCCCATGTGCTCGGGGAGTGATTGTTTTGCAGGGAAATTAATTGCATAGTCAAAAAGAGGAGACTGTAAGGTTTGATGTGTAGAGTGTCATGGTACATGATAGGGAATGTGTGTTTTCATGAGAAAAGAAAAAAAAAAAGAACAGGGGCCGCGTTTTATTTATACAGTATCGGCGCGCGGGTCCCTCGAGGTCTGCCGTAGCTAAAACAGAAAGTGCAATAGCACCATCCACCTATGCGCCACGAATTCTACACACTGGGGCTTTAATGTTATAAAGTAAGTCACCACAGAACAGCTTTGTGTAAATCAAAGTTCAAACATAATGAGACTTCCTGGGCCAACTACAAATATTAAAAAAAGAGAAGTCATATCCACTGACCCACAGGTTGGCGTGCGATTCCAGCTCCCATAAATGAATGCGGCTGTTGTGTCCTTGGGCAAGACACTCAACCCATCTCGCGTGCATCAGTGTATGAATGTGTGTGTGAATAGAGTGTTTCCTTGATGTAAAAACGCTTTGAGTGACTAGAAGGTGGCCAAGCGCTATATAAAAATGTGACCATAATCATTTATTACGTGAATGTATACAGTATGCCTAACCAGGATATTGCCAATACCTGATCCAGCATTTTTTTCAGTATCAGCTCTGATATCCGATACCGGTCAGATGGGTGCACCCATACAGGTGAGGCTTATTAGACTTATTAGACCCCATCTCTTTCTCTTTACTTTGTGAGCTTCATCCATGACTTGCAGACAGACCTAATCTAGAATCTTATTTCCAGACAAGAGAGTGAAGTCTTTTGAAGCTGACCCGCGATGTGATCTCCAACGCTTTTTTACCACGAGCCAAAATATGTGTGGCTCACCTGCAGCCAACCTCCTCCTGACTATGTGAGGAATGCGCAGAGGCTGGACCAAGAGTCGCATACTAATATGACAAATATGAAAGATGGGAGAGATCAGAGCGCGTCGGCTGTCACCTTACCTGTGTTTTTCCAGCTCGTTGTGTGACGATCTGCAAAAGAAAAAATGAAAAAGTGTCATAAAATATAGCCATGTCAAATTGCAATGACATGAAGAGCATGCGTTGAATTGCTAAACTCGCGTGGAAGTAGACATCTGAAGGCAGAATGGGATTTAAAGGAAGAAAATGTGTCAAAAGATCAAAGCGGGTGGGTGACTATAATGCTGCAAGACAGGCCCTATCTGGTTTGTATTCATTGGTCGCAGAAGGGCAGTGTTTGCAGTGGAATTAGGGCATGCACTTTTAGAAGCTTAAGCTTTCATCCTCAAAATACACGTTTTAAAATAAGCGTGCAAAAATATAGTTTAAAATAAATAAATAGGCTCTAGGTCTTAAATAGGTCTATAGGTCTTAAGTCGTAGTCAATGAATCATGTTGATGTTGTCTTAGTTGACCAACATTTCAGTTGACTAATGATTTTATTTAGATTATAAGGATTTATATGGGACAAGAGAAGTGAGCGAGTTAGCAAAAGATTTGGTATTGATGTAAAAAAGGCAGCACAAACTTTATACATAGTTTCTTAGCACTTTCTTCTGCCTTAATAGTTGTTTTCGCATTAATTCCTGTGCAGGTATAGTCTTGTGAGTGCAGTTTGGGTCACATACAGATACAGTATGTAATAGTTTTGAGCTTTTGCCACTCCCCCCTTTTTAGTCAGCTAATCGATTGGTAGAACACGTCTTTAGTCGACCAAGAATTTCTTTAACTGACTACAGCCCTATAGTCTAAAGTATGAAGAACAGTTTCCAAGCCAGCCAACATTTTTGTGAGCATATTCTGGTTTTTCACCTCATTTCCCCTTTCTCCAACATTTGTTCAGTTTCTAGGTCAGAGTTTATGCAAGAGTTGAATTCTGTTTGCAAAAGTAGAATGCTGACGTCCTAACTTGAAATTGATGTCTCTTGGCTAAGATAGTAGGAACCCCTTGGGATTCACCAGAGGAGCTGGGGCAAGTATCTGGGAATTAACTGTCAGGGAAAATGGGAGGTTAGAATTCCATTGACTCAAGTTTAATATAGTGTGTTACTCAAATCTATCAATGTCAAAGTACTTGTGACTGCTAGAGATGTCCATGCTCATTTGGTAGAGACAGTTTACTAACCCAGTGTTTGGAAGTATAAATCCTGCTCCCTGCCACTGTCCTTTGGCAAGCCACAACTGAGATTGTGATGGTGTTGGGGTCGAGACCATAGACAGTATATAAATGGAAATAGCTAATCCACTAGCCGCCCTGTTCCAAATAAATGAGCATGGGGGTTCTTCTGGCTCCATCGACGAGCTCGATTTACTTTACATTGAAAAAATGTTGCCCCTCTTTCTGAATCTGAATCTTTGGTCTTAAAATGTTCATATTAACCCACTCTACATGATCCTAGAGTTTTATTTTGCTATTGTCCGTTAATAAATTCCTATTCGTAATATGCAACTTGGCTCCAAAAACTCCTATAACTGCTAGCCTTGTGAGCTTCATTTGACTGGAGCCGAACGCTATGGTTGGCATCACTCCCTTGCTCCACTTCTTTCACGTCTTTACAGTCTACGGTCAGGACAGTAGCCACACTTTCATTCCCAACTGCACCAAACAGAACTACAAAATAGAGTATCAAGAAAAGCACTATTCGTGTTACCATATTTCAGTTGAAGTACTACATTGTAAATTGCAGGAGAATAAACCATTCTCCTTGTGCAATTTGAGACAACTGGAAAATTTGTAGCACCCAATCAACGCTTTGAATCGATGCACTTTGAAAACCATTCACAAAGCCTGCTTGCATTTTAGATGAATGCTCAAACTCGTCCAAGGAAAGCAGTCATCAATGGAACAGATAGGAGCCCCATTTTATACTTAACAAGTGAATGGGGTCTAACCGGCCAAGCTTTTAAATGGTCAGAGTGAGTGAGTGCGACAGGAGCTTGGGGCCAAAGAGTCCCAGTGGCTGACAGTCCATGGACTAGCCTCCCTCCTCTGCTGGCTGCTCCCCACAGACACAAACAGCCCGGAGAGACGCACACTGTAAAAACTCAAATCTAACCGAGTTAAAGTAACTTGAATTAAGAAAGTAAAATTACCTACCAATGGAATAAAACTTTTTGTACTTAAAATAAGAAACAAAATCTAATGTTGCTTGAATTAAGAAAAACACACTTATTCCATTGGTAGATCATTTTACTTGTCAAGTTGAATCTATTCAAATATAGGGATGTAATGATATCTCGGTATGATACTTTCACGATATGCATCTCAAGGTACAGTTTTTATTGCGATATTTTGTGGAGAACAAAATAACAAAAATATGCTACTTGTTCTAGTTGACTCAAACAGTCAACAGACAGGTAAATTGTAATACCTGACGCTTGCACGAAGATTGATTTTATTGAAATGGAAGCAGGCGGAGCCCCCTAGAAAAAATTCGATACTCTTTGCAGGGTCAGGAAGATAAAATTTTACAGGATATGGTCATCTTTTGTTAGCTTATTTATTTAAATCTGAGTAATAGGATGGTCTTTGCAATATCCACCTGCGTAATTGTTCAGTTGTTCTTATTTTTGGTTTGTTTTTATATGTATATACAGAACATATAAAGCATAATTTCATGGATAAGAGTCCTCTACGACATTATACTGTATAGGCACTTTTAATGCATGTGCTTGTTTATCTTGGTTGAAATGCTGTAACACTGTCATTTTCGGGGCTGTTACTGTGCATTAAATGTCAAAAACACAATAAACAGAGTGTTAAAAATATATGCTACTTGTTCTTTTTAAAATGCCTTTACAACATTTGTCCTGATCGATATATTATAATGGCACAGGATATTATTGTGAAACTTTTGGCAATGCGATATCATGACATTTCTGTTATTGTTACGTCCCTACTCAAATAAAGTAAAATATTCTTAACTGACAGGAGATTGGGGTCAAATCTAGATATTGCTTTTTGCAGTGCAGCGGTGGTGTGTACGCGCTGGCCCGAGCCGAGGGAGCAGATAAAAAAAAATAAAACGTCTGGAGGCCTGAGACGCTGCAGAATTCCTCAGCGTGTGGGCTATTCCAAGGAGAGCCCTATTATGATGGGAGGGCACGGCAGTCCATCTGACACTGGCCCTCTGTTCATGGGACCGTCATGGATACCACAGAGGCAATAAAAACAAAAACAGGAACAACAAAAGCCCAGGCGGACAACAAGCCTTTTCACATTTTCCGCTGGTTTGAGGGTCCTTGTGTTTGGCCCCAGCAGTAGTTCCCACAGCTGTGTGTGACAAGGCCGGCTACTGCACTTGACTATCATGCTCCGGGGTTACTGCAGTCTGTGGTAGCTCTGATCTTACGCACACGCCTTAACTCATTTTTAAAGGTCCTCTATTGTGCAAAATTGAGCCCTGTGAGCTTTTATCCATGTTATAATGCCGTTACATCATCAGAAACATACCGGGAATTAGGGGTGTGCAAAATATAAAATATAATATATAAAATAATCGTCATGACAATGCATCGCGATACTAACTTTCACAATATACTGCATCGATTCTTGATGCCAAAAATCGATTATTATTATTAATTAATAATTTATTAATTAATAATTAATTAATAAATAAATTATTAGTGTTGTTTTGTTTTTTTTAATAAATCCTATGCACTTTTTTCTTTGTGAAAGGGTATTGTTTGTTATGATGGTAGCTGCCTCCAAAATGGCAAATGTCTGAACATCATTTTTTGTTTTAGAAAAAAATCCTATGCACATCCTGTGCACTCTTTTTGTTATTGGTTTGGTTTATTTGTTTTTGTTATTCAATAAATTCAGTTATGAATTGAGTTGCTCAGAGTTATGTATCAATTGAAGACACTACCCAGATACACAGCCACTGATATTTAAGTTATCCTCTTTTTTTTTTTTTGTACATTTTCACTGAAGTATGTCGAATATATTGCAATGCATCGCAATAATTCAAGTATCGTGATGCATCGTGATAGTATCGCATCGTGGCATATGAATCGTGATTCGAATTGAATCGTGACTTCTTTGCCAATACCCACCCCTACCGGGAATTGTATTTTGTTTCATTTACACATGTTTGAGTAATCCTTTGTTATTAGTCTGTCTCTATTCCCAAAGCTCAAAATGATCTGTTCCACCTTGTGATGTCATGTAGTGGTAGTTTTCAACTTACCAGCAAATGTGTACCTTTTGGTTAGTAGAGAAGGGCAATTCCAGAGCTGAAACAATCCAAATTATTCTAGTGTATGGAGTTTAAAAACCACATGACATCACAAAGTGGAACAGAGTTTATAGTTTGAGAGAAGAACACGTCCTAAATATGCAGGCTTTGTAAGTTAAACATTGCATATTTTTGAAATGAAATGAGACAAAACACAGCTCCAGGTATGTTTTTGATGAAGAACCAACACTAGAACATACATCTGCGTAAAATTGGTCCTTCAAACAACACATACACAATGTCGGTAGTTAAGTTAATGCTGTTAATTAAAGGCAATGCACTTGATTTTTACTGTCTGAAAAACAGAAGTCGCTCTTTTTAAAATGTCTGTAGTGGTCAAAATGTATTCCTTGTTAATGCATTTGCTAGCATCATATTTACATTTGTATTAGTTTATTTACATAGTTTAAATACAAAATCTACTTTATATCATGAAGAAAATCAGGTACGCCCCCTTTAATTCACAAGTTTTGATATTATGAATAAACAGCATCATTATTTTATTTTGCATATTGTGGACAACAAAACCTTTTTTTTTTTTTTAACCAAAGATTAGATTATACCAACCACAGTGGCATTACTAAAGCTGTGGAAACAACTGTTAAAAAAAAAATCTAAATAATAAACCTGTAGTGTCAGCAGGTTGCCACGCACCTGAATGTTATGTAAAAGAGAGGGTAGTATCGCATGCACTAATCCAGCCACCACTAATAAACATGACTTCACGGAAACTTTATCATTATAAGTTTTTATTACCTTTTAACGTCTCAATTATAGATATGGTGAAGGCCTAAACAAACATATTCATGATTCAAGATAGTAAATAGCATAAAAGACAAGGAAGTTATAGCTTGTGGTTTCTTTTTTTTAGAAGTAGTATATTCACGTCATAGGTAAACATTCTATTTAGTCTCAAAGAGCAGGTTTTGACTGCGTTGCTGCATTGTCCTTACCACTCCAACTGGCTAAAAATACGTCTACAAGAACAAACACGTTTAACTTAAATGCCCCCTAGCATCCTGTTGATTCCAAGGACCGAGAAGAGGTGGATTGAGGTGGCAGTGGAAGGAATTGGATTTGTGTAGTTGGAAAATGTCAAAAAAGAAAAAAAAAAGGTGGAAAAAAGCAAGTTTGTCGAATGGGTCCAAGTTGGAGCTGTTGTTTGTCATGGTCTAGGCACCACACCCACCTGCCACATCCCCTATGCCCCAGCCAGCCCCCTCCCCCATCCACTAGCTTGTCTCGAGGAATTTTACAACCTCTGTTTTCTGACAAGACAAACACATACAATTACACTGGCTCTTTCATACAACATTTTTGAGTCTGTAATTACTGCAGCGAAACAAAAGGACTTAAGCCGGTGTTCATGTAGTGGCAAAGCTCTGGGGAAAATGGGGTCACACTTAAATATCTTTCAAAGCTGGGGTGTTTCTCTCTGACGCAAACTGTGAGCAAAATGTAACAAAAGCTTTTGTATGGAGTTAATAATCATAGTTTTTAGTTAACTTACACCTACTATAGTGACCTACATTGGCATGCAACACCCAAAGGCAACAACCCCCCCCCACATCCGAGAGTCCGATGATGTCAAGACTGGAGTTAGTTCTTCCAGATGGGACGTGCAATGTTCCAAATAAGCAATGCATTCCCTGTTTGAGTGCTGTAAATTTTTAACAAAGTCATGCGAATGATATCAGTGAAATCACCTTTAAATAGTATCTACTGAGTCAGAAGTAACACAAGTGAAACTGAAACTACACTGTAAATGAGAAGTTAGTGGCTGACAGGTTTGTAGTCAGCATCGCTTTTCCCATTTGCTGGCCATTTACAGTTCTAACGGGGAAATATGTGTTTAGCAAGCTTTGCATTTTGCTTCGCCCAGTTAAAGTTAAGAAAACCAACAGACCAAACCTACTAAACGTTTACACTGCAAATTTCTCTGATCTGGCCAAGATTTTAAAACTTATATCAGGTTATTCATCTTGTTTTCAGATTTATTATCTACTTACTAGCTCTGAGACTGCTTCATTCTAGTCTAGAGGTAGTTTATTTTAAGATAGCTTGTCCAGTAAATTTATCTTGCTACACAGACAGATAATTTCATTACTTTTAAGTCATTTTCTGATGGATTTAAGTGTCAATATCTTCAATTTTGGCCAAGATTTTTTGCAGTATAGTACAGGCACATTGCAGTTTCATAACAATGTTTTTGCACACCAGAACTGGGACACTTACTATTACTAACTACATAGAGTCAAAAAATAGCACCCGCTTCTCCTTTGACATTTTGTGTGTAAAAATGACAGTGTAAGCTAAAGTTAACATCGTGACTTTTTGTTCATCTGATTTGCTTTTGGACCACGAATGAGAAAAACATGGTTCTGTGGTTCCAAACTTGACACCCCCGATTCATGAAGCAAAAGTTAGAAGTTAGTGGCTGACAGGTTTGTAGTCAGCATCGCTTTTCCAATTTGCTGGCCATTTACATTTCTAACGGGGAAATATGTCTTTAGCAAGCTTTGCATTTTGCTTCGCCCAGTTAAAGCGTAGAGACTATTTGAGAAAACCAACAGACCAAACCTACTAAACGTTTAGCCACAGGCACACTGCAGTTTCATAACAATGTTTTTGCACAGCAGAATTAGGACGCTTACTATTACTAACTATATACAGTCAAAAATAGCACCCACTCTGACATTTTGTGTGTAAAAATGTAAATGTAAGCAAAAGTTAACATCGTGACTGTTTGATCTGATTTGCTTCTGGACCATGAGTGAGAAAAACACGGTTCTGTGGTTCCAAACTTGAGCAAAAGAGTGTGAACCACATAAGAAGAGGTGTATGTGGGTCTTTGCAGAGGTGAGTGTTGGTGAGAGCCTGGCTGTAGTGACAGACTGCATGCATGCTCTGGGCTGTGCTGCTGCTGCTGCTGCTGCTGCTGGAGGAGGAGGTGTGCGTGAGAACCAGAGTGGGAGTGGAGGCAGTGGAGTTGACAGTGTACGCGTGGCAGTGTTTATTGCAGGGACCAAAACAGAAAGCCAAGCCCAGCACAGAAGAGCATTAGCAGCGAGAGGTGGCATAAGTATACGAAAGCATCACTAGCACCATCACTAACCCACTTTGCACCGGCATCACATGCAAGATTTACAATACAAATAAAAGTCACATTTACCTATTGTTCTGAGCTTTTCTGGGAATTGGCGAGGGTTTTGTTTTCTTCCTGGAGAAGTCGCTACTGAATGGTAATACAGATGCATAGCCGTGTTCTGCCTCTGTGGAGTGACAATAAAAACGGGGTTAACTTAGTCCATTATTTCTTGACAGCAGGCAACGCATCGACACACGTCTTTGCGAATGCCTGTGTGCTATTAAAATACAATTCTGAGCTCGCCAAATGATTCGTGCACGACTATTTATATCGGAAAATGTAAAAACACAACAAACAGCAAAGTGACATCGCGACGTGAGCTTGTTCAATGTCACTCGTAAATAGTCACGTTCAAACGTCTCGTACACAAATACGACCATCAAACCACATCTAGCACATGCCCTACATCTAAATATTAGCCATAATTAGTCGTTACAAAATGACACGCGATAAATATGTAAAATAAGGCACATTTCTGAGTCGTGTTGTTCTGCTCGATGCGGTTTGCCCCCTAGCTTGTTCTGTGTCCTATTGTCTTTAAAGTGACATCATACCTGCACCATGGCAAACTTTATTGATGATAAAAACTGTTTTAATAAGCCAATTTATCCCCCTGACTGATCAATTTGACATGAAATACCTCTGTCTCTTCTTTCCAAGTACTCTGCAGCCTCCAGCAGAATTAAAAGAGAGTTAAATTCCATCATGGTGCCGCGATATAAAAATAGAAATAGTCTATTTACACAAATGTACAGGTAATAAAAGAATGGAATGGGGATCAAAACAGCCTTAGAGAGAGCTGTTGGTCTGCTGCGAGCCGATATTCCGCTCTGAGTCTTGTCGACTCCAAACTACAGTATCAACAGCACCTAACTAAAACTATGGGACGTGAGTGACTGCACGTCTGACCAATGCGGAAATTGATAGGCGGGCTTTCTGCTGCATCTCAGCCAATCAGGAGTCAGTAAAGGGTGAGCTGCGATGCTATTGGCTGGGAACCGTGAGAGTCATCGGGGACATGCCCTAGCAACAGTCATAAGCGCCTTCCCCCGGCGTCACATATTGGTGTGATGCGCAGACTGGCTCCTTTCATTGGTCCTGAGAAATCTTGGGCGTACTTCATACTTGAACTTGGGATGTTGTTTTGGCTGACCAATTTGAAGAGCACCAAAAGTAGATTCGGGGGATGTAGAGCATGGAGTGGACATTTTGTTGTTGTTAATGACATCCAAAAAACAATCTTACACACACTGATGTCCATGCAGCTTTCAGCACTCTTGCACTTTACAAATTGCACCTTCACTTTTGCACCTTACATATTGCACATTTCATTCTACCACTTTTGTATGGAAGTTGATAGAGGCCATATTCATAAGCAATCATTTTTCTTCCTTGTTATCCCGAAATAACGAGATAATTAATTTGAGATCTTGAGAAAACAACACAATTAATTCGTGATCTCGAGAAAACAAAACAATTATTCCGTGATCTCGAGAAAACAACTGAAATGTCTACCTCCACGTTGTGACAGGCTGACTTCTGGGCTATTTTTCATTCTGAATAGACACGTTTTTGGTCATTAGAATGTCTGGAATAATAATCGATCAGCTGATAAGGCAATATTTTGACCAGGGGTTGACACAGGGGTGATTTTAATTTTAATTCGGGATAATTTCAAGATTAGTCCGCGGCACCTCCACAGAAGACTGGCCCGGCTTCGTCTTTACCAACGGAGATACAGTGTTTTCTCGAGATCACGGAATAACTCTTTGTTTTCTCGAGATCTCGAAATAACAGTTTTGTTTTCTCGAGATCTCGACTTAATTGTGTCGTTTTCTCGAGATCTCAAGTTAATTTTCTCGTTATTAAGGTGGAAAATAATCATTACAAACATGGCCTCTGTCGGCTTCCGTACTTTTGAACCTTACATATTGCACATTTCATCCCACTTCAAACTTTCCTTCTTGTTCGAAGAGTATATGCTTTCCTGTATGTCTTATGTCTATTTATTGTTGATGCCTGTGTACACTTCATGTCCGTGAGTGTAGCTGTGTGTGTGAGTGCGTGTTTTTAGTTTAAATTGCACATGTAAAATGCAGTTTCATTCCTCTGTGTAATGTCTGTTACATAGCGAATTGACAATAAAGTACACTTTGACTTTGACTTATGTGTTTATAGACAGCTGTAAAGTAGGAATGTTAAAATAGGCAAATTAGATTAGGCACCTTTTTGACTAAAGTCTATAATGGGGCAACCAGCTTCAGTCCCACCTATCTGTTGAAATGACACATGCAAACTTCATCCACTTTTTCCTGGTCTAGGTTATATTTAGCAGGCTGGGTAAACAGTCTATCAGCTGTAGTTAGAGCATTTAGTGACCTAATTATAATTTCTTAAGGTTAACCAAGGTGAGTAGCCAATTTATTTATAGGGTGTTTTCACGGACTTGAAAAATCCGACCATGACCCGGATGTGCAGCCATGTTGGAGATATTATTCACTCAAAGTAAACACGCTTATAAAGCAACCGTGCGGAAAAGAAAAAAAAAAAATTTCATGGTACACATCGGAATCCAAATCTTCTGATACAGTTGACCAGTTGTATAGAGATAAGTTGGATGCCAAAGAAAAAGGAGCGTTATATGCACAAACTGAAATTAATTGGGCAAGAAGATCCATATGAGATGGATTCAAGTTTGTTCAGTGACAGTGGCGATTTGTCGATTCTGCTGCTGTAAGCAATCCCGATACTGTCAACTACCTGATCTTCTCCCAAGCCCTGATACCTTCAGAGCTCTAAAGGTCTGGAGGCCTTCAGAGCTCTAAAGGTCTGGAGGCCTTCAGAGCTCTAAAGGTCTGGAGGCCCTCAGAGCTCTAAAGGTCTGGAGGCCTTCAGAGCTCTAAAGGTCTGGAGGTCTTCAGAACTCTAAAGGTCTGGAGGCAACCAGTTTGTTTGTGGCTGGTACGAGAGCACAAAGTGCAGAAAATTGGAGACAAGCATATTGTGATGGAAAAGGTCGACATACTTGTATTACATGTGCAACGTGTTTAAGTACGAGTATATTGCTTTTTATTATTCACGTTTTGCAAAGATTAAAATATGAACATTGTCTTTCCGCCTCTGTCAACTTGTCTGTCACGTCCTTTCCTTTGATAATCGCTCTGTTTGTTCACCCTGGTTTAGACCTGGTTTAGTCCTGGTTTAGACCTGGTTTAGACCTCGGTCTGTTCACCCTGGTCGGCCACTACTTTAGGTAAACGATAGAAGTGCAGGTGTTTTTCTCTGTCCGATCTATTGTGACAGCCGAGGACCCGACAACAGTTGACCATTTTGCTTTTTTTTTATTTAAATATTTTTTAAACTTGGTGGCATAAGTGCAATGTTTGTTTTGTTTCGAATATCTCCAACATGGCCAACATCCAGATTATGATGTCACATGAAAACACTCTATAGACTTACAAGAAATTCCAATGTAAGAGGGAAAATAATTAATAGCAAAGCAATAAGGGGTCATGTTGTAAAATGTTATCGTTTCATGGGCCTGTATTATTATTATTGGTATAATGTTGTTTCTTCACCAAAAACATACCTGAAGTTGTGTTTTTTTTTCCATTCACAAATGTTTAACACACAACCCTGCATGTTTCGGCTGAGTTCTTCTCTCAAACACTGTGTTTTTAAAATCTATACACCTTCGCTAGAATCATTTGGATGATTTCAGCCCTGGAATTGCCTGGAAAAACCTCTACTGAACTAAATGTAAAAGGAGCTGTCAACTTGAAACCTACCGCTTTATGACATCACAAGGTGGACCAGAACATTTTGAGCTTTGGAGATGGAGACAAACTAATAAACCAGGATTACTGAAACATGTGTAAATGAAACAAAACACAACACTGGGTATGTTTTTGATCAGGTAACATTATAACACGGCTATAATATAGGACCTTTAAACAAACTTTATTCTTTTTATGGGGCAGAAGGAAAGCACCCTCACCTGCGTCAGCTGCCAGATGTCAGTGCTGCAGTGGCTTATAGGAAATGAGGAAATCACAAGTGCATCAGACCCACAGTGGGGTGACACTGAATTACGTGGAAAACCCATTCATTCTTCCTGTCTTAAGCCACAGACATTGTTTTGTTTTGTTTCCTAGTAATGTAAAATTATAAGGTTTTATGATAAGTATGCTCTGTTACTCAAGTTAGCATTAATCTGAGTTTTATTTTAACACATTTGGCCAGAAAGAACTGAGCTAGAACTATATGTGAACTGATCTGTGCATTTTTTTATTTTTTTTTAGTGTGTGCATTGTGTCACCATGGTAACTGTTGAACATTCTGAACATTCTGCCTATAGAGATACAGATATAACACCCCCAAAGTATCAATAGGCTATATTGTAATATGGATATTTTGGTTACATTTGTAATATAAAACCTTGTTATTACAATAAATAATGTAGTCTGACCTTTTACCGTTCTGTGTGTCTCGGTGTAACTGTTTTGTGTTTTGTATTTTGTATAACCTGCCAATGGACAACAGATGGAAATGAGCTTTTTTACTATAATCTTGTATATTTACACTATATTTACAGATGCTCATTAATATATCACCTTTGCACTGTTTTTCCTTACTACATCTTATTTAATTTCTATTTAATTTTATTTTTACTTGTGTATATACATTTATATAATTATGCCTTTTTGACACCAGTTTCGTGCTATCTTTTTGCTACTTATTTAGAATTTATTATTGCCATTTATATATTTTTTGTCTTTATTATTATACCATATTGTGATATGTGAGCTACTGTATACAAGTAATTTCCCTCGTGGATAACTAACTGTCCCTATCAAATACATAAATAAAATAAGAAAATGTGATAAACAAACCGTGCTTTTCAGAACCCGTAAGGTAATTGTTTCACAGCCTATTCCAGTGCATTCTGTCTGGTCCGTTCTGAAACATTATTGTTTGGACTACATCTCATGACCAGTCCTGGAGTAATTATAGTCTCGGTTATGCAACTTGTACTTGCCCTTATCATCAGCCGCAGACATACGCACTGAAGGTACTGTGGCAGGCCATTGAACCCAACTCATGTGTTGCTCATTTAAGATTACAAAGGCCACACTAAGTTTTATGGCGCTGCAGGGCTCTGTCTGCATAGATTCTGTCATGGGAGTATGAGTGACCCCAAACAAGGCCACGGAGCGAAAGTTGATCTCGACCCCGTAAAGACCTTAAGTAAGCATTCGTCAGTATGCACAAGCAGGTCACAATTTATTGCTCTTTTTATAGTCAAGTCTTAGCAAGCTTTAAACAGAGCTTTGGTGAACTAAAAGCAAGTGTTGTAAATAAATGTCATAAAACAATCAGCTGTTTTAAAGGGCCCATATAATGCTATTTTCCGATGTTATAATGTTGTTTCCTCATTATAAACATATGTAGGGCTATGTTTTATTTCATTCACACATGTTTAAGACACTGCTGCTTAAATGATACTGACACGGCTGCTTAAATGACACCATTTGAGCTTTATTACGCTACACATTGTGTGTTTAACCTATTCATATTTTAGAAGAAGTGACTTTATTGATCTCACACAGGAGAAATTCTCTGCATTTAACCCATCCTCTTATGAGGAGCAGTGGGCAGCACATTACTGTGCCCGGGGACCATCTCCATGATCTTCTTGCTTCGGTTTGGTCAGGACCTAAACTGGAGGATTTTACCTATGGTGCATGTTTTGTCTTGTTCACAAGTGAGGGGAGGATGGAGCGTGAGATTGACAGGCGGATCGGTGCAGCGCCGGCAGTGATGTGGTCGCTGTACTGGACCGTTGTGGTGAAGAGGGAGCTGAGCCAAAAGGCGAAGCTCTCAGTTTACCGGTCAATCTACGTTCCTACCCTCACCTATGGTCATGAGCTCTGGGTAATGACCGAAAGGACGAGATCGCGGATACAAGCGGCCGAAATGAGTTTCCTCCACAGAGTGGCTGGGTGCACCCTGGACGCCTCCCTCGGGAGGTGTTCCGGGCATGTCCCACCGGAAGGAGGCCCCGGGGAAGACCCAGGACACACTGGAGGGACTATGTCTCCCGGCTGGCCTGGGAACGCCTTGGGGTCTCCCCGGAGGAGCTGGAGGAAGTGTCCGGGGTGAAGGAGGTCTGAGCGTCCCTGCTTAAGACTGTTGCCCCCGCGACCCGGCCTCGGATAAGCGGAAGAAAATGGATGGATGGATGGATAGCATGTTTTGGGTTGGGTTTTGGGTTACAAGTTTGCTCTATTTTGCTGTGTGTATATGTGATGTTTTAGTCATGGTGTTTATCGTCTTGTTTATCAGATGTTTTATGTTCACTGTGGGCCTAGGGAGTGCTGCAATTTCAAATCCTGTGTGTGCAACTTGTACATATGTTTTTGACAATAAAACAGACTTTGAACTTTGAACAAATCCTGCATATTTAGGCTTTGTTCTTCTCTCAAATGGAAACCACTCTGTCCCCATTTGTGATGTCATGTGGTAATACAGGAAGTGCTCCACTGTGTTTTTATACTCCATACACCTTCACTAGAATCATTTGGATATTCCCAGCCCTGGAATTGCCAATCTCTACTGAACTAAACGTAAAAGATAAGATAAGATATGATAGGACTTTATTGATCTCACACAGGAGAAATTCACTTGCCACATTAGCTCCAGGCAGTTTAGTGCAAAGAAAGTTAGAACAGAAAAGTGCATGCAGACAAGACAAGTCATAATAATAAAATAAGTAAATAAGAGAATATAGAAAAAAAAATTGCACATTTAGACTTTATAGTGGAGTTATACAGTCTGATAGCGGTGGGCATGAATGATCTAAAAGGTAGCTGTTAACTCGATAACCACCACTACATGACATCACAAGGTGGAACAGAGCATTTTGAGTTTTGGAGACAGACTAATAATAAAGGATTACTTAAACAGTGAAACAAAACACAACTCCAGGTATGTTTTTGAGGAGGTCACAACATTTTAATATGGTTTTAAGCTCATAAGAATCAATTATCTATCTATCTATTTATCTATCTATCTATCTTTAAAGGTGCATTGTAACTTCTGGTGATCTGATGTTATTGCGTTGTCTGGAATGTTCCACAGTGTAGCATTTAACACATCTAGCATTTATTCAATTACAAGAGTTTTTATTGCTCAAAAATACCTCGGAAAATCTTACTTTCTTAGTGTGAACGGGGTCATTTCTCTACAGACCTGCCCTGTAACTCTGCCCAGCACTTGTCTACCTGGAAATAGATACGTTTATTGTCAACATTATTGTGGAACATTCCAGATGAAGCAAAACAAAAGTTACATAGCTCAACTTTAAATGGTGTATGACAAACTTTAATGACTCAATGCATTCCCAGCAAAAGTTCAATTTAGTCCACTGACTCAGAAACAAAAGAAAAACTAATAGTCTAAATTAAAATAGAAAATCACATTTGATAGAAATAGAAAATGGCAATTGTCAACTGCAATTTATTTAAAGGGTTGATTATGCCATTTTTGATGTACGTTATAATGTTTTCTCATCAAAAACATACCAGAAGTTGTGTTTTGTTTCATTCACACATATTTAACACACAAACACTGCATAATTAGGCTGAGTTCTTGTCTGAAAACATTCTATTCCACCTTGTGTAATACAGAACATGCTCCGCTGTGTTTTTAAACTCCATACGCCTTCACTAGAATAATTTGGACCATTTCAACCCTGCAATTGCCGATTTCTTCTGAATAAAAACCAAAAGGTAGCTGGTCACAAGGTGGAACAGAGCATTTTGAACTCAGAGTATGTTTTTAATGAGATAACTACATTCTAACAAGCTCACATGAGTCCATTTTGTGTAATATAAGACCTTTTTATTACTAATAATAAAAGAAATGATGCTTTGTGTTGTGAAAGAGCAGACATTTAACCATCACGTTGCCTCATTTAAAGGGAAACAGCTTTTGCCCTGCCCGCTCAGTTCTATTTATAGACTCATCATTTGCACACGCTCAGATCGCTGTAGCTGAGACTTCACTGTGCCTTGGGCCTGGCAGCCAACAGATCTATCTGTTATCGGCATCTCTGTTCGGTCAACAAGCAGCTAATAGCAACTAGCAAATGTGACAAATGTGAATAACGAAATGATAGCGCGAAAGATGTAAGAAAATGGAGCAATGCGAGTGCAAGTCATAGTCATAGTTGTAATGTTGCATCAGATTATCTCAGAGCGCATCAAATATTTAATCTTTGAAAAACAGGTCAACAGAAACTACCATAGGCGTTTAGTGTATTAATAGATTCCATCTTATTGAAATGTGTTCCAGTGGTTTGTGTTGTGTTATTCTGTTTTGTATAAGCTTAAATTGTATTGTTGTTACATTCCTGTATTAATTTATATTTTTTAGTAGTGAAGATCTTTTTTTTAAGTTAAGTATGTTTTGGATTTATGGTTGTCAGCATCAAAAATCAGATCCAAATCGATACAAAACTTAATACTCATTTGAGCAGGTATTGATACTAAAAAAGTCATATTCACAGGACAGAAATGAACTTTTCCTGAACAGCTTTAGAATGATCTTGAGCTGTATTAGAACAACTATAAGAGCACATAGACTAGTATACCCCCATGGACCACTGAGGGATTACACAGATATTAGACCACATGGGAATATAAAAGAAAATACTACGATTTAATGTCGAAAATCACATTTGATTGTCATAAGAAAAAGTATTTCATTGTGGTATTGGAATCAGTATCGAGTATCAAGTCTATTCCTTAGTATCGTAATCGAGTTTGCACTTTTAGTGTCATGACACTCTTAAATGTTTTAGCCGGCCTGTCACAATATTTATTATATTAACTTATCGTTCAATACATGACAAAAAGAACTATAATTTTTGGGGGTCAATTTTTATTGTGGGTAGTTTTTTTTTTTTTGTACTAGTGGAGAACATATTGTTATTGTTATTATTATTATTGTTATTATTGTTATTATTATTATTGTTATTATTATTATTATTATTATTATTATTATTATTATTACTTTCCTGAAGATTTGAGCTGTAGATGGTTGAATAAATAAGTTCTATCACCCATTAAGTGTTTTATTTATTTATTGCAGCTCATGTTAATTAACAGTACTGTACAAATAGAATAGTTTTTGGGGGGGAAATCTTGTTTTGGGGTTTATATACTATATATATATATATATATATATATATATATATATATATATATATATATATATATATATATATATATATATATATATATATATATATATATATATATATAAATAAACTACCCACAGCCCCGAGTGCTCCGATTACCACGGGCACCACTGATGCCTTCACCTTCCAGGCCTTCTCCAGCTCTTCCTTGTGCCCCTGGTATTTCTCTAGTTTCTCGTGTTCCTTTTTCCTGATGTTACCATCGCTTGGTATTGCAATGTCCACCACCACGGCTCTGTTCTGTTGCTTATCCACCACCACTATGTCTGGTTGGTTCGCCATCACCATTCTGTCAGTCTGTATCTGGAAGTCCCACAGGATCTTGGCTCGGTCATTCTCCGCAACCTTCGGAGGTGTTTCCCACCTTGACCTTGGGGTCTCCAGCCCGTACTCTGCACAGATGTTTCTGTACACTATGCCCGCCACTTGGTTGTGTCGCTCCATGTATGCTTTCCCTGCCAGCATCTTACACACTGCAGTTATGTGCTGGACTGTCTCAGGAGCCTCTTTGCACAGCCTACACCTTGGGTCTTGTCTGGTGTGGTAGATCTGGGCCTCTATTGCTCGGGTGCTCAAGGCCTGCTCCTGTGCAGCCAGGTTGAGGGCCTCTGTGCTGTCCTTCAGACCAGCCCTCTCCAGCCATTGGTAGGATTTCTTGATATCAGCCACTTCAGTTATGTTTCGGTGGTATGCCCCATGTAGGGGTTTGTCCTGCCATGATGGTCCCTCCAGCACCTCTTCCTCTGTACTCCACTGTCTGAGGCATTCCTTGAGCACATCATCTGTCGGGGCCTTGTCCTTGATGTACTTATGGATTTTGGATGTTTCATCCTGGACAGTGGTTCCCACACTCACTAGTCCTCAGCCTCCTTCCTTCTGGCTCGTGTACAGTCTCAGGGTGCTGCATTTGGGATGGAACCCTCCATGTGTGGTCAGGAGCTTTCGTGTCTTAACGTCTGTGTTCTGTATCTCCTCCTTTGGCCAGCTTATGATTCCTGCTGGGTATATGATCACTGGCAGGGCATAGCTGTTTATTGCCTGGGCCTTGTTCTTGCCATTGAGCTGACTTCTTAGGACTTGCCTTACTCGTTGCAGGTATTTGGCTGTAGCCGCTTTCCTTGTTGCCTCTTCAAGGCCATTTGCTTGTGGGATACCAAGGTACTTGTAGCTGTCCTCAATGTCTGTTATTGTTCCCTCTGGGAGTGAGACCCCCTCTGTGTGGACTACCTTCCCTCGCTTGGTCACCATCCTACTACATTTCTCAAGCCCGAATTACATTCCAATGTCTGTGCTGTAGATCCTGGTGGTGTGGATCAGTGAGTCGATGTCTCGCTCACTCTTAGCGTACAGCTTGATGTCATCCATGTAGAGGAGGTGACTGATGGTGGCCCCATTTCTGAGTCGGTATCCGTAGCCAGTGCTTTCAATGATTTGGCTGAGGGGGTTCAGGCCTATGCAGAACAGCAGTGGGGACAGTGCGTCTCCTTGGTATATGCCACATTTTCATGGACACTTGCGCAAGTGGCTTGCCATTGGATTCAAGGGTGGTTTTCCACAACCGCATCGAGTTTGCAATGAATGCCCTTAGAGTCTTATTGATATTGTACAGCTCCAAGCACTCAGTGATCCATGTGTGTGGCATTGAGTCATAGGCTTTCTTGTAATCAATCCAGGCAGTGCACAGGTTGGTCTGACGGGTTCTGCAATCACGGGCGACTGTTCGGTCAACCAGGAGTTGGTATTTGGCTCCCCTGGAGTTTTTGCCGATGCCCTTCTGTGCTGCGCTCATGTATTGATCCATGTGCCCACTTATCTTAGCCACCATGATGCCTGACATGAGCTTCCATGTTGTGGAGAGACAGGTTATTGGCCGATAGTTGGATGGGACTGTACCCTTCGAGGGATCCTTCAGGATCAGGATCGTACGCCCTTGGGTTAGCCGTTCAGGGTGAGTCCCATCCCTTAGCAGCTGGTTCATTTGTGCTGCCAGGCGCTCATGGAGAGCAGTGAGCTTCTTTAGCCAGTATGCGTGGATCATGTCAGGGCCCGGTGCTGTCCAAATTTTCATGCCTGATATATATATATATATATATATATATATATATATATATATATATTAGGGCTGGGAATATTAACGCGTTAATCGCGATAGAGTTTTAATCGCGAACAATTTTTTTTATCGCGATCAGAGTTTGCCAGCATTTTCCGCAATTCTACCATCCATATGCAGCTCATTTGGTTGTATTAATTAAACTCATTGTTGGTTAAACGCGCTATTTTGAGTTTGCTAGTATTTTGTTCCTTCTACGCATCCCTAGGCAGCTCGAGCGGGCTTCAATCATTTATTTACAATTTCTCAAAGTAAGCACTATTACTGGTTCATTGTTACTTTTTCCTTTCTCTGCACTTTTTTGAAATAAAAAAAATGGTGAGAAATACTTTGCATTGTGAGTTTAACTTTAGATTCAAACGGTCTTACTGCAAGATATCAATTTTAAACATGCAAAATAAATCACGATTAATCGCGATTAACTATGAAATTTCTGAGATTAGTTGCGATCAAGAAAATTAATCGTTTGACAGCCCTAATATATATATATATATATTCCATATATATATATATATATATATATATATATATATATATATATATATATATATATATATATATATATATATATATATATATATATATATATATATATGTATATTACTGTTTATCATCTAAATTTTTTCACCAATATATTATGCTTCAAAATTTGTTATCTTGACAGGCCTTTGTTTGACTGCACACATTTGGTTGTATTGTTTGCAGGATACATTATGGATTAGATTGTAATGATCGTAAATTGCAAAATAAACGCGCTCATTAAACAGAAATACGTTTGTGATTGTGACATTTTTTATGCCTATAAGGTCATAAAATGTATTGTTTTCTTCCAGATGTAATCAAGATAACCAGAGATAGCATGTCAAACACTGGCTGACATTGTTGCAGCCACTTCCTTCTTATGAAATTCCCCTGAGCCCATGGCGGCTCACTGATTAGGGCAAAGGGCTTGTTTTGGTCTGCTCTAATGTAAAGGGGATTATGTCTGTAATTGCTACTTAACTGTACAGTAAGTCCAAAAGAGGGCAAAAGTATATGTACACTGTTTACATTTGACCCTGGAACATTCAAAACCTCTTAAAGGTTCTATATTACGCAAAATTGACTCTTATGAGCTTTAAGCTGTGTTATAATGCTGTTACCGCATCATGTTTCATTCACATGTTTGAGTAATCCTTTATTATTAGTCTGCGAGCATCTCCAAAGTTTAAAATGCTCTGTTCCATGTTCTGTGATGTCATGAAGCAGTAGTTTTCATGTTAACAGCTACTTTTCACCTTTGGTTCAGCAGAGACCTTAAGGCCTGGAAAGCCAATCATCCAAATGTTTCTAATGAAGGTGTATGGAGAGCACTTCCTGTATTAACAACCGACATCACAAGGTGGAACAGTTTCCAGTTTGGGAAAAGAACTCTACCTAAATATGCAGGATTTGTGTGTTAAACATGTGTGAATGAAACAAAACACCAGTATGTTTGTGATGAGGAAACAACATAAAACAGATCAGAAAATAGCATAATATGAGCCCTTTAAAATACTATGACCCGACACAGGTCTAATCCAGTTTTCATCTTTCTACATAAAGGTCACGTTGTCTAATCACGCGCTGGTGGTTTCAACAACTCCCTCGCTTTACGACTTAGAGAAACAACTTCAATGTGGTGTTACTTAGTCATTGAAAAGAGGATACCAGCTAATCCTCCCAGCCATGTGGAGGAGCATCCTGTTTGTCAAATGTAGCGTAAAAATTAAAGGTCCCACATTACACAACATTTACTCCTGGGAGCGTTTAGCTATGTTATAATGGTGTTAACCTCCTCAAACACATACCTGGAGTTGTGCTTTGTTTCACTCACACATGTTCGAGTAATCCTTTATTATTAGTCTACATCTCCAAAGCTCAAAATGCTCTGTTCTGGCAGTTCCAGGGTTGAAATGATCCAAATGAGTCTAGTGAAGATGGATTTTAAAAACACAGTGAAGCATTTTCTGTGAAATGTAACAGTGTTTTCTGTTCGAGATACGCAGAGTTTGTGTGGATGAAACAAAACACAACTCCAGATTATAACATAAACCAGAAAAAAGAGTCATATGGGGCCTTTAAATACCAAAGAGTGAAGTGACTGGACATATTCCTATAGGGCGAGATGGGGCGTGTGCACAGGGGCTGTCTGACACAAACTACAGCCCAGAACTAACCGGATGTTCAAGCTTAGGAGTAACATAATTGTAACAACTCAAGTATGCAGTTTTTCAGCTTTGGTTGTGTGTTAATATTGTGGCTTTATGACTAGGGCTGTGCAAATAATGACATTTTTATGGAGCTCATGTATAATCGTGAACAATATTCTTAGTGCAAGTGGAATTTGGACTTTGGAGGATGAAATGTGACCTTTTTTGTAGTAATTGGCAACTATTGAAAGTCTGTCTTCTTATGAAATATAAGATTAATATCCTTGTGAGCTTTATGCCATGTGATCATGTAGTTTTATCAGAAAACATACCTGGAATTGGGTTTTGTTTCATTCACACATGTCAATCAATATTATTTACAAAGCACTTTTCATACAAAATTGTAACACAAAGCGCCTTACAGTGATTAAGGATTAGAAGATTAGAAGACTGACTTTTTATTGTTTACATGTTTGAGTAACTTTTTATTATTAGTTTGTCTACATCTCCAAAGCTCAAAATGCTCTTTTTCCACCACATGTTGTAGTAGTTTTCAACAGCAAATGATTCAGGTGAAGGTTTTGGAGTTTAAAAACAGAATACAACTCTTCCTGTATCACCACTCAATGACATCATAAGGTGAAAGAGAGTGTTTTATGTTTAAAAGAAGAACTTGTGTGTTAAACATGTGTGAACGAAACAAAACCCAACTTCAGGTATGTTTGTGATGAGGAACATTAGAACATAGACCCGGAAATAGCTTAATATGGGTCCTTTAATTTAAGTCAGGCCCCGGGGTCAGAAAGGTAAGAACCCCTGGTCTAAGTAACAAATATAAGAAGACATTTAACTTATAAGGTGTTTTTGTTACATGTTTTCAGTCCAGGCCTAACAATCAATTACTGCTTCATTTTCTTCACCCAAGCTCCAGTTATATCTTACTTTTTGAGCAGAGGAGCATGTGAAAAACTGAAAATTGTGTATTCCCCAGGGCTACAAAATACTGGTGTCAGAAGCATGCGTGAGCCTTTCATGTCCGGATCTGAAAGTAAAACATATTTTCCACTACCACAAACTTCATTAACAGTTCCCCTCTCAGGTTGCCATTGTTTTGTGTCCCGGGGAAGTCCTTTAATTGCTGAACCATTAGGGCATGTGTGATATGAGCAGGGTCGTCGGACTGGGGGGGTAAAAAGTACTGTTTACCCGGGGCCCCGAGCAGGGAAGGGGCCTTCACATAGTCTGTAACATGTAATTTTCATAGAGAACATGTAAGTCCCATATTATACAGAATTGACTCTTGTGAGCTTTTAGCCATGTCAGAATACTGTTACCTTGTCAAAAACATACATGGAGTTGTGTTTTGTGCTCTCTACATCTCCAAAGCTCATGTAGTGGTAGTTTTCAAATTAACAGGTACATTTCACCTTTTATTTACTAAAGATTGGCAATTCCAGGGCTGAAATTATTCAAATGATTAATGTATATGGAGTTTAAAACACAGTGGAGCACTTCCCGTATTACCACATGACATCATGAACAGTGGAACAGAGTATTTTTTAGTTTGAGAGAAGAACTCTCAAACTAATACGCAGGATTTCTGTGTTAAACATGTGTGAATGAAGCAAAACACGACTTCAGGTATGTTTTTGATGAGGAAATAACATTATAACGTGAATTAAGAAAGTTTTATCATGAGCTGAGTAAATTTCACTTGACAAGTAAAAGTATACCAATGGAACAAGATTTTTTGTACTTAAAATACATCTTGCTACATTTAAAGATGCACTGCATAACTTTTCGGCTATGGGTCCATCACTTTCTTGTTTCTATGGATATGCCATTGCACTGTTTCGAATGTTCCACAATATGACATTAAACAGATATAGCTTATATTCAGTTCAACTTTAGGTGGTTTCATTGCTCAAAAATACCTAGAAAAGCAGATATTCTGACCATTAACTTGCTCACTTGGTCTCCATGATGAAAGAAAGGTTTAATGCTGTACTGTGAAACATTTCAGACAAAGCAATAATGTCCATGGAGAAAAGCAGATGGCAGACCCTCCATCAGAAAAGTTACACAATGTACCTTTAAAATATGAAAACTCTTTGCACTTAAAATAAGAAACCAAATATAATGTTACTTCAGTTTAAAAAAACACACTTTTTCCACTGGTAGATCATTTTACTTGTCAAATTGAATCTACTCAGGTAAAGTAAATATTCTTAATTTAAGTCATTTACGTAGATATTGCTTTTTGCTGTGTATATGGGCCCACCATGATGACTTGTACTCATGGCCCAGAATTTCTGTACTACACCCCTGGAGATGTGTTCTGGTTTTTCAGTTGCATGTGTGGAAAAACTCCTGGTGTTAATACAGCTTGGGCATATTAATTTTCATGTAATCCTAAAAGCCTGTTTATGATTGGATGTTCCTCTCCTCAGCGCTAATGGCTGTTCTTGCACGCACACTTTTTGGCACTTGTAATGAGTTCTGTCTGTTTGCCCAAAGCTCCTGGGTGTTTGACTTCCTCTGCCATCCGGCCATCATGGGGTGAGGTCATCTGTTCGAGCTGTTGTGACATAGGCCTATAGACAGAAGCCTGTTATTTGACTTTGGTGTCATTTGCATTTTAAATAAAAACATTTCCACTGAGCAAATGGTTTGGCATTGATGCTAACTTTTACTAAAACTATAAGTAACCGTAATCACTCACGTAAGCATTACTTTTAATTAGGGATACACCGATATGATCATCTCATCAGATATCGGTGTATATTTTGAAAATTTTGATGGATCGAATATCAGTTCAGTTGATATTCCATTTTAGTCTCTACATTTGTGCAATAAAATGATTTACTAGACAATGTTGGTCCAAACACGTAATAGTTTTCAAAGTTGTTCTGTCATTATTTAAAATAATAAACATCACTTACAAAACACATTTGAACACAAAATTTTTTTTTTTTTTTTTTTAACCATAGTCCGTGTTTGGTTGTGTGGTGTCAGGCAGATATGGGGGCTTGATGGGTGCATGGAAGGAAAAGTGGGATTGTTTTTAATCACTGTAAAACACTTTGCTACATTTTTTTGTATGAAAAGTGCTTTATAAATAAAGTTTGATTGATTGGTTTAGTCCTGGTTTAGTCCTGGTTTAGTCCTGGTTTAGACCTGGTTTAGACCTGTTTTAGACCTGTTTTAGTCCTGGCTTAGTCTTGGTTTAGATCTGGTTTAGTTTTGGTTTAGTCGGTTTAGTCCTGGTTTAGACCCAGTTTAGATCTGGTTTAGTCTTGGCTTAGTCCTGGTTTAGACCTGGTTTAGTCCTGGCTTAATCTTGGTTTAGACCTGGTTTAGTTTTGGTTAAGTCCTGGTTTAGTCCTGGTTTAGTCCCGGTTTAGTCCTGGTTTAGACCCGGTTTAGATCTGGTTTAGTCTTGGCTTAGTCCTGGTTTAGACCTGGTCTAGTCCTAGTTTAGACCTGGTTTAGTCCTGGTTTAGTGCTGGTTTAGACCCGGTTTAGATCTGGTTTAGTCTTGGCTTAGTCCTGGTTTAGACCTGGTTTAGTCCTGGCTTAGTCTTGGTTTAGACCTGGTTTAGTTTTGGTTAAGTCCTGGTTTAGTCCCGGTTTAGTCCTGGTTTAGACCTGGTTTAGATCTGGTTTAATCTTGGCTTAGTCCTGGTTTAGACCTGGTTTAGTCTTGGTTTAGACCTGGTTTAGTGCCGGGTTAGTCCCGGTTTAGTCCTGGTTTAGACCTGGTTTAGTCTTGGTTTAGTCCTGGTTTAGTCCCAGTTGAATCCTGGTTTAGACCCGGTTTAGACCTGGTTTAGTCTTGGTTTAGTCCTGGTTTAGTTCTGGTTTAGTCCTGGTTTAGTTCTGGTTTAGTCCTGGCTAGGTCCTGGTTTAGTCCTGGTCTAGTCCTGGTTTAGTTCTGGTTTAGTCCTGGTTTAGACCTGGTTTAGTCTTGGTTTAGTCCTTAGATCTGTAGAGAGCCAAGTTCAAATGCAAGCTGTGGAACATTCAAGGCAAAGCAATAACATCTGCACCTGAGATGTTACATAGTGCATCTTTAATAAATAGAAAAATGAACACACTACAAAATCGTATAATTTTATGGACTGAAAATGCTTAATTTATTTTCAGAACATAATGCAATATAAAAGTCTTACCAACACAGTAGTCTGTTGACACAAGATTAAGGAACCTAGAATATGCGAGAAGGAGGTTTATTGTGCCCAGCCGCTGTTGTTATGATTTTAGCATAAGTTAGCTTTTTAGCATTGTTAGAGTTACAGTACAGGCCTCTTGAGTGGGAAAGTGGATACTAACCCTGATCCCTGCAGCTCAGACAGAGTTTAAGATGTGCCATTCGCGTGTGTGAAATCATTAGCAGTTGTTTACAGCATTTGTTTAAAGTGGATTGTGAGAAATAAACCACGGTGATTCAATGGAAAACATAGACGGAAAAATACCAGAGATTACAAAGCAGCAGTGGCAGCACCGTTGCAACACAAACGGAGATTTCAGGGGGCTCAGAGGGCAAGGAGCGGCCTCAAATAAAACAACCATATCCGTGACCATGGCAACTGGCGAATTTAAGCTAATTCATAGGCTCAAACAGCGGGTCTGTAACAACAAACATCCTCTCTATAAATATGCAAACCAAGGCCTATGTGCAGCACTGGAGAAGGACGGTGACAGACCACCCACCTCCGCCTGTGAATCCTCTGATGATGGAGCTGAATGGGGTAAAACTAGTAAAAGCACGTCTTGTTCAAAGCAGAAGTGACGATTTGTGTCTTTAAAGGGCACATATTACGCAATTTTCTGATCTATATAGCAGAAAATAATGAAAATAATGTTATAATGTTGCTTCCTCATCACAAACATACCCAGAGTTTTGTTTTGTTTCATTCACACATGTTTAACAGACAAACCCTGCATATTTAAGATGAAAATAATAAAAGGATTACTTAAAACATGTGTGAATAAAACAAAAATACAACTCTAGGTATGTTTTTGATGAGGAAACAACATTATAACATGACTTAACACTTACAAGAATCCATTTTGTGTAATATGGAACCTCTCCCTGCCCTGCCCTCCCTCCCCCAATGACACTGCTGCTTAAAGGACACTTAAATGACACTGACACTGCTGCTTAAATGACACCATTTGAGCTTTATTACACCACACATTGTGTTTTACCTATTCGTCTACTGTACTTTTAGTCATGGTGTTTATTGTGTTGTTTATCAGATGTTTTATGTTCACTGTGGGCCTAGGGGGCGCTGCAATTTCAAATCCTGTGTGTGTAACCTGTACATATGGTTTTTGACAATAAAGCTGACTTTGAACTTTGAACTTTTGAGGTTTAAAGGTGCACTGCAAACCTGCTTGTGTTCCACGAGATGTTATTGCTTTGTCTGAATGTTCCACAATATGTCATAAAACATGTCTATCTCCATGGAGACATGCAGCTGGCACCACTAAGCCAAGTTACAGGTCAGACCTATGGGGAGTGAAGCAAGCTCACTGTTAGAATGTAAGATATTTTAAAAACACTCTAATGAAACATGCTGTATGCTAGAGAGACATTTTAAGGGCACACTTTGGAACATTCCTGACAAAGCAATAACTTCTCCATGGAGATGAGGAAAGTTACATAGTGCACCTGTAACCTTTAATTTCATTTCATTTCATTTATTTATTCATTTCGAGCAGGTCAACACAAGGAAATAAATACATGTGACCAATATACAGTCAAATACATTCATTTTTTAGGAGAAGGAGTGGAGAAGGAGTGGGAAGAAGAAAACTTATTGAATCCCACCCCTGTCTTCCAAAACATAACTTAAATGACTGATTTAGCTTCCATGTCAGTTCAGCTGAAAAACACAAAACAAAACAAAACAAAGGCAAATTCCATTCTTATACAAAAACAAAACAAAACAAAACAAACAAACAAAAAACAATAAATTACACATACGATGTTTCTATCAGGAACATTTAAAGACCACAACAAGTAAACATACCAACAATGGTAAGCACAAAAAACACAAACAATGGTAGCAAAACTACAATGACACACATACATAATCCCAATGACGGTAAGACATAGACACATATAAAACCTTTCCGTTTAAAGATACCAGGATTTACAGATCTGTGGTGTGCTTTTATGTCTCTAACCTTTTGTGATTTGTTTACCCTGCATTTCCTTTCATTCATCTCAAAAAGCAGAATCATACTCCACCTAGATTCTCTTTGTGTTGCCGCGACAACCCCTGTGGTCCTGGGAGATGGCTGCCGCTGATACAGAACATCATAGTCAGCTTTGATAATATTTACAGCTGTTGGATTTATGGGTGTCAAAAGAACAGAAAATCAGACTCAAATTGATGGTAAAACTAGTATCAAAACCTGATACACGTTTGAGCAGGTACTGATACTAAAAACGTCACATTCACAAGACATTTTGAGCCTTTCCTGAACAGCTTTAGAATGATCTTGAGCTGTATCAGAACAAGTATAAGATTGACTAGTATACGCCCATGGACCTACACTATGGAACACACCCATAATTGAATTAATGGAAGATAAATAAGTTAATGCCACACCGTGAAACATTTCAGACAAAGTAATACCATCTCTACACTGCAAATTTCTCTGATCTGGCCAAGATTTTAAAACTTATATCAGGTTATTCATCTTGTTTTCAGATTTATTATCTAATTACTACACTCAACAAAAATATAAACGCAACACTTTTGTTTTTGCTCCCATTTTTCCTGAGATGGACCCAAAGATCCAAAATTCACTCCAGATACACAACACTACCATTTCTCTCAAACATTGTTCACAAATCTGTCCAAATGTGTGACAGCGAGCACCTCTGCCCCGCCGAGACAATCCACCCCACCTCACAGGTGCGCCACATCAAGATGCCGATCCGACATCATGACCAGTGCACAGGTGCGCCCCAGACTGCCCACAATAAAAGGCCACCCCGAAATGTGCATTTTTTTTTGCTTTATTGGGGGTCTGGGGACTCAGAACCAGTCAGTATCTGGTGTGACCACCATTTGCCTCATGCAGTGCAACACATCTTCTTTGCATAGAGTTGATCAGATTGTCAATTGTGGCCTGTGGAATGTTGGTCCACTCCTCTTCAAAGGCTGTTATAGACGAAGAACACAGGTGCATTTTATTGGTGGCATTTTGAATGCACAGAGATACCGTGATGAGATCCTGAGGCCCATTGTTGTGCCATACATCCATGAACATCACCTCATGTTTCAGCAAGATAATGCACGGCCCCATGTTGCAAGGATCTGTACACAATTCTTGGAAGCTGAGAATGTCCCAGTTCTTGCATGGCCAGCATACTCACCGGACATGTCACCCACTGAGCATGTTTGGGATGTGCTTGACCGGCGTATACGACAGCGTGTACCAGCTCCCACTAATATCCAGCAACTTCGCACAGCCGTTTATATTTTTGTTGAGTATAGTTCTGAGACTGCTTCATTCTAGTCTAGAGGAAGTTTATTTTAAGAAAACTTATCAAGTAAAATTATCTTGCTGCACGGACAGATAATTTCACTACTTTTAAGTCATTTTCTGATAGATTTAAGTGTTTATATCTTAAATTTTGGACAAGCTATGCACCTTTAAGTATTCCTTAGTAACGAAATTGCGTTTAAATTCGTTCTTTCTTTCCTCTTTTTTGTGACAAGTTGGATTTAAAAGTGTAACAGTTTGAACAAATCGTTGACAAATTTGAAATAAAACTTTACAAGGCTGCATGTCATATTTTAATGTTTAAGATTTATTGTCACATAAATCTGCTTACAGTCTTGCATAGACCTGTAAGAGATATTATCAAGAACAGTTGCACAAAGGTTTCTCATATTTTCTAACAAAACAAAATGTCCTCAATGGTAGACATTGTATTTACTGACCCAATAGAATCCTACATTTCTTGTTTGTTATCTTTTTTTTTCACTGGCAAGCTTGAATTGCCCTTTTTAGATGAGTTATTTTGGGACATTTTTTCCCTTTAATGGACAGAGTGAAAAGTGGGTATGAGACTGGGGCTCTGTCAAGAACTGGGCACAATTGGCAATACTATTCCCAGTGCTATTTAAAAACACAGAGTAAAAATAAAAGCAAAGTGCTAATGTTTTGTTGGCATGGTGATAAGATGTGGGAAAAAACATCTAAGCCTGGCTAATATACTGTAATAAAAGTATTTTCTTATACATTTGTTAAACAGTAGTAGCTCAAAGTCAAATGTCAAGTAAGCCTAGAATGACTCACCCTTGGTAAATTTACCTATGGGGAATCAAAACAGAAACTACTAATACAACAATACTGTGAAAGCTAGTTTTGTTTTTATGTGGCCTCTCCTACACCACTCATATACAATAAGCAAAATATACTTGTCCCAAACAACTAGGCTTTGATAAGTTGTTCCAGAAATGGCTATGTCAAAAATAGAAAAATAGAAATAGAAAAAGAACACTGCCAAAACTCAAATCTAGCCAAGTTAAGATGACTTAAAGAAGTTTTGTCATGTTAGATGCGCTTCTTTCACTGCAAAAAGCTATATTTAATTATTTGCTTATTTGTTTATATGGATACGCATTAGTAGCAACTAGTCTTTCTGGAGTCCCTTATTTAAAAATGCAATCAAATATACATACAATTATCAAACAGGAGTGCAAAATTGGATCATCATTTAGAAAAACACTTATTCCACTGGTATCTAAGTAAGTTAAAATCACTTAAATTCAGAATATTTTCCTTTATTTGAGCAGATTCAACTTGACAAGTAAAATTATCTACAATGGAATAAGACTTTTTGTACTGAAAGAAGAAACAAAATCGAACATGACAAAACTTATTTAATTAGTAGCAACTAGTCTTTCTGGGGCCCATTATTTAAAAATGCAATCAAATATACATACAATTATAAAACAGGAGTGCAAAATTGGATCAGTATATCTAAGTAAATTAAAATAACTTAAATTAAAAACATTTTACTCTATTTGACAAGTAAAATGATCTACAATGGAATAAGACTTTTTGTACTTAAACTAAGAAATAAAATCGAATGTTGCTTGAATTTAGGAAAACACTTATCATTTATTACACTTATTATTTTACTTGTCATGATGAATCAGCTCAAATAAAGTAGCATGACAAAACTTCTTTAATTCATTTTAACTTGGCTAGATTTTAGTCTTGGCAGTGTTCTTTTTCTATGTGCAAATGTTCAAATTGATAGTTTTGACACAGCCATTTCTGGAACCACTTATTTGTTTGGAACAAGTATATTTTGCCACACTCACACGCTCGCATTATGACACTCTACTTTGAAAATGTACATCTGAGCACTGTATTCTGAATACTTTTACGTCAAGATGAATTTAAATGGTGGAGTAAAGATACAACATTGCAGTAACAATAGCTTTATATTTGTTTCACTGTTTGTTATGCACAGCTCTGGAAAAAAATAAGAGACCACTGCATTTTTTTCTGAAATCAGCATCTCTACATGTATTACAGCCATTCCATTCCAGCGTCTGTTGAATTCCAACACAAACACAAAGCTGAGCTACTTCAGTTCTTGCACCAGGAGTGGAATAAAGTCACCCAAGAACAATGTGAAAGACTTGTGGAGAGCATGCCAAGACGCATGAAAGCTGTGATTAAAAATAAGGGTTATTGCGCCAAATATTGATTTCTGAACTCTTCTTAAGTGTAAACATTAGTATTATGTTGTTTTAAAATAAATTTGATCTTGTTTCTTTGCATTGTTTGAGGTCTGAAAACATGTATGTTTTTTGTTATTTTGACCATTTATCATTTTCTGCAAATAAATGCTCTAAACCATAATATTTTTATTTGGAATTGGGGGAAATGTTGTTGTTTATAAACTCAAACAAAAATGTTCCTTTTGCCCAAACACATACCTATAAGTAGTAAAATCAGAAAAACAGATAATTTTGCAGTGGTCTCTTATTTTTTTTCCAGAGCTGTATTTTCTATCACTAAATGGAGATGGAAAAATCACACCTGCACTCACCACAAGAGCAGTGTTTTCTATTTTTCTCCCTATAGTTAAGTACCTGAATACAGTTACTCAAAATGTGTACTCTGAGTATGTACATGTATTCAGTTACTGTGTACAATAGTCAAACAAACTTGTACCAAACAACTACAGGCTTTGATAACTGTTTCCGAAAATGTCTGTGCCAAAAATATCAAATTGAACATGGAACATGGAAAAAGAAGACAGTCCATCTCCCACTATTGTCTCGTCACTTATTTGCATTGTTGATTCAAAGATTCAAAGCTTTATTGTCATATGCACAGTAAAGAAACACGTTTCCCTGCACAATGAAATTCTTACTTCGCTGTCCACACTGGATGCCAAGAGCATGCAAAAAATTAAAATAGATAAATAAGATAAAGCGCCTGTGACGTTAAAGCAGATCCACTGATGCCTGTTGATAATTACGGTGTGGTATGAGTGAATACCTGCATAGCTGACATGTCTACTTAAGCTTGTCATCAGCTCCATCACAAGTGGTCTCGAGGCGTGTCACGGACAAATGCAGCGAGAGGCACGCCACTGTAATTACTGCCATCTCACGGGGACCTATATACGGATCCACATGTGTTCAGGGGAAGGCTTGCGTGTGAGGTGTTGTTTATACACGCTGTCATTGTTCTATATGTGGACGTGTGTGTTTGGGTGTCTGTGTCTGTGTCCCTTATTTTGCCCAGCTGGCATTTCAGGCCCACAGCTCAGCGCTTATCCGCCACTGAGCTGGCATCAGGATGGGGCAGTAAAGGGAGGAATGGTTAAAGGAGGTTTCAGTGTAGTTTTCCTGGACTGCAAGGTTTTCTGAAATGTTAACAGGAAACAAAAGGTGTTTAGTACAGTTCAAATAATGAAGGAAAGCTGTAAAGTACTTACCTGACCAACCAGAATCTTCTTTTTTGCACTGTATTGTCTTTTAATATGCATTGTCCCTTTAATAAATAAATACTCCCTCATTTCAAATACTCCCTGATTTCAATGGGTGTGATTGACAGGCGGATTAACCAATCAGAGAGACATAAGTTCTGTTCGTGTCAAAACAAACATGGCTGCTTACAAGTAAAAAAGTGGAAAAACAACATAAAGGCTTGAGAAATAGCTCAGCAACACCTGCAATCTATTATTTATCTCAAGTAAAATAGGTTATATATTTTATTTTGAAGATTACAAGAATTTTCTCGATCAGATGTCTTCCGCATTTGAGAGACATGTGACACAAATTAGCAGCTGTGGTTGGATCATCTCAAATTAAGACAGTATTTTCTCCATGTTTTGTCCAGCTCCAGATCCTTCTGGATTTGAACAGAACAAGGGACTGGCTGATGAGGCAAAGAAAGCACAGGAATAACAAGTTTAGCAAGTAAACAAATTCCAGAGCAAGTTTCAGGGAATAGCTCCTCCCTCATATCCAGGACTAATAGCTCCCTCCCATTAGTGTGGTATAAATCCTGCCTCCTCAAACCAATACCTTCAGATTGAAAACACTCAGATGTCGAAATGTTTTGATTTCTAAAACATTGTCCAGATGACCTGTGAAACCTTTAAAGTTGGTCCTAAAATATGTTTTTCTTCTGTTTTTAACTTATCCTTGAATGCTTACTGGGCAATTTGAAGGGTTTCTGTTTGCAAACCAGTGTGTCAATGTTTTCAGACATTATGATATTTGTCAGAAACCCACCCAGGCACAGGAAAAACTACACTACACAAAATTCACCACAGTCCTGACCTACTTGTTTTAAGGCAAAGGCACCAAAAATCCACTGTAAACTGAAGCAGAGATGGCCTGAAAATACTTATTATGATAATATAACTACTAGGTGTCACAGTACAATCCTAGTACAGTGGATAATCTTCCTCAAGCAACTATTAAAGGACGCAAAATTGACTCTTCCGAGATTTAAACCATGTTAAAATGTTGTTTCATCGTTAAAAAAACATTCCTGGAGCTTTATTTCATTCATACATACTTGAGTAATCCTTTATGATTAGTCTGTCTACAACTGCAAAGCTCAAAATCCTCTGTTCCTTCGTATCATGTCATGTGCCGCGTGTTCCAAATCCCAATGATAGATTTTCTGTCTAAGAAAAGAACTCAGTTTAAATATGCAGGAGTTTTGTCTTAAACATGTATGATTGAAAAAAACACAACTCCACTTATGTCTGTGATGAGGAAACAACATTATAACATCGATCAGAAAACAGTTTAATATGGGCCCTTTAAGATTATGTTTGGAATGTGTGTAGAATCCCTCAGTCGTCCAGGTAGAATCCACGGCAAAAGGAAAAGGGTCTTGTTAGCAGAACCATTCAGGGCCATAATGAGTGTTTTCACACCTCTGGACCTGACCTGCTGCCCTATTGTTTTCTTTGTTTGTTTTGATTTAGGTTTGAGGATAGAGTTAAAGGGATAGTTTTTTTTTATGTGAATCTGTATGGCATCCCCTTCAGCAGTGTTGTGCATTAACACTGACTTATCGCTGACAGTGTCCTGTGAGCCGAGTTCTGCCACGGTTCTGGAGCTGACGAAAGTAGGTCCGGCAAGTTAGCGGGGATAGTTAATAAAGCTTGTTTTTTTTTCTCAAAACAATATTTGTCCATAAAGTGATATATTTGCATCACAAAACAGTTGCCCACGAAAAAGTCAGAAGTCACAATCGCTTGGTGCTATTTTCTCTCGAGTCGTATCACTGCGCGCCTGTTATTATTATTAGCTTGTTCACTTGCAAACATCGCCACTTACAAGTTTTGAGAAGAAAAACAAGCTTTATTAACTGTCCCGGCAAACTTGCTGGACCTACTTTCGTCAGCTCCAGAACCGGGCAGAAACTCGGCTCAGAGGACACTGTCAGCGGTAAGTCATTGTTAATGCACAACACTGCTGAAGTGGACGCCATAAAAACAAAAAATTAAAAATCCCAAACTATCTCTTTAAAGATGGGAGACAGATGATGTCTGAGACCTCCATTTCTGTTCAAGGAAGGATTCTCTTTCTTGACAAAAATAGCCTCTTTAACTCCCCTCTCAAATCAGTTATTTTCTTTGGCCAAGATCTGTAAATGTTTGGAAATGTGTTCTCTGCATTTGACCCATCCTTCAGTGTCAATCAGGCTTAATACCTGCTCAAAAGTATGATATATGCACCATCACTGGTCATTCAGGATGGACCTCTCCCTGCTGCTTTGGGTGTGAGGTGGGTTACGCCTTCAAAAATCATCAGTTAGTCACAGGTCTAACAAAGAGACATAAGCCTCTTTTCCACTCACTGATACGGCGATGGTTGAGTCAAATGGGTTGGCGTGGTGTTGTATTGTTAACACAAGAGTCACACCACATCAGCTGTGGAGGGACGCCATATTTGAGAGTATATATTTGATTAAGTGAGAGGTCAACAAGCTGCAGAATACTATAGAATAATATAATTGTGTTAAAGGTCCTTTCACTAGCAAGGACCACACCAAAACAATGGAATATGATAAAGATATTTATTGATGGTGGTTTAGATGTGATGGCTGGGGGGAGACTCAGGGTGTGGGCTCTGTCTCCAATCCAAAATGGTCACCCAGCTGATTCGGAACCCCCCCTCCTTAAAGCCCCAGTGTGTAGGATTCGTGGCGCATAGGTGGATGGTGCTATTGCACTTTCTGTTTTAGCTACGGCAGACCTCGAGGGTCACCCGGGCGTGCGGTTCGTGCCCGCGCCCGCTACTGTATAAATAAAACGCGGTCCAGTTGTTTTTTTTTTTTCTTTTCTCATGAAAACACACATTCCCGATCATGTACCATGACACTCTACACATCAAATGAAACCTTACAGTCTCCTCTTTTTGACTATGCAATTCATTTCCCTGCAAAACAATCACTCCCTGAGCACATGGGGCTTTTATACGGAAAAGCACAAAACGAGGTTAGCTTACCTTAGAATGCTTTGCACAGGTCAAAATCTGTATTTCACCATAAACTTGCTCTCAATTTGTCCGTAAGGATCCAGCAAATAAAATCCAGTAAAACAATTTAGTCCAAAACACGTGTTAGATCCATTACGACGTCTGATCCGGCAGCATGCTTGTGTTGTTTACCCAAAACCACGAGCCTTGCCGAAGGCGGAGCCCAAATGTCCTTCTGCGGCTCTCGTATTCAAAATGGCTGCCTCTGCATGGGGAAGATCCCCCTTTTATGTGACTATATCTAAGTCCAAAAGAATACTTTGATTTCATGATGGAAGTGAAAAGGCTTGGAAAACAATGTATTTTTGAATGGGTATCTTCAATTTCAGTAATTAACAGGTAAAAATCTTACACACTGTCCCTTTAAAGATGATGTCTTCAGGCTGAAGGATGGACGAGAGACGAGACAATTGAAGGCGTGGTCGAGATGAGCTGTGGTTAGCTGGAGAGGAGGTTGAGGCGTGGTCCAGCTCTTGAATCTAAATTAATCATATTAACTAGACATATTGGACAAAACTGACTCTTTTGAGCAGCTTTAAGTCATTATAATGCTGTTATCTTCTCAGAAACTTACCTGGAGTTGTGTTTTGTTTCATTTACAGAAGTATTTCATTTACAGAAGTATACAAGTAGTAGTAATCCAGAAGTAGTGAGTTTAAAGGTGCACCACTTTTGTGCGCTTTTGATTATTTTGTGCTTGAGCCCAGTTTAGTTGCTGTAGATTTGGTTTGGTCCTGGTCTAGTGTTGGTTTAATCCTGATCTAGCCTTGGTTTAGTCCTGGTCTAGTCTTGGTCTAGTGTTGGTTTAGTCCTGATCTAGTGTTGGTTTAGTCCTGGTCTAGTCTTGGTCTAGTCCTGATCTAGTCCTGGTTTAGTCCTAGTCTAGTGTTGGTTTAGTCCTGGTCTAGTGTTGGTTTAGTCCTGGTCTAGTCTTGGTCTAGTCCTGATCTAGTCCTGGTTTAGTCCTAGTCTAGTGTTGGTTTAGTCCTGGTCTAGTGTTGGTTTAGTCCTGGTCTAGTCTTGGTCTAGTCCTGATCTAGTCCTGGTTTAGTCCTAGTCTAGTGTTGGTTTAGTCCTGGTCTAGTGTCTTCTCAAAAACATACCTGGAGTTGTGTTTTGTTTGATTCACAGAAGTATTTCATTTACAGAAGTGTGCAAGTAGCAGAAGTAGTAGTAGTAGTAGTAGTGGTAGTGGTAGTAGTAGTAGTAGTAGTATTAATATTAGTAGTAGTACTAATAGTAGTAATACAGTAGTAGTGTGTTTAAAAGTGCACCATGTGACTTTTCTATTAGAGGGTCCAGTACATGTTCGTCTCAGTAGAGGTGTTATTGTTTTGGAATGTTACACAGTATGAAATTATATTTGTTTATCTCCATGGAGACAAGCTGGCAACACTATCAGGCCATGTTAGAGGTCAGATCTGTGGAGAGACAAACCAGCTGATATATATTTTAGCAATACATCAATACGTTTAACGCCATACAGCGGAACATTCCAGGCAAAGCAGTATAATTATAATTCCAAGCAGATTTTGAATGCTCCCCAGGAAAAGCATCTTTAAAAACATGGATGAGCCTTTTCAACAAATTTGAGATCAAGGGCCCTTCAGGGAACTAATCTGAAAACTGAATTAGACAAGCCTGCTTAATCATTTTAGGTATTTAACGGCAAGCTAATTTTAAAGGTTTATGTAAGTGATCTCAGGTTAAATGGATGCTAAAATGGTATGAAACCCGGACAGTACAGAGCCCTGAACATGATGGACAAAAACAGTGTTGGTATAGGGCAGTTAGCCACCTATTTGCTTGTTATTTCTCACTTGACCTTTCAGGGCCACCGCACGGAAACCCCGGGGAAAATGTCATGTGCTGTGACAGGTGATTACCTCTTATGTTTATACTCAGAGCCCGGTGTGGATGTGAAGAGCGTCTGAAGGCAGCAGCCAGCCAGCTTTCTGACAAACTCATATTAGTGTCACCTATTGGTACTTGAGAGTTGATGTCATAAACATTCCCTGGGGGTGTGATGCTAACTATAGGCACTGCTCTGTCTGAAGCTCTGTTACTCGAGTTAGACTTGGGCTGCGTCACATTTCTCTGTCTTAACCCTTCGTCTTACCCCTACCCCTTGGTTTTGAGCGTTCATGTGAGGGCAAGGGGTGTCCCGATTCTAATTTTGATCAAGAGCTAGAGCAGGGGTGGGCAATTATTTTTCCCCAGGGGCCAAATGAGAAGCAGAGAATATTGTGGAGGGCCGGGCCAAAAGTTTGAAGTCTACTCTGGTTATTGATTTTATTTCTACGTTTAAATCAGTAATGACATTGTTTACAGAAGTTGGTAAGTTCTGTGTTATTATTAAGTAATGAGAGAGTGAGGTTTTACAAAAACTGAATTTATTCAGTAAAATAATTCAAAACAATGGTAAACGTGAAACATTTGTAACTCACATTAACCTCACAATGCTTTCTGAGTTTAACTTTCTTGACTTTGTATTAAGACACCACAGTGTCTTTGTTTGCCAACTAATATAAAACAAGATATGTCACAAAATGTGTTGTCCAACTGCCAAACTGTGTAGAAAAAAAGTCAAAGTTAGCATGTTTTAGTGTTTTTTTTTCTTGATCACTGAGAGAAATCTAGCCTCTGTTGAGCTTTAACAAGTGCATCAAAGTCAGGTTCGTGAAGAGTCCCTCAGTCGTCCAGGTATAATCCATGATAAAGGAGAAATTCAATTTGTCAACTTTGTCCAGTTGACAAATTGAATTTCTCCTTTATCATCAAAGTCAGGTTGCATGTTTGAGGTGGAGATGTGAAGCACGTCCGACAGATGATCATTAGTACAAATGCATTATGTACAATTTTGAAAGTAGGTTTTATTTTCTTAAATCCAAGCAACCTTTCGCAGGCTGCTCAGAGTTGGCTATTTGGCCCTCGGGCCTTGAAATGCCCTGGTCTGGTCTAGAGCCACGACCTCAGGCTACACACCCTTTGAAACGAAGTAAACTCTTGACCAGACTTAGAACGAAGGGGTACACCTACAAGCTCTGGCAATTTTTGGAATCAGGATGGCAGCGTCACATCGACCAGCCAAGGAGTCTCATAAATGTATTTTCAGCAGTTGTAATTATCGATTAACTGTTTAGCATGGTTTACAATTATGACACTTATGTTCTACGTTACTTTTAGTGAACTGTTGTTGCAGTTTTAATTGTAGTGATGTCCGTTTAGCCGACGTTATCGTTTTCATCGAACTTTCATGCATAAACAACCTAGTTTTTTTGTCGAGCTGAGATACCCGATAATCCTTGACGTTTGTTTACGTTTGTTTGAGTCAATTGTTGTCGCCTCTGTAGACGTAGCAGCCAGGTAGAGGCAAGGGATGATGACGCAAACGGTAATCAAGTGGCGTCCCATTTCTTAGGGGAACATTCATACCACGAGCCCTCTCAGTAGGGTGACCATTCGTCCGGATTTCGTCCGGACAGTCCGGTTTTAGAGCTGTCTGTCATGTGTCCTCCTTTTTTACATTTTGTCCTCCTTTCGGACCCTCGTCACCCACTGTTGCATAAATCATCATAAATCCCCACCCATTATTTACACTTGCTAGTAGCAAGTATTATTATTTTTTAACATATCCTAGATGAGATCTATGGTTATGCGGTGGCACAGAGTGAGACTTCATGCAGAAACATCAACGCGTGCGGCATGACACGCTATTGGTTAAATACACGGAAGCAGCTCGAAGTGCAAAGCGCGAGTACAGAGAGGAGACAAGAAGAGCGCTATAATGAGCGCTATAAGAACGCTATAATGTATGGCGAGTATGTCTGGGTCTGGAAATACTATAAAGTTGATGACAACAACACTGACATAGCAAACGGTGGGATATGTAAACTTGGCATTGCAAGGGGTGGAAAGGAAAAGGCTACATTTAACACAACAAACCGATACGGCACCTCAAAAACAAACATCCGACACAATACAGCGAGTTACAGGCAACCCAGCCAAAGACGAGTCAGCTCACGCTGCAGGAGAGTTTGAAAAGGAGACAAGGAAATGCCCCTTGACAGTGCGAAGGCCCAGGAGAACACAGCCAGGAGCACAAATGATCTGAGTGACTTACCATTCGCCTTTGTAGAGAACCCTGGATTTCTTATGCTTATGGAGCACATTGGACCTCATTAATAATAATAATAATAATAATAATAATAATAATAATAATAATAATAATAATAATAATAATAATAATAATAATAATACCCCCCCCAGGGAAAAAAACAAAACAAAAAAACAAGGCGTCCTCACTTTAGGGCCTTTGTCCTCCTTTTTGGACACAAGTGTCCTCCTTTCCTGTTTCATGCCGGTGGTCACCCTACCTCTCAGCTCGGTATCGAGGGGCAAGACAAAGACATAGATAAAGGGGAAGGGGTAAGAGAGTAGTGGGATGCAGCCTAAATCTGAGTTTTAATTTAACACAATCTGAACAGAAAGAGACTTGGTTGGAACTACAACAGGTGAGCCGATTTGTGCGGTTAAACAAGTCTCTCACACACAACAGCTTTCAGTTAGTCACTTTTTTGTTAAAATCAAACACCTAAACTGTATCATGAACTCTCGTATTGACCACAGGGTCCTGAAAATATATGTTTTTAATTTTTTTTCTTGATTTTTCAGACAATCTTAAATTATTTTGGACCGGTAACAAACATGAACATTCTGCCGATAAAAATACACGTAGAACACCCCCAGCGTGACGTCACTGCAAATTATCAATCAGATCACAACAGCTCAGAGCAGTTCAGCACATGCTATGATAATTCAGGTCACACATCGCCCATTGTCCCGATGTGCATGAAGTAAACACGCAGAGAAATGTTGGCCAGTGTTTTCAGTCTGTAACAATGGCAGAACCACAGACATGCCACGCTCTGAAGGAAAGCCTCCAGGGAGAGTTTATGAGGCAAGCTCCAGAACAGTACAGAGAGGAAATGAAACAATATATGTAGGGCGATGCAGTCCACACCAGCTGTGTTTCATTTGGGCCTGTCGTTTAGTTCATGATGAGTAATTAGTCATCAACTTCTGGAGGAAAGTTACAGTTGCTGTATGGAATTAGCTAAAGCTGCATTCACACTTTTGATTATTTTGTGCTTGAGCCAAGTTTAGTTGCTGTAGATTCGTTTTGGTCCTGGTCTAGTGTTGGTTTTGTCCTGGTCTTTTCCTAGTTTAGTCCTGGTCTAGTCTTGGATTATTCCTGGTCTAGTCCTAGTTTAGTCCTGGTCTAGTCTTGGTTTAGTCCTGGTCTAGTCCTGGTTTAGTCCTATTCTAGTCTTGGTCTAGTCCTGGTCTAGTCCTGGTTTAGTCCTATTCAAGTGTTCCTTTAGTCCTGGTCTAGTCTTGGTTTTGTCCTGGTCTAGTCCTAGTTTAGTTCTGGTCTAGTTTTGTTCTAGTCCTGGTTTAGTCCTGGTCTAGTCCTGGTTTAGTCCTATTCTAGTGTTAGTTTAGTCCTGGTCTAGTGTTGGGTTAGTCCTGGTCTAGTCCTGGTCTAGTGTTGGTTTAGTCCTTGTCTAGTCTTATTTTAGTCCTGGTCTAGTGTTGGTTTAGTCCTGGTCTAGTCTTGGTCTAATCCTGGTCTAGTCCTGGTTTAGTCCTATTCTAGTGCTGTTTAGGTCCTGATCTAGTCCTGGTCTAGTGTTGGTTTAGTCCTGGTCTAGTCTTGGTCTAATCCTGGTCTAGTCCTGGTTTAGTCCTATTCTAGTGCTGTTTAGGTCCTGATCTAGTCCTGGTCTAGTGTTGGTTTAGTCTTGATCTAGTCCTAGTCTAGTGTTTGTTTAGTCCTGATCTAGTCCTGGTCTCGTCCTGGTCTACTGTTTTAGTCCTGGTCTAATCCTGGTTTAGTCCTGATCTAGTGTTGGTTTAGTTCTGGTCTAGTCTTGGTTTAGTTTAGTTTATTAGTTTATTTGACAGGGACAATGCACATAAAAACATTGACCTACATAAAAGAGGTAATATGTTTGTTCCAGGTTATAGCAAATATGCTAATTTCCACCTGCAGTCCCTGGACAGGTTGATATAAAATGGCATAAATACCAATAAAATACCGTAAAAAACAACTTACAAAAACTCAGTCATAAAGATACATACATCACAACCACACGTACTATATACATATATACATTTCATATTTGTGCATTCATGCAGTTCATTAATGTTTTATTTATTTGTTTATTTCAGGGACAGTGCATATTAATCAACATTTGCATGTAAATATGCCAGAGTTAGCCAAACGGCTAATTTTCATCCGTAGTCCCTTGACAGATGTTAGGTGTCATTTCTACATAACAAAATACATAACATTACAAAGTTAAAATTCATCATTCTAAAAAGTACATTACTTCAGTTAAAATTCATCATTCTAAAACATGCATTACTTCAGACAACTCAATTACAAACATTCATTCAATGTGTGCATGTTTGATTGGATAAAAGCCATCGTTTGGTCAGACGTGCAAACATTGCATAACTTGTGCATGAAACTATTTCAGATGGCAGTGTGTTGCAGAGGCTTATGGCTTTGTATGAAAAGGAGGACTGACCAAACGAGGTTCTAAACTTTGGAACAGTGCACTGTCCTTGGACTGTGGAGTGTGTGGCTCGGGAGCTTCTCTCTGACCTGAGCACCACAAACTTTTTCAGAGGGGGAGCAGCAGTGTTATGAATGATTTTGAACAAGGTTATAATTTGATTAAAATTAAGCAAGTTTTGAAAGTTCAGCAGTTTGTATTTCTCCAAAATTGGGCAGTGGGTGTACAGACGAGATTTTTTGTCATGTATTTTTAGTGCCCTTTTATATAGAGTTTCAATTGGGCTTAAAGATGTTTTACAGGCCTGAGACCAGCTGGTGATGCAGTAACGAAGATGGGACATTACCTTGGCATTAAAATATGCAAAGGAGGCCTCGGTTGTTAGGGAATTTCTAATATGTTTGAAATTCATTAAACTGAACTTGAGCGTGTTTCCAAGTCTTTTTATGTGATTTTTAAAGCTGATATTGGAGTCAATCATTAAACCTAGATATTTAAATTCATTTACATTTTTAATAATTTGACCATTTACTGATATTTCAAACGTTTAGGAAAATTTGCGCTTGTTTGTAAACAGCATTGAGACTGTTTTTTCAATGTTTAATGTAAGGCAAGAATTTTGTAGCCAGACTGACACCTTTTCCATTTCTCTTGTTAGTTTTTCTGAAACTTCCTGTAAGTTTTTCCCATGGGTGAAAAGCACTGTATCACCGGCATACATTAATATATCGATATCAGTGCATGTAAGGAGATCGTTTATACAAACACTAAAAAGCAGAGGTCCTAAAATGGACCCCTGGGGCACTCCCATAGAGATATTTTTAAATGGGGCACGCACTGCTGCCGATCCTTCAGATAAGACCTTAACCAATTTAGAGTATGTATTGAAAGATTGTAATTATTGAGCTTATTAAGGAGTATCTCATGATTCACTGTGTCAAAGGCTTTGCGTAGATCAAGGAAGACAGCCCCCACTACCGGCTTTCTTTACCGGCTGGTTAGCTCAACTGGTAAGTCGTGGACTTTCCCCCTGGGGGTTGTGGGTTCAAATCCCCCCCGGGCAATGAGCTAACCAGTGTGGGTCCTTGGGCAAGACCCTTCACGGTACTGCCCCCCAGGCGCCGAAAAAAAGACGGCTGCTCACTGCTCCTGAAAAAGGATGGGTCAAATGCAGAAGTCAAATTTCTCCCGTGTGTCATTGTGTGTGAGACCAATAAAGGCTTAAGCCTAAACTTAATCTTAATCTTTAATCTACTCTTTCCTGATCTACGTGTGCCCTAATTTCTTCCAGGAAATAGCAACAGGCCAGATCTGTTGAGTGCTTTTGTCTAAACCCAAATTGCATTGGGTGTAAGATAGAATTTTGGTCAAAATGTGCTGTTAGTTGCTCTACCACAACTTTTTCAAGCACCTTTGACACAATTGGGAGGAGACTTATAGGACGAAAATTACCAACTTCTTGTTTGTCCCCTGATTTAAAAATGGGGGTAACTATGGCAGGAAAAACACCTTCAAGAATAGACTTATTTAGTTCTGGTCTAGTCCTGGTTTAGTCCTATTCTAGTGTTGGTTTAGTCCTGGTCTAGTCTTGGTTTAGCCCTGGTCTAGTCCTGGTCTAGTCCTATTCTAATGTTGGTTTAGTCCTGGTCTGGTCCTGTTTTAGTCCTGGCCTAATGTTGGTTTAGTCCTGGTCTAGTGTTGGTTTAGTCCTGGTCTAATTCTGGTTTAGTCCTGGTCTAATCTGGTTTAGCCCTGGTCTAGTGTTGGTTTGTCCTGGTCTAGTCTTGGTTTAGTCCTGGTCTAGTCCTGGTTTAGTCCTATTCTAGAGTTGGTTTAGGCCTGATCTTTTCCTGATTTAGTCCTGATCTAGTCTTGGTTTAGTCCTGGTCCAACTCTTATAATGAGTCCTAAACAAAGTACCCTGATGTAGTATTTATAAAAGTGCTGTACAGTATAGTAGTAACAAAAGGGATAGTTTTAGTTTATTCTTTATTTGTCAGGGACCATGTTCAAATGTATAAATCTTACAGAAGTCTAATGCTCTATTTCATTACAATTACATTTTAAGATTAACTTAGTTTAACATAAATTACAACAGTGGAATAGTATATTGCATTTTACTACATAATTCTATATATCTTGCTTCATATATTCGTCTGTATGTATATCAAAAGTAGAAAGTAGTAACCACTTATATTGTACAGTATATTGTGCACAGTGAAGCTTTTGTGTCTCTTGTGTTGCCATATTTCATTTGTAACGTTGTAATAAACTATAATATATGGCTTAGAGAGTAAACAATGTGTTATTTCTACACACCAAAGCAGAACACAATACAGCTGATGTGTTTGTCGGTGACCACAACAGGCTTCACAACATCGACATTTTTCACAAGGTTTATTTTGACATTTTTATGGTAAAAATAACATTTAATTTATGTAGCAGTTGCACGTCTGGGTTTTAAATCTTTGAAATAGTTTTGCCACATAAAAGTGAGCAATAAAGCGTTTATAAAAGTGCAAATGTATCGAGCGTATATAAAGAGTAAACAGTCTTAACCATATTTTTTGTTAATTACAAGGCAGAATACTATACTGAAAATAGCATTCTCTTGGTGTTTTGATGCTAAGTGCAAATGTACAGTATATTGCCAACATAAAGAGTAAACAACTTGGTGATAAAAGAAACAATAAGAAAACAAAGCTATTACTTGTTCTTGGCCATATTTTTTTTTTATTGCAAGATTGAACATTAACTTTAGGACTTAAAGGGCCCATATGACACTATTTTCTGATCTATGCTGGATGTTAATGTTGGATTCTTATTAAAAACATACCCAGTGTTGTGTTTATTTCATATGTAAACACACAAATCCTACATACGTAGGCTGACTTCTTCACTCAAACAGAAAACACGATGTTCCACCTTGTGATGTCATGTGGTAATACAGGAAGTGCTCCTCTGTGTTTTTAAACTCCATACACCTTCACTGGATTCATTTGGATCATTTCAGCCCTAAAATCCTCCTCCAATCTCTACTAAACACAAGGTAAAAGGTAGGTGTTAAAGGGATAGTGCGTTGTTTTTTTTTACGTTAATCTGTATGGGTTTCCTTCTAACAGTGTCATGCATTAACACTGGTTTACCGCTGACAGTCTCGTCTCAGCCCGGTTCTGCTCAAGTTCTGGAGCTCACGTAAGTAGGGCTGGTAAGTTCGCGGGGACAGTTAATAAAGCTTGTTTTTCTTTGCAAAACAACATTTGTCCAAAAAGTGATATATATTTCCGTCACAAACAGTTGTCCGAAAAAATCCAGCTGCCTAATTCGCATTCGCATATCCTCTCTAGATTCGTATCACCAGGGCTCTCAAGTCTCACGCATTGAGAGTGTGACACACGCAATTCGACGTGTTCACACGCTCACACGCCACACATGGCATTTCTCACGCTGATTTTTTTTTTTTTTGTGCCCAGAAAATCAGTCTGTGTGGCTCAGTTTATGCAGGCACCACACGTTTTCAGCGAAAAAAACTCTCTCCGTCCTCCCCGTCCCGCTCCCCGGAAAAAAATCAGCCAATCAGAAAATAGATTGTTCTGTTGTTGGGCAGACTGTAGAGTGTAGTTTCAGCTGCTAAGCGCACACTTCGGTGATGATAAAACAAACTGAGAACCATCAGGTAATAACTTCATTTATATAACTCTCATTAGTTGTTTTGTAGTTTAAGTTTGCTCTTTAGACAAACATTTACAGCAGGGCTCTCAAGTCTCACGCATTGAGAGAGACAATTCGACGCATTCACATGCTCACACAGCATTTCTCACTCAATTCAAGCCCCCCCCCGCTCCTCGGAAATTACGCAGTCTCACGCACGACCCTGCTCAAAACTTGAGAGCCCTGGTATCACTGCGCCCATGTTAGCTGTATTAGCCTGTTCACTTGTAAGCGGATGTTTACTGTGGATGCGGTACGGATGTTTACAAGTAAACAGGCTAGGCTAGGCTAGGCTAGGCAACTGTTTGTTGTTTTTATGGACAAATTGTTTTGCGAAGAAAAACAACCTTTATTTCCTGTCCCCGCAAACTTACCGGACCTACTTACGTGAGCTCCAGAACCCGAGCAGAACCGGGCTGAGACGAGACTGTCAGCGGTAAACCAATTTTACTGCACGATAGTAACCCATACAGATTAACATAAAAAAAAAACAAAAAAAAAAAAAACGCACTATCCCTTTAACTTGAAAACTACCACTTCATGACATCACAAGGTGGAATGGAGCATTTTGAGCTTTGGAGATGTTGACTGACTAATAATAGGGTTGCTGAAACATATGTGAATGAAACAAAACACAACTCCAGCTATGTTTTTGATAAGGTAACGACATTGTAACATGACTTTAAGCTCACAAGGATCAATTCTGTGTAATATAGTCCCACTGCTTTATTTGTACGACTGAGCGCTGGTGTATACGTGACCCATACTAAACCACTTTTCCGCTCTTGGCACTTGAATCTGCTGCTCACACAGTGTTTGCCTGACCACAGTCACATGAGCTGACCGAGTTTGCAATGCCAGTTTCTTCTAGAGCAGAGCCGAGAGAGAGAGCAGAGGGAAAGCAGCGCTGTGGGGAGAGATGGTGGTTTCAACACTGAAGTTTAGTGGGGCCACTCAGCAGACAGAGAGAGAGAGAGAGAGAGAGAGGGAGGGGGCAGAAAGAGAGAGAGAGGGAGAGAGGGGGGGTGGAGAGAGGGAGAGGGAGAGAGAGAGAGGGGGGAGAGAGAGAGAGAGAGAGGGAGGGGGGAAGAGAGAGAGGTAGAGAGGGAGAGAGAGAGGGGGAGAGAGACAGAGAGAGAGAGAGAGAGGGGGGAGAGAGAGAGAGAGAGATGTGGAGAGAGACAGAGAGAGAGAGGGAGAGAGGGGGGGAGAGGGGGAGAAAGAGAGAGAGGTGGAGAGAGACAGAGAGAGAGGGGAGAGAGAGGGGGAGAAAGAGAGAGAGAGGTGGAGAGAGACAGAGAGAGAGAGAGGGGGAGAGAGAGAGAGAGAGAGAGAGAGAGGGATTGAGAGGGGGGAGGGAGAGAGAGGGGGAGAGGGAGAGAGAGAGGGGGAGAGACAGAGAGAGGGAGCGAGAGAGCGGGAGAGAGAGAGAAAGAGAGATAGAGGGAGAGAAAGAGAGAGAGAGGGGGAGAGAAAGGGAGAGAGACAAAGGGAGAGAGGGAGGGAGAGAGAAATAGAGAGAGAGGGTGAGAGAGAGAGAAAGAGAGTGCATGAGGGAGAGAGACAGAGAGAAGAGAAACAGAGAGTGGGGGAGAGAGAAAAAGAGAGCAAGAGGGAGAGAAACGGAGAGAGAGAGATGTTGAGAGAGAGAAAGGAGGGAGAGAGATACAGAGAGAGGGAGAGAAAGCCAGACAGACAGAGAGAGAGAAGAGAAACAGAGGGGGTAGAGAGGGAGAAAGGGGGAGTGAGAGCATGAGACAAAGAGAGGGAGGACAGGAGTGACATAGAGAGAGAGAGAGGGAGAGAGAGAGGGAGAGTCACAGAGAAACACAGAGAGAGAAAGAGGAAGAGATAGAGAGACAGAGAGAGAAAAGAGGGAGAAACGGAAAGAGAGAGAGCAAAGTCCACACACACACACACACAGCTGTTTCTAATCGGTAACTCAGCACCGATGGCTGACCTACATTCTGCAGTGTACACGTCTTTGAACCCGTGGCCCTGACAGACTCGGCCATGGGGGAAGGTATGGAGAGAAAAACAAGAGGGCGGAGGAGAGGAAGGAGGAGTCCAGAGGGAGAGAGAGAGAGAGAGCAATGGCAACGTTGAATGTTATTTTTATTAGTTTGAAATCAAGCTTTATAATGCAGAATGTAATAACCGAAATCAAAACACAAACTGCAATACATGAAATTAAAACTGCCATATGTAACTTTTTCTGGTCGAGGTTGGGCCATCTTCTTGTCTCCATGGAGATGCTTTGCCTACAATGTTCTCCTGTACCGAATATTGATCTTCTTGGGGAAGTTACAGGTCAGATCTGTAAAGAGACAATCCACCTCCCTGTCAGGATGCATGTTTTTCAAGATATTGTGGCAGTGAAATTTTAAAAAAGGTAAGAAATGATAAATAGATAAGTTTAATGTCATAAGGAGCAATAACATCTCCATGGAAACAAGAAGGTGACAGATCTCCCACTATAAAATTTACATAACGCTCAAGTGTGAAAGCAGTATTTAAATATTTGACTTGGTAAGGAAGTTCTCTCATGCCACTGGTCAGTTTTAAAGATCTAATATTATGCAAAATTGAGTAACATAATCAAATACCTCTTAATCCACTGTCATTAACTACAGTAAGGGCTGATCAGAATGCAGTAAATGGAAGTATATGTACTGAAAATGTGGTGACGTGTTAAGTGGCAGGCCATTTTAGTAGTGTACTTTGGTATTTGTAGACGTAATTATCCCTGTAGGTAAATACATGTTTACGTTTCACCAGTTTTAGCCAGAGCCTCCCCTCTGGGAATCCCTGTAGTTGTGCAAATAAACCTGCCGTCGTCATATACTAGTCCAAATATGTTGTCCAATAAATGTGGTGAGTTAGTTACAGTAAACATAAACTGGGCTGTTTGCATTATGAGATAAAAGTCCCTGCATTATTGACCAACCTAATAATCTAACTGACATTCAAGCTAATTCAAATAAAGGTGCAGTGTGTAACTTTTTTTCTTTTCTTTTTTTTTTGTAGGGGGGCAGGAGGTATCCAGCACCTGTATGTGTCTAAGAAGATATTAGTGCTTTGCTTGAAATGTTTCACATTATGGCATTAAACAGAATCTATATAGCATTTATTTCATCACCGTTGTTTTTGTGGGTGATTCTCCAACTACAGTCAAATTTGGTCATGATATTATTCAGAAAATCCAACACATATTTTTAGAAATATTTTGATTTGTTCTACCTCAACTTCATCACAATGTGTAGAAACATTAACTGATAGTGGTTGTAATGAAATTACATAAATAATAATAAACAATAACAATAAATAAAGTGATGGAAATGACTGTTGTGGAAATGACAATGTTTAGTTAGCATAAAATATACTCAAAATACACAATATAAAATGGTATTTTTCTCATTATTTGTACATTCAAAGGAAATATGAGGTGTTTGGAAATGACGACCAATAAACCTACTCTTGGTTTTGCAAAACTTAATTTTTTTCTTGTTTCCCTTCCTTCCATGGAGCTAACGCTGCTATCCTGCCATGAGCTCCTGTCACATCACAACTGATGTGGTTCAAGTCGACAAAGGTTTAAAAAAAAGTTAAAAGTTACATTTTGTGGTGGAAATGACAGTGATTCCTAGGGACAGATGTTATTTTTATGAAAAATAAATAAAATACTAATATATCTTTCAAGCACATGATATTTTTAATTAAAATAAGGAATTTCTGTGCCATTTGTTAATGAAGTTACTGTTGAATCAAATTTAATTTCAGTCTTATGAGGGACTGAGAGTCCAAAACCTGGCCAAGAGACAAAGGACATAGCAAAAACACTCAATATAAAACCATATTTTATATACTAAAAATAGTCATTTATCTATCATACAATTTTTGTAAGTTTATCTTTGTGTCTAGTAAGTGCAGCATGAATAAAAATGACAAACGTGTTTTTGTTTTTCTTATTTCTGCTTGGGACACAAATTCTTTCATAGTTGGAGAATCACCCTTATATGAAAAACATGCATTCTGGAAATAGAAAATTAATTCTCCACAGACCTGAACTGTCACTTGGTCTTGGGGTGCCAAATGCTTGTCTCCGCAGATAAGTTTGTCATACTGTGGAACATTCTTGGTGAAGCAATAATGTCATCATGGAAACAAGAAGATTACCCAACAGCAGAAAATAAAGGTTATGTAAGAGAACATTAAACTGACCTGCATGCAAACATACTGAAGTGTTGTTGAGAGTTTACACATGTGATTCTATTGTACAGGGCCTTTCTCTCCAGCTCTGTCCTTGTGCAGCTGTAGGCGTGAACCTGAGCCCAGGAGACTCGGGGTCTACAGAGGAAGAGAGACTCCAACATAACAACAACACAACAACAAAAAGATGACACAAAAAACTCCACACTGTTGCTAGGGAACAAACTAGTGCAGTCGCCGTTAAACTTTTTACACTAAGCAGTGATTAATAACATACTGTAACTTTGCTTTCTGAGTACCATCAGATCTAAACCAAGTCGAAAGCAGGATTATTTTACATATAAACTATATGTATAGGGATAAACCAGGTCAAAACCAGATTATTGTAGATCAAACTAGAACTAAACCAGGTCTAAAACAGGATAATTATACATCTAAACCAGGGCTAAACCAGGTCTAAAACAGGATTATTATATATCTAAATCGGGGCTAAACCAGGTCTAAAACAGGATTATTATACATCTAAACCAGGGCTAAACCAGGTCTAAAACAGGATTATTATACATCTAAACCAGAGCTAAACCAGGTCTAAAACAGAATAATTATACATCTAAACCAGGGCTAAACCAGGTCTAAAACAGGATTATTATACATCTAAACCAGGGCTAAACCAGGGCTAAAATAGGGCTAAAACAGGAATATTTTAGATGTGAAGTATATGGCGAAACCAGGTTTAAAGCAGGATTATTCTAGATCTACACTAGGGATAAACCAGGGCTAAAATAGAACTGCTATACTGGTTCGAAACAAGGGCTAACCTGAAAGAGGACAAGAAGAAGAAGAAGAAGAAGAAGAAGAAGTGACTTTATTGATCTCACACTGGAGAAATTCTTCTCTGCATTTTAACTCATCCTATATATATATATATATATATATATATATATATATATATATATATACATATATTAGGAGCAGTGGGCAGCACACATTAGGGCACCCGGGGACCATCTCCATGATCTTCTTGCTTCGGCTTGGTCAGGACCTAAGCTGGAGGTACCTATGGTGCATGTTTTGGGTTGGTGGGGGAAACCGGAGTGCCTGGAGGAAACCCACCCAGACACGGGGAGAACATGCAAACTCCACACAGAAAGGCTTGGGCGACCCGGGGATTAAACCCAGACCATGCATGCAAACTCCACACAGAACACACACAGAAAGGCCTGGGCGACCCGGGGATCGAACCTGGAACCTTCTTGCTGTGAAGCAAGAGCGCTAGCCACTCAGCTACCGTGCCGCCAAATTGGGAATACATGTTTTCTATACGTTCCTCAAAGATTTGACCTTTAGAGGAATTTGTGTACCAAATCGTGCAGTGGTTGTCAAACATTTTACACCAAGAACCACATAATAACAAAGATAGATCATAAACCAAGTCTAAAACAGGGCTTTTCTGCATCTAAACTAGGGCTACACCTGTTTGTTTGTTTTTAAGATGCAATGGCTAAACCAGGTCTAAAACAGGATTATTATTCAACATTAAACCAGGGCTAAAATAGAACTGTACTATTGCTATACAGTTTGAGAAACACTGAACTAGTGCACAAGCAAAAGAGCTGGTTCCTCCTGTGCATGTCTTCAAATTCACAGTCGTTTCCCCATCTGTGGGTCGTACTGGAGTTCAATGACACTGTTTCAAACACTTGTAATAGATCCCACACCACAGCAGGCCACAACCCAAAAACATGTCAACAGAAAGCAATATTGTTTTGGTTGTGTCACCCTGCAGGCTTTTGATTCGAGTTACAAAACAACATGGGTTTTCTAAAGACGACACAATACATATATACACACTTGTGCTACATTTTGCAAAGTGTTTCTACAGATCTGAAAACCCATATATGTTTTATAACCCTCATCTTTTTATTTGATCCTTGCATTTTCCCATCTGCACAACCCGCCCAAGTGGAATCTTGGCTTAACAGCGCTATATTTTCTTTCTTTTCTTTTTTTCCGAGACACAGTAACCCACTTCCAGTTCCTCTCTCCGCACCAAATGGCATGTAAAAAGCTAACCGTTGTTTTGCAGAAGTTTTCTCCCCTATAGTGCCCCTCCCCACTTTTTATTTCTGGTCTTTTTCACACAGACAGCGACCGTAGGCTCCTCTTCATTGCCACCCATGACCCAGAGAAGTAGCTTGTTGTGGAGAGGGAGTGGACATGGGATCTTTGCCATGAGTCATTACAGCCTTGGGGGACCCCCTGGCAATGGGCTGTGTGTACCCCTCCTCTGCATGCAAGGAATGTTAGCTAGTTACACTCCAGCTTATTTGAAAGGGGGCGCTTCATCTCGAACAAACTCAACTATTTTCTCAAAATATAAGTGTGTTTTTTCTCACAAACATTGTAAATAGGATAAGATTTGCGATATATGTTTAAAGGGCCCATATTACACTATTTTCTATGACTATTATATAGTCAAATTGTACTTTATTGTCAGTTCACTATTTAACAAGCATTACAAAGAGGACTGAAATTGCGTTTCACTAGACACCAAATGTGCAATTTAAACTAAAAACACACACACACACACATACACACATGGACATGAAGTGTATACAGACATCAACAATAAATAGACATAAGACATACAGGTAATCATATACACTTCCAACAAGAAGGGAAGTTCGAGGTAGCTCTTCTTGGTAGATGGTGTAGGTAAAAATGAAATGTGCAATATGTAAGGTGTAATAATAAAGTGCCTTTAAATAACTGCATCTCCTGTTTATCCTTTCTTTCATTTGTGTTCGTGTGTGTTTCAATCAATCAATCAATCAATCAAACAATATTTATAAGGCGCTTTTCATACAAAATTGTAACACAAAGCGCCTTACAGTGGTCAAGGATTAGAAGATTGACCTTTATTGATCTCGCACAGGAGAAGTTGTTTCTATAAGTTGTTTGGATCTACAGTATGTGAAGCGTCTTTGAGTGTCATGAAAAGCACTATACAAGTACTATGTATTATTATTATGATTATGATGATGATGATGATGATGATGATTATTATTATTATTATTTTTATTATTTTTTTTATTATTATTATTATTACTATTAAGTGAAGGTGCAATTTGTAAAGAGTGCTGAAAGCAGTGCTGAAAGTGAAGTTGTGTTTGTTGTGTGTGAGTTGTGTTTTGTTTCATTCACATGTTTAACACACAAACCCTGCATATTCAGGCTGAGTTCTTCTCTCAAACTGAAACCACTTTGCTCCACTATGTGATGTCATAAAAAAGGAAGTGTTCCATACACCTTCACTAAAATCATTTGGATAATTTTTGGATCATTTTCACCATGCAATTGCCAGTCTCTATTGAACAAATGTAAAAGGTGAGTGCTGACTGGCTAGCTCAACTGGTAAGTCACTTGACTTGTGGGACAGTGTGGGTCCTTAGGCAAGACCCTTCATGGAACTGCCCCCCAGGCGCCGGAAAGACGAGCTGCCCACTGCAGCCCACTTGGGTCAAATGCAGAAGTGAATTTCTCCTGTGTGTCACTGTGTGTCACTGTGTGTGAGATCAACAAAGTCTTAATCTTAATCTTAACGTGAGAACCACCACCACATGACATCACAAAGTGGAACAGGACATTTTGAGCTTTGGAGATGTAGACCGACTATCAAGCCTTGTAATGTCATGAAGCGGTAGTTTTCAACTTAACTCCTACCTTTTACCTTTTGTTTAGTAGAGATTGGAGGAGGATTTTAGGGCTGAAATTATCCAACTGAATCCAGTGAAGGTGTGTGGAGTTTAAAAACATATTGTATACTGACTAATAAACCAGGATTGCTCAAACATACAATATGTGACTTAAACAAACACAAACCAGGTATGTTTTTGATGTGGTAACAACAGCTAACATGACTTAAAGGGATATGCCACCCCTAGGTCACACTTGGGCATCTCCCCACAGTCCAGAGACAAAAATAAGTGGTGGAAAGCGTTTTTCTGGTGACCCAGCCATTGTCCGAGTCTGTCAGCACTGACCGCCGCGGTATCTGCAGCTACTCCGCGTTAGACTGGAGTCTAACGTCGCCAGAGAAAGATTTCGGCCAAAAGGAATTAATTTGCTCGATGCGTTTCCCAATTACTTTCTGTGTAGTGCGCATTCATATCGAGTGCAAATAAATGTGCAAATCAACACGGAGAGCTTGACTTGGTCATTTTGGGTGGGAACTATTTTTCACCTATTACCGCGGCGGTCAGTGCTGACAGACTCGGACAATGGCTGGGTGACCAGGAAAACGCTTTCCACCACTTATTTTAGTCTCTGGACTGTGGGGAGATGCCCAAGTTTGACCTGGGGGTGGCATATCCCTTTAAAGTGCAGAATCTGTTTGGTATAATATAGGACCTTTAACATTAGAAAAGTCTGAAATAGGAACTGCTAAAATAAACAAGAATCCCATGCATTTAAGAATATGTAGAGGATATTTTGTTGTTTGCAAATGACTAAAATTCATTTCATTTCATTAATTCATTTATTTATTCATATCGAGAAGGTCAACACAAGGAAATAAACACATTTAACCAATATACAGTCAAATACATTCACTTTTTTTGCTTTTGCTAATTGCGAGAATCCAAATTTCGACTCAATTCAGATAAATCTTTAAATCCCTTTTGAGGAATTCATAAACCTTTGACCAAAGAGTGAACGCGTTGCTCAGGGTGAGTTTTATGGTTTTTGGAGTAGGTGTGCACAGCTGCAGTCTGGAGAAGTGGAAAGTCTCTACAGGCAGGCATGCTTTGGCTCACAGAAGGCGTAACTGAAGAAAGAGGAGACAAGAAGAGGGCCAAGAAGTGTAGGGGCCAGGGGAAATAGTGCGCACTCGAGATGGGGCTTGGCTCTTAAAACAAGGAGTTAACAAGTGAACTAAACTATCAGTAAGAGAGAGCTATTCACAAACTCCCATCCCCCACTCTGACACAATTCTTTAGTCTTTTGTAACACTAAAACGCTCAACTTAAAGAAAAAACTGAACCACAAGCAAAGCATTGAGTTACACCTTTTAAAGCATGATTTGTCAGTACTGAACTAGCTATGTTATAATTTATACTGTTTATACTGTTTTGCTAATCAGAAACATGCCTGGAGTTGTATTTTGTTTGCATGTTTGTATAATCCTTAAAGGGCCCACATTACGCTATTTTCTGATCTATGTTATATCGTTTCCTCATAAAATCAGACCTGGAGTTGTGTTTTGTTTCATTCACTCATGTTTAACGCACAAACCCTGCATATTTAGGCTGAGTTTGTCTCTCACACTGAAAAAAGTTGGATAATTTCAGCCCCAGAATTTCTAAGCTGTACTGAATAAAAGGTAAAAATATAATTGCTCACTTGAAAACTATCCCTACAGGACATCGCAAGGTGGAACAGAACATTCTTAACTTTGGAGATGTAGATGGAAGGGATGACTCAAACGTGTGAATGAAACACAACTCCGGGTGTGTTTTTGAAGAGGTTACAAAATTCTGACATGGTTTAAAGTTCACAAGAGTCAATTTTGTGTAATATTGGACCTTTACCTGCGCCATCCCTCTTTGCAGTGCTCACAACACTTGGTTTTAGACAATTATTGAATCACATAATTAACTGTTTTATCTTAGAGCTGAACTGATAATTGGTTTTTGCTTATTCCAGTATTACTCATTAATAGAATAGAATGCCTTTTGTTGTCACTATTCATATGTACAATTTACATCATACATACTCATAACGAGATTGAACGCGTCTCACTTCAGTGCAGATATTTAAGTAGGATATAATCAACACCGCAGGATATTTACAACACAGTATATAAAAAATAGTGCAACAAGATTAAACTAAAATAGTACAAAAAAAGTTATCTACAGCTGATGTTACACATTAATTATCCAGGTTATTGCAAGTCTTGCTCAGATATTGCACAGGCCTCTCAAGTTTTGAGCGGGGTCGTGCGTGAGACTGCGGGGGGGTGGGGGGTGGGGATGTGTGAGTGAACAATTTTTCCCGAGGAGCGGGGGCTTCAATTGCGTGCGAAATGCCGTGTCAATGCGTGAGACTTGAGAGCCCTGTAACTGTAAATGTTTGTCTAAAGAGCAAACTTAAACTACAAAGCAACTAATGAGAGTTATATAAATGAAGTTATTACCTGATTTTATCATCTCCTCCTGTTCAGTCGCTGTCCTTATCACTGAGCGCGCACTGCACTGTCTACAGTCTGCCCAACAACAGAACAATCTATTTTCTGATTGGCTGAAAAGGGCGCGGCGCCTGATATCTGAGATTTTTTTCCAAGGAGCGGGGCGGGGGGGAGCGGGGGGAGCAAGGGGGAGCGGGGGGAGCGGGGGAGTTCGCTGAAAACGCACGGTGCCTGCATAAACTGAGCCACACAGACCAATTTTCTGGGCACAAAAAAAAAAATCAGCTTGAGAAATGCCATGTGTGGCGTGTGAGAGTGTGACACACGCAATTCGACGTGTTCACACGCTCACATGCCACACATGGCATTTCTCACGCTGATTTTTTTTTTTTTTTTTTGCGCCCAGAAAATCGGTCTGTGTGGCTCAGTTTATGCAGGCACCGCGCGTTTTCAGCGAAAAAAACTCCCACTCCCTCCTCCCCGCCCCGCTCCTTGGAAAAAAATCAGCCAATCAGAAAATAGATTGTTCTGTTGTTGGGCAGACTGTAGAGTGTAGCTTCAGCTGCTAAGCGCACACTTCGGTGTTGATAAAACAAACTGAGAACCATCAGGTAATAACTTCATTTATATAACTCTAATTAGTTGCTTTGTAGTTTAAGTTTGCTCTTTAGACAAACATTTACAGCAGGGCTCTCAAGTCTCACGCATTGAGAGAGACAATTCGACGTGTTCAAAATTGTTCAAATTCAGATTGTGTGATTATTACATTGTATTAAGATTTTATATTACATTAGATTATTATATATTCTTATAACCTTTTTAATGTTATATCCTGTTATTGTGGATTATTAAGATAAATGGATATAAGGTTTATTTTGAAAGAAACCAATAAGAACCGTACAGAACTGAAAACCGTGACCCTTAAACCGTGATACGAACCGAATCGTGAATTTTGTGAACTGTGCCACCCCTAATATACACACACACTTGAGTCTCTACATTGTAGAGATGTTTCACAGAACTCACTTAACATATTGTACTGTATTAAATGTTGCCAACAAGCTATAGCAGTGTGTTAAGTATTGCACCACAGGATATTGCACTGTAATTATGTATTGCCCAACAACATGTGGATATGCTACAAAACCCAGTTTAAGATATTACATTCTAATAAATATTGCCCAGGTGAATATACTACAGAAACTATATTATTACACTGTAGTAAATATTGTCCACAATATTGCACCGTGTTAGTTGCATAACGGGTGTATTGGAGGAGACTGGGGGACAGGAATATTACAGAAACACAGGAGATTCCAACTGCTCAAAGAGTGACAGATACAGGACAACATTCATTCCATACTCCATACAACTGTACAACAACTCACCCTTATGTAACAGATAACCCCATATCCTGTCAATCATCATATCATCTTTGCACTGTTTTCTTTAGCCGAGATATTTTTTATTACTTCATTTCTATATTTATTTTTTACTTATGCATATGCATTTGTATAATTGTGCCTTAGTCTCTTGCTATTTTTGCTAATTATTTAGAATTCATTGTTATTTAGTATTGTTTTTTTCTCTTTGTTATTATTATATAGTGTGATGTGTGAGCTGCTACACCTTCAAATTTACCTAAAATACTACCTAAAGTACTACTTTTACATTCCACCACTGGTTAATGATAACATGGTGTTCAAGTACATATACAAGAACAATACAAAAAGATATCCCCTTTCTTGCCCCAAATTGTGCAAATGTTATTGTTTTTTGCTAAACTCGGTATCTGTGGTTGGCTTTTGTTTTTGTTTTTCATTCTATTGCTGCCTTCAAAGTGTCATGTAATTAGTCATGTAGTTTCATTTTGAACACCAAGCAGGCCCAGGTCCACAGAGGTGTAAAAATGGTGCATTGCAAAATCATTTTAAATAGTTTGCACCATCATGTGGGTGAAATAATGACACTTTATGGAGGATAATTGTCTTTGCAGCGCTTCTAAACTCAAATGCACCTTCAGTTGGTTTGGTCTGGACCTGGACCTGAAAAATACCTCAGACTATTTGTACAAATCATTGTGGATTATGCTTTAATACACTATTTTCTGATCTATGTTATAATGTTGTTTCCTTATAAAAACACAGGGTATGGGGTAACAAAGCTTACTGCATGGGCCATAGGAAGTTTAACCATGTCTGTCACGTAGACTTTTGAATAGAAATATGCATGCAGCTTGTGGAGAATGTGAGAAAAACTGCAAGATTTAGAGTTTAGTGCAGTATTTTACCATTAAAGAGCTCATATTACACAGTTTTATAATCTATGTTATAATGTAATTGTATGTTTCCTCATCAAAAACATACCAGGAGTTGCGTTTTGTATTATTCACACATGTTTAACACATAAATCGTGCATATTTAGGCTGAGTTCTTCTCTGAAAACACCCTGCTCCACCTTGTGATGTTATGCCGCGATACAACAAGTGTTCCACTGTGCTTTTGAGCTTCATGTACAGTATCTTCCCTATAATCATTTGGATATTTTCAGCCCTGGAATTCCCAGTCTCTACTGAAGAAAAGGTAAAAGGTGGAACAGAGCATTTTGAGCTTGGGAGATTAGGCAGACTAATAATACCCGTAACAGAAACATGCGTATGTGAATGAAACAAGACACAACTCTAGGAGATTTAACCGTAGTTTTTTTGTTGTTGTAAAGTTAAATCAAAGTGTTGTGAATATGTCTGGCTCTGTTATGATCCTTAGAAGGCAAAGTAGTAACCTGACACCAGCCCTAAAAATGATGTTTTGCTTGTTTGACTTAGTGGCCTGATAATCATGTGTGATAGCTTACATTCATGCAGCACGTGCTTGTGTGTGTGTGTTTCTGTGTGTGTGTGTGTGTGTCTGTGTGTCTGTGTGTGTGTGTGTGTCAAAAGTTTCTTCTACCCTCATTAAGTTAACTATGGTTGACTTGCCAGGGCTTGTCATGAACCCTGCACTTCCAGACTCACTGTGTCAGGCTAATCCCCAGTCATGGAAAGAAATAAGTGTTCAAAACAGCCCCATCACGTGTCCTTCCCTCACGCACGAGCTTTACATTACACCATAGCTGACTACATATGGAAACAATAACACAATCATAATCAAAAATGTGAAAAATGATCAGCTATCTATGTCCTCACACAAGATATCTTTAGCCACTACAATACAAGCAGCTTATCGTAGCGTTTAAGGTATGAGTCATAACACTACAATTGCAGCTTTTCTGAGGAAGCGAATACTGCATGCTGATTGGTCATGCATCAGCAAAATAGCCTAACAGTAAAAGTCACATGATGTCTGCTCACAGGGTACGGGGCAACAAAGCTTACTGCATGGCCCATAGGAAGTTTAACCATGTGCGTCACGTAGCCTTTTGAATAGAAATATGCATGCAGCTTGTGGAGAACGTGAGAAATACTGCAAGGTTTAGAGTTTAGTGCAGTGTTTTACGTTTAAAGAGCTCATATTACACAGTTTTCTAATCTATGTTGTGATGTAATTGTAGGTTTCCTTATCAAAAACATATCTGGAGTTTTGTTTGTTTCATTCGCACATGTTTAACACGCAAATCCTGCATAGTTAGGCTGTGTTCTTGGATGATTTTAAATCGCCAATCTCTACTGAACTAAAGGTAAAATGTCTATCTGTTAAGCTGAAAACTACAGCTTCTTTTTATCACGAGGTTGAACAGAACATTTTGAGCTTTGGAGATAGGCAGACTGATAATAAAGGATTACTCAAACATGCGTGAATGAAACAAAACACAACTCCAGGTCTGTTTTTGAATAGGTAACAACATTGTAACATGGCTTAAAGCTCACAAGAATCCTTTTTTTGGAATATAGGACATAATACAGGAAATCAATATTGCCGTTTGTAATTAACGAAATGTAAAATAAGAATCAACGTACGTTATAGTTTATGTAATACCTGAAAATAGCATAAGTCTTCATATGACATCTTTAGAAGCTACTAGCACAGGACTAAGCCAGGATGAAACCAGGACTAAACCGGGACTAGATTGGGACTAAACCGGGACTAAACTGGGACTAGACTGGGACTTGTACAGGACTAGCACAGGACTAAACCGGGACTAAACCGGGACTAAACCGGGACTAAACCAGGAACAAAACTGGGACTAGATTGGGACTTGTACAGGACTAGCACAGGACTAAACTGGGACTAAACCGGGAATAGATTAGGACTAAACTGGGACTAAACTGGGATTAGATTGGGAGTTGTACAGGACTAGCACAGGACTAAACCGGGACTAGATTGGGAGTAAACTGGGACTAAACTGGGATTAGATTGGGACTTGTACAGGATTAGCACAGGACTAAATCGGGACTAAACCGGGACTAGATTGGGACAAACCAGGAACAAAATTGGGACTAGATTGGGACTTGTACAGGACTAGCACAGGACTAAATTAGGATTAAACCGGGACTAGATTGGGACTAAACCGGGACTAAACTGGGACTAGATTGGGAGTTGTGTAGGACTAGCACAGGACTAAACCGGGACTAAACCAGGACTAGATTGGGACTAAACCGGGACTAAACTGGGACTAGATTGGGACTTGTACAGGACTAGCACAGGACTAAACCAGGACTAAACCGGGACTAAACAGGGACTAAACCGGTACTAAACTGGGACTAAACTGGGACTAGATTGGGACTAGGGTGGCCACCGGCATGAAACAGGAAAGGAGGACACTTGTGTCCAAAAAGGAGGACAAAGGCCCTAAAGTGAGGACACCTTGTTTTTTGGGGACAGCTCTAAAACCGGACTGTCTGGACGAAATCCGGACGAATGGTCACCCTAATTGGGACTTGTACAGGACTAGCACAGGACTAAACCGGGATTAAACCGGGACTATATTGGGAATAAACTGGGACTAAAGTGGACTAGACTGGGACTTGTACAGGACTAGATTGGGACTAAATCGGGACTAAACCGGGACTAGATTGGGAGTAAACTGGGACTAAACTGTGATTAGATTGGGACTTGTACAGGACTAGCACAGGACTAAATCGGGATTAAACCGGGACTAGATTGGGACTAAACCGGGAATAAACTGGGACTAGATTGGAACTTGTACAGGACTAGCACAGGACTAAACCAGGACTAAACCAGGACTAGATTGGGAATAAACTGGGACTAAAGTGGACTAGACTGGGACTTGTACAGGACTAGATTGGGAATAAAACACGACTAAACCGGGACTAGATTGGAACTAAACCGGGACTAAACTGGGACTAGATTGGGACTTGTAGAGGACTAGCACAGGACTAAACCGGGATTAAACCGGGACTATATTGGGAATAAACTGGGACTAAAGTGGACTAGACTGGGACTTGTACAGGACTAGATTGGGAATAAAACACGACTAAACCGGGACTAGATTGGAACTAAACCGGGACTAAACTGGGACTAGATTGGGACTTGTACAGGACTAGCACAGGACTAAACCGGGATTAAACCAGGACTAGATTGGAACTAAACCGGGACTAAACTGGGACTAGATTGGGACTTGTACAGGACTAGCACAGGACTAAACCGGGATTAAACCGGGACTAGATTGGGAATAAACTGGGACTAAACTGGGACTAGATTGGGACTTGTACAGGACTAGCACAGGACTAAACCAGGATTAAACCGGGACTAGATTGGGAATAAACTGGGACTAAAGTGGACTAGACTGGGACTTGTACAGGACTAGATTGGGAATAAAACACGACTAAACCGGGACTAGATTGGAACTAAACCGGGACTAAACTGGGACTAGATTGGAACTTGTACAGGACTAGCACAGGACTAAACCAGGACTAAACCAGGACTAAATAGGGACTAAACCGGTACTAAACTGGGACTAGATTGGGACTTGTACAGGACTAGCACAGGACTAAACTGGGATTAAACCAGGACTAGATTGGGACTAAACCAGGACTAAACTGGGACTAGATTGGGACTTGTACAGGACTAGCACAGGATTAAACCGGGACTAGATTGGGAATAAACCGGGACTAAACTGGGACTAGATTGGGACTTGTACAGGACTAGCACAGGACTAAACCGGGATTAAACCGGGACTAGATTGGGAATAAACTGGGACTAAAGTGGACTAGACTGGGACTTGTACAGGACTAGATTGGGAATAAAACATGACTAAACCGGGACTAGATTGGAACTAAACCGGGACTAAACTGGGACTAGATTGGGACTTGTACAGGACTAGCTCAAGACTAAACCGGGATTAAACCGGGACTAGATTGGGACTAAACTGGGACTAAACGTTTTTCATTAGCTAAAGTTACAACTGTGCCATGCACTTTTGTACATTTCAAAACACCTGTCAAGTTGTATTGAAAATAGGGGTAGGGAAATTGTGCCATGGGCTAAGAATGCCCACTAACAGAAGGGTCTCTGGTTCAAACCTCACCTAAATGTATGCTCGTATGTCTGTGCACAGGGAAGATCCATTGCCACATACCTGAGTCACACGCTGGAGAACGTTGCCAGAGGCTGACAATTACAGAAAACAAAACAAAAACATTGTCATTATTTCTGTTTTAATGTTCCAAAAAGCTACAAAATGAAGATTCACTGTTTTTGTCATCACATCACATATTTACAAAATGAATTTCATTTTCTTTGGGTTTATTTTTAACGGGTTCATAATTGGAGCACACTAAAATATAACAACAAATAAACAAATAAAAGCACATAGTAAAAAATCAGTTCAGTTGTTTCTGAATTCACTACAGTCACTACATCTGAAGTTTTATTAGGACTCAAAATCTGTACGAAACACTTTTACTTTTTGCTCTTTATGTACATTTTTAAACAGGTACTTTAATCATTTTACAATGCAACTTTTTGTCTGGGGTTCTGTATCCTGTTTGTGTCTATGGCTATTGCTCTGCCTGAATGTTCCGCAGTATGACATTAAACAGATCTACCTTACATCTACTTTATTAGAGGTAGTTTTATAGCTCAATAATGCTGAGAAAAACAGGCATTCTGACTGAGAGCGGGGGTGTCTCTCCACAGATCTGACCAGTAACTTGGTTTGGTTTGGTCTTCATGAAGATAGAAAGGTTTAATGCCATACTGTGAAACAAAGCAACAACATCTCCATGGAGAAAAGTGTTTGATGAGGAGGCCACCAGAAAAGTTACACAAATTGCAAGTATTACAAATTTAAGTAGATATTTTCATGTGATACTTTTACTTTTTCTTGAGTATTGTTTTTTGCTCTGGTATCTGTACTTTACTGAAGTAACAAAATCGAGTATTTCTTTCACCATTTTTTTAAGGTTATTTGACCTTGTAAAATTCTGTCAACTAGACAAAGGTTTTCTGAGTGACTTTTTTACAGCTCATCCAAGCAGCTTGTTATGAATCCTTCCTGGACGACTGAGGGATTAGACAGATTTGACTTTGTAGTAAAGCTAACATCTCTCCCATGGCGTGGGCACAAACAGCTCTGGAAAATAATAAGAGACCACTACAAAATTGGCAGTTTTTCTGTTTTTACTACTTATGGGTATGTGTTTGGGCAAAATTTCCCCCAAATTCCAAATAAAATTATTATCGTTTAGAGCATTTATTTGCAGAAAATGACAAATGGTCAAAATAACAAAAAAGATACATGTTTTCAGACCTCAAACAATGATAAAAGGAGAAGTTCAATTTGTCAACTGGACAAAGTTTGTTTAGTTGAAAACATTTTGCCGCTCATCCGAGAGGCTTCGTCAGCTCTGGTTATTGTACTGGTTAGACACTGCTTAAATCTAGCTGCCGGGAGGCGCGTCCTACACTGAAAAAGCTCTGAAAACGATCCCCCCTAATCTGTCTCTTTGTTTTTCAAATTACTCTGGCGACTAGTTACGACCCCCTATTCAACGTCTAACGACCCTCCCCACCCCTCTGCCCTGGCTCGTCTGCCCTAATGTTTTTTTGTCTGTTTTGATTTGGTCTAAGAATCGAATTATAAATGGGAGACAAGTTATGTCTAACTCCCCCATTTCTGTTTAACGACGGATTCTCTTTTTTGACAAAAATTGCCTCTTTAACCCCCCTCTCAAACCAGTTCAAACAATGCAAAGAAACAAGATCAAATTCATTTTAAAACAACAAAATACTAATGTTTACACTTAAGAAGAGTTCAGAAATCAATATTTGGTGCAGTAACCCTTATTTTTAATCACAGCTTTCATATGTCTTGGCATGCTCACCACAAGTCTTTCACATTGTTCTTGGGTGACTTTATTCCACTCCTGGTGCAAGAACTGAAGTAGCTCAGCTTTGTGTTTGTGTTGGAATTCAACAGACGCTGGAATGGAATGGCTGTAATACATGTAGAGATGCTGATTTCAGAAAAAAAAAATGCAGTGGTCTCTTATTTTCTTCCAGAGCTGCAGGTGTAAGCAGTGTTGGGAGTAACTCGTTACAAAAGTAATTAATTACTGTAATGCATTACTTTTTGGTGTAACGCAGTAATGTAACGCATTACAGGGAAGAAAATCGGTAATATATTACTCGTTACAACGCCAGTAACGCACATTACAATGCATTTTTAACCTGCTTTGTTTTTGTGGGTTTTGCGTTTTCTTCATACAAAGTTTGCGGATCACCGCGAGATCAGCTACTGAATCTGATAAGTCCGCGCAGAACATTACATTTCATACAAAGTTCCGCGAGATCAGCTAGTGAAGACCATTCCATTTCCTTTTACTTCGTCTCGAATGGCAGACTGACAAAGGATGACAGAACCAGAAGAATCGGATAGTGCTAGCTCCTAGAGGGCAATACAGCTGGAACTATCTTAATAACTATACATATGGGCTATATTCACAGATGTGTATACCAAATGTGAAAATGCCATTTGCTACAGAATTGAAGAGGATGGCAGTGAACAGGTGCTGGAGTGCATGGTAAGGTGTGGCAAGAAGGGAAAGGGCGATTTATCTTTTGGTATTGTAAGCGGGTAAGAACCATTTACTGAACATGTTGGTTTTCAGTCTGCAGGCTCCCAAAACCTCCTGGATGGCAGGTGAAAGTCATGACACATGAGAGATTTGCACTGTAGATTGCCAAATCCTTATTTCCGGTCATTTTGGCGAGAGTAACTAAGGTAATGCAAAAGTAGTGTAATGCTTTACTTTTTATTTAGAGTAATATTGTAATGTAAGGCATTACTTTAAAATGACAGTAACAAGTAATAAGTAGTGCATTACAGTTTTTGAGTAACTTGCCCAACACTGGGTGTAAGTGTGCGTTTGGTTTGCATGTGATTGTAGCAGGGCCATACCATTGTCATAATCGTAGTAGTTTGCGCTCAGATTAGTCATGTGATCCTCAGTAAACACAAGGCCCCGGGCGGAGAGCGCATTCGCCTTTATGCTGGTGTTTGACAGCTGAAGTATATTTGCCCGGGCACAGCTGATTTACACTGATAACACGGTCCAACCATACTTCAAACAGAGATGTCAAATGAGCCTTGAGGTCCACTATATCTACAGGATTTAAGCGCAGACAGCTGGGGGGCGCGTGTATAGGGGACCCCTGCACCAGGCTGCCCATCTTCTGTGCGTAAATCAACAGACGACTTCAAAAGGTGTGAAAATGACAGACAGGCTGCTGGAATATTTGAACTGGCTAGTAAGAGCATTTCACAAAGTTGACTTCTTAACTGTTTAAAAAATGACTACACTTTTGAACCAAGACTTAAAAGTGCATTGGGTAACTTTTCCAGTGGAGGGTTTGTCAAATGCTTTTCTCAGTGGAGATTTTCACCGTCAGAATACCTGTTTTTCTAAGTATTTTTGAGCTATAAAACTACCTGTAATTGAATAAATGTAAGGTAGAGCTGTTTAATATCATACTGTGGAACATGTGTTGTCCTCTGAATAAATTTTAATGATTTTATTTTCTATTTTTCTATTGTTAATTTGAGTATGATGTTATTTCTTCATCTGGAATGTTTCACAGTATGGCATTAAACCTTCCTATCTTCACAGTGACCAAACCAGACCAAGTTACTGGTGAGATCACAGTCAGAATACCATTTTTAGGTATTTTTGAGCTATAAAACCACCTGTAATTGAATAAATGTAAAGCAGAGCTGTTTAATGTCATACTGTGGAACATTCCAGGGAGAGCAATGACATCTCCATAGAAACAAGCAGATGACAGATCCCCCAGCCAAAAAAGTTACACAGTGCACCTTTAATTCACACTGAACAAATAGTTTATTAAGAATGATTCAGGATTTATAACTACTTTATTATAAACTCGAATCAAGTAGTTAAGCCTGAATCTTAACTATGGATTACAAATATATCATTCTCAAACAATGTAGTATTAATTAAGAATATTTAGATTAATTACAGGTGATTTTATAGCTCAAAAATGCTGATAAAAACATACATTCTGTGCCTCTCCACAGATCTGAGCTGTCACTTCTTACTGCCTGGTTTGGTCTCCATGAAGATAGAAAGATTTAATGCCATACTGTGAAACATTCCAGACAAAGAAATAACATCTCATGGAGACAGACACTCCACCAGAAAAGGTACACAATGCACCTTTAAGCCTGAATTTTAACTATGGACTATGGCATTAGTTTTCATTTTAATTTTAATTGAGATATTTACATTAATGACTTCAGGTTTAATAAATAACTGTATAAGTAATTCACAATTAAATGAGATAAACAAAATAACAAGAAGTTGGTCGAAAATGGTATTTTTTAATCAGTATGCCTTCTCTTTCCATTTCAGTTTCAGAATAAAAAGTTAGAACTGATGATTCAAAGTAGAGTTGGCCCCAAGGTTAGGTTTGTTTATTTGCCATTTGTAGCTAAAAAAAACATGCACAAAAAGCTCAAAGTGCACCATGAGATATTAAAAACAAATTGTGCACACTATACGCAGTTAAATACAGTTTGTATTGCTAAAACAAAAGTCCATACAACATCTTTCCCCGTTTCACAACTCTTACCGTACTTTGGACACACCTTGTCTAACCCACACAGTTAAGACCAAAGTTAAATGACAGTGACATCTCCATGGCAACAAAATACAAAATAAACAAGCAACTTCACTCTGTCACTGAGTCTGCAACCACCTGTTATAAAGTCCCACAGTCGGAGTATTGTGCCATTAATTACAGCTTAAACGAGAGGAAGATTTAGCCGTGGTTCCCATGTTCAGCCAATTATGTTTCATTTTCTCTGCTGACTTCAATTAATACATAAACGGCATGAATACCGGGTTTGTAGACTGCGTAAAAGCGATTCCTATATGGTTTGTGAATGTTTGGGAACAAAATAATGAGTGAGACATTGTATAGAGATAAACTCAAAAATGCAACAAGGCAAAAAATACGTCATTGCAATTTTTTTCCCCCATAATATTGTGATTGAGATTGGATTTAGTAGATGCACATTGTAAACAACTTTTACATTTGAGAGAAGACTGAAAGAATCCCTTGCATTTCAGAACATTTTTGTAAAAGTCTAAACTTTGTACAGCAGGATTTTTCAATAAAAAGAGAGTTTTGTTTTTTTTCAGAGAACACACTAATATCTAAATAACTGCAGCCTTTGTGAATTGATAATTGTGCTAACTTAAACTGCAATTTGCAGTATATTGTGCAGGTCTGCTTGAGAAATCTACTTGTGTTCCAAACCAAGATATGATTTGTTCATTTTACACTACATTTGAACTTCTACTCTGACACATGTAAACAATAGGAACAAATAGGAACAAAAAATAGATTTTTATTTTTTTTTAATTATCCTTTATTTATCCCTGTAGGGAAATTATTTCTCTACATTTGACCCATCCTTCAGGAGCAGTGGGCAGCTCATCTTTCAGGCGCCCAGGGACCATATCCATGATCTTATTGCTCGGCTTTGGTCAGGACCTCAGCTGGAGGATTTTACCTGGAGCATGTTTTTGTGTTGATGGGGGAATCCGGAGTGTCCGGAGGAAACCCACCCAGACACGGGAAGAACATGCAAACTCCACACAGAAAGGCCTGGGCGACCTGGGGATCAAACCCGGATTTCAAGTTTCTATATTACACAAAGTGGACTCTTGTGAGCTTTAAAGGGACAGTGTGTAAAATTTTTACCTGTTAATTACTGAAATTGAAGATACCCATTCAAAAATACAGTGTTTTCCAAGCATTTTCACTTCCATCATGAAATCAAAGTATTCTTTTGGACTTAGATATAGTCACATAAAAGGGGGATCTTCCCCATATAAAGGCAGCCATTTTGAATACGAGAGCTGCTTCGGCAAGGCTCGTGGTTTTGGGTAAACAACACAACCATGCTGCCGGATCAGACGTCGTAATGGATCTAACACGTGTTTTGGACTAAATTGTTTTACTGGATTTTATTCGCTGGATCCTTACGGACAAATTGAGAGCAAGTTTATGGTGAAATACAGAGTTTGACCTGTGCAAAGCATTCTAAGGTAAGCTAACCTCGTTTTGTGCTTTTCTGTATAAAAGCCCCATGTGCTCGGGGAGTGATTGTTGTACAGGGAAATGAATTGCATAGTCAAAAAGAGGAGACTGTAAGGTTTCATTTGATGTGTAGAGTGTCATGGTACATGATCGGGAATGTGTGTTTTCATGAGAAAAAAAAAAATAACGGGACCGCGCCCGGGTGACCCTCGAGGTCTGCCGTAGCTAAAACAGAAAGTGCAATAGCACCATCCACCTATGCGCCACGAATCCTACACACTGGGGCTTTAAGGTAATGTTGTTGTCCAGGTAAAATCCATGGCAAAAGGAGAAATTCAATTTGTCAACTGGACAAAAGTTTATTTGGTCGAATGTGTTTCGCAGCCTATCCAAGCTGCTTCTTCTGACCAGAACTGAAGAAGCAGCTTGTATGAGATGCGAAACATATTCGACCAAATAAACTTTTGTCCAGTTGACAAATTGAATTTCTTCTTTTGCCTTTAAGGTAATGTTGTTATGTCATCAAAAACATTCACACATGTTTGAGTAATCCTGGTTTACTAGTCTAGCTACATTTCAAGGTCAAATAATGCTCTGTTCTACCTTGTAATGTCTTGTAGCGGTAGTTTTCAAGTTACCTTACCTTTTACCTTAGTTAAGATAGGCCATTCCAGGGCTGAAATTACCCAAATGATTCCAGTGAAGGTGCAAACACAGTCGAGCTAAATGATATCATAAGGAGAGAAGAACTCAGCCTAAATATGCAGGTTTATGTGTTAAGCATGTGTGAATGAAACAAAACACAACACCAGGTGTGTTTTTGATGAGGAAACATTATAACATAGATTAAAAAAAAAAAAAAAGCATTCATACACAGACCCTTTAAGCACAGGACCGACTATTCCTCTGCATACATAACAACCATTGTCCTAAAGTTTATGGGCCCCAGCAGCTCCGGAGAGCTCTCATTTTCTCTGAGTGACATTTGAAGATCTCACATGTCCACGAGCTACAGGATGTGTATGTGTGTGTGTGGTACATGCAGACACGTATTGTTTTTGCACCAGCACCAATTCACTTTGCATTTCCCAGAATCTGACAATTATTAAACTTTACTGCTGCCGTGTTGTGTTGAGTGACAAAAGCAGAAGTGCACAGTTGCATGACTTGTGTCTTTCCCTATCTGAGTCCTCAGTGACACGGCCGTATGATTATCACAGTACGTCAGCTCTGAAATAACAGGGCCATGTGAACACAGGAAACATTCTTCCTTGGCATGTTGTATTTTCTGACACGTCTTCAGACTCTATATGTTCCTACAGACGGGGGCCTGTCCTTTCTGTCACAAACACAAACAGTATTCAGTGGGCCAAATCTACAGTGAATGTATAAACTCAAACTATGTTGTTAAAAAAGAAACAGAAAGTTGGTTGCATTTTATAGTAACAACAGTTTTAATAGCTTTAATGCTGCCCTATTGTACAAAATCGACTTTAACTACATATATAGGGAAGCCTACTGGATTAAAGATCCCATGACATGGTACTTCTTGATGCTTTTATATGGCTCCTTAATGGTTCCCTAATACTGTAAATGAATCCTTCTTCAAAATCAACACTCAGTGCATGAGAAACAGAGATAAGATGAGAAAGAGTCATAAATATCTCTCTCAAACTCTTTATTCTGGGCGTTGTTGCTTGAATGCAAATGAGGAGAAAAAAGCTGGCCAATAGTAGAGGGTGGAGGCGTGGCCAAATGCTCCGGTCTCCGCTGTCAGCCCACAGCTGATCCATTTCCTTGTTTTTGCACGGGGGAGAGATTTGAAGCGTTCCGTTGAAAAATAAACACATTTCCACATCAAATAAAATTAAACCACTGCTGTTCAAAGGTCCAGAGGCTCAGATAAAGGACTTCCGAGCCTAGAAACACTCGGACGTGCCTCCAGGCAAATAAAAAAAACGCATTTCGCATTGCCTAGCGCATTCGCAGTCCAAACTCTCTGGGCGTGATTTACAGAGATGCTGAGTACAGACAGACGGGGGTGGAACTGCATTTCCATTTCTTTTTTCGATCTGACGTCAATAAGGTGCCTTGTTCAAAATCGCCCGTTTGAGCTCAGATTTTTTGTAACGCAGAAAAGGATCGCAAATGCTCAGTTTAGACATTTCGCAACTTTTAACCATGGGGGGGTAAAACAGGGTAGGGGAGCTCACATTAACGTTCAAAAACCTCAGAAAGTGAAAATTTCATGCCATGGGACCTTTAATGAACTGTCAACAATTGAACCTGGGGGACTGAATGAAACACAGGATTTGAGTTTTTGTAAATAATCCTTGTAAATATTGCTGGTGTGGTGTGTATATAATGTGTATATAATGTTGTGGCTTTGTTTGTTTTTTTACTATATATTGCATTCAAAAAAACCAATATGACTTTAAGAAAGGAAAAAAGCAAACAAACAAACAAACAAAAAACAACAACATGTGACCGGATGGTATTTAGTCGCACCTGCACTATTGGGGCGAACCTGATGACGCTGTAAAGGCGAAACGCATTGATCGCTCTAATCTAATAAAGAATAAAGTCCAACAAGTGTGCGGAAAAACTTTTTCTTTTTTTTGGAATTGTTGAATGTTCCTGCTGTTACCAGCACCTGGAAGCTCTGCATGGACTCTTGAACTTTTAACTATGTTTTAGTTGTTTCCCCTCATCATCTACTCACTCGATGTTGTATTTTAGAGATTTGTGCATGTTTTTTAAGCAATCTTTAATTTGGTTATTTTCAAGACGCTACATTGCCACCGCTACTGGCCTACACCCACTGCTCTTTACTTACTTCATTCTCCAGTTTCTTAATCAGTGATATATGTAGGATATATGCAGGATTTGATGAATAAAAAAATGTACTACTTATTATGTTCAATAAATGCCAGGCTCTAGCTTATACAGTTTGAAGTTATCCACCGTTTGCATTATTCTAAAACTAAACTGAGCAGGCTTTTCCCTTCTATTTCACCATTGTGAGACAGATGTAGAGTGAGAAATGGTTCATTAGGTCATTTATTTTTCATGTGTCCTGTACTCAAAAACGTTTGGTCATAGATTTTTCATTTATACAGTACCATATACAAGAAAATGAGGTGCTTGGCTATTTGGATCAAACTCTGACACACTCCCATACGGAATGCAACAGAGGCCATGTTCTAATGACTATTTTCCACCTTAATAACCAGAAAATTAACTCGAGACCTTGAGAAAACAACACAGTTAATTTGTGATCTTGAGAAAACAATACTGTTATTCCGTGATCTCGAGAAAACAAAAAATTATTCTGTCGGTAAAGACGAAGCCGGGCCAGTCTTCTGCGGAGGTGCCGCGGACTAATCTTGAAATGACCCTGAATTAAAAGACGTAACGCAAAGATGCTAAAATCGGAGTTATGTGCTCTCGTTTTTTGGTACCAGTTAAAAGGCGTTCAGCGGAGTTTTGGACTAGCTGTAGACGAGAAAGTGCATGGTGGCTAATGCCAGAGAAAAGTGCATTACAGTAGTCTAAACGAGAAGAGATAAAAGCGTGCACGACTTGTTCGAAAGATTTAAAAGATAAAAAGGATTTGACTTTGGATAAAAGCCTTATATGATAAAAGCCAGATTTGACGACCGCATTCACGTGCTTATCAAGCTTAAAATCATTGTCAATAGTGACGCCAAGGTTGGTAACAGAAGATTTAACTTGTTATTTAGAACGTTTTTTGAGTGGCAGGTAAATTTGGCAGTCATCTGCATAAAAGTGATATTCAATATTGTGTTTTTTAAAGATTTCACTCAGTGGGAGAAGGTACAAAGCGAACAGAATAGGCGCGAGAATGGAACCCTGGGGGACTCCACAGTTAAGAGGAGCAGTGGACGAGGTGGAGTCCCCCAGTCTGACTGAGCAGCATCTCCCACTGAGGAAGGACCTGAACCACTCAAGTGCAGTCCCCCTGACACCAACACAGTTATCCAACCGATTTAAAAGAGTTGCATGGTCCACTGTGTCAAAGGCAGCAGTCAAGTCTAAAAGCACTAAAATGGCAGAATCACCAGAATCAGTCACTAAAAACAGGTCATTAAAAACCTTTAAAAGTGCAAACTCTGTGCTGTGCAATGCCTTATAGCCTGATTGGAAGATGTCAAAAGTGCCATGTGCTTCTAGAAAAGACTGGAGCTGCAGGAGGACACATTTCTCCAGAATTTTGGCCACAAAAGGAAGCTTGGAGATAGGTCTATATTTGGAGACCACTGACATGTCAAGACTGGTTTTTTTAAAGAGGGGAACAACCACAGCTTCTTTACAGAATATCAAAATATTGCCTTATCAGCTGATCGATTATTATTCCAGACATTCTAATGACCAAAAACGCATCTATTCAGAATGAGAAATAGCCCCAAAGTCAGCCTGTCACAACGTTCTCGAGATCACGAAATAGTTGTTTCGTTTTCTCGAGATCTCGAAATAACTGTTTTGTTTTCTCGAGATCTCAAATGAATTATCTTGTTATCTCGGGATAACAAGGAAGAAAAAATGTTGCTTATGAATATGTCCTCTGTCGACTTCCGTACACCCAGGCAGTTCAGCAAACCGTTATGATTATCGCAAAGAGGACTGACTATTCTGAGGGAATGAAAGGTCACAAGACTGCCTGTTTTCATAAATGGTTAAACGACATGATGTCTTGTCTGTATTTTGAAGAGATTTGATATAATCTGTCAGATCAGCGAGAGAAATTCACAAACATTTGGGGACCTTTTATAGATTATATGAAACAGAGGACCCAACCTCAAACGTCAAAGGACTAATTTCTTATTGCAAATCTTTAGACATGGTTGTGCATGCTGTGTTTTTTGTACATGTTGTGCGCTGGCAGTGTTTATGTGTTGTTTTTTTCTTTTATTTTTTTTTCTCTCCATCGAAAAAGTGAAAGTCAAATAAACAATATATGGAAAAAAATTTACTACTTGTTTTTCTAATGCGGGAGTCAGCAATATTGTTTCTTTTATTAAGTGGTTTTAGATGAATATTGAGATTTAAAATGTGCAAATTTTGACATGATATTGAAATTATAACTATAAAGCAGACACAAGCACAACACACCTTCTTTAATAAAGCATAAACAAATATTTAGTTTATTATCAATAAATTTAAATTTATGATTCTTAGTATACTTAAATAATACCCTAACCATAACTCTTAACTCTAACTCCATAATAAGGAAGTTACTAAGCCTGAACCATTCTTAATAAAGTATTTGTTATTATGGATTAAGTCTTTGTTAACACTTTATTAAGGTGCGTGAAGAGTCCCTCAGTCGTCCAGGTAGAATCCATGATAAAAGGAGAAATTCAATTTGTCAACTGAACAAAGTTTGTTTGGTCGAAAACGTTTCGCCGCTCATCCGAGAGGCTTCGTCAGCTCTGACCAGTTGACAAATTGAATTTCTCCTTTTATCACTTTATTAAGGTATAGTACTTATCATAAAGAGGCACATTTTTTTTCTATAACTTGTTCATGTTTCTACAACCAGATATTTCCAGACTAGAAGATGGTTTACAGTTAAAGTCCTGAACATTGTTACTGCAAAATTCTGTTCATGTGTTAGAAAAACTACACTTTTCTTTCTGATTTCATTCTCATTTTCCTCAAACTGTTACTTAGCCATAACTTCACGTTGATACAGAAGTAAATATCCAACCGTCAGCAGACACTTGTGCAGTAGCAGCTCAGTAATGAAGCACAGAACTCAAAGACATTCTCGGCTTCAGGTGGAAAATGTTCACTCAGCAGCTGGGGTTAGCGACTGCACCCCGCCCTTACGTTACTGAGGCGATGGCCTTGATGTCAGACAGTAAACTGTGACATTATAACACTTCCAATGTTATACGAAAATGTATATCAAAGGACCGTACAACTACTGTTTGTTGAAAATAGATTATACGGGGAATAGGGAATATTAGGAAGAAAAAGTAGCACATGGTGATTTGATTTTTGATAATGGGGATGTAGCTCTGCATATTTCTGTAGGGGAATATCTATGAAAAATAAAACTTCAATTGTGAAAATATTAGTAGTAGTCGATGTGTAGTTATACTTAAGGTCCTATTTCATGCTAAATTGACTCTTGTGGCTTTAATTAATGTTATAATGTTGATGCTGGAGTTGTGCTGTGTTTCATTACCTTTTGATCAGAAGATATTTGCGATTCCAGGGCTGAAATTATCCAAATGATTCTAGACCAGGGGTATCAAACATGCAGCCCCGGGGCCAGATCCGGCTCTCCAAGATCTTTAATCTGGCCCTCAGTTGATTTTCTATTAAAATATTTAAATTATATTTTGATTTTCTATTAAAATATTGGTAATTTTCTGTGCCTCTTTTCTGTGCAGCTGAGCATAGTAGTGTCTCCAGCCCCTCTGTGCGTGGCCCCTCCCACCAGAGCAGCACCAATGAAGATTAAAGGATGACTAAATTCTGTGAAATGCATACAAATTAATGTTAAAACATTGTGTTGAAATTGCATTTTTCTTAAAATTTCAGGTTGTTCATAATATAATAATATTTTGTAAAAGAAAGAGTTCATCAAATAAAAAAGACTTCTGCGTTTTTCTGGACAAATATTTGGACTTATTGCTATTTTTGGGGTATATATGCCATGAATTTTCTGATCCGGCCCTTTTGGGATCAAAGTAGGTTGGACACGGCCCCTGGACCAAAATGAGTTTGACACCCTGCTCTAGAGAAGCTTTATGAAGTTTGAAAACACAGTGGAGCACTTCCTGTATTCCCACGTGACATCACAAGGTGGAACAGAGCGTTTTAGAATATGCAGGGTTTGTCTGTAAAATTGTAAAAGAAACAAAGCACAACTCTAAGTATGTTATTGAAAAGGTAGCAACATTATAACACATCAGAAAATGGTGTAATATGGATTAATGCAACATTGTGTAATTTTCCAGAGATTGCATGTCACTTGTTACCTGGCCAGCCAAATGATATCTCTCTGTATTTCCTATACACCGCGATACCATTTGGACACTCTCCATCCACTCTCGCTCCTCCGGTTCCAAACCGACTCCGCGATTCTGATTCGTTCAAAGATGGTGACGTCAGTGCACCCGCCTTTGCCCGCAAAGTCACTCTTAGGCAGCGGAAGTTCCGCCTCAGTTTTGAATCAAGATGGCGCAATCTCTGATTGGTTCACTTAGCTGTCTGTCTACGCGCAACCGCAGCGCATTCTGTGGATCAAGCGTTACCAGACTCACTCGCTGGTACAGCGATGAGTCATGGATTCTTCCAGGCAATGTCACTTGCATTATCCATGGAAATTTAAAACCATACTTCGGAACATTCTGCATGGAGATACACGGGTTTTATGCCATACTGTGGAATATTACAGCTTAAAGAACCACAGACAAGCAGGAAGAGACAAAAATGAGTCAGGTTTTTGAATATGCAGAGACACACGTTTCCTGCGTTTCTCAGTGCAATAAAAACACCCAAAATTATTTCAATCTATTTTCTCTCACTATTATATGTGTTTAGTGCAGTTGTGAGCTTCTTCTCCCACAGTCAGAGCCAGTTCTGTTATGAAAGAAAAAAAGAAAGAAACACCTTATAATCAGGTTTATTTGCACAGACACCGTTTTGGAGCTTTGTGGTGCAGTGCAGATTTTCCAAAATATCACAGTTCGGTTTATTTTTGGTGTGAGCAAACAGGGAGGTGTGGCTCATTACAGAGAATCCTTTATGTGTGTGTGTATTTGTATATGTGTGTGTGTATAGGGTGTATAGTGTGTGTCAGGTCAGAGGAAGTGTCTCTGTTCATATTGTGTCATTTTATGTGTAACTGAACACATCAGATCACAAACACAGATGCGCTGATGCAATGGAAAACTTTCATGAGCTTTTGAAAACGTGTTGGGCAGTTAAATATAGTCTTCACTCTGCTGCGTAATGTGCTCATTTTGTTTGTTTTTCTTAGTAGGCCCACAAAGCCTACTAATCTGATCGGGTTTGGTGCTACTTCAAATGTTTGAACACACTTTTTTTACATTTATTTTTGGATTTATTTATTTAAAGGTGCAACTTTTCTAAAAGAAGAAGTCTGTTTCACAATATGGCATTATTAAATAAATACACTGAAAAAACTGTGGATGGATCTGACTTGTAATATGGCCTGATGTTGTCATCTGCTTAGGTGGCAGATGCTTCACTGGAAAAGTTACACAGTGCACCTTTAAGGATCCCCACTTGCCTCTCAAGTGCAAAAATGACTCATGCTGGGGTGCACTTGTCAAAATAAAAGTGTTAAGCTTTGCACATTAACAGTAAATCACAAAGACAGTCAATACAGAGCAATGTCAATTAAACATATTTAAAAATATTTGAGTTATTAATTAATTTAAATGTGCACTGTCAGTGTCTTTGTAGCATTTCCACACTTCTTGAATCATATATTTGATGTTTTTTGCATGTTTTAAAACGTAGAAAGATACTGAAAAAGAAGCTGTGTCCAAACTTTTGACTGGTAGTTTGCGGTGATTCTCCAACTATCAAAGAATTTGTGTCCCAGGCAGAAATAAGAAAAACAAAAACACGTTTCTCATTTTTTTATTCATGCTGCACTTACTAGACACAAAGACGAACTTACAAAAAATGTACGATAGATAAATTACTATTTTTTATTATATAAAATATGGTTTTATATTGAGTGTTTTTGCTATATGTCCTTTGTCCTTTGGCCAGGTTTTGGACTCTCAGTCCCTCATAAGACTGAAATTAAATTTGATTCAACAGTAACTTCATTGACAAATAGCTTATTTTAATGAAAAATGCTGTGTGCTTGAAAGATATATGAGTATTTTATTTATTTTTCATAAAAAGAACACCTGTCCCTAGGAATCACTGTCATTTCCACCACAAAATGTAACTTTTAACTTATTTTTAAACCTTTGTCGACTTGAACCACATCAGTTGTGATGTGACAGGAGCTCATGTTAGCATAGCAGCGTTAGCTCCATGAAGGAAGGGAAACAAGAACAAAACCAAGTTTTGCAAAGCCAAGAGTAGGTTTATTGGTCATCATTTCCAAACACCTCATATTTCCTTTGAATGTACAAATAATGAGAAAAATATCATTTTATATTGTGTATTTTGAGTATATTTTATGCTAACTCTAAACCAGAGATTAGCATGCTAATATGTCATGAGATTTTAAAAGAAATGCTAAACATTGTCATTTCCACAACAGTCATTGCCATCACTTTATTTATTGTTATTGTTTATTATTATTTATTTACTATTTATGTAATTTCATTACAACCACTAGGCTATCAGTTAATGTTTCTGCACACTGTGATGAAGTAGAACAAATCAACATAATTCTAAAAAATAGGCCTATGTGTTGGATTTTCTGAAAAATATCATCACCAAATTTGACTGTAGTTGGAGTTACATGGAACTCAGTATCCCTCCTTTGGGTAGGCTGATGTTATAAAGTGAAACTCATTTTTAATGCACAACAGTTCTAAGTTGCACATGGGTCTGAATAAAGATGTTTTCCAACGGGCCCTAACGAAGAAAGTTTGAAAATACTGTATTATACTGCCCCCTTGTGGAGAACCTTATGTACAGTCCTCCTATTCCACGGTCACGGGAATCACAGCGCGTAAACAGAATCCCCTCAAAACCCGTCACCCCAGCACGGTCCTGTGAGGTCAGCTGTGGTCAGTACAGTTGGAATAATCACGTTTTCTTATACCGTTTCACACGTGCACGAGGCTCTACGACACGTGACCTCTGCTTCCTCGGTTGCCTAGAGACACGTCTCCTCAGCATCCCTATGGACCTGTGCATCCCTCCCACGTGCCTACTACTATAGACCCACTTTCACTTTTTTCTTTTGTGCTGTAGGTAGTTCAAGGTAAACAGTGGGCCTGGTGCAGCTGGAATATTGAAACTGCAGATCTACAGCTCTGGAGAAAAAAATAAGAGACCACTGCCACTGCATTTATTTCTGAAATCAACATCTCTACATGTATTACAGCCATTCCATTCCAGCGTCAGTTGAATTCCAACACAAACACAAAGCTGAGCTACTTCACTTCTTGCACCAGGAGTGGAATAAAGTCACCCAAGAACAACGTGAAAGACTTGTGGAGAGCATAAAAATAAGGGTTATTGCACCAAATATTGATTTCTGAACTCTTCTTAAGTGTAAACATTAGTATTATGTTGTTTTAAAATGAATTTGATCTTGTTTCTTTGCATTGTTTGAGGTCTGAAAACATGGATCTTTTTTATTTGGTTATTTCATTTTCTGCAAATAAATGCTCTAAATGATCATATTTTTATTTGGAATTGGGAGGAAATGTTGTCAGTAGTTTATAGACTCAAACAAAAATGTCCCTTTTGCCTAAACACATACTGTACGTAGCCTATAAGTAGTAAAATCAGGAAAAAACTGATAATTTTGCAGTGGTCTCTTTTTTTTTTTTTTCCAGAGCTGTATAGAGACAGTGACAGTTATGCGCTATTGATATCTCCAAATGAAATGGTCACACAACTTTAAAGCAACACAGCTGCTACATGACCTATAGGCCTATCACTTTGGTCCAGCACTTTAAGAAAAAAAAAATAATAATAATAATTTTCCAGATTTTGTAGGATTAAAGGCTTGTTTTGGGTCGGTTTGCTCATATGGATGTTTCTTTCCAAATATAACAGTAGATGCGCCATGTGTATGTGGCGGGGGTGGACACTGTTGTAGTAAATGCCTGTAGTGTGGCGTGGGTAGGGTGGCTGTTGCTGGGAGCCCTGGCCAATCACCGGCGCGGCTCGTGCTGAAGAGCCGAGTGGGCTGAGAGGCATGACATCACCCCCTGAACGAGAACACCCCATGTAACAGATGTATTTACTACACAGGACTGCTGCTGCTGCTGGTGGTGGTGGTGCTGCTGCTGCTGCCGCCGTGCCGTGGGCAGTCCTCCAGTCCTCCCCTCACGCACAGACTCAGCCTCCGTGTGTAGCGTAGTCTGGGAGGGGCGTGCGTCTCTGTCCGTCCTCGCGTTCTGTCCGTCCGGGGGAATGGCGGATGGGGAGGCAGCGGCCGCTTCTATGGAGTGGGACAGCGGCGGTGTAGCACACTAACGTCATATCGCTTCTGCCGGTGTCACCTCGGTTCTGCGTGATCTCCATCTTTCGCCATGGACCCAGAGAAGACGCTGACATTCTGCCACGGGCTCACGGCTGAGGAGGTACCGCTTTCCCGTTACTCTATCTCACACGCTGCTGCTGCTGCCGCTGCTGCTGCTGTCAACAGCTGGGCTCCTGCGCATCTGCAACATGCTTCCACGGCCTGCGCGCTCTTGTTGGTAAACAGTGGCCTGGACGGAGGCATGCACAGCGGCTGTAGGCAGCGGGTCCACACGCAGGATCGGAGCATAGATAGAAAATATGTGTATCTCATTGTTATTGGCCACGCGTAAAAAAACAAAGTATGTGTTTAATTTGAAAGCAGAGACTGTTCTGAAGAGGCTAGGTGTTCATAAAACTCAATCCACATGAAATAGAATAGTTAATTGTGCACTATGAACACCTTAGTATGCAGCCTGTGTGTGTGTGTGTGTGTAGGGTCAGATATCACCAAAATGAGTTTAACCTCTAGAACATAAAACAAAAAGAATGTAATAGCACATTTACTGTTAGGTCATGTGCATGGCTGAGCACGGCACTATCAGGGGATCGTCTTATAACTTACAGCTTCAGAAACTAATGTATAGTGATACACAGGGAAATATATAAAACAGGAAGCTCTAATGTTATTCATAATGTAAGCAGAACCGTGCTGGTGCCATACAAGTATCTTTTTCAGTGCTTACAGTTCAGTGGTGACAGAGACCCCAGGGACTTCAGTGGGAATTATTTGTGGTTACCATGTGGTTTTCCGCAGAAGACCAGAATGCCTGAACATGTACTGTGTTCAGTGGTGGGGCTCACCACAGGAACAGACACTTTCCTTAACCACGTATTGTAATAAATCACACATGAGCTGTGGAGTCACTGTGGAAAAAAGTCAAATCAGTCTGTTGGTTTGGGCTTTTTTGTTTTGTTTACAATGTGTTTTGCTCTTTTACCATTTTAGATTATAAAGACATGATTAGTGTGTAATAAAGTATTTTTTTTAATACTGAGGCAAGGTTGGAGCTACTAGAGCTGAAGTATTCTTAGAAGGATGTAGTGTCATAATCGTAAAATTTTAATAGTAAGGAATAGGCTCGATTCTCAAAACCAAATTGAATAAAATGGTAATAAAAATGTGTGTAAACTTCAAAACAAAATGTGGTTTTATAGGATAGTTGCGATACAAGTCAAAATCATTCTAAAAGTGTTCAGGAAAGGGGTTTTAGTTCATTCAAATGAGTATTTAGTTCCACTTCTGGTTTCAGTATTTATGATTTTTGAGTGACTACACCAAGGCACTCATGTTAGAGGCATGGGAGAGTAAATACTAAAATCCAGACAGGACATCTACTGGAAAATATAGAGACGATTTTAGAATGTATGAAATGTCTACAGCTCTGGGAAACCACTGCAAAATTATTAGTTTTTCTGATTTTACTACTTATAAGTATGTGTTTGGGCAAAAGGAACATTTTTGTTTGAGTCTATAAACTACTGACAACATTTCTCCCAAATTCCTAAGAAAAATATTATCATTTAGAGCATTTATTTGCAGAAAATGATGAACGGTCAAAGATACATGTTGTCAGACCTCAAACAATGCAAAGAAACAGGATCAAATTCATTTTAAAACAACATAATACTAATGTTTACACTTAAGAAGAGTTCAGGAATCAATATTTTGTGCAATAAGCCTTATTTTTAATCACAGCTTTCATGTGTCTTGGCATGCTCTCCACAAGTCTTTCAAGCCTTTTGTTTTTGGGTGACTTTATTCCACTCCTGGTGCAAGAACTGAAGTAGCTCAGCTTTGTGTTTGTGTTGGAATTCAAGAGACGCTGGAATGGAATGGCTGTAATACATGTAGAGATGCTGATTTCAGAAAAAAATGCAGTGGTGTCTTTTTTTTTTCCAGAGCTGTATAGGCCTATTTGGTTTGAGTAGGGAGGACCAAGTTTAATGTATATAAAATATACTGATACAGATAGTAGGGTCTGCAGAATAAAACATGTGAGATCAAATGAGAGTTGCCCAGTCGTAGTTTGAAAATAACCAGTACTGTGAAAAAGTAGGAGTATCTGGTAGTATGCCAGCACGAGCAGATGGCAATGACAGCTGCTTTTGTGTTGGTGTTTGTTACATAGATTATTGTTACATAGTAGGTGCGAAAGCGATTCTGTTTATAGTCAGTTGGAATGCGTTCAAGTACACAAAGTACACAAAAAGTACACACGTCGTTGCCTATAGGACCTTTATTGTGCTCGATGCTGACTGCTGTTTGTGACAATAGAACGGCCTTTCGTGGGGCTGGAGGTTATTTTCAGCAAAGTCATGAGGTCCCCACATATTTTAGCGGGCCCACACAACTTTTACCTGTGTGTGTGTGTGTGTGAATCTACAGCTCTGAACTCGTCTAAAAGGGACTGTTTAAAGGTCCCATGGCATGAAATTTTCACTTTCTGAGGTTTTTGAACATTAATGTGAGCTCCCCTACCCGGTTTAGGCCCCTTCCCATGGTTAAAAGTTGCGAAATGTCTAAACTGAGCATTTGCGATCCTTTTCTGCGTTACAAAAAATCGGAGCTCAAACAGGCGATTTTGAACAAGGCACCTTATTGACGTCAGATCGAAAAAAGAAATGCAAATGCAGTTCCACCCCCGTCTGTCTGTACTCAGCGTCTCTGTAAATCACGCCCAGAGAGTTTGGACTGCGAATGCGCTAGGCAATGCGAAATGCGTTTTTTTATTTGCCTGGAGGCACGTCCGAGTGTTTCTAGGCTCGGAAGTCCTTTATCTGAGCCTCTGGACCTTTGAACAGCAGTGGTTTAATTTTATTTTATGTGGAAATGTGTTTATTTTTCAATTGAACGCTTCACATCTCTCCCCCCGTGCAAAAAACAAGGAAATGGATCAGCTGAGCGCTCAGAGCGAGAGGGAGAGTTTGGCCATGCCCCCACCCTCTACTATTGCCCAGCTCTTTTCTCCTCATTTGCATTCAAGCAACAACGCCCATTATAGAGTGTTCAGAGTGAGAAAAATTACTCTTTCTCATCTTATCTCTGTTTTTCATGCACTGAGTGTTGATTTTGAAGAAGGATTCATTTACAGTTTTAGGGAACCATTAAGGAGCCATATAAAAGCATCAAGAAGTACCATGTCATGGGATCTTTAAAGGTATTGGGAATTTTTGTCTACTGCGGACAACTTATGTATAATATTTGAAATGGCATTTGAATTAGATGTGATAATAAATAGAATTTGATTATAGACTGTAATTTTTGTAGAACTTACACTCGCTCTGACATATTAAAACTATTCAGTAAAGGTCCAACTTACACCTATTGTATGTGTGTATTTTTTTTTCATTTATTTTGTATAGATACTTGCCTAAATGAATATAAAATTTTGACCGTAGATTAAATGTACATAGCTAACCCTTTACCCGCTGCGTTCCAAATAGGAAGTGTTCACTGGGCTGCTTCCAGCTCCATCAACTTTGGCTCCAATTGACTTTACCTTGAAAAATGTCACCCCTCTCTGTGTAACTGCTGCAGCAAGCTTTGTTAGTTTGGTCTTAAAATGTTCGTATTAACCCGTGCTACATGATCCTGGTGTTTTTATTTCGCTATTTTGTCTGTTAATAAATTCCTATTCCGAATATGGACCTTGTTCCAAATTTGCTCCTATAACTGCTGGCCTCGTGAGCTTCATTTGACTGGAGTCGAATGCTGCTGGTCACGTCACGCTCACTTCTTTATACCGTCTATGGTTTTGACACTAGCTTTAATATCAATTAGTATCTGGGTATTGGCGTTTTTGACAACCCTTCACAGCTACTATTAAATACTGAATAATGTGAAATACTTTTAAAAATAAGATAAGATAAGATAAGATAAGATAAGATAAGACTTTATTGATCTTACACAGGAGAAATTCACTTGCCACAGCTCTAGGCAGTTTAGTGCAAAAGAAAGTTAGAAGAAAAAATGTGTTATGTTTAATTGGCAAACCTAAAATACACCTGTATAATATAACAGTGGAAGGGGAAATTCAATTTGTCAACTGGACAAAGTTTGTTTGGTCGAAAACGTTTCGCCGCTCATCCGAGAGGCTTCGTCAGCTCTAATAAGAATGCTGGTAAGACACTTGCTTATATATTTTGCTGCAGGGAGGAGCTAACTAGCTAACTACTTTCCGAAACTTAAGGCTTAAAGGCAAATTAACGTTTTTTTACAATCTGAGCCTTCTTTCGGCAATAAAACAAGTAGTTTTACTCACCCATAGCATTTTTCTGTCAATTGGAGCAGTATCGCAGAACTTATGTTGAGCCGTTCTGTTCTAGTAATGATCCCGTATCTGTTAACATGGTGCTGTATCATTTGCTCGGGGCATTACTTTGCGGTGTCCAAATAACACAAACTTTAGCACTTTTCAAATCATAGAAGCCCGATGTCTTAATGTAAGAAATCGTTTGAAGCAAAAGTGGCCTGTAATCCGAGATTTAGCCATAGTTTCGAGTAGATGAGGACGCCAGTGCGCATGCGCGGACTGCTCCTGGGACCCAAACATGAAACGCAAAGCTGAAAACTATGGATAAATCTCGGATTACAGGCCACTTTTGCTTCAAACGATTTCTTACATTAAGACATCGGGCTTCTATGATTTGAAAAGCGCTAAAGTTTGTGTTATTTGGAGACCGCAAAGTAATGCCCCGAAAACAAATGCTAATGGTTACGCTACAACATAACTTTCTTCAAACAGCTCCAAATGACACGAACGTGATATGGGTGAGTCAAACGACTTGTTTTATTACCGAAAGAAGGCTCAGATTGTAAAATAACGTTACTTTGCCTTTAAGAATGGAATTAAGCCTAGATCAAGCAAACAGGGGAACAATAAGGCTAGCCAGGTCAGGGCCAGAGGTGTGAAAAACAGTCGTTGTAGGGATGAATAGGTATGCTAATCTAGACGCCAGAGAAACAAAAGACCGAAACCAATGAGATAGTTTCGGAAAGTAGTTAGCTAGTTAGCTCCTCCCTGCAGCAAGATATAAGCAAGTGTCTTACCAGCATTCTTATTAGAGCTGACGAAGCCTCTCGGATGAGCGGCGAAACGTTTTCGACCAAACAAACTTTGTCCAGTTGACAAATTGAATTTCCTCTTTTATCATGGATTCTACCTGGACGACTGAGGGACTCTTCACGCATCTTAAGAATAACAGTGGAACTACGCACACAGTCGACTACAAATCAGATCAATCGCACATTCTGTAAACAAACTAAATGACCTAACCCAGGCTTAACCCCTGATGTGCCACTTTTAAAGGTCCTATTTAAGCAAAGTGGTTTCTTGTGAACTTTAAGCCGTGTTGTTACCTCATGAAAAACCTACGTGGATTTGTGTTTTGTTTTATTCACCCATGTTTGAGTAATCCTTTATTATTAGGCTGTCTATATCCCTAAAGCTCAAAATGCTCTGTCCCACCTTGTGATGTCATGAAATGGTAGGTTTCAAGTTAACAAGCTACTTTTACCTTTAGTTCAGAGCTTGACAATTTTAGAGCTGAAATCATCCAAACGATTTTAGTGAAGACTTAGACTTAGACTTAGACTTAGACAAACTTTATTGATCCACAAGGGAAGTTGTTTTGGGTACAGTATCTCACTCATAAAATATAATATATGATATATAACAGAGGGTAAAAAAAATAGATGGAAATAGCAACTAAAGAGCAATAAGCCAGTGTCAGATGAGACATAATTATACAAATAAAAATAATAATAAATGTATATGCACAAATCAGATTTAAATAGAAAAGTAGTAATAAAATATAAAATGCAATATCAAATACAGTCATACCTCACCTTACGAAAGACCCAACTAACGAATAATCCAAGTTACGAAACGCGTTTACGTAAAATTTTCGTCTCTGAATACGAAAGAAAATTCAAGTTACGAAACGCGAAATCTCAAAAATTCAAATAATTCGTGCTCGGATCCACGCTCGGCAATGCAGCAGCCCGAATCCCCCATTGCGACTCTACTTACGAAAAAAAATCACGTTACGAAACCACTTCTGGAACGAATTAATTTCGTAAGGTGAGGTATGACTGTAATACTGTATGTATAATCCCAGCTATATACAGTTGTAGGGAGTATCGTCTAGGGAATATTATCTATTGCACAAGGGTGAAGGTGCATGGTGTTTAAAAACACAGTGGAACCCCTCCTCCTTACCACATGACATCACAAGGTGGAACAGCGTTTTCAGTTTGAGAGAAGAACTCAGCCTAAATATTGTGTCAGACACAAGTGAATGAAACAAAACACTGTGTTTATGTTTATGTTTATGATGATGAAACAACATTATAACATAGATCAGAAAATAATGCAATATGTCAGCTTAAAAGTACAATGTTGTGATTCTACTTTCAAAAAAATGCAACCATTGCTGTTGTCTTTTTCCCCATAAAACCCAGAGTAATAAATAATTAAAGGGTGAAACAGATTCAGTGATCGATGTGGAGTGTGTCCCTGCTTGCTGCCTCGTTAAATTCCCATTGACCTTCTCTTCTCCTTGAACGCTTTACTGACTTTACTTCCTCCTCCAAAATAGCCTGATGTGCACAGTGTTTCTTTACCTGTAATTACAACCATGAATTTTTCTTCTCTTCTCATTGATACTTTGCAGTAACATCATGCTGGGGGTGTTCTGCATGTGTATCTATTGGTGGAATGTTCACTAGTTACCATGGTGACACATTAGCCAACACTGACAAATGCGTTTTAATGTGATCTGAAAAAGAAAAAAATACAAAATGGATTGAAACACATTTTCAAGAGCTTCAAAAACTAATTTTAACTGTTAAAGGTGCACTATGTAACGTTTTGGTTTGGGGTCCGTCACCTACTTGTTTCTATGGATATGTCATTGCTCTGCCTGGAATGTTCCACAGTATGACATTAAGCAACTCTACCTTACATTTATTCAATTACAGGTGGTTTTACAGCTCAAAAATACCGAGAAAAGCAGGCATTCTGGCTGCCTCTCCACAGATCTAACCTGTAACTTGGTCTGCTTTGGTCTCCATACTGTAACTCCATACATTCCAGACAAAACAATAACATCTCCATGGAGAAAAGCATTTGACGAACTCTCTGCCAGAAAAGTCACACAATGCACCTTTACCGTCTAAATCAGGGGTGTCAAACATGCGGCCCGGGGGCCAGATCTGGCCCTCCAAGACCTTTAATCTTGCCCCAGGCTGATTTTCAATTAAAATATTGGTAATTTTCTGCACCTCTTTTCTGCGCAGCTTAGCATAGCAGCGTCTCCAGTGCCTCTGAGTGTGGCCCCTCTCACCAGAGCAGTACAAATGAAGACTTGCCTCTTTCCAAACGCTCTTAAAGGACCATTGTTTTGACTGTTGACCATGTCACCCTCATCAGCAAAATGTCAAAAATGACAAAAGTGGACGCCAAATACAGGATTTTCCAAGAAAAATTGACTAATTCCTATTTGTTCATGGAGGTGAATGGGAAACCAGTATGCTTATGTTGAAACGGCATTTTTCCTAAAGTTTCAGTTTGTTCATACTATTATAATATTTTGTAAAAGAAAGAGAGAAAAAGACTTCTGTAATAGATTTGCGTTTCTCTGCACAAATATTTGGACTTTTCTGATCCGGCCCCTTTGGGATCAAAGTAGGTTGGATATGGCCCCCGGACCAAAATGAGTGTGACACCCCTGGTCTAAATTGAGTAACAGAGCTTCAGACAGAGTAGTGCTTTCAGTTGTCATCAACATTCCCTGGGAGTGTGATGCTTTCAGCTGCAAAGTATCAATATATTTTAATTGTATTGGCTTTTATGAGGTGCTACTGGTTAATTAACTAACATAATGATTTTTTCCAGATGACCATGTCGCTGGAAGGGCTGGTTGGCGTGACGGTACGGAACTCTCTTGTTAAACCACATTACACATTTTCTGCCGTTATGTTATAAATACAAGATCTGACACATAATTAAAGCCGGCTTTGGAGCCAAGCAGGAGTGGTTACCATGACAACATACAACATTCGTTATCACCACTACCTCTCGTGTGTGGTAACTAAAACTAAAAGAGATATGGCAACCACCTGTGTACCTTGTGTAATGGGAGAAGCCCTATTCACTGTGATTATCAAAGGTAGAAATGTTGCCAGTTTTCTGTATTTTTGTGTGTGTGTTTATTGTTGAAGCATTCACTTGCTGCTTTAGCGGTGCTGTGCTAATGGAAAAATAACACTTGAATTCACGTCATCCATTTTATGCCCTATTTCAGGTTGCGCAGCAAGACCCTGGCATCAGGTATACCGAGGTATGGTGTTTCTTCATCTCAAGACCTGCTGCATTTATTTAACCATTTGCCATCAGCGAAAATTTCATAAAATCTTCAAAAATGTGTAGGTGGATGATCAAATAAACTGTCTATAGATAATTTGAAGTGATGAGATGGTTCTGTTGCGATGGCGGTGTTCAGGCTAAGATTGAGTTGCTGCTAAAGTACGAGAATCTGACTCTGAAAATACAGTTGTTGATTGGAAATACATTTAAGGTAGGGTATGCAGTAATATGAGCTCTCCCTCGTTTAAGAAGGAACAATAATTACACACACAATGATCAGTGAAACATACAAAGTAAAAGTAGTAAAGTATTGTATTGTAAGTAAAAAGAAGAAATAGTATCTGTAATTTACTCTAAAGCAGGGATGGACAATTATTTTTTCCATGGGGCCACATGAGAAACAGAAAATATTGTGGAGGGCCAGGCCAAAATGCTTAACCCAGTTCTGCATAGTATTCATTGTATTTCTTTATAAAAAGCAGTAAATAGCATTGTTTTGACACGCTGGTTAGACTTTATAAGTATTACAAGTACATGTTATGGCTAAGCAATCAAAAAGTGAGGTTACCTCACAAAAAATATCAAAAACACCTCTGAAATAAAAGCAATGCAGCTTTAGTCCATGCATGAGGTAAAATGATCAAATATGTTTATGTTGTAATTCCAAATGATCTTAAACGGGCCGGTCAGAGTCAACCAAAGGGCCGTATCTGGCCCAGGAGCTGGACAATGCCCAGGTCTGCTCTAAAGATTTTAAAGTGGATACTTTTTACTTAATTTTTACGTTTTACTTAATTTAGCAGACTTTTTCATGTGAAACTTTTACTTTTACTTGAGTTTTTTTTCCAGTATCTGAGACCAACTGAGTTTGTTTCGTCTACATTACACTGTTTTTTACTTAATAAGATGGGATATTGTGACTTAAATAAGATAAGATAAGATAAGACTTTATTGATCTCACACAGGAGAAATTTACTTGCCACAGTAGCTCCAGGACAGTTTGAACAAGAAAGAAAAGTGCATGCAGGCAAGAATGGGATAAAATAAGTAATAAGTAATAATAATACAAAAATAAAAATAAAAATAACAATAACAATACAAGCATCAACAGAGAGAGCATGGAAAAGAGGATATTGCACGTCTGACCTATATAGTAGAGTTCTACAGTCTGATGGCGGTGGGGATGAAGGATCTGCGGTAGCGCTCCTTCTTGCATATAAATAGCAAATCTAAGCTTTTTTAGATAGGATAGATTTAAGTGCGAATGGGAAAGAATAGTCAATAATTACCTAATTACCTAACCTAATCCTAATAAGATAGATAATTTTTTTTATTGCATTATTAATTTACAAAACAATAAACACACATACAAATTCAATTATTTTAGAACTGGATGGACAAAACTTATGCAACTTATATATTATATACATACATACATAGATACATATATATATATATATATATATATATATATATATATATATATATATATATATATATATACATACAGCGGTACCTCACCTTACGAGAGACCCAACAAACGAAAATTTCAAGTTACGAAACGCCTTCACGTTAAATTTTGGTCTCTACATACGAAAGAAAAGAAAGAAAATTTCAAGTTACGAAACGCGAAATCTCAAAATAATGCCCGCTCAGCCACACACATTATACGCTTTTCTCAGACTGAATTTAAACTTTTCTCACATTTGTCTCTCGTTTAAACACTCAAACTTTCATAGATTTTCAACAAAATTATTAATAGTGAAGTGTGGGGGGAAGGGGGAGGGGGGAGAAGACTGCGCTCTGTCACGTGTGATAGTGCAGCATGACCCGGCGCGGGGCTGCCAGCAGGTCTAGACCTGGACTAAACCAGGACTGGACCAGGACTAAACCTGGACTAAACCAGGACTAAACCTGGACTAAACCAGGTGGATTAAAGCACCGTGCGCGGGTCTATTTCCTGGTTTCGTTTCGAGTCACGGCTGAGGCGAGCAGCGAGGGGGACCGCACGCAGTCTGAGCGCATGAACGAACGCATGCAAGAGCCGCGGTGGTCTAGAGGAGGTCTAGAGGAGGCACGGTTTGAGCACGGGTCTCGTTCATGCGCTCAGACTGCGTGCGGTCCCCCTCGCTGCTCGCCTCAGCCGTGACTCGAAACAAAACCAGGAAATAGATCCGCGCGCGGCGCTTTAATCCACCTGGTCTAGTCCTGGTTTAGTCCAGGTTTAGTCCAGGTTTAGACCTTGGTCTAGACCTGGTATAGTCCACGTTTAGTCCTGGGTCTACAGTCTCACAAGTTGCACTACAAAAAAAAAAAAAAAACTTGGATCGGGGCCTTGGAACGAATCAGGCTTTTTCCATTGAAATAGCTACTCAACTTACGAAAAATTCACGTTACGAAACCACTTCTGGAACGAATTAATTTCGTAAGGTGAGGTACCACTGTGTGTGTATATATACACAGTATATATATATATATATATATATATATATATATATATATATATATATATATATAAATACAATATTATAGATAATGAAATTAAATAAATCATAGTAAAACTATATAAATAAATAAAGGACTAACATGTAACAGAAGGCCAGTTTGCTGGTGAGTGTAATGGTTTGTGTTTTGAACGTGCAGGTGGTAACGCAGCATGAGGACTCAAACAGCCTGCCGGTGCCCATCAGCTCCAAGTACTGCCCCGGGTTAAATAACAAACCGGGATACCTGTGTGAAACGGGCCACTGCTGTGGAGAAACAGGCTGCTGCACCTACTACTATGAGCTCTGGTGTGAGTCGACCCACTGATTTTATCAGATCGGTGTCACTGCTGAGACCTGCTGATTAGAGTCCTTTAGACACCACATGATTATTCACTATCATCATTAGAGATGTTGAGATTATATCGTTAATTGATCATCATGATTATTCAGGTCTAGGATTAGCACTGATCCAGCTTTTATAGTTCCAGTACCAATTCCGATACTACAGCTTTAGACACTGAAAATAGCATTTATTTCCTTTAAACTAAAAAGAAATAAGACAAAACTGATCGAAATGTGTTATGCAGCTGTCATTTATCTCTCAAGTAACTACAGAATATGTTTATGTAAATAAAAGTTCAAACATTATGAGCCTTTCTGGGGCGACTCAATTTATTTGTCCAACCAGGATATCAACTGAACTATTTAGAAGCCGATTTTTCAGTATTGTCAGTGATATCTGATAACATTTGGTCACAATATAATTGTCAGGACCAAAAAATAATCATCACGAGAATTGTTAGAATCAAAAATAAGTTACTCCTAAAAAAACGTAACCTTCATGTAAAGTGGGGTGTTTATGTCACATTAACTTGACTTTATCATTCAGAAAGTTTGAGTTCATAAACCAGGGCACATATTATAAGAATGCTGATCTGTTTAGACAATATGAGTGAAAGTGAATGAAGGATTTCACAGTTGTTTGGTCATGGGGTCAATAATCATGAATAATCATTTAATTGATCATAATAGTTTTCATAATAATTGTAACTAGAGATGGGAAAATAAACAATAATATCATTTATCGTAATAAAAACGGTAAACAAAATCACAAAAAAAAAGCTGCTTATCCAAGATCATTGTTGTTTTCATTGATAACAAAGTACAATACTATAACGGTGAATAATTATAATTATTCATTACTGAAACTGTTATTGTGATGTAATTGTTCATTGCAATTATTTTACCATGATAATTGTGACACCAAATTTGCTATCATTTATCTGGTGCAGGGTTCTGGCTGCTGTGGACTGTACTGATCCTGTTTAGTTGTTTCTGTGCTTATCGTCATCGCCGAGCAAAGATGCGCATCCAGCAGCAGCAGAGACAGAGGGAAATCAACCTCATCGCCTACAACGGAGCCTGCAACTACTCTTCCTCAATGCTCGACCTCAGTATGTCCAGCATTACAGTGAACCCTCGTTTATCGCGGGGGTTAGGTTCCAGAAATAGCCCGCAATAAGTGAAATCCGCGAAGTAGGACAATTTTATATTTTACAATTATTCTACATGTTTTAAGGCTGAAAACGCTTCACCAGACACATTATACACCTTTCTGAGACTGGTATTAACATTTTCTCACATTTTTCTCTTGTTTAAACACTCAAACTTTTGTAGATTTTCATTAAAATATATTAATAGGGGGGGGGGCACGTGACACGCGGACACGTGCGCGCGGACACGTGTGCGTTGACACGTGTGTTTGTTTTGGTACCACATATCCATGCCATGTGCGAAAGTCGAGTGGAAAGCGACCTGGATATCATTTTGGGCAAGACTCAAGCCAATGCTAACAGTGCCAAACCGCTAACAGACGCCTCTGAGCACCACAAGACCAGGTAAGACCAACCTGCGCTCACAAGAGTTGGTTGCATTTCACCCCGGCTCCAAAATCAGTCCGCTATCAATGCGTCGCCAATACTCCACAGCTCTCTAGGACGGGGTCGGGTTCGTCCTCTCGTCCTCTCACGGGGAAGAGCCACTGTCTCCTCTGTGCGCGCGAGTGTCCTCTCCCCGCTGCGGCTCCCCCGGACGCTCCATGTTGATTCTTGGCTCTTCCATGGTCCGGCTCGCACTCAGTCTCTTCCATGGCTCGTGCAAGTAAACAAAGGCCACACCTCCTGTCACCCAGGCGCTCTCGTGAAGGAAATCTGAGACTCTGTCCCTACCATCCCTGGTCTAGACCTGGTTTAGTCCTGGTTTAGACCTGGTTTAGTCCTGGTTTAGACCTGCTTTAGACCTGGTTTAGTCCTGGTCTAGTCTCCTAGCTAATCAGGGCGCAGGACAGAATGTTACACTGTAAAAAAAAAGTTACACTATAAAAAAAATTGAAAAAAAAAAAAAAAAAAAAATTGGAAAAAAAATCCGCGAAACAGCGAGGCCGCGAAGAGTGAACCGCGATACAGCGAGGGTTCACTGTATTTACATTTCATATATAGATGAGGATTAAGACTGTATTTTGCACTAGGGTTGTCAAAAGGTCAGATATTAAAACTAATATTGAAACTAGATACTCATTTCGACACTCATTTCGATACTGAAAAAGTCACATTCATGGAAAAGAAATGAACCTAACTTCTCCTTTCTGCTCTTCTACCATATAAATCCTTATAATGTGCATGATTAAAATGACTATATGGACTTATCGTTCAATTTTAGCTGAAACAATAATTTTAGGGTCAATATTTATCGTGGGGATTTCTCTTACTTTTTCCAGACTATGATAAGATTTAAGCTAAAGAAGGTTGAATAATTAACTTGTATGACTCATTATAAGCACTTACGGGTTTCATTTTGCTATTTATTTAAAGTAGCTTAGTTTGGGGGATAATTTTGCTCTAGGGTTGTTCTGCCAGTGGCATAAATTATTATTATTATTAGTAGTAGTATTATTTATTATTATTATTATTATTATTATTATTATTATTATTATTATTATTAGTGCTGTCACAGCTAATTAATTACAGGATTTGTACTTAATTAATCTAATTAATCACATTTTAATCTCGTGAGAGAGAGAGTGAGAGAGAGGCAACCCACTTTGCGATTGAGTTTGTCAGTTTTTCTGTGGTCGTTTTGCTCATTCGTTTCCCAAATTCTGTGAGCGTGGTTTGGTGGTTTGGTGAAGTGCGCACTATCACCAGTAGCAATGGAACTTGTCCGGACGTGTTTATCATTCAAATGATCCGTCAGGCTGGAGCAGCTTCAGTGATTGGAAAATTCTTTTTAACAAAAGCTCCAAATCACCGTGTTCTTGTTGATATTCCCATCTCGTCTTCGTTCTTTTTAGAAAAAACTTGCCGTTCAAAGGCCTGAGCAGCGATTTGCTCACCGCACGCCAAATTTAAAATGCACGCGCTTTGAATTGCCGCTCATAATTAATTGCGTTAATCTTTATAATGCGTTAATTTGCAGTGTAATTAATTAGCTTAAGTAATGCGTTAAACTGACAGCCCTAATTATTATTATTATCACCTATATTTCCTTCAGCAGTCTGTCACACTTCAAATTTTGTTATCGTGACAGGCCTACTGCTAATATTGTCATGGTTATGTTTTGTCTTGTTTGTAGGTTTCCTGGCTTCCTTCAAGTTACCGTCGTACGAGGAGGTGGCAGCACAGCCCAGTACCCCTCCTCCTCCATACAGCTCTGTTTTTGCCCTGCAGGGAGGATCCATGGGCGGCCCCAGTTCCTCCTACCTCCACCACCACTATCACCGCCACCCTTGCCCGCCCTGCCCTCCCTACCTGGGTCCCGGCCCGAGTGGTTTCACCTCTTCTCAAAGCTCGGAAAACTACACCAGCTGCTCCTGTGAGTCCTGCTCCATCACCTCCCCCTCCAGCACCTCCTTCTCCGTTCAAGTCACAGATGAGACGTATGACAGCAGCCGCATGTCCACGCCAAGCGAATCAGGAGACAAGTCCATGTTCACGCCATCGCCGACTACACCGGGGCTAGCACACGCCATGCCCGATGTCATCCCTGTGGTCAAATCCGACGTGGTGCCCCCTCAGAGACAGTCATCCTCCACCATTGAGTCTATCTCCCCGTCGGCTCCTCAGCTTTCCCTTCCTCTTCACTCTCTCAATGCCCCTGGTCCTTCGCACCATCATCGGCACCCCTTATCGCCTCTCATTCTCCTGTCCACGCTTCCACCAGGTCAAGTCCATCCTCTTGCTTTTCCAGACCCACTCGCCTCCCTCAATGTTAAGAAAGAAAAATCCCAGTACGAAGCTTCAAGAGCTACTCCGCGATCCGTCGTGTCACCACTCAAACCCACCATCTTGTCTCCAACCAACACGGAAAAAACGAAACGCGACAAAGAAGATGAAGACTTTGAAGACGAGGACGACGAAGAGGACCATTTCCGCCATCGGAGGCTGACCGGGGACTCTGGGATTGAGGTGTGCCGTTGCCACGTGAAACGAGCTGAGCGAAAGGAAGAGATGGCGACTCAGAAACAAGAGATGAAGCCCGGAGTACAGTCACCACACAGAGAAGATTGTGCTGAACGGAGCAGTGGACAGTCCCCAACCTGCAGTGTCAACCTGAAAACCGGCGATGCCATTATTACAGTGGAGTCCTCTTAGGCAAAATAACACAGAGATGTAGACGTACCAGAAGTGAGATTGCCTAGATTCATAGCATTCTCATAGATCAAGACTAGTAAGTGAAGTTGACTCACTGAAGATAAGTCTTGTGGTCCTTGGTTAGGACAGAGGCTGAAAGGTGCTCTTGATTATTCTTGTAGTAAAAGAAATAACAAGAGAATCACACGCCTCATTCGAGTTGAAGTTGTCAGCTAGTTTTGGTGTTGGTTGACACATGAAGTCTTGTGTGGTAATGATGTCTTGTAGCCCTAATTCAAGTGTCATTTGTCACTAGAGCAAAAGAAACACCTAGAAGTCTTTTTGCAGTTCCCAAACGTTAACTTTTAGTATCCTTTGTGATGCGAAATCGATTTATGTCATAGAAAATATTGGTTTTATTGGTACCAAAATGAGTTACATTAATTACATTGTGTTAAGAATATGAAATTAATCTGCTATACAATAGATATGCATATATATTTGTGAGACATTCACATAGCCTTTTCTTGTGAAGGATTCTAGATAGTTCTCTACCTCTTGAGGCATTCATAGATGGACATTCTCATCAGTGAAAATCCCTTTCTGGTGGAAATGCTGTTAACCCACTGACATGCAGATTGTAAGGAGCTGTAGGATTACAATGTAGAACTTTTAGCCACCTCGTTTGTAAATGTTTTTGTAGGACAAAGATCCAATGTTTTAAAAATCGTATTAAATAGTTACAAACTGTGAGGGCATAGGTTTGGGGTTTGTTTTGAGGCAATTTCCCTTTTCTTTTGACTACAGAAAGAAGAGAACTATTCTGGCTGTGTATTTTGAGCTGTGTGCTTTAGGTTGTACCATGTCTATCCTTTAAAATGGTACAAACATACTTTAGTCAGTGTGCTGGTGGCAAAGCTTTACCACGATATTGTGACTGTATATTGTTACTTCAGACTGTTAGATACTTTTGACTGACTGTTTGACTTCACTGTTTTAACAGGCCCTCCAGGGCATATTGCAGGTTTTGGCAAGCAAAGGCCTTTTTGAAGTGTCTTTTTTAATGTGGAGAGTCCATTAGTCTAATTGTAGTATTGAATGTAGACAATTACACAACTTGACAGCTCATTCATGGTAAATATTTAGTAAAAAAAAATCTTTCATGGGGAAATGTCTCCAGAGCTATAATGATGCAGCAGCTGTGGACTTGGACTAAAGTGGTCATTACTGAACATTACTGATATCTGTGTCCACATGCACTACTACTTCACTAATCGCTCTGGCATCATGCCTGAGTTTTGACTGACATCTAGTGGCATGTGCCATTGAAATCTGTGTCCACATAATAGTTCAGTAGTTTCATCATATTACAGTTCACTTTGTAGTAAAGTTGTCTTTAGGACTCAATTAATAGACAGCAGTTACAATTAGCTCATAAATGTTTTTATTATATTTATTGGATTGCAGCTATTTGAAATATTTACCAGTTAATTGCCAGCGAGACATTAACTATAATTGCATGTCTGCTGTGATTTTAACTGCTGTTTATCTGAAGACAAATCACGTTTGAATCACATTTTTGAATCGTATTTGAAGAGGCTGTGGGGCACAGAAATGTGTCTAGACTGGGGCTTTGTGGACCACAGTATCCTTTTTCAGTGACTATACAAAAGTAGAGCCCATTTAGCCTGTGTGGTCATTACTTTGGTATATGGTGCCTATAAGTGGAGTTTCTGTTAGCTACAACATTAGCTGCTGCTATGTAAGCATGTTGTCTGTATATAACTGTATAATATCAACCATCTTCATAGCAGCTTCAGCAGTCTCCAAAAATAGTACAGGCGAGACTTGCAAAAAATGTATTTAGCAATAGTATTCACACCTTTTTCCTTATTCTAGTGAATGCTGGTTGATAGGAAACAACTGTTGTGAAGAGTAATTTACCTCTTTTAAACATTTTACTGTGTGTGATAGGCATAAGCACTTGATATTGAATAAAGCTATAAACATTTTATAAATTGTTGCAAAATATCGATGATTGAAAAAGATGGTCTTTTAATAGAAAACTTGTTTGACTTTATTTTTTATGTAGCTAAAGTTTATGCCTCACATGCTCTGGACACAACAGTATCTTTACTTAAGTGTCACACTGTGTGGTTACAAAACAATGTTCAACAAACAGTAAGTTTTGTATTTCATGTTATTCATCAAGTCTAAAACTTATGTCTTAATTATCAAACATTTACAATTTTATATTATGAATTAATTGTACTGGTGAAATTATGAGAATATGGCTACAACATAAACTAAAAATTGTTATGTTCTGGTGCATGAGAGACAAAAACTAGGCTAACTATCAAAGAACGAGTAAGCTCAATGTAAATAGAATATTATAGTTTGCCTTATTAGCAGCTATCAAGTACGGTATAAGCTCAAGGCCTGATACAAGACTGTTACCTCGTGAGTTTTGACTTTCACTGACTTTTTTGGCTTCTTTTAGTTGGATTGTATTTTCTCAGTATTTGTTGCTATGTTTATTGATGGTGGTCTGAGTCCAATCAAGATCACATCAGGAAATCCAATGACTGTTTCTCAGCTTTCTCCAGCAGCTCCGAGATTCATTATTAGCAGCATCTGTATACTTCTCTGTGGAATAGTTGATTCTTATTACTACAGATTGTAGTGTTCTTTAAGGGTAAAGTTTGTGCATTTCTACCAACTGCTCTTTGAAGTGTCGTGCGCATGTGTGAGCGTTTACTGTTAGCCGTGCTGTGCTTTTCGACCATTGTTAATTATACTGAAGCCAAAGTTGACTGTTAGGTTTGGTTAAACTGTAAATTTGGGTATTAGACATTTTTAGAATGTAATCATGCAAAATTACACCATTTTGTACATTGGTGTTTAGAGAAAATAGGCCTATAACCTGATATCATGTCCTGATCTGTGCTTTTTGTTCATCCCTTATGGTCAGTTCCTATAGGCCCTATATTTTTACGTTTTATCCATTTGAGGTTTGCATTGCTTTGTTGTAAATTACTAAAAAATGGCAGTGTACATCTGTGCCATCTGATTCAACAAAACTGTGGATTTGTGTTAAAATAAATGCTTCTAAGTACAATTGTGCCTTGGTCTGTTTTTTGTTTTGTTTGTTTGTTTTTTGACATAAAGTGCATCTTTTTAACACTCTGTTTATTCTGTTTTTGACATTTAATACGAAGTAACTGTCCCCAAAATGACAATGTTACAGCATTTCAACCAAGATGTACAAGCACATACTGTACATTATAAGCGCCTATATAATGTCTTAGAGGACCCCTATCCATGAAAGTATTTTTTATGTTATGTATATACATATAAAAACAAAACAAAAATAAGAACTGAACATTCACACAGGTGGATATTACAAAGACCATCCTATTACTCAGATTTCAATAAAAGTTTAAATATAAAGTGCATTTTTGACACATTATGCTGTCCTTAGACTTAGACAAAATATTGTTCCATAAGGGTTTTGGGTACAGCAGCTCACTCATTATATATAATATATAACAGAGTGTAAAAAATAGATGAAATAGCAACCAAAGAGCAATAGACCAGTGTCAGATGAGACATAATTATAAAACAAAAACAGACATTATGAACACAACTGGCATTGCACTACTTGACTACGAGTTTTGACTGACATCTAGTGGCTGAAAATTATATGATTATGATTATGATTATTATCCCTGTAGTGAAATTTGTCCTCTGCATTTCACCCATCCTTTCAGGAGCAGTGGGCTGCACATTACTGCGCCCAGGGACCATCTCCATGATCTTATTGCTAGGCTTGGTCAGGACCTCAGCTGGAGGATTTTTACCTATAGAGCAGACCTGGGCAAACTGGTCCAAAAAGGGCTGTGTGGCTGCAGGTTTTTGTTCCAACCAACCAAGAGCACACCCTCAACTGACTGAAAACTGAGATGAGTTGAATAAATGAATCAAGTGTGGTGTGCTGCTGCTTGGTTGGAAAGAAACCCTGCAGAAAACAGTTGCTATAGAGCATGTTTTTGGGCAGAAAACATGAGAGAGCATCAGAGAGGTGGTCACATTAAACCGTGCACAAACTCTGGCATGTGCAAAGGTCAGACTTAATGCATAAAGTCGTTTTCTTCCCATATTCTCAGTCAGGTGTCGAAGGGCTCCACGCTGCTCCACACAGCCCGTGCACAGAGCTGTGGTGGTGGTGGTGGTGGTGGTCTTGGGTCTGGGTGGTGCTGGTTTCTGGACGCTGCAGAGGAGGCCCGCTGCTCTGGGATTGGTCAAACGGGACCAGCACCCACCCTCTCGTCTGGCCACTCCCCGTCCGCGTTTTCTCCACGTGATTCATCTCGCTCGCTCTTTGCCAAGTTAAAAACAGACTTTGTTTATCTTACTGGCCGTTTGCAGCAATGCTTAGCGACTAGTAAGCTTATTTCTCTGCTTCAGCATCCGTGCAATTGCGCCTCTTCCCGGCGAAACACCTGAGAAGAGCTCCATATTCTTGTTTACATTTTTGTTTCCACGCGTACTTCTTGTTTTGTAATCGTTTCCAATTGCATATTTAGTTAAAAAAACCATACCGTGCATTGCAAAAAGGGGACCAGAAAGGCTCGAGCATCGTTTACCACGTGCTGCACAAGCTTTGGCCTCGGGACCTTTTGGAAACCGTTCACATTTAAGGAGTTTTTTTGCAGGGCCACGCAGCTTTACGCAGACGACGTGAGGATTTAGTGTGAAGATTCGGAGAGCGCGATGGCGACCCAAGTGGATACGTGGTCCACAGCTCAGCCTGCCGCAGACGGTGAGTCCCCCCCTGCGAACCCGGCGCTAAAAGCCGCAGTTTAAAGCGCAATCGAAATGGAAATAACCGCGCGGTGATTGCTGGTGTTTGCGCCGTGCCCCATTGTCCCTCTGCACGGGGATGGGCGCACTGCCAGCCAGCCTGTGCTCCGCCATGTGCTCTCAAATCACACTTTGTATGATTCACACAAACCCCACAGCAATCCCAGCTCACTGCACCTCGCTGGAATCATGATTTCTTTATTTAAAAGCACACTGTTTATTTGCGGTTTAGCCTGCGCGTTCATTTAACCCTTTCACGAATTTGATTGGGCCATGCTCACTTCCGCTTTGTGTGCACATTGGCGCAGCTAAAACAAGCTTCATGTTTGTTGCTCATACGTTTGCAGCCAGGCAAATCAATCCCAAATCCACTGAGAAGCAATATAATCCACTTTTTTTTAAACACCGAGGCGCAAACGTGCCGTCCGTGCGCTTGTGCTGCTTTCAGTTGGTCAGTTTGCGTCTAATAATCTGCATTTACGTGTTCATTTATAACATTTTGCAGGCAGTGCTTGTGTAATTATCTTCTAAACGTGTTGCTTTTTCTTTTTTCTTAAACGTACTCAAACTTTATTGGTGCGCGCTCGTGGTACACCGTGCTCTCTGTTGATGGTGACGTCCACAGCGACAGGGCATCCGGGCCAATGGGGAGGCCTTACATAATGTGCGCTCGGCTCTGTGCGCTCAGTGTTACGTAAGTTGTAGAAATGTACTGTTAGCTACATATCAGATGGGTTTTCACGTATCAAAATGTAACACAGCCCAGACAGTGTTGAATAAAAAAGTGTGAGTGTTCAGTGTTGGCAGCTGGCACGGGGAGATTGCACTGAGCCAGATGCAGTTGTTATTGAGGCCAGTGTAACTCGTATTCCTGCTGTGTCTGCACTGTTTTGCATGAACTTGACCCCAGGAGCCACGCCTGATTAAGCAGGGCTGTCAGACTCTAATGTCCTGGTATGACGATCTCAATGCCTTGCAGGTCAGTCACCAACCACAACAAAGACCAAGAATAGTTTTAAATTGCCCCTGTGTGTTATTGTCTTGTTTCCTCACCAAAAGCATACCTGGAGTTGGGTTTTGTTTCATTCACGCAGGTTTAACACACAAATCCTGCATATTTGGGCTCCTTGAAACTGAAAATACTATTTGGATTGTTTCAGCCTAGGAATGGACAATCTCTACTGAACTAAACAGTAGCTATTAACTATACAGGACTACATTCATACCATACTCCATACAACTGGACAACAACTCACCCTTACGCAATAGATAATACTCCTTAGATAATACTCGCTACAGCTGTATATAGCTGTGACTGGACATCTTATTTGATTTTATACTTTATTACTTACTTTCCGATTTTAATTCTGATTTGTGCATATACATTATAAATTATTATTATTATTTATAATTAGGGCTCATCTGACACTGGTCTATTGCTCTTTGTTTGCTATTCCATCTGTTTTTTTTTTGTTACCCTCTCTTATACAGCTCTGGAAAAAAATAAGAGACCACTGCATTTTTTTTTCTGAAATCAGCATCTCTACATGTATTACAGCCATTCCATTCCAGCGTCTGTTGAATTCCAACACAAACACAAAGCTGAGCTACTTCAGTTCTTGCACCAGGAGTGGAATAAAGTCACCCAAGAACAATGTGAAAGACTTGTGGAGAGCATGCCAAGACGCATGAAAGCTGTGATTAAAAATAAGGGTTATTGCACCAAATATTGATTTCTGAACTCTTCTTAAGTGTAAACATTGGTATTATGTTGTTTTAAAATGAATTTGATCTTTGTTTCTTTGCATTGTTTGAGGTCTGAAAACATGTATCTTTTTGTTATTTTGTCCATTTGTCATTTTCTGCAAATAAATGCTCTAAATGATAATATTTTTATTTGGAATTTGGGGGAAATGTTATCAGTAGTTTATAGACCCAAACAAAAATGTTCCTTGTGCCCAAACACATACATATAAGTAGTAAAATCAGAAAAACTTATAATTTTGCAGTGGTCTCTTATTTTTTCCAGAGCTGTATATTATATTTGATGAGTGAGTTACTGTACCCAAAACAACTTCCCTTTTGGATCAGTAAAGTTTGTCTGAGTCTAAGAAAACTTAACACTACATGATATGACAAGTTGGAACGGAGCAGTTTGACCTTTGGAGATGTAAACTGACTTTTACTCAAACATGTGAATGAAACAAAACACAACTCTGCCTATGCTTTGATAAGCAGATTACAGGACCAAGCAGAGTAAAGGCCTTAAAATAATAACAATAATATTGACCTTACTGCTTAGAGTTCAGTCTGTGCACACACTGAACTCAATATTTCAATTAAGGATGGTGCAGCTCCTTGTTGTAGCCTTTTAATGATACTGTATATTTAAAAATAAGTTTACTGGGATTATCCAGCTGTAAGTCAGTGACATAAAATAAGTTCTATATTATTGTTTATCACAATATTCCTCTGTAGCAAGGTCTGTCGTGCTTCAAAATGTGTTCGTTTAACACATTTAAACCTACAGAGTAATGGGATCTGTGTAAAGAATTAGAATATAGTGTTTATTACTTAGGATACTAGAAAACTACTGCTCCTGGTTATATTGTACTGTATTGTGTTATGTTGCATTATATTGTTACATGCTAAGTAAGGAGTACACACTTTGTTGTTTCCACCCTTCTGTTTTGCCTTCTTCTCAAGCCTCCACATGGTCAGGACTTTTGTACACACAGCGTCGTTTATAGGCCTCAGATTACTGGACAATCCTCTGGTCTGATGCAATGCGCTGCTTAAATTGCATTAGCAGATAAGATTCGTGCTTTATCTCAGATGTACAAAATCCTCTAATCAGATTATTAACTAACTTGTTTTCACACATTTGTTTGCATCCTTCCCTACAGAAACGCACACAGACTGTTTAAGCCAATAGTCCGAGTCTCTGTACGTGACGGTTTAACTCCAGTTACATCCACACCCACTTGTTTTGCGTAGATAATCTGTTCATGACTAGATAAAAATGTTGTTTTTCCCCACACTTTTTTGTTTATTATGAAATCTAGATATTTAGTTTTTGTTCTAAATAAACGCATGTTGTTAATGCATTTCAAAGATCAATGATCAAAGTCAGCTTTATTGTCAATTCTGCCATATGTGTTCAACATACAGTGAATTCAAAATTTCGTTTCTCTTTGGCCAGGTAGTGCAAAAAAGACAGTGTACAAAATACAATACAAAGACAAAACACAACAAAAACTATCCAAGACAAAAATCTAAAACTAAAATCTAAGCAGTGCAACATAATAAATAAATACCTATTTCCAGATGTCCAAAAATGTGCAGTGTGCATCAAAAATGTACAATGGAAGGTACAGCAGTGAAAAGGGTAATGTGCATTTGTACAAACAGTGATGTGAAGAATACTTTGAAAATGTATTTAGTTACAGAATACTAAATGCCTGGTATTAAAATGTATTTTAGAACATATTCTGATGCATCGGCCAATCAGTACTGCATTCTGAGTACTCTGAATACTTTTACACTGAGTTGTATTTACATTATAGTGTAAAAATAGGATTATATAGGATATAAAACGGCTTAATGTTTGTTTCACCATTTGTTTTCACCAATTAGAGAAGTTCAAACCACACATCTCACCACAAGAGCAGTCATTTATATTTTTCTCACTAGTTGTATGCAGTTTCACTCCTAAATTGTGTGCTCAAGAACCTCCATGTAGTCACTTCATTTTAGAAAAGTACCGGTAACTGTTTTCTGAATATCAAGTCAAGTTGAAGTCAACTTTATTGTCAATTCTGCCATATGTGTTTGACATACAGTGAATCGAAATTCTGTTTCTCTCTGGCCAAGCAGTGCAAAAAATACAATACAAGACAATTCAAAAACTATCTAAGACAAAATCTAAAAGCAGTGCAAAGAATAAATACATTTACAGATGACCAAAAAGGTGCAGTGTGCATCAAAATGTGCAATGGAAAATGTCAAATGAAAGTGAAACTGTACTGAATACAGATACTCAAAATTTAATATTCTGAATACATATCTCGGTACATAATGTTATATTCAGTTACTTCTCAATACTATGTAGAAATACTGGCTATGGAGGACTACCACAGACCAAATGGGGAAAAGGTTCACTATATCGACCTTTAGAACTCTGAGAACTTGTATGAAAGAATGAAACTGTCGATTCTGGCAAGTGGTAAAACATGCTAAGTAGGCTGTCAAAGTGATTTAAAAAATGAAACTTGAATGTTTTTGTATTTTTGCAAAGCAGCACATTGTGAAGCTTGTTTTGCAACTCTTGGCCCACACCTTTTCACGTTTTTGCTTTTTCCCTATTGGCTGACGGTGTGTTTGGCACGCTTCCATTGGCTAGTTCCTAATTTACTGCTCTTGCACAGCCTGTGGCCCACATTTGGGAGGAGGGAGGAGCTACAGGGGAGGACACATGGTCAGTTGTTTACAGGTTTTTGAGACTGGACGGAGGGTGTGTAACATACAAGTGCACTATTGGAGGCATTTTAAAACTTATACTTTAAATGAAATAGACATGTTGGCATATGAAAGTGCTATACGTTTGGTTGTAAATCCTCTTGACCCACTGATGCACTCATTTCTCCATTTTTTTCACTTGTTGTAAACACTTAGAAATGGCTCTGTCTCAATAAGTACAATATGGACTTATCGTTCAAAATTTGAAAGCTGGAACAATATATTTTGGTGCTCAGTATTTATCATGGGCACATGGGTTTCTTTGTAATAGTGTGGAGAATCTGGATTTGAGCTGTCGAGGGTTGAATAAGTAACTTCTATAGCTATTATAGGCTCGTTCTTTTATCAGTATTTGTTGCAGCTCAGGCCTTTGAATTATACAGTCTATTTAAAAAGGCTTTGCTGGGATTATCTTGCATTATTATTGTGTCAGTGGCATAAAGGGGTTTCAAAATGATTGTATATTGCAGTATTTCTCTATAGCAATATACCATGCTTTAAAATTTGTTACCGTGACAGGCCTACTTGGAAATTTGCATGCATTTGCCCTTGTCCTATAATCTATGTACAGAAGCCATAGTTTGGTAGGAGCTGTATTTAAGCCCATGCGTGGAAATGCTAAAGTATTCATTACACACTGAGACATTCCTGCTCGGGCGGCCCCTCTCTTTTACAGTACAGCCATGTGACTCAGCCCTGACCAGGCCATATGTAGTCAAGTTCTGTCCAGCTGGGGCACACCAATCGCGAGATGAACAGACTCGTAAAAAAAATGGTGTCACTGCGTGTGCAACATGTGCTTCGTGTAGCTGTGGGGGTACTCAACTCCACCTCTCACTCTCTCTTGTTGTTGTTGTTGTGTTTTGACTTCACACAAGGCTGCTGTTGGCGCTTTTTGATAAATGCCGTATTTATTTCTGAACCTAACACGAGGCTGTGACTAGATCGTTTACTTGCTAATAATGTCTGAAGATGGTGAGTGTGTGTGAAGCATTGGTGGTGTAGGCTTTGTGCTGTCATCTCCTGTGTTGAGTTTCACTTGTTTTGTGACCTTTGTCCTGATTTTCAAAGCACGACCATGAAATATGTATGTGGGATTGACGTGCTGGGTTGCACAGTTTCAGTTTTCTCTGCAGGTAAAAGTAGCGCTGTAATGTTAGAAAATAGGGCTGCACGAGTGTGGGGAAAAAAGAAAAAACAAATGCATAATTGCAAGTGGATTTGCACTATAATCTACTCTTAAAGAAGACGCGCTTTATTCATCCCCGTAGGGAAATTATTTCTCTGCATTTGACCCATCCTTCAGGAGCAGTGGGCAGCTCGTCTTTCAGGCGCCCGGGGACCCATCTCCTTGATCGGCTTGGTCAGAACCTCAGCTGGAGGATTTTACCTGGAGCATGTTTTGGGTTAAAGATGCACTGTGTAAATTTTTGGAAGAGGGTCCACAGCACGTTTGTCTCCATGGAGATGTTAATGCTTGCATTTATTTAACCACATGTGTTAATTTTTGCTTTTTCTTACTGTGTGTGGGGTCGCCTCTCCACTAATTTAACCTGTAATTTGGCTTGCAAGTCTCCATGGAGATTCTTAAGTTTATAGCCATACTGTGGAACATTCCTGGCACACCTCCATGGATACAATCAAGCGACAGGCCCTCCACCGGACAAGTTACACAGTGCACCTTTTAAAAATAGGATTCTGTTCAGAGTCCACATTGTAAACCATTCCAGGAGCATCAGTTCAAGAAACACGTTTGTATTGGTCCAACTGCAGGTACAACAGGACCTTTCTATAAAAATGCAGGTTATTATGCCCTTTGCAGAGGACATTCTATTATCTAAATATTTGCGTTTGGAAAATTGTGCCAACTCAAATAATGATTTTGATCTGATAGTGTATTGTGCAGCCCTATCCCCATGGCAGTCTCCACTCAAAAAATCTTGTTGGAAGACAGTTGAAATCAGAAACCTGAGGCTTGAGATGTGATGTTTTGTGCACGGTGCAGATGAGGTTGTTTTGTTTTTAAAGCAGACCTACTATGTAAATGTGACTTTTCAGACCTTTTAACCACATTATAGTTGTGTCCCCTTGTCATTTACCATCTCAAAGTTGTTGTTATTGGAGTGATTCGTACATGTTTGAGAAATCTTTTTTATTTTAGCTTATTTTTAAAGCCCCAGTGTGTAGGATTCGTGGCGCATAGGTGGATGGTGCTATTGCACTTTCTGTTTTAGCTACGGCAGACCTCAAGGGTCACCCGGGCACGCCGTAACGCGGACAGCTCTCGTAGCCGCGCACGAGCCGCGCGCCGCTAATGTATAAATAAAACGCAGCCCCGTTTTTTTTTTTTTTTTTTTTTTTCTTTTCTCATGAAAACACACATTCCCGATCATGTACCATGACACTCTACACATCAAATGAAATCTTGCAGTCTCCTCTTTTTGACTATGCAATTAATTTCCCTGCAAAACAATCACTGCCCGAGCACATGGGGCTTTTATACGGAAAAGCACAAAACGAGGTTAGCTTACCTTAGAATGCTTTGCACAGGTCAAATTCTGTATTTCACCATAAACTTGCTCTCAATTTGTCCGTAAGGATCCAGCGAAATAAAATCCAGTAAAACAATTTAGTCCAAAACACGTGTTGGATCCATTACGACGTCTGATCCGGCAGCATGCTTGTGTTGTTTACCCAAAACCACGAGCCTTGCTGAAGGCGGAGCCCAAATGTCCTTCTGTGGCTCTCGTATTCAAAATGGCTGCCTCTACATGGGGGAAGATCCCCCTTTTATGTGACTATATCTAAGTCCAAAAGAATACTTTGATTTCATGATGGAAGTGAAAAGGCTTGGAAAACAATGTATTTTTGTATTTCAGTAATTAACGGGTAAAAATCTTACACACTGTCCCTTTAAGATTCCATTTTGCTGATCAATCCTCGTTTTCACCACCACCAGCATACACCCACACTTATTTTGTTCTCCAATTTTCTTTTCTTAATGTGATGCAAGTGGGCTGCATCGCACAGTCATTTTGTTACAGATGAAGAAAAATCTGCTACTCGCTAATGTGATCTGTGGTTATCCATAGGAGGTGGCGACAGTTATCAGCTTCCATTGGGCACCACAGTGGACTTGTTTCTTTTTAGTTGTTTTTAGATGAATATTGCGATTTAAAATGTGCAAAATAAAACTTAATGATCCATGGGTGTCATAGATTATAACTTTATAACACAAGCACAATGGGTCTTCTTTAATGAACTTGGTAAGATATTGATTCTTGAAAGTCAATTGAGGCAACTTCTTGATGATTTCTCTGGTTTCACAAATATGTTACATGTTTTTTAGAATGTAAACATGAAAATATAAAAAAATCCAGTTTTTCATCCATTCTGTGCATGGCTACATTGCTAACTCTAAATCTTTTGTCGACAGGGAAGTTCTCTTACGATGAGAAGGCGTCTGAGGCAAATCGTCATGGCAGCGATGATGAAGACGCGCTGAATGACAGCGAGATCAACGGGAACTGGACCCCTCAGGAGAAAGCCCTGCATGAGGCCAGACTCAAAGCCAAAGCCAAGCGCCGCCTGCGCAAATCCTCATCCAGAAACTCCACCAGCGACTCCATTTCTGAGTCTGGTGAGATGGGAGGGGTCGACCCACACAGTCCGAAGAGCAAGGTCCCCACCAATGACCGCAAATCCAGGATGGGGAAAGGCCGGGGGCTGCCAAAGAAAGGTCTGTATACGTCTTCTTATTCCTAAAATGGACAGATTGAAATATGTTAACATGTAAATGATAATAGAAAGTGTAAAAACTAGATCAACATTTGTTTTATATTAAAGGTCCTATATTATCCAAAACTGGCACTTGTGAACTTTAAGCCAGGTTATAACGCTGTTGCCTCAGAAACGTACAGTTCACATATGTGTGAGTAACTCTTTATTACTAGTCTGTCTACATCTCCAAAGCTCAAAAGGCTCTGTTCCACCTTGCGATGTCATGAAGCTGTAGTTTTCCAGTTAACGGCTACCTTTTACCTTTCAGTTTGGTAGAGATTAGTAATTGAACAGAAATCATTCAAATGATTCTAGTGACGGTGTATGGAGTTTAAAAACGCAGTGGAGCACTTCCTGTATTACCACATGACATCACAAGGTGGAACGGAGTGTTTTCTGTTTAAGAGCCTAAATATGCAGGGCTTGTGTGTTAAACATGTGTTAGGTGTGTTTGTGATGAAGAAGCAACATAACATAGATCAGAAAACAGCCTGATGTATGGGCCCTTTCATTTGGTTAACCACATGAAGCCCTAGAGACCTGTGTGTGGTGCATCATGGAGACAAATGGGAAAATCCTTCAGTTGGAGGAATTCTGTGGCTGTGTATCTGTCTGACAGATCTGTGGTCTCCTCAGGTGGAGCGGGGGGTAAAGGAGTGTGGGGCGCAGCAGGGATGGTGTATGAAGATGAAGAGCCCGACATACGGGACCCCAACTACGATGAGTCTTCTCAGGTGACTTAAGTTACACAATCAATTACACTTGTATCAAAATCACAAGTAAACACAGGACCCATGTGGGGCCCATAGGAAATCCAGTTTAAGACGTCAGCACCTCTGGGGTATAATGTGAAGTTTTCGATGTTCCTGAGCTCTATTGTGTGAGTGGAAAAGGAATATTCACACCTGTGAAGCTCACTGACCTTGAGTTGGTTGAAATTTATAACTAGACGAACAGGAACAAATTCATAATTGAAATAAAATACCAGCCATTGTTTTTTCAGTCTAGCTCATAAAACTCTTGGGACACAACATTCCAGTGTGTAATGATGGAATTCCATAAAACTGCCCATGCAGAGGATGAGCAGAGACTTTGTTATTAATGCTCTGCACTCAGTGACAGAGGTTGGTCGAGGCTGGTCAGGCCTATTGTGGGCTGGGGTGGTCTGTTGTGGCCTGTTGTGGGCTGCAGCTTTTTGTCTGGAGAGGGCAGAGGCCAGAGTTCTAAGCAGGGCTTTTATTTTTTCACACAAATGTGCTGATGTGGAGCGACTGTGGCCAGGACAAGTCTGCAGAAAAAGCTTGAAACAAGAAAATGATTGTCCTCCAGCACAAGAAACACCTGATGCCTTCACACAGATGGCTAAATCCCAGCACAGTCAGCAACTTTCTCTATCTTTGCAGCTGCTATCAAACTGTGTGAAGGCCATGTCTGTGCCACTCAGTCCACTCCCTACAGTGTGAATGTTGACAAAGGGAACAGCACGATTTGGCCTGGGAAGAAAGCCAAGAAGAGCACTAAAGTGGCACAGAGACTTAGACTAGATCTAGGGTCTAGAAGACAGGCTCACAGAGTGCATTAGAAGTTGTAATGTGTAAATACAATGGTATACTCTGCAGCGACTATGCAGTTGTATTTATTTTCAGGTCACTCAGTTAAAATATTGTGCTTTTAATACATTTTTTAAAAATTAATGAATCTATACAACACATACATAAATATTGCTCTCTAACTCTTGCTGGTGGTTTGGTGATTCAAGGCATTGCACATGTGGCTGTTGCATTCATGAGCTCACCTCCCAGCCACGACTCTTTGCAGAATGTCTCTATTCTTTTCTTCCTTTCCTCTTTAAGTAAACAATCATTTTATTGAAGGACAGACCAGGAAATTGAGCTTCATATCCTTATTGGCTGTAGTTTCTCTTGCCAGTTTATTTCCTATGTTGACAGATTGCCCGGGTCAGATATTTGAAACAACAGACCAAAGGATATTTTAAAATGAGAGCTGGAATTATTATTTTAAAATTGGTTGTTTTGATCCGTTTTTCACATTTGTGTTTATGCTTTTCCAAAGGGTGACACAGTCTATGCCACAGTTGTTCCAGTAATAGACGAGAAGGAACTGGAAAAAATGGTTAACCCAATTGTACAAGAGTACTTTGAACATGGAGACACCAAAGAGGTCGAGGTAAGCACCGAAGTGTAATGACATGAAAGAGGGGGTATTGTGCGAAATTGCTTCTACCATGTTATGATGTTCCCCCATCAAAAACGTGCAGGTTTCAGATGTCATCCATGCATGTTTGAGTAGTTTAGTGATCTCTCCTGGGCCCTATTCGAACTCCTTATGTTTATGGTTAGCTGTAAGATTCTGTGTAATGCTCAGCCCAGAAGCCTACGTCAACCATGCTCCTACGCAACAGTTCTCCATAAATATACAAAAACATTATAGAAAACTGCACACAGCAACCTGACAAACCTGATGTAATGTACAGTCAGTTCATTAGCGGGATGTTTGCTGATTGTGTTGTGATGATGCTCTGAATAGGAAGTGACTTAACATGGGGAGCAAAGGGAGGAGAGACTCAAAAAAAATGAAACTTATAAAACATGATCTAAATGTTACGTGTTGGCACTTAATACCCCATAGAAGTCAAATACCCCCTCTTTAATGTAAACTATATATAATTAAAATTAAATGATGTATATGCAACTTATGTTTCTGTTGCAGTTGTTGCTGAAGGAACTGAACCTAGGTCCTCACAAATACGAGTTCTCTTCTTTGGCCGTGTCCCTGTCTCTGGAAGGCAAAGCCAGCCACAGAGAACTCACCTCACGTCTGCTCTCAGACCTGTCCAATAAGATGATGTCCCAAAGTGAAATGGCACAGGCCTTTGACAAGATGCTCAAAGAGCTGCCAGACCTCATCCTAGACACCCCGGAGGCTCCACAGGTAAACACGACTTGACGGGCTCATATTACACTCTTTTCTGATCCAAGTTATAATGTTGTTTCCTTAATAAAACATATCTGGAGTTGCGTTTTGTTTCTTTCACACGTTTAACACATAGTATGCATATTTAGGCTGAGTTCTTCTCTCAAACTGAAATTTTTCCACCTTGTGATGACATGTGGTAATCTAAGAAGTGCTCTACCTTCACTGGAATCATTTGGTTGATTCCAGTCCTCTAATGTCCAATCTCTACTGAACTAAAGGTAAAGGGGGAGCTGTTGACTTGAAAACTTCCACTACACAACCTCACAAGGTGGGACGGAGCATTTTGAGCTTTGGAGATGTAGACAGACTAATACTAAAGGATTACTTAAACGTGTCTGAATGAAACTAAACACAACTCCAGGTATGCTTTTGAGTAGGTAACAACATGGTTTAAAGTTCACACGAGTTTAAAAAAAAAAAAAAGACTTCTTCAGTCCACAAGACCCACTCTGCAAACACTGTTTTGGTCCACCACTTTATTATCATGCTTTTCTTTTCCAGATGTTGGGCCAGTTCATAGCCAGAGCCATAGCAGACCATGTGTTGCCCATGTCTTTCCTAGACCGTTACAAAGGCAAAGTGGACTGTGAGCATGCCAGGTAAGATCTTTATTTGTCATTTCAAAGGTCATTAATCTTATTATCTCTACACCAAGTTAAATATGCATAGCACAACTTTTTTACTGCCTTGCCTGGAATGTTCCATGGTATGACATTAAACCTCTACATCAGGGGTCTTCAACGTTTTTCAGGCCAGGGACCCCCAAACAGATGGCGAACTGGGCCAGGGACCCCCTACTATATATACGGCATAGAATTGTGTTTTATATTAAATTGAGCTTAGTGTCATGTATAAACATTGCTACTCTGTTATGGTACATCCAATAAAAGGAAATAATACACAGGTTAATACTGTATTTTACACTATAAAATATAAAATTATATTATTTTAAAGTGAAATCAAAAGATTTCGCGACCCCCCTGCAGTACCTCCGCAAGACCTCTGCTCTACATCTAGTATTTATTCAGTACAGTTTCTATTGCTCAAAAATACAAAAAACTGAATTAGAATAACTGTCCACAGATCTGAATTGTAATATATCTTGGCACTGTAACCTGCTAGTCTCTCTCACAATAGGTTTAATCTGTACCGTGGAACAGTCATTATCTATACACAATGTTAAGTCAAAGCTGTAGATGTTAAATGCATGGGATGTAACATTGCATTTGGAGTGCAAAAGAACACCAAACTGCATTGATTTTGTCTGCAGAGTGGCTTTAGACCGGGCGACGGTGCTTCTGTCCATGAAGAGGGAGGTGGTTCGTCTGGATAACGTGTGGGGAGTAGGTGGTGGCCTAAGACCTGTTAAACATCTCATTAAAGAGGTAGGATTAAGTTAACAATTGCAACGGTAATACATTGTGCAACAGTCTGTACTCGGTGAATACAGCAGCTTTGTTAGTTTTCTACAATGAGAAGTGCACATATATACATTTTTATTTAAGTGGGGAGATTCTGGGCATTTTTGTTGCAATACAAGAAGATTTGAGCTGGGTTAAATAACTTCTATGGCAAATTATTGCTTCATTCTGCTGTTTATTTGTTGCAGCTCATGACTTTTTAAAGATGCTGTATATGTAAAAATGGTTTATAGGATTATCTTGCATTATTGTTATTGTATCAGTGGCATAAAGTAGTTTCATTATTATCATTTATCACAGTATATCTCTGTAGCAATATATCATGCTTCATTAACAGAGTAAATTTAGCCAGTGTTGACACAAAGCCTGTTCTGTTGTCGTTGTCAGTCTCCCACTTCATTTGTGCACAAGTGCATCAAGATCGTGTGCCCTTTTGTCTTGCTGTCGCAGTCGTGGAACGTAACAAAGGAAAAATAGTAAAGTACTGTAAATTTGGGGTCAAATTGTACTTAAGTACATTTTACAGTGAATACTTTTACTTGACTACATCTGAGAGCATGTACCTGTACTTTGTGCTCCACTGCATTTTTTTTAATTGGACTGAAACGTAAAAGTATTTTTTTATTGTCGGCGACTTGCTGAAAAGACTGAAGGGTCTGTTTTTAACACATTCATAATAATTTGCGTGCACTAAAGTATAATTGTGTTTTTTATTTGTTTAAAAAAATTCAGCACACGTCTGTATCAAAATCACTACATTTGAAGCTTCATTAGATCTCAAAATTAGTGTGAAATATTTTTACTTTTTACTCTTTAAATCCATTTTTAAACTGGTACTTTAATAATTTTACTTAAGTAGAATTTTTCATGTATTACGTTTACTTGTTTGTATTTATTTATTTATTTTTTTGTTCCAGTGTGTGTACTTCTACTGAACAAATTTGAGTACTTCTTTCACCACTGCTTTTGGGTTACATTTCTATTAAGTAGCAGCTCTGAGTGACTAATTGCTCCAGGGATATTTACAGCAGTGGTGGATGTGTGTGTGGCTCTGCAGTGTGATGTAACCAAACAAAAATAGCCCAAACGCTTTGTCAGAAACATTAGTGTAACAGCACTTTTCAGAACATGTCACTGTTGCGTATCAACATACAGGAGTCTACTGATGTTAACATTTACAGTGCACCGAGGACATTAGGCTAGGGGTGTTCTTCACGCATCCCTATTGGAATGTTCAGCAGTTGTCATGGTGATATGCGTGATAGACTTAAAGGAAAAGTAATGTTTTTTACAATTTGAGCCTTATTTCGGTAATAAAACAAGTTGTTTTACTCACCCATAGCACTTTGGTGTCATATGGAGCACTTCCAGAGATGTTTTAGATTTGTGTTAGCCTAGCGTGACTTCTAGCCATAGCTCGGGGCATATAATATATTCCCCGAGCATGTAATATGCCCCGTGCGGTCTCCAAATAACACAAACTTTAGCACTTTTCAAATCATAGAAGCTCAATGTCTTCTGAGATTTATCCATAGTTTACAGCTTTGCGTTTCATGTTTGGGTCCCGGGAGCTGAGAGCACACTCCGCACATGCGCACTGGCGTCCTCATCTACTCGAAACTATGGCTAAATCTCGGATTACAGGCCACTTTTGATCAAACGAAATCGTAGACTAAGACATCGAGCTTCTATGATTTGAAAAGTGCTAAAGTTTGTGTTATTTGGAGACCGCAAACATGTGCCCCGAGAACTCACATTATGGAGATCGCAAATCTAAAACATCTCCGGAAGTGCTCCATATGACACCAAAGTGCTATGGGTGAGTAAAACAACTTGTTTTATTACTGAAATAAGGCTCAGATTGTAAAAAATGTTACTTTTCCTTTAAGTGCACAGATCACCTCACCTGTTGTAGTTCCAACCAAGTCCGCTCTTTCTGATCAGATTGTGTTAAAATAAATATCGATTTGTTTCTTCTGCCAAACAGAATAATTCATTTTGTGTTGCAGATGAACCTCCTGCTAAAGGAGTACTTGATATCTGGAGAGGTGGCGGAGGCAGAGCACTGTCTGCGAGATCTGGAGGTGCCCCACTTCCACCATGAACTCGTTTATGAGGTGAGGAGCCACACTTAGAAGCAGTGTGTTGTTTTTTTTTGTTTTTTTACTACCTTTTTGCATTTTGGAGTAAGCAAAATCCTACGTAGCCAGTATTTCAACTAAAATAGCCTACATTATGTTTTCTTTTACATTATTAGCTGAAATATTGGCTCAATAGGATTTTGCTTGCTCCAAAATCTCCTTCAGTAGAGCGCACATAAGGTTTATCAGAAAGCCCCATTGAGATCTCATTTTCAAGGGAGTCCGGAGTTCAAAACGCATCAAAACCTTTTTTTTTGTATCTTATCAGACTGCAGTTCATTTAAGTGTTACACCTTTGTGTCAGAGACGGTTAATAAATGTGTTGTACTAGGTCCTATATTATTTACTTAAACAAAAACATTAAATGCACTTTAAATACCGGTATGTAATTGAAAAATGGCAGCGGTTTACTGCTGCCCTGAGGTGTGTGTGATCCAAATCACATGTTTAATCATCATTTATGCTCCAGGAAAGGCTCTGGGATTAGGGGTATAAGATGAAGAAATGCAGTCATTCTATATTCCTATTTTTAATTAATGTCAAATAAAAAACTGTACTAGATGTCCTGCCCATAGCAATATTTACAACTGTAAACTGCATCCAACATTGAGTCATGTGTTGAATGACGTTTTTCAGGCTGTAGTGATGGTGCTGGAGGCCAGTGGGGACAACGCCGGCCGGATGATGATTAAACTGCTACAATCCTTCTGGAAGTCTGGCCTGGTCACTCTTGATCAGATGAACAGGGTATGACTTTGTTTTGAAGTATACACACACACATCTATAGTATTGGTATAAAAACCATAGAGTGTATAAAGAAGTATAAGGGAGTGTGACATCACCCATAGCATTCAGCTCCAGACAAATGAAGCTCATGAAGAGTTATAGGAGCAAATTTGGAGCTGCTACTTTGTCCGCACAGACAAGGTAATGAAGTAAAAACACCAGGATAATGTAGAGCGGGTTAATACGAACTTTTTAAGACTAAAGGCTCACAGCAGCAGAGAGAGGGGTGATAACATTTCAATGCAAGTCAATGGGAGCCTGCGTCAGAAGCCGGAAGTGCCGCATGCGAACTTCCTATTTGGAGCGCAGCAGCTTGTGCATTAGCCATGTCTATTTATATATACAGTCTGTGGTAAAAGCACATTTAGTTATTTATGAATATGTTTTGAACAGGGCTTCCAGAGAGTCTATGACGAGCTCCAGGAGATCAGCCTGGACGTGCCACATGCCCAAACCATCATGGAGGACTTTGTGGACCTCTGCTACCAGGAGTCCATCATCTCCAAACACCTGAGAGACGCCTGTCCTTGCAGGTGTGGAAGTCATGCTGTACTATAACTGTAACTATACATTACATATATGCATTGTGTTTATTTCAAAGTTAAATGTGTGTGTTCTACCAGGGGTCGTAAGCGGTTTGTGAGTGAGGGCGATGGAGGCGTCATCAAGACCTAAGTGCAGCAGGAGCAGCAGGACAATGGGTGTCTACTCATTCTCTGACCCATTTCCACTTGGGCATGGACTGAAGAGTGGGCTGGGTGTCCACTTCTTGTTATTCACCGTCTTTGACTGGTTTTGTAAAAAAAAGAAACAAAAAAATCTTTATTTGGGAGTTAATACACCCCTTTGCCTAAGTCTTTGTACTTGTTTATCCGGAGGGATTTGCATCCGAGTTGCAGATAAAAGGTTGAGAATCCTGTTCCTTTGCTTTACTGGTTTACTGTTGTTAATGAAGAGGCACTTACAGCGGAATATTTTGTAAAGTTATTTAGAATACACTCTAAAGTTTATTTTATACACAAACTGTTTTCCAATCTCAGTGGTGTTCTTTTGCTCATTCGCTTTTGTTTTCTTTCTTTACCTTTGCAGTCGGACGAGTATATGGTCACTGTTTGGTTGTTAAATTGGCACTTGTATATGGGCAAATATTTTTTGAAAATTAAATAAAAAAATGGGTATTGGTTGTTAAAAAAGCTAATGCTGTGTCACAGTATTCTGCCAGGACTATTACCTGAAACTCTTCCCTAATGGAATACATTAGAAAATATGCATATAATATATTTGAATCATTTATTCATAGATAAGAGCTGTTAAACAGAACATTGTCATCATGCACAGACAGGGGGGGGGGCTGCACAATTTTGTAGGATTCTGTTCAGACTGCACATTGTAAACATTAACATTTGAAAGAAGACTGAAATCTGAACTGATAAACAAATACAAGAATACCATGTATTTTAACATGTTTGTAGAAGTCTGAACTTTTCAATTAAGAAAAAGTGTGTTCTTTGCAGAAGATATTCTGTTATCTAAATAATTGCAGATTTTTTCAATTTGAGAGTTGCTTCAACTCTTTAATTTAAACCTATAAGGAATCTACCAAAACCTTACATTTGCAACCAATCAATGAGCACCTCTGCGGCTGCTGAAAATCCATTCTGTCCAAACCCTGAGACTGAGGACAAAAAGGCACGGGCAACCCGCAGGTTCAACTGTGAATGTAGTTAAAAAGAATGATAAAAGGTTAAGAGTGCAGGCGACACACAGGTCCTTTTAATGGAAGACCTTTGACTCGACAGTAATGAAATTTTGTTCAACTTTTCAACTCTGTGACATCTGAGTAATGTGCATAATGTGTGTTGTACTTGTAGTAATCGCATTAATCATAACTTGGCCCATGTACACACATTTATCGTGCATATCAAAGGGTGGAAAGCAATAACTAAACAAAAGAAATAAAGGACCTATAGATTAATGCATGCAGCAGCTTTTCTCTAGGTTCTATTGGTCTACTTTTCATTTAGTGAGAAGAAAGCTCTGCGGAAACCACTGCCAAACTCAAATATCTTTTTATAAAGTTCAATAAATGTTTACCCCCCTCTGCTGTGGCGCGTATGTGTCTGATTCTACACCTTTATACTTTATTCTACACACCTATCTGCCCATTTTTTAATTTATATTTTTATCTGCCCATTTTATTTTATTTTTTTATCTGCCTATTTCGTGAAAAAAGACGTTTTGCGTAAGGGTGCGTAGAACACGTCAGCGGAAGTGAGTAGCAGCTAACCAGGAAGTGGCTAATGAGCTAGCGGAGGAATGAGCAGCTGAAGCGGCGGTGGTTTGACAGGTACGACACAAATTACTCAATGAACATGACACTTCTCAACAAACGCATTTTAAGCTCTCCATTCGTGTTTAATTCCTACAGCATTACTTCCGCCTACACAGTATTTTTCTCACGATCGTGCGTTCTTTCAAGGCTTCCTGTCAATAACGTGCAGCGTGCAGCACTTCATTCATTCGCCAAAATATAGTAGTGTCAATAGTTACCTTTGCTGATTTACACCATTTATATATAAAGTCTTTTTTTCAGTACTTGTGTGATTTTGTGTCATTTTCCTTGCAGCGTGGAGCTCATTGTTGTTTTCTGGAGGGGGTAATCAGGAAATGAATGACGTGATTATTATAAAGCAGACCAGACCTCCCTCTTTAAGCCAAAATCAACATATTTTATAATTTTACCTCATACGTGGACTAAAGCTGCATTACTTTTTTCCCCAAGATTTTCATAGTTAACATTTGTGAAATAAAATACAAGATAGTGATATGGATATACTATACGTTTTACATAGCAAAATAATACACTCCTAAAGCACTATATTCACTGTTGTCTTTTGTTTAACACCCTGTTTATTGTGTTTTTGACATTTAATACAAAGTAACAGTCCCCAAAATGACAGTGTTACAGCATTTCAACCAAGATATACAAGCACATGCATTACAAGTGCCTATATAATGTCTTAGAGGGTCCTTATCCATGAAATTATGCTTTATGTTATGTATATATATCAAAACAAAACAAATAAGAACAACTGAACATTTACACAGGTGGATATTACAAAGACCATCCTATTACTCAGATATAAATAAAAGTTTAAATGCCTTCTTTGAATAAGCTAACAAAAGATGACCATATCCTATTAAATTTATCTTCCTGACCCTGCAAAGAGTATCTAATTTTTTTCTAGATCCAAATGCATCATAACATTTAAGAGGTGTTTTTTTTAAATAATATTTTTGTAAGGTAACCTCACTTTTTCATTGCTTAGTCCTAACATACACTCTTAGCAGCCTTACCAGCGCATCAAAACAATCATATTTACTGCTTTTTATAAAGAAATTAAATTAATATTATGCAGAATTTAGTTAAGTGTATATTTTCTGTTTCTTCTCTGGCCCCATGGAAAAAAATAATTGCCCACCCCTGTCATAGAAGGGCCATAATGCTTTTCTTTGCTTGCGTTGTGTTCACCGGGCTGCCCTTACCCTGTCAAAAACATGATACACTCATCCCCCGATGTGTCTTCTGAGTGCTTTGTGAATGTTATCGTGGTGTTAAAATATGTATTATGTACCTAAAGTATGTGTTATTATGTACCTTGAAATAATAAAAGATTAAAAAAACAAAACAAAACATGATACACTCATCACGCTTAATATGGCTGGTCTCATTTTGATGACTACTATGATGCGTCCAGTGCTACTTCATTTAGATTTCACAGAATAACACGCTGCCGTGACTAAGGAACTGTTTTATGTTGCATTCACTTCCCAGTAGCAGCTGATTATTACCAGAGACGGGGGGAAAAAACTTTGATAATGTATTTAGTTACTGACTACTGAATACCTGCTCTGACGTGTATACTGAATGATTACAATACTTTTACATCAAGTCACATTTTAAATCAGTAAAAGGATAAAAACACAGCTTAGGATTAAAAACAGCTTAGCATTTCTTTCACCGTTTGTTTGCATTTCCTATCACTGACTCCACTATCATTGAAATCACACATGCATTCACAGCGTTTTTGTGTTTTTCTCACTATTTTGGGCTGTCGAAGCTTAAAGTTTATGATCAAGGACTGCCATGTTATTCAATTTAAGGTAAAAGTAAATTCTGAATACCACCAAATATGAGTAACTGACTGTACTGGAAAACAGAATGAATGCATTTTCCCTGTACATGTATTCAGTTACTTCCCAGCAAAACAATAGAAAAGGTCAGCTGTTGAACTTCTCCTTATTTACTTTTGTTTGCAGCTTTGGCCGGGCAGGATGGGAAGGCAGAGGAAGAGGGTGGTGACAGGTGAAGCGCCCCCACCTCCCAGGAAAGATGACAAGCCTTCTGCATTTCATCGCAAAGAAAAGAAAAAGAAAGTTGATATTGGGAAAGTCTTCATCAACATCTCCATTGGCCTTTGTATATTCAGCCTCATCTGGTTTTTCTATGCCTTATACATGCGGTCAAGTCTCGCCAAAAGGGTGGTGACGCTACACCCAGCACCCCTTGTTCTGGATGCCAACAGCAGCAGTGCCAAGGTTTCCCCCGAGCGGTTCTGGGGCTCCTACAGGCCCCAGGTGTACTTCGGAATGAAAACCCGGAGTCCCAGATCTGTAATTACTGGTAAGTTAAAGCGATGGTTCTATTCACACTCACTACAGTCTTGCTTAACAAATTAGAATCAAATTTCGGGATGAGTTGATGTGGATTTTTGAGCCAATTGATACTTGTCATTAACATTCCCTGGAGGTGTGTGCTGGCAGTAGGCTATGCTCTATATCTCTTTAATTTAACATAATCGGACCATAAAAGACTGACCTAGCTGATTTGTGCTCTCTCACACATAGGCAACAGTTTTCAGGTACTCACACTCACCTTTTTGTTGAAACTCCTAAACATCACCATGAATCCTCATATTGATTACAGGCCTTTCTGTCACCATGGCAACTCCTTAACCTTCCACCATTAGAGATGCATGCAGAATAAAAAAATAAAGACTCTCCAATTATTTTTACATTTGAATACTTCAGTTTGTGGCATTGTTGTAATATTTATTATGCCTCAAATTTAGCATTAGCACTGAGGTACAAACATCTCTTTATATTTTATTTGTGCACTTTTTAACATGTCAGTAACATCAACCCGCAGCTCCCTGTTCACTGCCTTATCTTTAAATATTTACTCATTTTAGCATAACTCAACAAAGATCATAAAGAGATAAAATTGGACAGGAAGTTTGCAAGGTGCTGTTGTGCACAGAGATTATTAACGTTTCACTTTTGTAAAAAGAATAACAAAATGTATTTATCAGGGATGAAAAAGAATTTGTTACACGTTTTTGTAAACATAAAGCTGTATAACCCTCTTGTATTTCCATTAGTCTGTTTAAAAAGATGCTGAGGTGTTCTGATAAGATTTGTCTAATCTGTGATTGTGCTCTTGACTATAGAACACACCACTGTCAGATATATTCATCACTCAACTGGCTCGCTCTTACATCCAGAAGACGGCTACTCTTTTTACAATTTGTGCTTAAATTATTTCAGTTATTACTCAAAGTTTCCACCTTACTTAAGGGTTTCTGATTCCATTTAAATTGGCGTATAATTTACTTCATAACTATTTTTAATATTCCTACTATTAAAAAAAGAATTTGGCCATAGAGCATTTAACGCCCTAAATGAAAGCCCTAAATGAATGGAACAATTTGCCCTCAATCTAATCAGTTACATCGATCCACCCGTTTAAGGCGTCAGTCTTCAGATATTTACAAACATCCTGCTCCAGTTTTCGATAAAAAATACATTTTTATTTTATGTACAAAATTGTGTTATTCTATTTTTGTTAATGTATTTAGGACCCCCTTGCAAACTAGATGGTACATCTCAAGGGATTTCCCTTTATAAATAAAATATATATATATATGATGCACTGAGGACACTTTGGGAATGACACATGGGCACACACTGGAGTAGCATTGGAAAGATATCAGTATCAAATATATACAGTACTCGAGATTTTAAAGGAATATTACATAAAATATAATCTTGTGAGCTTTAAGCCATGTTATAATGTTTTCTCCTCAAAAACATACCTAGAGCTATGTTTTTCATTCACCCATGTTTGAGTAACCCTTTTCTGTCTATATCTCAAAAGCTCAAAATGTTCTGTTCCACTTTGTGATGTCATGAAGTGATCCTTTTTAAGTTAACAGCTACTTTTTAACTTTAAGTTCAGTTGAGAGTGGAAATTTCAGAGCTGGAATCATTCTAGTCACAAGATGGAACAGTGTTTTCGGATATGCAGGGTTTATGTGTTAAACATGTGGATGAAACAAAACGCAAAACACTGTTTGTGATGAGGACATAACAGAGGCCCTTTACTGAAGGACATACTCCTGCTTCTTACTAAATGAAGTTTTTAAGCACGAAGCAGTATTTTAATGTTAAATCAGTAATATGTTTTAATTGTGCTTTCTTCAGGCATGATGTGGATGCGGCAGTTCACAGACTTTGACATAAACCTGAGACACACGTGTGAACAGGGAGATCGCCTTCAGAGCTACGGCTGGCTGATGCATGATGGGAAGAACTTCGGCGTCCAGGAAATCCGAGATAATGATTTTACACTGACCACAGAGTTTGTCAAGAGGCTGGGAGGAGACCACGGAGGAGACTGGACCTGGAGGATCACAGCCAAACAGCATGTGAGGCCAGGCTTTGTCATATATTCTACTGTGTGAAATAGAAGAATTAATTTTTTTTTTAAATCAAATTTTGATCCACATTTAATTGTTTCTGTATATTTAAATTGGTTAAATTGTATTTTATTACACAAAATGGATTGATGTGAGCTTTGAGCCATTAGAATATTGTTCTGACATTCACAAACATACCCAGAGTTTGTATTTTGTTTCATTTACACGTGTTTGTTCAAAATGTTTTGTTCCACCTTGTGATGTCATGTGGTGGCAAGTTAACAGCTCCTTTTACCTTTAGTTCATTAGAGATAGCTTAAAAACCCGGTGAAGCACTTCCTGTATTCCCACATGACATCACAAAGTGGAACAGAGCGTTTTCTGTTTGAGACTTAGAACTCAGCCTAAATATGCAGGGTTTGTGTGTTTAAACGTGTGAATGAAACAAAACAAAACTTCCTAAAATTGTTTTCTCATTTCTGTATCTATAAGCTCTTTTCTATCTCTATGACTGACATTATATTTTGCACCATCAGAGCTCCTCTCCCCACGCCCCCGTCGTCTCCCTGATGTTCTACGCTGCAGCAGACACACAGGGGTTTCTTGAGGCTCACGTGGAGGAGAAATCGCGCCTGGCCTCGATCACTGGCTCTTCAGAGGAGCTAGGAAACTTCAAGATCACCTTCAGAAAGCCTGTGACCGGGGAACAGACCAGTGCTAAATATGCCAGGTAAATGACCATGCTTTCTCAAACAAAACCAAGTCAATCCATTTTTATTTATAGAGCCTTTTACAATACTCAATGTGACCAAAGTGCTTTCAAACAAACTCGGCACAATAAACAAATATGCAACAAATTAAACAGTAAAGTAAAAATAAATTGTGCTAAGCCGGTGTTGTGTTACTGCATTAGTGAGTGTTGAAAACCAAAATAGATACGTTTTGAGCCTGGATTTCTACAGGACAAAGTCTGATAGTGCACATATCCATGGGACAGTTTGTTCCAGAGTCACCCACTGTTTAAGCCTGACTCTGGGGACTTCCAGTAGATGTTTGGTCGGTTGGTTGACCTTAAGGACCTGTTTGATTGAACTCCTGTCTGTTCGAAACTCAATCAGTCCTGTTATTATCATTATTAAAAACTAATTCAAAATTTAACAGGCGTTTGAATTAAGCACTTTGTACTGTGTGTATACAGTAATGCCAGGTAAAGACTTCTCCACAAGATGGCAGCACTGGGTCTACAAAGCATCACTTCCCACTCATTAATATGCAGCTGACCACACAGATTTAAAAATAGTTTACCCAAAACTGTTTTTGCCACCAGCTTCAAGCTATTATCCACCCAGCAAGTTAAAATCAGCCTAGAAAGAATATGGAGGCATGAGGCGATATAAAAATAATTAAATCCAGGTCTGTGTGGGTCATAATTCCATGATGTTTTATGGCTAAAGCTGGAATACTTAAAGAAGACATACAGTTTAATTTATTTTTTATTAAAGGTGAACTATGTAACATTTCACCTGCTTGTTTCTATGGGCATGTCACTGCTCTGCCTGGAATGTTCCACAGTATGACATTAAACTGTTCTACTTTACATTTATTCTATCACATGTAGTTTTTATAGCTCAAAAATACCTAGAAAAACAGGCATTCTGACCGTGAGCGGGGTTGCCTCTCCACAGATATGACCTGTAACTTTGCCTGGTTTGGTCTCCACAAAGATGAAAAGGTTTAATACCATACTGTGAAACATTCCAGACAAAGCAATAACATCTCCATGGAGACAAACATTTGACGGGCCCTCCACCGGAAAGTGACACGTGCACCTTTTAAACTATAAAATTCATAAACCATTATAGTACATTTTGTTAAAGGTCCCATGGCATGAAATTTTCACTTTCTGAGGTTTTTGAACGTTAATGTGAGCTCCCCTACCCTGTGTACCCCCCCCCCCCCCCCCCCCCCCATGGCTAAAAGTTGCGAAATGTGTAAACTAAGCATTTGCGTTCCTTTTCTGCGTTTGAAAAAAAGACAGCTCAAACAGGCGATTCTGAACAAGGAATCTATGTGACGTCACATTGAAGAAAAAATGCAAATGCAGTTCCACCTCCCGTCTGGATATCTACCCACCGTCACGGACAGAGTTTGGACCGCAAACGAGCTACGCAATGCGAAATGCGTTTTTTTATTTGCCTGGAGGCACGTGAGAATGTTTCCAGGCTCGGATGTCCTTTATCCGAGCCTCTGGACCTCTGAAACAGCAGTGGTTTAATTTTATTTTCTGTGAAAATGTGTTTTTTTTTCATTGAAACGCCTCTCCTTTCTTCCTTCGCGCATAAAACGCGGAAGTGGAGCCAGCGCACAGCGCACCGCTAAAACGAGGAAAGAGCGAAGAGTTTGCCCCCCCCACCCGCTGCTTTGGCCTGTCTCTGTCCTTCTCATTTGCATTCAAGCAACAACGCCCATAATGAGGTGTTCAGAGACATATTTTTTGACCCTACCTGTGTTAATGGGTCTTTCTCATGCACTGAGTCTTGATTTTGAAGAAGGATTCATTTACAGTATTAGGGAACCATTAAAGGCAAATTAACGTTTTTTTACAATCTGAGCCTTCTTTCGGCAATAAAACAAGTAGTTTTACTCACCCATAGCATTTTTCTGTCAATTGGAGCAGTATCGCAGAACTTATGTTGAGCCGTTCTGTTCTACTAATGATCCCGTATCTGTTAACATGGTGCTGTATCATTTGCTCGGGGCATTACTTTGCGGTGTCCAAATAACACAAACTTTAGCACTTTTCAAATTATAGAAGCCCGATGTCTTAATGTAAGAAATCGTTTGAAGCAAAAGTGGCCTGTAATCCGAGATTTAGCCATAGTTTCGAGTAGATGAGGACGCCAGTGCGCATGCGCGGACTGCTCCTGGGCCCCAAACATGAAACGCAAAGCTGAAAACTATGGATAAATCTCGGATTACAGGCCACTTTTGCTTCAAACGATTTCTTACATTAAGACATCGGGCTTCTATGATTTGAAAAGTGCTAAAGTTTGTGTTATTTGGACACCGCAAAGTAATGCCCCGAATACAAATGCTAATGGTTACGCTACAACATAACTTTCTTCAAACAGCTCCAAATGACACGAACGTGATATGGGTGAGTCAAATGACTTGTTTTATTACCGAAAGAAGGCTCAGATTGTAAAATAACGTTACTTTGCCTTTAAGGCACCATATAAAAGCATCAAGAAGTACCATGTCATGGGATCTTTAATTATAAATTGCATTATTGATTTAAAACAGCTCAGTAATAGAAATTATTTCTTTGATTTTCTGTTGAAAACTACAGAACTTGAACTGTACATGTTTTGACAAAATTTTTGGAATAATCTAATACTGAGCAGTAGGCGGAGATAGGGGTAGTTGAACATTTTCTGAGCACTCAAGTAGATGTGTCACAATAAATACTATATCAATTTATCGTTCAATATATGAAAGCTGGAACAAGACATTTTTAGAGTCAGTATTATTGTGTGTACTTTTTCTTTGCTCTACTGGGAAATTGGTGATTATTTTTTGGCTATATCAATAGATTTGAGCCGAAGGTTGAGAAGGTTGAGTTACAAACTTAAGTCTGTTATTCTGCTGTTTATTTATTTATTGCAGCTCATGTTTTTTAATCAATATTGTAGATTTAGAATAGTTTTTGTGGTTTAAGTCTGCTCTGTATTGTGTTAGTGACGTGAATTAGTTTCAGTATTTATCGTCTATATTTACTTCAATTTATCGTTCTTCAAAATTTGTTATTGTGACATACCTACACTCAAGGTAGGACAATATAGGATTACTCAAACATGCATGAATCAATCGAAATACAACTCTAGGTAAAATATTGATGAGGGAATGCAGTTATAATGTGGTTAAAAGGTCATAAAACTCTCTTATTTTTCAGCTACAACTATCTGAAGACTGTCACCCCAGGTTTGGAGAAACTGACTGACATTGTAAAGCACAGTCTGAATCGCAGGTTCGTCTACAGCCCGTCCTCTGGAGAGAAAAGGCATTACATCGGTGTTGACGTCTATAGACCCCCACATCACCCCAACCAGCAGAAACCACAGGACCCCAGAAAGGAGAGCGACTTCGTGGTTCACCAAGTCACTGTCCAGACACCCTTCCAGGTCGAAGTTTTGTTTGAATCCGGCAGCTTTTCCAACCGCCCTAATCAACTCGTGGGCTCAGTTTTGACACAGGAGCTGGAGAGACGAAAGGCAGAGTTTAACGCCAAATTCGAAAATACTTTTGGTCTCGAAAGCAAAGGGTTTAATCAAGCAAATATTAAATTCGCCCAAGCTGCACTCAGCAACATGTTAGGTGGAATGGGCTACTTCTACGGACAGTCAGTGGTGCAGTCTGTGTACAATGAATACCCCCTCCTGTACCCTGAAGGTGCCCTCTACACCGCCGTGCCCTCCCGCTCCTTCTTCCCCCGTGGGTTTCTCTGGGATGAGGGGTTCCACCAGCTCCTTCTGAGTAAATGGGACCCCCAGGTTACAAGAGAGGCCATAGCACACTGGATAGACCTCATGAACATTGAAGGCTGGATTCCTCGTGAGCAGATTCTGGGTGATGAGGCGCGCAGCAAAGTCCCGGGGGAGTTCATAGTTCAACGCAATGAAAACGCCAATCCTCCAACTCTGTTTTTAACTCTTCAAGATCTCATTGGACAGTTATCTTCAAATCCAGATGAGAAAACATTAATATTTCTTCAGCGTCTTTTCCCCAAATTGAAGACTTGGTTTGACTGGTACAACACCACGCAGACGGGCCCCAAGCCAAACTCGTATCGTTGGAGAGGGCGCGACAAAGACACAAATCTGTTTCTCAATCCTAAAACTCTCACTTCAGGGCTAGATGATTACCCCCGCGCATCTCACCCCTCCGCGGACGAACGCCACGTGGATTTGCACTGTTGGATGGCGATGTCTTCGGGAATCATGGCCAGTGTAGCTCGCCTTCTGGGTGAGCCTCATGAAGAATATGAACTCACTCACAACATTCTCAGTGATAACAACCTACTGGATGAATTGCATTGGTCAGAACAGTTGAGAGCGTACAGTGACTATGGCAACCACACACAGGCAGTCTCACTACAGCAGGAGAAAGTATATGTGCCTCCTGGACAGCCACGGCATCAGTTTCCTGTAGCTAGACTTGTGAGATATGTGAGAAAAGCCCCAAAACTCCAGTTTGTTAACGCTCTGGGGTATGTGAGCCTGTTCCCGTTCCTCCTGCACATCCTTCAGCCTGATTCACCCAAACTGGAGCAAATCCTCCAAGACATGAGGGACTCCAATAAGCTCTGGACTCCCTATGGTCTGCGCTCCCTGTCTAAAGCTGACCCTCTGTACATGATGAGAAACACAGAGCATGACGCCCCCTACTGGAGAGGGGCCATATGGATTAACATCAACTATTTGGCAGTGAGAGCCCTCCATCACTACAGCAACACAGAGGGGCCGTACCAAGAGAAGGCAGCTGCTCTCTATAAAGAACTCAGGACTAACATTGTTAATAATGTTTTTAAACAGTATGTTGAAACAGGGTATATCTGGGAGCAGTATAATGATGGCACCGGCAGAGGCCAAGGAAGCCACCCATTTACGGGCTGGTCAGCACTCACGGTATTAATAATGGGAGAGCATTACTGAGTGAGATTTATCTACAGCAGGACATTCATTCATCTGCATTTGTTTGTAACAAAAGATTCAAGGTTTAAGAACTGAATATGTTTTTATAAAGGTATCAAAGCACCATGAAAACGACAGCATATTAACACATAAAAGATACATTTTCACAGTTTACAGCAGCTTTTTTTCTAGAATAAAAATATAATTTGTAAAAGAACAGGCCTGTGTTAGTACTTGATCGATAAGAGCCTCTGTCTTTTATTGTGCCATGTTTGGAGTATTGAACTTGCTTTCTTGATCATTTTGTATTTAATTTATAATGACCTTTTAGATCATGGTCTTTCAGCTGCAACTGGTCACTGCTACTGAATAATGCAGTATTTGGTACTTTCGAGCCTATGATCTGCACTCAAAAGTGTGGTATTGTTTTGTTAAAAACAATAAATTCTTTAAATTAAATGTTTATGTCTCTGTGTTGGGAGTGGGTCATTTCTAAATGAGAAAAGCTCTACTTTCACACCACATTTGGAGCCTGTCCATAACAGTGATATAATATGAGTACACATTTTCATTGTGTCGACATGTTTAAACATGTGTAAATAGCACAGTACACAATGGGTCCTTTCAGTAGCCAGTGAATAGCTTGTTTCTCGTCCATACCACAGACTGAGAGAGTACCTCTGTCATTTCCACAGACAGGAACTTCAAAACGCAGTGACCTTAAGTACAGCAGCTCCTCTCTTTTGTCTGATGGCACATTTGGAGGACTCAAGCTGACGTCAATCAGTGGCAACTTCCATGCTTTTTGCATGGTTTCCATGGTGCAGTCGTGCTGGCCTGGTGTTTAATTATTGAGCATCAAAAGATATGAGAGTACACTGATGATTCCTTTTACACCCTGACATTTGCTGACATACAGTATATTCACACAGAACCGTACAGGGCAGGTTTTCTTGAGCCTAGCCGTTGAGCCTGGCTGTTAGTTTGTCTGTGTCTCTGCTGGGTTCCAACCTGGACTTTTATGAGTCCTTTCAATGGGCTAAATGTGCAGTTGTATAGTAGAAAGCTCAGTGCATTGAAGAGGCTAAAAATAGTTATCGTTGGTTTGCTGAGCTGCAAGAGAACTGAAAAAACCCTTCATTTCTCCAGTCTACGTTTGATAATGGAGTGTGTTTGAAGGCTGGAACAATTCATTAGAGTAATTGTAAACATATTTTGAGCATGTTAACTAGACAAACAGAAAAATACACTTTTATTTGTAAATATTCACAAGAAGCCTCCAGTCACCATATTACAGAATTTATTTACTGGTAAAATCTTGTCTAATAGAAATTATTGTTTGACTATTCAACTAATAGAAAATAATCACTGACTAGTTTCAACTACTAAAATAATAGTTGCATGAGAAGGTGTTACTAATATATATGTGTTATATTACACAAAGTGGATTTTTGTGAGCTTCTACTCATACCAGAAGTTGTGTTTTGTTTCCTTCACACGTTTGAGTGACCTTTTGTTATTAGTCTGTCTACATCTCCAAAGCTCATAATGCTCATAATGCAATTTTCAAATAGTGCTTGTGAAACTGGAGTTTAAAAACACAGTGAAGCACTTCCTGTATTACCACATGACAAAGAGTGTTTTCTGTTTGAGAGAAGAACTCAGCCTAAATATGCAAGATTTGTGTGTTAAACATGTGTGATTAGGAATTATAACATATGCCATTTAAGTATAGACACATTTTTCCACATAGAAGGAAGAATCCGGTGTCTGTAATCCTATTTTTTTACCACCTCAACCCTTGGATGTCCTGCATATACCACATTTTTGCCCTTTTAAACTTCCATAATAACCAAATTTCAGCCCCGGAATTGCCAGTCTCTTCTGAACTAAAGGTAAAAGGAGCTGTTAACTTGAAAACTACCGCTTCATAAGATCACAAGGTGGAACAGAGCATTTTGTCGTATTAATCCTCCAGATAATATACAACATTTCAGTCAGCTGTAAATCCTCTTTTACTTGATCTTTAGATGATTTTTGTCATAGATGAGCCACATCCTGTACAGTTAACAATGCCCTCCTCTGGTCCATTTATTCCTTTGAAGAGAGCAGATTTCTGTGACTAAAGTACTCTATGCGCCCCACTCACCCAAGACCCCTTTTCACAGGGAGATGGGATAATAGGAAAACAGCATCAGAGCTAACTAATGTGACTGCATAATAAACACATGAGTCAGGCCTCATTCACTCACATCCTCCAGAATCGCCCAAACCAACTTTATGGACTCTGGAGCTGTTAGATTAAGTCTGCTTTCTTTTTATTGTCACTAAATTACTGTTTCGTTGTATGCAGTGATTGCCATAATGATTTGCAAGCTGGATCAGATGCCCAAACCAACCCCAAAACATGCTCCACAGGTAAAAAAAAAAAGCCTAGCAATAAGATCACGGAGATGGGTCCCCGGGCGCCTGAAAGATGAGCTGCCCACTGCTCCTGAAAGGATGGGTCAAATGCAAAGAATAATTTCCATACAGGAATAAATAAAGGATAATAATAAAAAAAAAAATTTGTTGTTTAGAAATATGGTAGTGTTAAAGGAGAATTAACGTTTTTTACAATCTGAGCCTTATTTCGGTAATAAAACAAGTTGTTTTACTCACCCATAGCACTTTGGTGTCATATGGAGCACTTCCAGAGATGTTTTAGATTTGCGATCTCCATAATGTGAGTTCTCGGGGCACATGTTTGCGGTCTCCAAATAACAAACTTTAGCACTTTTCAAATCATAGAAGCTCGATGTCTTAGTCTACGCATTCGTTTGAGTCAAAAGTGGCCTGTAATCCGAGATTTATCCATAGTTTCAAGTAGATGAGGACGCCAGTGCGCATGTGCGGAGTCACATTTTATTTCGCTCTCAGCTCCAGGGACCCAAACATGAAACGCAAAGCTGTAAATTATGGATAAATCTTGGAATACAGGCCACTTTTGACTCAAACGAAAGTGTAGACTAAGACATTGAGCTTCTATGATTTGAAAAGTGCTAAAGTTTGTGTTATTTGGAGACCGCTCAGAACATATATTATATGAACTCGCATTACGGATATCGCTAATCTAAAACATCTCTGGAAGTGCTCCATATGACACCAAAGTGCTATGGGTGAGTAAAACAACTTGTTTTATTACCGAAATAAGGCTCAGATTGTAAAAAACGTTAATTCTCCTTTAATATTGTGTCTACATTGTTCATATTAATGTGGTTTTCCAAGGCTCTCAAGCAAAGGAGAAATTCAGTTCTGTTTGAGGGATGAGCATGAACAAGTTTCTCAAGCCTTAAAGGGATAGTGTGTGTGTGTTTTTTATGTGAATCTGTATGGCTTCCCCTTCAACAGTGTCCTGAGATTAACACTGATTTACCCATGACAGCATAATCTGGTCCCGGTTCTCCTCCGGTTCTCCTCCGGTTCTCCTCCGGTTCTCCTCCGGTTCCATAGCTCGTGAACGTAGTGAACAGGCTAACTTCTTGTATTGCAACAAAAAGCTGCATTGTAAAGATATTCATTTTAGCGGACACACCTGTATCAAATACGGCTGGCCTATAAAATATTGAGACGTCATCTGAAAATCAGCAATACTTGGATGCCTATAAAAAACAGAAACTCAGTGCACCCATTTCTATTACAACTTTTTTGCAAGATCAATATTTTGGTTTACAATGAATAAATACAATATTACGATCTAAATATGGGACTTTTTATCTAAATAAAATTTTAAAAAGCATATTACGTCTATCAATACCATTACTCTTTACTTAACTATAAAACCTAAGGAAAGATCCAAGGTACAATAGCATTGAATATACTTAAAATGACCCATTATAATACCAAATTATTGCAGGATTTTAATCGTGCACATCTAATCACAGAGCAATTCAAAACTTGGAAATGTCCTCTTATTCCACTGTTGTATTGAATGTAATTACTGGGACTTTGTGCTAGAGGGAGCTAATTATTCAGCCATTTATGAGTGGTAAGAGGCCTTTTAAATACACTTTGGCTGTCATTTTACTTACAGTGGAGAGCTATCTAATTAAAACAGTCAGGGGATAATTGTACTAATGCTTCAATATGATTTTGTGATAGCGTCGCGTTGTAAGTTAGTTCATTTGTCCCATGGTCACGTCTGTAATATTGTGTTTGGTCAGCAGTGTCTGTTTTTATTATTATGTTATTATGTTTTGTTTCACATTTTTAGGCTGGAGGTGTTGGAGATTTTATCGGTATGCCTAGAATGTTCTATAGTATGGCATTAGGCTTATCAATCTCCATGGAGACAAGTGTACAGGTCGGATCAGTGTTGAGGCGACCCCGCTGCGTGTAAGAATGCACGTTTGAAGGTATTTTCAAGCTATAAAAGCACCTGTAATTGAATGAATGCATGTTTACAGCCGAAAGTATATCTCCACAGGCAGGTAGGTGACACCACTATTCAGGCTCAAGTTACAAGTCAGATCTGTGGAGTGGCGATCCCACTCACAGTAAGAATGCATGTTTCAACGTATGTACAAGCTATAAAAACACCTGTAAATGAATGAATGCATGATTACAGCTGAAATGTGGAACACCCCTGGCAAAGAAAGTTTATCTCCATGGAAAGAAACAAGTGACGTCACAATTTACAGGTCAGATCTGTGGAAAGGCTGCCCCGCTTACAGTATAAGAATGCATATTTCATGGTATTTTCAAGCTTTAAAAACAGTTGTAATTTAATGAATGCATGTTTACAGCCGAAATGTGGAACACTCCCGGCAGAGCAAGTATATCTCCATGGACACAGACAGGTGACACTACTATTCAGGCTCAAGTTACAAGTCAGATCTGTGGAGAGGCGATCCCACTCAGTAAGAATGCATGTTTCAACGTATTTACAAGCTATAAAAACACCTGTAAATGAATGAATGCTGAATGTACCAACGAAATATGGAACAATCCAGGCGATGCGAGCGTATCTCCATGGAGACAAGCAGGTGGCAGATCCAAAAAAGTTACATACTGTACCTTTAACTACACACACGCACTATAATAAGCCACACAATCGTGCCATAAAATGTGTGTTCAAGATGCTTGTAATGTACCCCTGTTTTCTGCTCCAAATCATGCAGTGCAGCCATTGTTGCACACAGGTCTATCTATGTTATGTAAGTGCCACTATAAATAGGCTCACTCGGGATCTTTTGTCTTTACCTGATTCGCTCTAAGCGCAACAGTTTTTATTTCTGGAGAGAGCCACGGTAAAGCTAGAGCAATGTTAGCGCCCGGGCCGTTTCCATAGTTACTTTTGTTATCCGCAAGCTCTTAACATTCTTCATCTGTTTCCTCTCACATGTGTGCCGCTGTAAGATGTTTGTTTCAATGTGTTTTTGCACGCCACATAGAGAATGCATTGCGGGAACAGATGAAAACAGTGCTTTGTAATAATTAAAACTCTTGTCATTCAGGGCACTGTTAAAAGAGATTGAACAGTAAATGGAAGCGTGTGTGTGGGTGCCCATGAGTCACTAGACTAGAATATGTAGACCTATTAACTTCTGCTGGTCAAAAGTACACACAATTAGCACGCTGTTGTGATAAAATATTTTAGTGGAGTGGCTGTTGATGAGATAATGTCATGGTATAGTAGCTTTGAAAGGCCGTGTATATTAACAGTTATTTATAGTGTCTAAAAATATAACTTGACTTTTACATGTTGTAGGTCAGAACGGTTTACGGGCAGGTTCAACAGGTCAAGGTACTGATACACGGAAAACGAATGGTCACATTTTTATACAGCGCTTTTCCACCTTTAAGTGCTTTACATAAAAGAACCACTCACCCATTTACACACCGGTGTACGCAGAGACTGGGGGCGAGGTGGGTTTAGTGTCTTGCCCAAGTGCAGAACAACAGCATCCATCTGTGGGAGCTGGAATTGCACTGCCAACATAACATTTTAAAACATTTTTTGGTCTTTATTTCAAGAGACAATACAGAGACATTAAAGGTGCATTACTGTATGTGTCTGATTTGCAGAAATAAATAAAATGCAATTACATCGGTCTGTGTGCCATTCGTTCTTTTGGATTTCAATTAACAACGAAAAACAATAAAATGGATAAATAGTCTATCATTTCATTATTCCATTTTAGTGTCAAACCAAAAAAAAAAAAAAAACTGATTTCGACCTCTATTTCCAATATTCAATTCAAAGTTTAACATAACATAACATATTAATTTATGCTCTTTTAAAGGTCCCATGGCATGAAATTTTCACTTTCTGGGGTTTTTGAACGTTAATGTGAGCTCCCCTACCCTGTTTAGGCCCCCCCATGGTTAAACGTTGCGAAATGTCTAAACTGAGCATTTCCGATCCTTTTCTGCGTTACAAAAAATCGGAGCTCAAACGGGCGATTTTGAACAAGGCACCTTATTGACGTCAGATCGAAAAAGAAATGCAAATGCAGTTCCACCCCCGTCTGTCTGTACTCAGCATCTCTGTAAATCACGCCCAGAGAGTTTGGACTGCGAATGCGCTAGGCAATGCGAAATGCGTTTTTTAATTTGCCTGGAGGCACGTCCGAGTGTTTCTAGGCTCGGAAGTCCTTTATCTGAGCCTCTGGACCTTTGAACAGCAGTGGTTTAATTTTATTTTCTGTGGAAATGTGTTTATTTTTCAATGGAACGCTTCAAATCTCTCCCCCCATGCAAAAACACGGAAATGGATCAGCTGAGGGCTGACAGCGGAGAGCGGAGAGTTTGGCCACGCCCCCACCCTCTACTATAGGCCAGCTCTTTTCTCCTCATTTGCATTCAAGCAACAACGCCCAGAATAAAGTGTTTGAGAGAGATATTTATGACTCTTTCTCATCTTATCTCTGTTTCTCATGCACTGAGTGTTGATTTTGAAGAAGGATTCATTTACAGTATTAGGGAACCATTAAGGAGCCATATAAAAGCATCAAGCAGTACCATGTCATGGGATCTTTAAAATAACACTCTTTTTTTAAATTTAAGATTTTTTTAGAGTACATTTTTGTTAATGCTAAAAATAAATAAATAAATTGTATTAATATGGAGTTAATATTGTGTCTTCATCGTTCATATTAATCAAGTGAATACATTTGGCATCATGATCCAAATGGGGTTGTAGTCTCTATCCTTGTTTTGCAAATGACTGAATAAATTACTCAACTAAATGTGTAGAGAATCCCTCATTCATCCAGGTAGAATCCATGGCAAAAGGAGAAATAAAATTTGTCAACTGGACAAAAGTTTATTTGGTGGAATACGTTTCGCAGCTCATCCAAGCTGCTTCTTCAGTTCTGGTCAGACGCTGGTGGACACTGCCTATCTGCCTGAAGGGAGGAGCTAACTACAATGAAACTGAGACTGCCATACCTATATGTTTACAGTTTTTGTTAGTTAGGTGGGCCTATTCAATATGCAGAGGGAGTGGAGTGTGTGTGTGTGTGTGTGTGTGTGTGTGTGTGTGTGTGTGTGTGTGTGTGTGTGTGGACCTGACCTGCTGCCCTATTGTTTTCTTTGTTTGTTTTGATTTAGGTTTGAGGATAGAGTTATAGATGGGAGACAAATGATGTCTGAGACCTCCATTTCTGTTCAAGGAAGGATTCTCTTTCTTGACAAAAATGCCAAAAATGACAAGCCTCTTTAACTCCCCTCTCACTGGTTATGCTAACGAGGCCCCATACTCCACTCCCACTGCAATTATAAGCAGTGTCCACCAGCGTCTGACCAGAACTGAAGAAGCAGCTTGGATGAGCTGCGAAATGTATTCAACCAAATAAACTTTTGTCCAGTTGACAAATTGAATTTCTCCTTTTGCCATACTAAACTAAATGTCATGACAAGCACACTTAGGAATCAGGAAGGTTTTTATTTTATTTTATTTTTTTTATTTTTTTATTGCCATATGAGTGAACAGGTTCACAACATTAGGAACTTGCTTTGATACCTAGAGCGGACAGACACTCCGAGCACCAGGACTGCCATTCGCGGCGCCAACTTGGTTGCAGAGTAGAAAAAGATGCAGTACAATCAATAACAATTTAACAACATGTAATGACAGAAAAACAATTGGAGATATAACATAAGGTGATCTTTTTTGCTGGTAACATAAGGAAGGATGTGGGGGGGGTCAGATTGGAAATCGATGAAGTTGATTGAACCGAGAGCAGAGGTCAGACCTTCTAAAGACAGGGAATTTCTACTATTATTTCTGTTTTCAGTGACAGTGTAAGAGTGTGTGCCATGTTTATGTAGAGTCCAGATAACAGATGGCCTTGGAAGTGTTGATGCAGGGAGGCAAAGTCAAAACACAGATAACCATTGAAGCCAGATTTTCACAGGAGACATAATAATAATCCAGGGGGGTTAATTTAGAAATACATTTTTAGAGACCCAGGTAAATAATTTAGACTGAGCTCAGATGCCAGACCCCCATCTTCATATCGCCATGAAGATTCATGAGAGATCTCATTAGTTCCTCTTGGCGCACAGACTGCGCTGCGTTGGCTTTACACAGTTCTGTCACCATCCCCGTGATGAAGTCACCATCCCCGTGATGAAGAGGGTTGATTGACGGAGTATGCAGGGCCTTTATCTGTGTAGTTTGCATGTTCTCTTCATGCCTGGGTGCTCTTATTTTATTTTTTGTTGACCTACAACTATTTTCTGATCTATGTTATAATGTTGTTTCCTCATCAAAAACATACCTGGAATATGTTTTTGTTGATGAGGAACATTATAAGATGGCAAACTGCTCAACAGAGTCAATTTTGCTAATATTGGACCTTTAACTCAAATGATTCAAAACATAAACTATAGCCTGATGAGCTACAATTTTTACAGAAAAATATCTTGACTCTACAGTGTAATTGCCCCATTGAATTCATAAATACAAATAGTGCATAATTTAACCCTCCTTTCGCCAACACCCTTCCACCCAATCATGTAATGCGTATCTTAAACAGGGAGGAATTTAACAACAAAGTGATGTTGATTGTTATTCTGTTTTTCATTTTGTGCTGGTGCAGAGTTAGCTTGGAGGCCAGGAAATCTAAACTGATTAAGTGATCAAGTTTAAAGTGGGTGGACACAGGGTGAATGATCTGATTGCTGAAACTGGGAAATTCAGAAGCCTGTGAACCTAAACTCTATCCCTGCAATTTGTATTTGCTCATGTTTTACAGACTTTATTGTTCAGAAAAAAATGTTCCCTTTCTGCATTTGATCCATTTTTAACCAATGCAGTTAGGCAACCTGGGTGAATAAGGTGCAGCCATAGACTGTATAAAAAAGTGGACTAAGAGAGTCTGACGTAACCCACAGAGTTCAGAAGCTTGTGTTAGAGGTTATCAGAGAGAATTTGGAGCCAAAAATGTTATGAATATGATTTTTTTAATGGACAAAATAGCAAAAAAAACAACAACCACAAAAACAGGATCATGTAGAGCAGGTTAATATGAACATTTTAAGACCAAAATGACGACGCTCACAGCAGCAGTTTGGAATATGCTGGCTAGCATGTTAGCTATGTCCATATGGGGGCGGCCAACAATCTTGATCAAAAGTAAATGGTAAATGTTCACATTTTTATAGCACTTTTCCACCTTCAAGGCACGCAAAGCACTTTACAGCAAGGAGCCACTCACCCATTCATACACCAGTATACACAGACACTGGGGGCCATGCGGGTTAAGTGTCTTGCCGAAGTGCCCAAGGACACAACAACAGCGTTCATCTGTGGGAGCTGGTATCACACCACTGTGGGTCAGTGGATCTGACTGCTCTACCAGTGATGTTTTATTGTCGAGAGAAGGATTTGAACCACCAACTTTCGGATCAGTGGGCTCTACCAACTCAGCTCCTGTCGCCATAGCTGAGGGATAACAGGTGCATATGCTTTTTCTCAGGTTCATGCGTGGAGTAAACCCAATCTTTAGGACTTTAAGAAACACTGAAGCAATCGTCATGACTATGTACTATTTTACCAACAATTCTAAAAACTATGCAGTGCTTGACTCTCTAATGAGGAGTCTGTCAGGAGCCAGTCAGGAGATGGGGAAGAGGTTTGGCCCTTGTGCATTCATTTGGGCCGTTTGAGGACTTTGAGCACTTTTGCGCTAAACACAGTTTGTTGTTTTTCTATGACAATGACCAAAAAATCTTGAAACGTGAATTATGGGAGTAAATAGTAATGCTGTAGTACAGGGGTCTTCAACGTTTTTCAGGCCAGGGACCCCCAAACAGATGGCGAACTGGGCCAGGGACCCCCGACTATATATACGGCATAGAATTGTGTTTTATATTAAATTGAGCTTAGTGTCATGTATAAACATTGCTACTCTGTTATGGTACATCCAATACAAGGAAATAATACACAGGTTAATACTGTATTTTACACTATAAAATATAAAATTATATTATTTTAAAGTGAAATCAAAAGATTTCACGACCCCCCTACAGTACCTCCGCGACCCCCCCTAGGGGTCGCGACCCCCCTGTTGAAGACCTCTGCTGTAGTACAAAGAGTTAGGTAACGACAGGTAGCATGTGGCTCTCTCCCAATATTTTCTGAACTGCTCTAAGCATGGCTCCGGCAGAGAAGAGGACAAGGTGGGAGCCATTGAGTGTGTGTATATGTTTATCTGTATGTGTATGTGTATGTGTATGTGTATGTGTATGTGTATGTGTATGTGTGTGTGTCTCTGTATGTGTGTGGGTATGTGTTTGTTGTGTGTGTCTCTGTATGTGTGTGGGTATGTGTTTGTTGTGTGTGTCTGTGTCTGGGGCCATTCTGCCATCATGAAAAGCTATAGGTTTTTTCCCTTCTTTTCTCCAGCCCATCTCCTCCCTCTCCGCTGTACAAGTGAAAAGCCGTCTGGGGACCGAAGTGGGCGAGTGCGAAAGTATATTTTTGGATCACACGGGAAACCTTTCTCCACACCACCATCATCACCACAATAACAGGCGATGCAGCCATATACAGTGAGCGGGCCTAGTACCGGGCTTCCCTAACCCACTCCCACTCAGAGAGGAAGAGGAACAGTGAATCTACTCTTCGCTTCAAAAGATCCAACCACGCATCCGCAGTTTTTCACTTTTCTTAGTTTACTGTCAATTGCCCGGCCTTTGAATGATGACTCTAACTATGTGAGCTCAACATGACAGAAAGGAGAGGGAGAACGAGAGAGAGAGGTTGAGAAAAAAAATTGAGAGAAAAAGAAATTGGCAGGAGAAGCGAGTATCTTGTATTTATAGAAAGTCGTGTTTCCGGCAGAGGTTTTCTGCGCTGCTATAGCTCCCCAATCCGTTTTTTTGCGGTGTCTTACAGGGACCATTGTATGCTGGTTTGAGACTGTAGATGTTCCCTCTTCTCAACGCCTTGGGGGGAGATTTGGATGTCAGGACCAGATTTGAGGGAGGCAGATGGAAACCTCTCCTGTGTCTTGGGCTTTCGTAGCATTTCTGTACAAAAAAAAAAGCTGTTTTGCATAAGAAATTGAAAGTCCATAACAGCACTCGAGGCAGAATTTAAATTTCTTTAGCTAAAGGTTTACATGCATTTAATTAAATCAGTAGCGCAACCTAGCTTTTCGTCATTTTTTCTATTTTATACCTCATTATGGTTTTGGAGTCAAGATTAGGTTTAAAATGCAGAACAGTCTCTGCATCTCCATTCCTGGTATAGTTCAGCCTTTTCTGTTATTTACTCTTCAAGTGTGTGGGCTGCAATGTTGGTTGACAGGTTGCCAAGGCATTGAGGCATTTTTTAGATCTATTGTATATGAAATAGTACTGAATCATGAATAAAAAATTGCTTGAAAAAACACATTCATCATTACGGTTTACGGATCGCTTAGAAATCTAAGAAAATATACAGTATATGCTTGTTTATGTGCAACTTACAGTATTAAAATGCTTTTACTGTAACTGTGCAGTGCTTTTAAAAGTCCTACATTACACAAAATAGATTATTGTGAGCTTTAAGCCTTATTATAATGCTGTTGCCTCATTTAAAACATATCTGGAGTTGTGTTTGTTTCATTTACAATGTTTGAATAATCCTTTATTATTAGTCTGTCTACATCTCCAAAGCTCAGAATGCTCTGTTCCACTCTGCTATGTCATTTAGTGGTAGTTTCCAAGTTAACATCTACCTTTTATTTTCAGTTCAGTGGACACTGGCAATTCCAGGGCTGAAATCATCCAAATGATTACAGTGAAGGTGTATGGAGTTTAAAAACACATCATAGTACTTCCTAGAGCCCAAATATGCAGGATTTATGTGTTAAACATGTGTGAATGAAACAAAACCCAACTCCAGGTCTGTTGTTTTTTTTTTATGAGAAAACAACATTATAACATAGATCAGAAAATGGCTTAATATGGGCCCTTTAATGACCAACTTAGAAATGCAAACTCCAGTAAATATGTGAATGAGCAAATCAGACATTGATCACTAATTGTCAATAACAGCGGTTCAAGTCTTCTACTTAGCATAGTAATTCTGTATTTGCACATTGTTTTGAGATTTTAAGTGAATACAAATCTTTCCAAAGGCCAATGTATTTATGTATTTTATTTATATATATATATTTTAATCAATTTTGTTTCTGATGTTGCGAAATCAGTAAAACTCCAGCAGATAATGTGAACATCCCTAATTAGGGGTAATCCTATGCATTGGAGGGTCAGTAGATTTGTCAATAGGTCAGATTGTACGTTGGCCTCAAGGGATCATTTAACAAGCTTTATAGACAGCGGACAAGACTCTATAAAAAAAAAAATCTATGGTTACAATTGGCCCTGTTTTTGTTTTATAATCTGGGCATTTAAAGGGCCAATATTACGTGATTTTGTGATCACTGTTATGTTGATTCTTCATCAAACATACCTGGAGTTGTGTTTTGTTTTGTTTTATTCACACATTTAACACATAAACCTGCATATTTAAAGGAAAAGTAACGTTTTTTTACAATTTGAGCCTTATTTCGGTAATAAAACAAGTTGTTTTACTCACCCATAGCACTTTGGTGTCATATGGAGCATTTCCGGAGATGTTTTAGATTAGTGTTAGGCTAACACCGTTAGCCTAGCGCGACTTATAGCCATAGCTCGGGGCATTCCCCGAGCATGTAATATGCCCTGTGCGGGCTCCAAATAACACAAACTTTAGCACTTTTCAAATCATAGAAGCTCGATGTCTTTAGTCTATGATTTCGTTTGGTCAAAAGTGGCCTGTAATCCGAGATTTAGCCATAGTTTCGAGTAGATGAGGACGCTAGTGCGCATGTGCGGAGTGTGCTCTCAGCTCCCGAGACCCAAACATGGAACGCAAAGCTGTAAACTATGGATAAATCTCGGATTACAGGCCACTTTTGATTCAAACGAAATCGTAGAGTAAGACATCGAGCTTCTATGATTTGAAAAGTGCTAAAGTTTGTGTTATTTGGAGCCCGCACAGGGCATATTACATGCTCGGGGAATGCCCCGAGCTATGGCTATAAGTCGCGCTAGGCTAACGGCGTTAGCCTAACGCTAATCTAAAACATCTCCGGAAATGCTCCATATGACACCAAAGTGCTATGGGTGAGTAAAACAGCTTGTTTTATTACCGAAATAAGGCTCAAATTGTAAAAAAAAAAAAAAAAACGTTACTTTTCCTTTAGGTAGTGCTTCACTTTGACTAGAAACATTTGGATAATTCCAGACCTGGAATTGCCTGAACTAAAAGTAAACGGTAGCTGTTAACTTGAAAACTACCGCTGCATGACATCACAAGGTGGAACAGAGCATTTTGAGCTTTGGAGATCTAGACAAACTAATAGTAAAGCACTGTGAATGAAACAAAACACAAACACAACTCCAGGCATGTTTTTGATGAGGTAACAGCATTATAACATGTCGTAAAGCTCACAAGAGTCAATTTTGTGTAATATAGGATTTTAGTTATAATTGTTTTTACCATATTTTAACCCTCTAGTAGTTTAGCACTAGTTGCTTCTGCTTTAATATCACTATACACAAATAAAATAAAATGAAGAATATGTAGATTTGTCCTGCCTCCTCAAATGTTTTGGCTCCCAGCTGCAAACAGAACTCCCACAGCCAGTCCAGGACACAGCACCACTGATCTGCACACGCACAGGTTTCTGCAGGGCCTAACTCAACCCTCATCAAAAGACTCAACACCATTAAAGTATTTTAAAAGCAAAATACCTGCCAGTGTTAGCAAAGAGATGTTCCATACTACACTCTGTAGAATGGAAAAAAGGTCCTATATTATGTAAAATTGACTCTTGTGAGTTTTAAGCCATAATATAATGTTGTTGCATCATCATAAACAAACACAGAGTTGTGTTTTGTTTCATTCACACATGTTTGAGTAACTCTTTATTATTATTACTAACATCTCCACAGCTCAAAATGCTCTGTTCCACCTTGTGATGTCATGCAGTCGTAATTTTCAAGTTAACAGGTACCTTTTTTAGGAGAGATTACCGATTTTTGACTTGAAATCATCCAAATGATTCTAGTGAAGGTGTATACAGTTTACGAGGGCCATTCAAAAACGTCTAAGACAAATGCCATAAATTCAAAATGAGTCGAATTAGTTCAATAAAATGACCTTGAATCGTACCACTGATGACTTATAAACACATTTGACAAGTTTCAGCATGCTAGCGTTGTTATTCAAAGAGTTACGTTACATATTGCACAACCCACTTTTTTGACCCTCTAAAGTGAGCCGATTTGAAGTCCGAGCAAACATTAAATTTCTAACAAAACTTCAATAGAAACCTAAAGAAATTATTGAAGCTCTGCGCAATGTTTATGGATGTTTTTTTTCCTGTTTCCAAAGTTGAAGGAACATTTAAAAGGAACAAGATTTCAGTCCATACTTGAAGCGAAGAGGGAGGTTGTGACCTGGTTGACTAGACAAGCTCCAGAATTCTATCAAGAAGGAATTTTTCGGTGGAAACATCACTTGCAGAAGTGTATTGACTTAGGGGGATGTTATGTAGAAAAATAATTTTGTTACTTTCAAAAATAAAGTTTTTTTTTTTTTATTACGTCTTAGAACGTTTTGAATGACCCTCGTATTTCTGGCAGATGAGCTAAGTATTTTCTGATCTATGTTATAAAATTGTTTCTTCATCAAAATACGCACCTGGAGTTGTGTTTTGTTTCATTCACACATGTTTAACACACAAACCCTGCATATTTGGGCTGTGTTGGTCTCTCAAATGGAATGGAATGGATGATTTCAGCCCTGGAATTGCTAACATCTATATGACAAAACTGTTAACATGAAAACTACCACTACATGAAATCATAAGGTGTAACAGAGTATTTTGAGCTTTGGAGATGTAGACAGACTAATAAAGGATAATTCAAACAAGTGTGAATAAAACAAAACACAACTCCTTTTTTTTTCTTTTATTGATGAGGTAACAGCTTTATAACATGGCTTAAAGCTCACAAGAATCTTTTTTGTGTAATATAGGACCTTTAACCTCGTACATGTATACAAATTAGCTGCTAGTTTGATGTTTGTAAATATGCCCTTGAATAAAAACTTAGTATTCCATTTGAGAAGCCTAAAATATTCCCTTTTGCACTTCTCCATAATTCTAGCATTAACCTCTCCATTAGATTAAAAAAGATCTTTTATGTCCTGTATCAATGCAAGTTTTTTCTTAGCAGTAACATTATAGCTACTTAAATACAATGCGTCCTTACCTATAAAAATAGACTTTATCCGAAGTCAATGGCATATGACCTTCATACTAACATCTGCTTATTGAATCATTTCCTTTTCATCTTTCTTCATTTCAAGTCTGTATTCTAGCTGGAGTCCCTTCTATAAAGTTCAATAGCATTCCCACAATAAGAGAAAAACTTAAACCCACTTATCTTCATCATGTATATAGTCCTCCCTGCGCTATAAAGCTGGTAAGTGCTAATATTACATAAACCCATTAGCAGGGCTTTGGCATTTGCTGGAGGAGAGGTTAGCCATGCCGCAGTTGTCATTACAGCATCCTGTGATCTGAACTCTTGTGTGATCAGATTGGTTTTAATAGACTCTGGGATTTACTTGAAGGCAGCTCCTGAACGCCAAACATGCGCGAGGCCTGGAATTAGCGAGCACATCTGAGGTGAAAACGATTTGTCCCGGAGAATGTCACAGCGATGCTGAAAGAGCTTATAGACTATTATCACAGAGGCTTTAAAAAGATGACAGGGCAGCCATCACGCAACATCTCTTTGATACGTTTCTCCAGGAGTGCATACAATAGAAGACAACATCAGACTGGAGTAGTTTCGAGAGAAAGGAGAATGTTGAAAATGTCCAATAATCACAGGCTTCTTGTTCGTATGTCTATAACACATCACAGTGAAATGTCATATAGTTAGAGCAGCGTTTTGGGTTTCAATAAAAGGTAATTGAAGTTAAAAAAAAAAAGAAAAAAGAAAAAAAAGACTCATACTTTCACACAGTCTATGTCAAATATTTTCTGTCACCATGCAATATTTAAGTTAAAATAGAACGTTTTTGGTTTGTGTGTGAAGGGGGCTTTTCATACACAAGACTTTTTCTGGTATTTAGAATTATAATACGACATATGCAGATCACAATTTTATATCTGTTATATCTATTTTATATAATTTGATAATTGATCATTTAACTGTAACCCCCAACAATACAAAATTTAATGAAGACTTTTTCTGGTATTTAATATTATAATTTTATGTACCCAGATCACGGTTTTATATCTCTTCACTGTAAACCCCAACAACTGAACAACCCAGTGACCTCCAACAACTGAACAACCCAACAACTCAACAGTCTTATAGCCTAACAACCCAACAATCTTATAACCCAACAACCCAATAACTCCCAATAACCACCAATAACCCAACAATCTTATAACCCAACAACCCAACAACCCCCAATAACCCAACAATCTTATAACGCAACAACCCTATAAGCCAACAACCCAACAATCTTATAACCCAACAACCCAACAACTCCCAATAACCCAACAACCCTATAACCCAACAACCCAACAATCTTATAACCCAACAACCCTATAACCCAACAACCCAACAATCTTATAACCCAACAACCCAACAACCCCCAATAACCCAACAACCCTATAACCCAACAACCCAACAATCTTATAACCCAAAAACCAAACAACCCCCAATAACCCAACAACCCTATAATCCAACAACCCAACAATTTTATAACCCAACAACCCAACAACTCCCAATAACCACCAATAACCCAACAATCTTTTAACCCAACAGTCCCAACAACTCCCAATAACCCAACAACCCTATAATCCAACAACCCCCAACAATTTTATAACCCAACAACTCTCAACAACTCCCAATAACCACCAATAACCCAACAATCTTTTAACCCAACAACCCAACAACTCCCAACAGTCCAACAATCTTTTAACCCAACAAATTCCAACAACCCAACAACTCCCAATAACCACCAATAACCCAACAATCTTTTAACCCAACAACCCAACAGTCCCAACAACTCCCAATAACCACCAATAACCCAACAATCTTTTAACCCAACAACCCAACAGTGCCCAATAATTCAACAACTCCCAACAACACAACAACTCCCAACAACCCCCAACAACCCTATAACCCAACATCTCTCAACAACCCCGAACCCAACCCAACAACTCCCAATAACTCCCAACAAACCCCAACAACCCAACAACTCCCAACAGTCGAACAACTCCCAACAAATTCCAACAACCCAACAACCCCCAAAAACCCAACAACCCCCAACAACACAATAACCCAAGTCTGTGAAGTCTGTTGAGAAATATTTTTGCTAGTGTCAATGCAAACTCACAACAACAAGGCAGGGATGTTGCATGGATGTGTGCTGCAACCTAAGCCATAAGCATCAGGTCAACAATATATAAGATCCACTAAAGACATGTGTTGCTGGCATAACTACTGTTGTGATCTTGCATTGATTTCAAAGTGCTGCATTCAAAATCATTTGCCCACCACTGACCTTTCAGGAATAATGATTACAGCACTATTTACGGGCAAAGAAAGAATGAAGGGCTTAAATCATATGGGTCATTCCAAAATTGGAGGACATTTTACGTCCCACCCATCAAATATTAAATAATCCACATATAAAATACTAACACATACAGTTTCTGAGTGAATTGACTCGTCCTTAGACCAAATCTAAAAAAAAACAAGATAAAAGAATGCTTGAAAATAGTTTTTAAAATACCAAATAAGTCTGGGGTACCCCCCAAAATGCCATTTTCCTCTTGTCCCACCCCTCTAATGGCCAAATTGAATCTCAAATAAAACAGTTAAAATTGAATTGAAATTTCTTGTTTTTTCTATAATTTGTTTCATTGCCATCTCTTGTAACTGTGGGAACATTTGTTTTAATAGACATAATATTTCAAATAATAATTATTATTCATGGAACATGTGTCCCACAACATGCAGCAACCCTGTTACCAGAACATTTTTAGTCTGGTAGAAGAAGAAGAAAGCAGAACCACATGATCCCCTGGACTTTACATTATCAAACAGTTTTCCAAAAGAATGGGCAGAGCAAAGGTTTGTCTTCTCTTCTATTTTTCATATTTTTATAACATTGTTAGCCTTGATTGAATGTCTCACTCAACCTCATGCAACCCTGTTATGCAAATGATCAGAATAAGACAGTTATTATTATTTTTTTCCTTTACGTATTTGCATAAATAAGTTTTTCCTCTTGATTAGCAGTAACAGCTAAACAGCTTCTACTCCTGAGATAAAGTAAACATTAGTGTGGATTTGCAACCCTGTTACTGTGATTAGAGTAAATAAATAAATAAACCATATAAATCATATAATAAAAATTTTACCAATGTCCGTCAGCTGAGCTAATCAAGCATTTGATAGTTTATTACCTATTATTGATGAATATGTAGCAGAAAATCAGAAAAGTGAAGGTTTATTTTTCAAGAATTTTAAAGCCAAAATGTCCTCCAATTCTGGAATGACCCACATATAGTTATAATCACTGACTACTGTGGATCATTTTGTTATAATTTGGACATTTTAAATCGCAATATTAATCTAAAATGATTTAATAAATGAAACAAGCCTGCTGACTTTCGAGTTAGAAAACTGTGGTACCCAATGGGAGCTGACGTCGCTACCAACGTCATCACACTAGTGGATTTTTTTTCATGTGTACGAAAATGACTGCGCGATGCTGCCGAATCCTTTGTGCATCACAGATTACGAATATTAAATTGGCGAACAAAGTAAGTACAGAGCTTTGGATGTATACCTGTGTCAAGGTATACATCCAACAAGGTAACAAGGGGTGACCAGCATTATGAAAATGAAACTAAGCATTTAAAGATTGCTCAAACATGCACAATGAATCAAATTAAGATGTGGTTATTATAAATGTTACCAATTTATCTGGCAAACCAATCCACAGAAGATTGATAAAGACAAAGGCTCATTGTAAACAGAGAATCAATACACATACACATGGTTTATATAAAACAAAGAAGTATAAATGGGGACATGTGGGAAAACAAGAAATGCAAATTATATAAACCTTGACAAAGACTTATGAGCACATACAGTAGATTAGCACAACAGGCCAACACATGCATTATTTTTATGGCACTATTGTTTTTATCCTCTAATCTGTTTTATTGCAGTGCCAGGAGCTTTTTCAAAACATCCACCTGATTGTATTTTCAACGCGTTTGCAAATGAGTAATGCAAACCCATCTTAAGTGATTGCAATCCTGGAAGATGATGGTGCTGCTAACTACTGTTTTGAGTCTTGGGTCTGATAGAATTGATTTAAAGAAAAAAATAAAACATGTACAAACAGAAAGAGGCATTCGGGGGAAAAAAAATAGCGAAAAACCTGGCCTGGCTGTTTTCATGTGTGATTACAGTGTGAATGCAACCAGGGAGCTATCCATGGTCCTGAACCTACAGCCGAATGCCAGAGGTCTGCGTCAGTGCTGCATTCCTTATGAAAGAGTATCGACTTTTTGTAATAGGAAGTGTGACCACAGAGTTCACCCGGCAACAGATCGGGCTGAACCAAGAAGAAGAAAAAAAAGCTTTAGGGGTTGAAATGTCATGTGAACAGTTGGGTTCAACCAGTGAACACCTCAGGGGTGATATCGACTCCCTTCAATGCTTTTAAAGGCCAAGGGCTGGTTCAGACGGGGAGCTCTGCAGTTATTCTCCCCGGCAGAGCAGAGCGGACACAGGAAAGGTGGCAGATTTGTAAGGGAAAAAAGTGAATCAAATCGGACCAAGGAAAGGTGTTGAGAGTCACTCTGAAAGCGCAGAGCCAGACACAGGCCTAATAGAGATAGAAGCCAAGTTATTAGCCGCACTGCTACATGTCAGACTCTACATTTTTCAGTTCACTCCACCAGTCCATGATGATAAATAAATCGTATACCAGAAGTTTAAAAGACAAGTAGAACAGACAGGGTATTTTAAAGGTAAGGGCAGTTTCACTGCATATTTGCTAGCAAGAAAAGACTGCAAATACTAAGCCCAACCAAGTTCACTTAGATCTTTTATTTTGGAAAGGCCTTCTGTATTACAGTATGTCTTTTTTTGGCTTGAAATACATTTAGGCCCCTGTAAAATTGCATTTCAGTTGGACTAGGTTTCTGTTGCCCTCAACTGTGGGGATGGAACGTGCCAAAATGGCTAACTGGCAACAGCGGTTTAGTAGTTAAAGTATTCAGACAGCTTCTGTCTTTTGGTAGGACACTTCACCCATTTTACCTCATGTGGTGTGTGAAGAATCAGTGGTGACTGAAGGGGCTGAAGGGCAGAATGAAAGTCTTGCTTCAGTCATCTGCCCCACAGCAGCTGTGGATACAGAAGTAGCTTACCACCACTGAGTGTGTAAAAGTAAATAGATGAATACAGTGTAATGCTCTGAGAGACTTTGACAAGCCTGAAAAGTTCATTACAAGTGCAACACATTATATTATCATTAATTGAAATGGACATTTAATTAATTGCCATCTCTTAGCAACATAAAGACAAGAGCTGACATTGCAGGAGTTCTTCTTGGTCTAAAGTGCTGAAAAGACATTTTCATCTTTAAGGAAAGCAATGGGTTATTCAAACTCAAATGAAACAATACTTAGAAGGGTTTTGAAGAGCACCTTTGTAACGAACCTGGATCACAAAGACTGATGTGTGTAGAACTCTGAATTGAGTTATTTATGAAATTGTATAGATTGCAAGAATCCGTCTTTCTGTGCAAGGTTACTATGTAACATGGGCATAAGTGTATTTAGGAGAATGTGATGTCTTTGAGTGAATTCTATATTTCCTTCAGCAGTGCTTTTCAGGCAGTAAGAGTAAAGATGGACACACCGACTAGACACATAAAGGCTAGTGACCTGGACTAATAGTTTGATTGAAGTAATAACTCGCCTTCTACAGGAAATCTTTGATTCTCATATTTCTTACATTACCTGGAGAACACTTGAAGCGTCCTTGATTTAAACTTGATGGCTGTCATCTCAACAAAAGACAGACACTTAGGCTTTTAAATGTGTCCCGTCTGTCTGGAGCTCCACTGCACGCCGTGCGCCATTAGCTTGTGTATCTGCATTAGCATTTCCTTAATGAAAAAGAGCCTGTGTGAAAATGTACTTTATTGTACTGTACAGTTCTCGTCTGTGGTGAGACACTGTCACAACACTCTCAGTTTGACAGGAGTTAATGCATTTTTACCACACAATCAAATGTATTATTAAGGATTGCTATTATAAAATGTAAATCACTATATATACAAAATACTGGCAGCATTCACACAAACTCCAGAGCCACTTTTCTTCAAACACTTTCCAAATAAACTAACTTTCAATATAAAAATCAGCCACACAATGAAATAATTAAGCAATAATACAAATCTCAAAAAATGTGCATATTTACTCAACTCTGAATTTGAATTTTACTTGAGATTATCCACTGTGTGTCTCCTCCATTTTGGGTCAGTATAATGTTTTTCTGGTGAGCTGACATGCTCAATCTTTCCTTCAACTTTATCCATGATTTTACTATTCTGAACAAAAATGCCAGACAAACAAAAGTCACTGTGGCCTCAAGGACTAAATAAAAAAATATGGACTCACCTGGGCATTCTTTGGCCATGACTTTAATAAGACAGAATAGATTTTAGTCTTTATAACAGCGGTTGTTGTACTGTATGTCACCAAGTACAGGGGGTCCTCGGGTTACGACGTTGATCCGTTCTTAAGACGCGTCGTAACCCGAATTTCGTCGTAAACCGGATTTTGCCTTTGATCTTCCAACCAAAGCACCAATAACCTTTCCATCTCAATAATTAGACCACTACGCTGCTTGGTTATCACTGCCGCTTTCATAGGAGCAGATCAGAGCTCACATCAGGTACTTCCGCCCACATTGGGCACACACACGAGGCTGTCTTCTTCTCCCTACAACCACAACAGAGCGTATTCTTCCGCCGTGCGCCGCGCGCCGTTCGCGTTTGTTTACATCTCCTACCACGCTAAACCGCGTAAGACGGAATGACGCGTAATATATACATATTTTTTTTTATGGGGGCGCGTTCGTAACCACGAAACGTCGTAACCCGAGACCGTCGTAACCCGAGGACCCCCTGTATAACACAATTACATTTTAATATTGTTGTTATAACTTCTAACTTTGAATGAGCTGCTCTTGTAATTGTATGTACAGTGAGTGTCCTGGTTGTTAAATTTGCTTTTGTGTGATTGTTGCAGCTTTTTTCCCCTGTCCTTTAGACTGTTTGACATAACCTGCCCAGGGACTGAAGATGGAAATTGAAACCGTAATAATAGGAAAGGTACGGCAGCCGACAGAGGCCATGTTCGTAATGATTATTTTCCACCTTAATAACGAAAAAATTCTCTCAAGATCTCGAGAAAACGACACAATTAATTTGTGATCTCGACAAAACAAAGAGATTTATTCTGTGATCTCGAGAAAACACTGTATCTCCGTCGGGAAAGACGAAGCCGGGCCAGTCTTCTGCGGAGGCGCCGCGGACTAATCTTGAAATTATCCCGAATTAAAAGACGTAACGCAATCTCCCCCTGTGTCAAACCCTGATCAAAATATTGACTTATCAGCTGATCGATTATTATTCCAGACATTCTAATGACCAAAAACGAATGAGAAATATCCTCGAAGTCAGCCTGTCACAACGTGGCGATAGACGTTTCAGTCGTTTTCTCGAGATCTCGAATTAATGATGTTGTTTTCTCGAGATCTCCAGTTAATTATCTCGTTATCTCGGGATAACAAGGAAGAAAAAATACTGCTTATGAATATGGCCTCTGTCGACTTCCGTAGAAAGGGTTCATATTAGGCTAGTTTCTGATCTACGTTGTATTGTTGTTTCCTCATCAAATACATATCGAGAGGTGTGTTTGATTGTTGATGAGGTAACAACATTTTAACTTTATGGCTTAAGCTCATGAGAAACAATTTTCTCTAATATAGGACCTGTATATGTGCTACCCCTTTACAAATAAAGACAATTTGACTTGACACCATACTGAATTTAATGGCTTCCCTAGAACGTGATAATTGCTCATTTCATAACATAATAATAAGTACATTTTTCATCCAAATAAAGGTCAGGTGTAGTGTTTAGCGCTCGCCACTTGTTGCAGCGTCAGACTCGCGTCTCTCCGGCAGCTTCGGGAGGACAGTAGAGGAAAGGAGGGGAGAGAGAGGAGAATAGGGGGTATTTCGTCACATCCTCTGTCCATATATGGGCATGAAGTTTTACACGCAGCGGGGAATCCTCTCACTGGAGCTGATGAATGGGGAGGAGGGCCGAGGGAGCTGCCAAAGTGTATATAAGGAGAGGAAAGGGAAGTCGCTCATGTGAAATCCACTGCAAGCAAAAACCTATCGACAGAGGAGAGGAGCGAGCCATCAAGCGAAAGGAATACCAACATCACTCTCGTCTCTTTTTTTTGTACAACCTTCTGGATCATTTGTTTAAAAAATACCATCAAAGGGAGTTGAAATAAATACTAGCCTTCGCCATTTGCGCTACACCTTCCGCTTTCTACCTCTTTATACGATTTCTTTGGAGAAACGGACTTCTTCTAAGTGCAGCACTATGTTGAATAATATGGATTTGAACGCAAAAGATTCATTCTACCCTCAGTTTGACAACAGTTCTTCCTTGGGGATGGAGAGCAGCACGCGCAAAGATAAGCAGGAGGTGTTCGTCGACGCAGAGCGAGGGGTACCTGCCCAGTTTGGCCACGGTGAGTACACAGCTCTCCAATGGATTTAATCATGATTTTAGGAATGATTCGATGTGACATTAAGATGAAGTGAAAACGTTTGGAGCGATTTCCACTATTGCGCACTTTGAGACGTGTTGCCAAGCAGTTTAGTGTGCAAATTACGCACGAGTGTTTATGTAACGGTTTTGGCGTTTTCTGCGCTGCTTTCTGAAGAGTGTAAAGGTATTTTGCACATATTATTGAAGTCGAACGTTGAAATGCGCTCATAATGATCCCAAACCTGCTTATGCAAATTATAATTGCAGGGACAATATGTTTAAACGTTTGAGGTGGTGTTCCCCCTGCTAGAAACACAGAAAACCTTAACAGTCGTGATGACAAAGTTGTTTTTTTTCTATTGTTTTATGTTCAACAGAAGGAGCCCCAGCCACTCTTAAAACTGAAGCTTCCAACTCAGAGTTTGCCTTCAACCCGTGCGAGTGCCCCAAAGAGAGCTACCCCCCCTCCTCGCTCGCCTACTCCGGTAGTTTCTATGTGGAGGCAACTCAGGGGGCGCCGTGCAGCACCGAGACCCTGCTCAACATGATCACAGAGATCGTGGGCATCTCCACCATGCCCCTGACAGACATGCAGCAAACCACCGGCAGCTCCGTGGAAACCAGCAGCGCCACATTTGGGGATCTGAGCGCCAAGAGACACATTTTCACCTGTTCTCCCTCCACGTACACGCAAGAGCAGACCTGCCCCAGTTATACAGAAGAAAAGAAGTCAGAGCCAAAGTCCGAGGCCGCGTCCTTCCCGGTGGTGGTGAAAAACGAGTTCGAGAGCAGCTGTTATGAGTGGGGCGCGTTCAGCAGTAAATCCGACTGTCTGGAGAGCACATTCCAGACCGAAACCTTCCCCATGTCCAGTGACTTCCCGCCCGAGCAGCACGTAGACGTTAAGGAACTTTTGGACACGTTCCCCTCCATGTGCCCGAACCCGGACATGGAGTTCAAAGTGGAGGGAGGAATCAAGCAGGAGCCGTGTTTCAATGACACTTGCTCCAGCTACTCGAGCCCGCTGTACAACAGTTACCTGCCGCCTATGGGCCTGTCCTCCAACCAGCCTCCGTCAGAACCCCTTTACTCACCGCCAACGCTGCCATCTACCATTGACTCTATTCTATACTCTTCCCTGTTACCAGATTCTTTTGCCCAAAGTTACAACTCACGCACTACCAAGACCCCGCGCGCGAGAAAGGCCCCCTCCACGTCCCACGGCCCTGCCAAAGAGAAACCCTTCACGTGCCCGATGGAGAGCTGTGACCGGCGCTTTTCGCGCTCGGACGAGCTTAACCGCCATATCCGCATCCACACGGGACACAAGCCATTTCAGTGCCGCATCTGCCTGCGCAGCTTCAGTCGAAGCGACCACCTCACAACCCACACCAGGACTCACACCGGGGAGAAGCCTTTCTCCTGCGACGTCTGCGGCAAACGCTTTGCGCGCAGTGACGAGAGGAAACGGCACGGACGCGTCCACCTCAAACAAAAAGAAAAAATGGAAATAAAGCCACAGGTTTCGACTGGAGCGTGGCCCTTCGCTCTTCCTGAAGGCATATGAGCGCCGCGCTTAAAACGCACTTGACGAGCATCTTTCCGTCTTGGAAGATACGGCCGCTGACTGTAGGTTGGACGGGCCTGAAGTCGCTCACTGACCCTGGGGTTAAACCAGCGGAGCGGGCCTGTTATAGGAGCAGAAAAGTGACCGGCAAAGCTGCTGTGAACGTCCGCGAGGCAGAGCTCTTTGCTGCAGGCGATGCATGACTGCTGTTCAGCACCACTCCATGGGGACAGCTCCAACCTGCTCCTCCGGGCTGGATGTTTGCACTTACACTTAGTACTATCTCATTTAAGATTCCTATTTTCTGCTTCTAGCATCAATAGAGCAATGGTTTGGGCAATGTCTCTAAAACTGCATGTTTTTGTCAGTGTTTTTCCTTTAAGCGGAATATCAGCCACTGTCAAGTTTCCCCTTCACTGTAAGTGGAGGCGTTTGACATGAATGTACACTATATTTATGGCTTTGACTAAAGCTGACCCTTTGACCATATTTAGTGTTTTACTTCTTATCATTTGGTTGTCAGTGTTTAGTCACTGTTCTTTGTGTTGTATTACAACAGTTTGGTTTATTACGATTGTGAGAGATATATCATAAATGGGAAATAAATATATTTGTATTACTGTACTGCTTTGTATTTTTATAACTGACTGTATATTTTACATGGATCACATTTGATCATCATTTTTATGGTGAAATGTATTCTAAGTCATTAATAATGTCTTGGTTTTGAGGGCTATTGTATAAGACAATATTTTAAATGTAATGATTTCATATCAGAAACATGTGGCACTTCATTCCATTGGTTGGTTTGATAATAGTACATGGGACTGCAGATGGACTTGAAATGGACCCGTATGTTCTCCATTTGAACAGATTGTACAGAGGTTTGTACAGAGCTAGAGGTACTAGCCCACCACAAACACTGCTTTGGAGTAGCACACATTGCTGTGAGGTGTGGACTGTCTGTGTCATGAAGGGTGGACGCTCTACACATGTTTCATGAGCAAAAAACATCAGAGACTTTGGTGAAACTGTCACCAACAGGGTACTGCAAAAAGTAATTCAAATCGCCTTAAGTTATATTAACTGTTAAAGTAAGATTTTGTACATATACTTTCTACAATTCTTGAAATTAATATTGATGTTGTTATTTTTATGAAAATTTATGAGCAAAATAAACATTTTCTGGAAACTTCACATGTTTTGCATTTTGTGAAAGTGAATGGACATTGTGATGATTCATGAGGCAGTGATCAGAGCAGTGAAATGAGCATTTCTGAGAACACGCTGTAGCCGGCCACCTGTGGCACCCTCTGGGGCCTAACTTTAGACTTCACAGCTCCTCCCACCAGGCTTTGACTCCAAGTCAATGGGCCCTTCTTCTGGCCTGCTTTCACTGCACACTCAGTAGGAAAAGCAGAATTACAGTCATGGAAGTAGTAATAATCAGTACTTATATATATATATATATATATATATATATATATATATATATATATATATATATATATATATATATATATATATATATATATATATATATATATATATATATATATATATATATATATATATATATATATATATATATATATATATATATAATCCTACCAATGGCTGGAGAGGGCTGGTCTGAAGGACAGCACAGAGGCCCTCATCCTGGCTGCACAGGAGCAGGCCTTGAGCACCCGAGCAATAGAGGCCCAGATCTACCACACCAGACAAGACCCAAGGTGTAGGCTGTGCAAAGAGGCTCCTGAGACATTCCAGCACATAACTGCAGGGTGTAAGATGCTGGCACGGAAAGTATACATGGAGCGACACAACTAAGTGGCGGGCATAGCGTACAGAAACATCTGTGCAGAGTACGGGCTGGAGACCCCAAGGTCAAGGTGGGAAACACCTCCGAAAGTTGCGGAGAATGACCGACCCAAGATCCTGTGGGACTTCCAGATACAGACTGGCAGAATGGTGATGGCGAACCAACCAGTCATAGTGGTGGTGGATAAGCAACAGAACAGAGCCGTGGTGGTGGACATTGCAATACCAAGCGATGGTAACATCAGGAAAAAGGAACATGAGAAACTAGAGAAATACCAGGGGCTCAAGGAAGAGCTGGAGAAGGCCTGGAAGGTGAAGGCATCAGTGGTGCCCGTGGTGATCGGAGCACTCGGGGCTGTAACCCCCAAACTGGAGGAGTGGCTACAACAGATCCCAGGAAAAACATCAGACATCTCAGTCCAGAAAAGCGCAGTACTAGGAACAGCAAAGATACTGCGCAGAACTCTCAAGCTCCCAGGCCTCTGGTAGAGGACCCGAGCTGGATGAGAGAGAGAGAGACCAACCACCGTGGAAGGTGAGGAGCACTTTATATATATATATATATATATATATATATATATATATATATATATATATATATATATATATATATATATATATATATATATATATATATATATATATATATAATAAGCAATGGGACATTTTAGAAGAAAAAACAACATGAAATGTTTGATTTGAGTGTTGTCATTCTTTAGAACAGTATTCCTTCTTATAAGGTCATAACATTTATTTTAATATAAAAATCCAATCAGCTTCAACCCTCAAAAAAAAGCAGTTTTTATGAGGGTTTGCTTGAATTGCTAAACATATGTAATCTCCATTTAGAGAAGTTTAATTTCATTATGAACCATTACAAAATTCACTAAAAAAAACAACATTCGCAACATTCAACATTCATGTCAAATAATTTCCAGGCTACAGTGAAGTCCAGACCGTTGCATAGTTTGACACTGAATGTTGGCGCTCTCCTCTTGTCAAAGCCTGGAGCACCTCTGTGTAATTCACCTATAAGAAAAAACTGTTTTCTTTTTATTCGCTGGTGTGGACCACACTTCACCACTGCCATCGTCTATGTCAAGTTCACACTTATAGAAAAAGCACACTATAACACTGCACAAGTTTCATCGCAAAGTGTACACAGAAAATGACGGACAAGCTTAAACGCTCACTGCTTCTCAAGGCACTACTTACTGTTCCAACAAACTGCCTGGGTGCAGTATTGGGAAGTAAATGAATACATGTACTGAAAATACATATTCTGAATACTCATTTTAAGTAAAGGGAAAGTGAGGGAAAATAAAACAAAAAAGCTCTTGCAATGTGTGCATGTGCAATTTTCCTTCAATAATTAGACATAAGCAACAGGGCAGCAAATTAAGCAGTTACTAAAACTATTTAGAATTTTTTCAACAAAAATATTTTGCATGTCGGTGTAAAAGTATTCCAAGTATCAGAATACAGTACTCTGATTGGACCATGTATCAGGAACAAAATTTAATCTATGTGCTGCATGTGCTTTTAACATGTTCTAATTGTACTAATGTGACAACAGTTAATATTCACTGATCTTAGCGTCTTTGTCATGTGTGATAAACTGAATGTTACTTTGCCAATGTCCTGTTTTTTGTCTTGCCATCAACCTGCCAATGGAGCAATGGATGAAAATGAGCTTGTATGGCTAACTCTGGTACATTTACATGCCGTACTAACACATGTTGATTAATGTGCATTGTCCCATATTTAATAGACCCCATAACTAAACAACTAAATAGATTTTCAGGCTGGTTCAGACAGGCATTAGAGGCACTGGGAGCAGGTGATAGACTTTGACTTAGACAAACTTTATTGATCCACAAGGGAAATTATTTTGACACGGTAGCTCAAAGCATAATAACAAAGAGAAATTGTATCATAAATAAGTACCAGAAATAGCAAGGCATACTTATATAAAAGTATATATACAAGTAAAAATAAAATATCTCAGCTACATACAAGAGGTCGCAAGGAAAAGAGTGCAAAAATGATAAGATGAATGAAGTTATGTGTTACATAAGGGTGAGTTGTTGTACAGTTGTACGGAGTATTATCTGTTATCTGAGATGGTGGAGATGGTGCTCATGACGTAGGATGCTGGCTCCACACACGCCAGCTGGCCCGCGGGAGTGCGTAAGTGCCGACGTCCTCTGACAAACATACTGTAGCACATGGGGCCCTGTGGCAGTACGGTTCTGCTCCGTCCATCACCAATCGTACTATCAATAGCCGTAGTATTGTAAGACGCATGGGGCTGATTCAGGCAAACAGTGTCTGGTAACAACCATTTTTATTTCAGTTTAAGTTGTTAAAGGTGCATTTAACAACTTTCTGAATGTGACCGGGGTCACCTCTCCAACGATCTGACCTGTAGTCTAGTTTGGTCTCCATGAAGATAGAAAGGTTCAATGCTATACTGTGGAACATACAGGCCAGATCTGTGGAAAGGCAACCCCGCTTTCAGTCAGAATGCCTGAATATCTGTATTTTTGACCTATAAAACCACCTGTAATTGGATAAACATAAAGTAGAGCAGTTTAATGTCATACTGTGGAACATTCCAGGCAGAGCAATGACATCTCCACAGAAACAAGCAGGTGACAGACCCCCAACCAAAATGTTACACAGTGCACCTTTAAGCAACAGAAAGTTAGAAAATCAAAGAGTGAAACAGTTATTGGTCAATACCAGACAAGATTTATCATCATTCACAGGAAATAAGCAAATGGAAAACTGCTCCAGAGCATCCCTTGTCCTTAGACCCTCCCTCTCAACAAAGAAAAAAAATGGCAAAAAGTGGGAATATTATTCTTTTGGCTCTTCTTTTTTCCCTTCAGAGACTTCTGTTTTGCTAATTGTGTTTTGCTTTGGATGTGGATTTGGTATAAGTTGTTGTTGTTATTATTTTTCAGAACCTTTTTTGTTTTCTTTTTGAAAGCAGGCATATTATGAAAAATTGACTGTTTGTGTCATCCTCAGGAACATAGGAACATGTTTTTCTGAGTTGAAAAATGCACCTGAATGCAGCACAAGTTGGAAAAACAACACAGGAACTCAGGCCAAAACCTTCTGTCTGACTTCCACACCTGAAGTCACTGTAGTGTGGAGACGGATGGAAATCAGGTGATTTTTTTTTTGTTTGTTTATCTTAAGCCCTGGGGTTTATTGACTGAACATTATTATATTTGCAGTTTTATTTTCAGTACTTTTCATCATAAGAGCAACAGATTTGTGCAAGAAAGACACCACTGTTTAAATAATTACAGATGTAATGGACCTATTGTTAACTGATGTAAAAAAAATATATATATATTTTTTTAGTTTAGTTTATTAAGGACAGTGTGCAGTTTCATTAAAAAGATGTCTGCACCAGATTTAGCACAAAGCTAATTTCCATCTGCAGTCCTCACATCATAAAATACAATACAAAAATACGATAAAGTGCAATTATAAATACAATAAAAATACAATACAATATAATAAAAAGAAATCACATATCAAATACAAGGTACAATCTTAAAAGGCTAGTGCAGGATAAAATCTTAAAATATAAGCAATTCTAAAATAAACAATCTCAAAACAATTCTATACAATTAAAAAATTATAAAAAAACATTAAGATTACACTTTTGAGAACTTAGGCTAACAACAATAAATCTTAGTGATTAGCTCTATTAAACACTGTTAATGATCAAATTCAATGATTTTGTTATTGGTGCCCTCAAAATCCAAACTTTTACATGGCAAAAGCCCAAACATCTCTGAGGACAACGTGAAACGCAGCATCAATAATTGTCCATGGAATCTACACTCAGGCTATTCCCTGCACTTTTACATGCAAGTGATACTTTGCAGCTGATATCATCATCATTCCTTGATGTGTGATGCTAACTATAGGCACTGTTCTGTCTAAAGTTCTGTTACTCAACTCAAGCTTTGTTTTAACACAATATGACCAGAAAGAACTGGCATAGTTGGAGCTACAACAGGAAAAATGATTTGTGCTGTTAAACAAGTCACTCTCAAATACAGTTACAGTCACACACTAGTGAGCATCAGCCACCAGTTTTTCAGTTTGCATCAGTATTGAACAGCAGTTCTTGAAAATGTGTTGTTAAAATCAATGTTTTAATTTTTGGAACTTCCACACCTGATTTCACCTGCTATGTACAGATGATTAAACACTTTTTGTAAAATAAATAAATAAATAAATCTGGTGAGTGCATGAGAAATCTAGTCATGACAAACACCTGGGGACATGGTGTCAGTTACTTAGTGGATTTTAGAGTAGCTGCTCTACTTGTAAAAAACAAACAAACAAACAAACAAAACTCAATCAATCTTTCCTTCTATTTCATTTTTGTCTTTTCCACACTAGTTTGCTCTTTTTTCATTATTCTCCTTGTCAAACCCTGCACAGGTGTGAACAGTCAGAAAGACTTCAGATTACTCACATCAGACGGAACTATTTGCATTTCAGTAATTTGAACTAAAACAAAACAAAAACAAAAAACGGACAAGGATTTTTACAAGTTTTACAAAAAATAAAATAAAATAAACAAAAACAATGTGCTGTTTCAATCCATTTTGTATTTTTCTTTCTATCTTAAAACTTTTGTTGACAGTGTTTGCTCATGAGTGCATTGTGTCACTACAACTGCTTCATAACATTTCACCATAGAGATAAACATAGAACACCCCCAGGGTAATGTCACTGCAAAGTATGAATAAAAAAAGGCTTATTAATAACTCTGCAAGTATAAAATATATATAATATCATTTGTAGCCTAGATTCAGCCCAAACACACATTGCAGGTTAGTCCTGTAACTGTTAACATGACATTTCAGTCATTTGATAACTAAAACAAAACAAAACACAGGTAGTTATTACAGTTTTGGTGTACATTTAAACATAGCATTCTTTTGTCCAATGTCCAGCAATAAATATTGGACTTCTGAATAGCACCATTGTGATTTACATGACATTTCAGTAATCCAGTTACTAAAATAAAATAAAAAAACAGATAATGATTACCTTTTTGGCATGTATAAACAGCATAAACATAGCTACTGACTCTCTTCCCCGAGTTGTATTAGTCCACAATGTTCAGTGACAGGTATTGTAGTTCTGAATTGCAGTTTTATGATTTACATGACATTTCATTAGTCCGATAACTACAACAAAACAAACACAACAGATAATTGTAGAATAGAATTTTGTTGTGCAACTAAACTTAGCCACTGTCTCTCTTCCCCCGAGTTACACAGTATTAATCCACAATGTCCAGTGATAGATATTGTAGTTCTGAACAGCAGCGTGATGCATTCACTGACCATTATCTCAACACTTGAAGACTGGAGAGTTCTTGAACTTTGACCAGTGATGGGATTTTTTCACATTTGCGGATTCCGATGCTCAAACTTCACATTTGCATATCGTAAATGGTACTCGATACGGTATACCTGAGCCGTGAGTACCATGTTTCGCTCATATACTGTCCCAAAAAGCTGCCTCTTCCTCTCAGACAAAGACATAAATCTGGTCTTTTGGTCTTTTACGCTGTACTGACATTTATGTTTTCGACGACTGTGGATATGCATAATTGCTGAATCCATTAAGTGATTGTGCTTGGGGAGGGCGCATGACCACCACTGAGAAGTACCCCCACCCACCCTCCAGCCCCCCGATCGCGGACCTTTCGCGTGAATGGCAGCGCATCAAGTCCATTAAGTCCTTGCGAGTGTATTAGTAATGCAAACATGTTAACATTTGGGGTCTATGCGGAGTGGTGGTTCGGAGTGACTCACGCGCACACATCAGCGCACGCATACACACACGTTTAACCAGGAACACAAGGAAACAAACGGATATTTCTTCACGTCTCCATTGTCTCCTCCAATTAATCGCTTGACGCCGGATTGCCTGCGGATAGATCAATGACACTAGTTATCTGGAGCCACCAAATGAGGGAGCTGGCTGAGGATGAAATAGAATATCTGTTCAGCTGACGGCATAGGATTCGCTGGGCCTGGATTCAGAGGATAAACGTCACTTCAAGACTTGATATGCACTTGACTTGTACATGTTTATTACTCAAAGGGCCCAAAGCTCTTACTAAATCATCACTAGAGTTTTTTAATCATTATTTTCTCTCTCTTTTAGCATCATGCTGAAATAAATGCAGGCCTAAAGCTGTAACCCTTTTTACTGTCAACATCTTTTATAAATATGCATATCGTCTTGAAAAAAACATGATTCTTCTCAGCCTTAGACTGTATATATAAATGGACATAGCTAACCTGCGAGCTGTTGCGTTCTAAATAGGAAGTGAGCATGGGCCCACTTCCAGCTCCATCCACTCTGGCTCCAATTCAGTTTCTGTTGAAAAAAAGTCATCCCTTTCTCTGCAACTGGCGCTGTCAGGGTCATCATTTTGGTCTTAAAGGGAACAATAAAGCCGAAGCACACACCACGCTGCGCAACAGGGGAACTCCCTTCCTGGTGCGTAACAGGGATTCCCCTGGCAGCGTGCTGTGTGCTTCGGCTTTCTTTTTCCGCACTGAAAAATAGTTCCCACCCAAAATGACCAAGTCAAGCTCTCCGTGTTGATTTGCACATTTATTTGCACTCGATATGAATGTGCACTACACAGAAAGTAATTGGGAAACGCATCGAGCAAATTAATTCCTTTTGGCCGAAATCTTTCTCTGGCCCCGTTAGACTCCAGTCTAACGCGGAGTAGCTGCAGATACCGCGGCGGTCAGTGCTGACAGACTCGGACAATGGCTGGGTGACCAGAAAAACTTTCCACCACTTATTTTAGTCTCTGGACTGTGGGGAGATGCCCAAATTTGACCTGGGGGTGGCATATCCCTTTAAAATGTTCATATTAACCCGCTCTACATGATGCTGATGTTTTTATTTTGCTATTTTATGATATGAACATTAGTAGAAAAATCAGGCGCCAACTTTGAATGTTATACAAACTCATTCAGGCCCTGGTTTTAAACTTAGACTTAGATTTAGACAAACTTTATTGATCCACAAGGGAAATTATTTGGGTACAGTAGCTCACTCATCACAATATAATATATAACAGACAACTGGACAAGAGAGCAGTGTAGTCACATTTTGTACACTGTTCTCTTTCTATTAAAGTGTTCATATAAAGCTTTATGCATATTCTTTAGGCATCTGGTTCATCAAAACTTTCAAAGCCAATAGCTGATGTATCGAAAAGTGCAAATAGCGGCATGATTTATCTGTCTATCTCTAAGAATAAGGTAAAGGTAGGGAATTTGACCCACCCCTCCCAGAGCCACTGACCCATCTCTGTGATCTTTTTGCTGGGCTTGATCAGATCCCCATCAATTCAGACTCCACATAGAAAGGCCCAGCGATCGAATCCAAAACCTTCTTGCTGTGAAGCGTGAGTACTAGCCCCTCAGCCACCGTGCATGTCACATTCAGATACAAGATTCAAGATTCAAGATTGTTTATTTGTCATATGCAGGACCAATACAAGGTCAACGATGCAATGAAATGCTTAGGAACAGAAGAACCCGTTGACTCGCAAAGATAGAAGTACTAATAGCATGCAATAAAAATACAAGTGAAAAAAGTAAAAAATATAATAAAAATATGTCATAAAATATAATAAAATACAAAGGTACATGTAGGATTAAATAAGGTGTAAGTATAGTATTTCACAGGTGGTAATACTGCTCAAAAGAATTTCGTATTGCATTGCATTAGTTCACTGGGAATAAATTAGGTCTAACCCAGAACTAAACTTGTACTAGACCAGGACTAAACAAGGACTAGATCGGGACCAAACTAAGTCCACATCAGGGCTCAAATAGGATCAACGTTATGACCAAATTACAAGTAGAAAATGTATTCACCTCATGTTCTTACTGTACAATCCTTGAGCGCCCTATCCAGTCTCTCTCCACAGGGCCTAGTTATCTGTGAAGAGCTCGGTATCCTCTATTATCCACGCTTGAACTCCAAACAGACCTACCTCTACAACAATAATCCAATAATGACTCTCAGAATGCATGTAAAACAAATTTATTTGCTAGCCCGGGGGATTAGGAGGCTTTCTTCTCCGCTGCAACTGCACGGATCAGGTCACCTCAAGTACCTATTAATAATCACAGCTGTACTTGAGACAGTCTATATGGCCACACTGCCTCATTTGCCTGTGGATTGATCTATTGTGGGGGGTAATAATCACCATATAATTTTATGCGTGGCTTTAAAATGTGCAGCGGGGCACGTCACGGGGTGGGCTCAAGTAATCAGGGTGCATAATCGTGTAGCGCTAATGCTAATCAGACTTTAGCGGATTAATTCCTTCAGATCGTACATGGAGCGGTATGAGATGGTGAAGAACGGTGTAGGTGGTCTGGAGAGCGCAGGTGATTAAGATGGAGACAAGCGTAGCGGCGACAAGGGGCTCGTTATGCAAACATACGAAAAGTGCCTAATTCTTTCTTTTGTTCTGATTTCCAAATATCTTCATTTGTATTGCTGATCAGACCAAAGAGACCAAGAAGCCCAACTCACTTACTTCTAAATGATAAGTCAACTCCGGGTCAAGGAGTCCAGTCTCCCACTTTTATCCAGTGAGCACATCTCTATGGTAACTACGTCAGTGGGATGGCGGTATATATACTGTACCTACACTTGACAGCTACCACTTCATGACATTAGGCGGAACAGAGCATTGTATTCATAAGTTAAATTTTACTTCAGTAGCATTACCCAGACCACATTGCATTCTTCATTTACTTCACAAATTGTTATTGTTGATAACAATTTTTGTAGCCACAGCTGCCCTGGGGCTGACTTACAACCATAGACGGCATAAATAAGTGGACTAAACGAATGTGACGTCATCCATAGGCAGGGCTGGACTGGGACAAAAAAATGACCCTGGCATTTTTGGCTTAGACCAGCCCCTCATAATTAGTGGATCACAACAGACTAATTTATGTATGTGTTACCCGAAGCAAAGTATTTTACTATTGTTACGTCTTGGCTGAGGGGAAACCAGGGCGCAACATTTAAAGGAAAAATACCAGCTCCAAAAACCACCAGCAAACTCACAGTATCTACACATTCAATGGTTTATTTAAAATGCATCTTGCACACACATATAAAAAAAACTTTCTCGTTGAATCTATACAATTCACATAGGTCACCTGTTTTGGCTTCAAAACAGCAAATTTTGCCGAATGGTGAGCGATTTTCATGCCTGTCCATCACCTAAAAGCCCCTGTATTATCCTAACATTACTACCTGCTGACCTGCTGTGCCTGTGCTACACTTCCTGGTCACTCTGTCCCTCGGGTTCCCTCAGGTTCCCTCGGGTTCCCTCGGGTTCCCTCGGGTTCCCTCGGGTTCCCTGTCCACAGTCTCTGGCTGCTCCTCTCCCTGTCCACCTTCAGCCTGCAGAGGAGGCTCCAGCAGCCCCTCCAGAGAATATGTCTGTTATTTTAGAACATTTTGCAGCATCTATAGTGAGACTTTTTAATCTTTTATCCCGCAACTTCTCCGAACCCCCTTTCTGCTGCTTCTCCATGTTTCCACGCTCAACACTATGAAACTGGCGGGGATCAGTGCAGAGAAAGGGGTGGGACCGCTACTATATCCTGATTGGTTTAGTCCACTGTCTATATTGAAGATGGACCAATGGGCCAGGTATATTTTTGATGAGGTAACAACTTTATAACATGGCTTAAAACTCACAAGAGTCAGTTTTGCATAATGTAGGACCTTTCATTTGTATTCAGATGACTTTTACTTTTGCCTGTCAGTAGCATAACCCAAACCATATTGCATTCTTAGTTTACTTCACTGATTGTTGTTGTTGATAGCAATTTCTGTAGCTACAGCTGCCGTGGGGCTGACTGACGGAAACTTTACCTGACCAGCCAGAACCTCACAATTTCTCCAAACTTTACAAAGACGAGTGGATCTGGAGCCATATCCTGTCTCCCTGATTTCAGAGGGCATGATTGACAGGCAGATTAACCAATAAGAGTGACGCAGGCTAAGGACTGAGAAACAGCATGAATGAGAAACAGTAAATCAACAATCAAGAATCAACAATCAAAATATTATTTATCTCAGGTAAAAGAAGTTATATATTTTGTTGATTCCGTTACAAGAATTTTCAACACACGTGCCACAAATTAGCAGCTGTGGTTTGTGTTGCTGATCAGACCAAAGAGACAAAGAAGCCAACTTACTTTACTCTGTCCTTTTCAAAATGATGCCCCACTTTTATCCAGTGAACACATCTCTATGGTAACTGTCAATGGGATGGTGGTATATATACTGTACCTACACTAAATGAAAAGCAATGCTACGTGGTAGCATTCTTTTATATATTATATATAATATATTATATATTATATAATATATATTATATTTGATGTGTGAGCTACTGTACCCATATAATTTCCCTTGTGGATCAATAAAGTTTGTCTAAGTCTAAGTCCTGATAAAAAAAAGTAAAAGTCAAATAGTGAATACAATTACAGGTCTTATATTATGCAAAATTGACTCTTGTGAGTTTTAAGCCATGTTATGCTGTTACCTCCTCAAAAACATACCTTGAGTTTTTTGTTTGTTTGTTTGTTTGTTTCATTCACACGTTTTGAGTAAACCTTTATTATTTGTCTGTCTACAAAGTTTAAAATGCGCTTGTGATGTCATGAAGTTTTCAAGTTAACAGCCTACCTTTTACCCTTTGTTCAGTAGAGATTGGCAATTCCAGCTCTGAAATAATCCAAATGACTCTCGTGAAGGTGTATGGAGCCTAAAAGCACAGTGGACTGCTTTACCATATGACATCACGAGTGTTTTAACTCAAAATATGCAGGATTTGGGTGTTAAACATGTGTAAATGAAACAAAACACAACTCCAGGTATGTTTTTGATGAGGAAGCAACATTATAACAGCGATCCGAAAATAACATAATATGGGCCCTTTGATATGCTACAATCATCTTTTTTTAAATGTGAGTAAATTCTGCTCTGTAACAGTTCCAGCAGAAGACTAATGGATTTTTTGATAGCCTTGAGAAAATAAATTAGAAGAGTGTATTATTCTTGAGCCTATAGGTCAACACGTACATAGCGCGGAGGTCTATTATCAGAGTTCAAACCTGGACTATTTCAAGGGCAGCTGTAAATTTTCCCGAGTAATTGAATTGCTATGAAGTCATTCATGTAGCAGGGCCGTGCGTTCATTGCTTTTCATTCAGTGTAGGTACAGTATATATACACCGCCATCCCATTGACATAGTTACCATAGAGATGTGTCCACTGGATAAAAGTGGGGCGTCATTTAGAAAAGGACCAAGTAAAGTGAGTTGGCTTCTTGGTCTCTTTGGTCTGATCAGCAACACAGCTGTTAATTTGTAGCACGTGTCAAAGGCAGAAGACATCTCCTCTTGAAAATTCTCATAACATTCAGAATCAACAAAATATATATAACTTCTTTTACCTGAGATAAATATTTTGATTGTTGATTGTTGATTTTCCTGTTTCTCATTCATGCTGTTTCTCAGTCCTTAGCCTGTGTCACTCTTATTGGTTAATCTGCCTTTCAATCACGCCCTCTGAAATCAGGGAGACAGGATACGGCTCTAGATCCACTCATCTTTGTAAAATTTGGAGAAATTGTGTGGTTCTGGCTGGCCACCACAGACTGGTAGAAGATCTCCAGTAACTTGCTGCATACATTGAAAGACCCAAGCTTTCTCAGGAAGTAGAGTCTGCTCATGCTCTTCTTGTAGACAGCATTACAGTTGTCCCTCCAGTCCAGCCTGTTGTTCACATGGATGCCAAGGTACTTGTAGCAGTCCACTATCTCCACATCATGACCCTGGATGGTAATGGGCTTCACTGGTGTCCTCTTCTTCCTGAAGTCAATCACCAGTTCCTTGGTCTTGTCCACGTTCAGGAGCAGATGGTTTGCGTGGGACCACTCCACAAAATTTGCAATCAGTGTCCTGTATTCCAGCTCCTATCCATCCCTAATACACCCTACCACCAAAGTCATCAGAGAACTTCTGCAGATGGTAAATGGTCACATTTTTATATAGAGCTTTTCCACCTTCAAGGCACCCAAAGCACTTAACAACAAGGATTCACACACATTCACACACCAGTGTACGCAGACACTGGGGGCGAGGTGGGTTAAGTGTCTTGCCCTAGGACACAACAGCAGCATTCATCTGTGGGAGCTGGAATCGTTCAGCCAACCTGTGGGTCAGTGGATCTATGTCAAGAGCAGGATTCGAACAAACGCTCTACCAACTGAGCTACTGCCAGGACCCGGAGCTGGAAATCAGAGTTGTACAGAGTGAAGAGGAACGGAGACAGGACTGAACCCTGGGGGCTCCTACATTACTGACCACAGTGTCAGACAGGGTGGTCCCCAGTCGCACATACTGAGGCCTATCAATAGTATTACCCAAGCCACGTAGCATTCCTAATTTACTTTAAAGGTCCCATGGCATGAAATTTTCACTTTCTGAGGTTTTTGAACGTTAATGTGAGCTCCCCTACCCTGTTTAGCCCCCACCCCCATGGTTAAAAGTTGTGAAATGTCTAAACTGAGCATTTGCGATCCGTTACAAAAAATCGGAGCTCAAACGGGCGATTTTGAACAAGGCACCTTATTGACATCAGATCGAAAAAAGAAATGCAAATGCAGTTCCACCCCCGCCTGTCTGTACTCAGCGTCTCTGTAAATCACGCCCAGAGAGTTTGGACTGCGAATGCGCTGGGCAATGCGAAATGCGTTTTTTTATTTGCCTGGAGGCACGTCCGAGTGTTTCTAGGCTCGGAAGTCCTTTATCTGAGCCTCTGGACCTTTGAACAGCAGTGGTTTAATTTTATTTTATGTGGAAATGTGTTTATTTTTCAATGGAACGCTTCAAATCTCTCCCCCGTGCAAAAACAAGGAAATGGATCAGCTGTGGGCTCTGAGCGCTGAGCGGAGAGTTTGGCCACGCCCCCACCCTCTACTATTGGCATCTCTTTTCTCCTCATTTGCATTCAAGCAACAACGCCCAGAATAAAGTGTTTGAGAGAGATATTTATGACTCTTTCTCATCTTATCTCTGTTTCTCATGCACTGAGTGTTGATTTTGAAGAAGGATTCATTTACAGTATTAGGGAACCATTAAGGAGCCATATAAAAGCATCAAGAAGTACCATGTCATGGGATCTTTAAAGTCCTGCCCTGGAGCTAACTGATGGAAACCTGACGGCCTATGACCACTCCACTCATCACATAGACAAAGTGCACTAGTTTCAGCTGGAGTAGAGGTGACAGGTTTCCTTGTTATAATTAATGACAATCAAACAGGGTGACTTGCATTATTAATTTCAAGTGCAGAGCTAGCGCCTGTACACAAAAATCAATACAGCATTTTATATTGTGACAGACTTCTTGATGATTTAAAACAACATTAATTAATTTCAAATTGCCAAGTTATTCACTAAATACGAACTACATGCTGACCATTCCATTACAAGGATTTACTGTATAAGGGAATGCATTTATTGAGACGCATATTGGGTCATGAGGTTCTTGTCCACCTGGAACAAGTCTTTGACCACATATTTTGGTCCGTTCCAACAATGTGAGAAAAGATTTGTACTTTTTTGACTATCACAATAGCCTAATTTAAAACAGCTAAAGAGTCCATCAAAAGGCTCAGAGTAATAGGCAAGGCAGATTTGACTATGACCGAACCTTAGAAACAGAGTTTATTGACTTATCATTCAGTATATTTTAGATGGAACAATAATTTTTGGGGTCAGCGTTTATCGTGTGTGTTTTTTCTTTGCTCTAGTGGGAGATTTTTGGTTCTTTTTCTGTTCCTTGATGAAATATGAACTGTAGAAGTTTGAATAAGGCTGATAAACTGCGAATATTTTTGGGTCGATATGTTATTTTGGTAGCTTCCATCCAATTATATTATTATATAATTTGTTATAAATATATGTGCAACCCTGTTTTACTACAAATTGGATAAGAAAGTACCTAAAGTGTTGATAAGAGACCACCAAAACAGGCCACCTGTAGGCCTGTCACAATAAATACTACAACCAATTAACTTAGCTTTCAGTATATGAAAACTGGAACAATATTTTTTTGGGGGGGTCAGTATCTATCATTTGTACTTTTTCTTTGCACAACTGGGAAGTTTTTGGTTATTAGGGGCAAAGCACCATAGGTGCTAGGCACCCTATAGTGTTTGTACTATAGCGCGTCTGATGGGTCCCCTGGACGATCCCAGCTTCATTTGGAAAATGGCGAGGTTATACGACTGTTTCGATACTGAAATTGAAGTGTATGATTCTCTGATAGACTGGTGGGACGGGGCGAAAGCCCGGATAAAGAGACTGGCCATCCGATGGCAGAGGAAACACAGAAATGTGTTTGCACTGCATCACCTTTGCTCTCCCCCAGGCCCCTTTCTTCATCCCTTTGGTCCTCTACATTCCTCCTGTTTCTCTTAGCCCTTGGGCCCAGTGGTGTTTATTCCCGTACCCGCATCCCCCGATGTGTCTTCTGAGTGCTTTGTGAATGTTATTGTGGTGATGAAATATGTACTATTATGTACCTGAAGTGTGTATTATTGTGTACCTTGTAATATTAAAAGATTAAAAAAAAAAAAAAGTGTTTGTACTGCGTTGCCTAGCGACATTGCCTAGCGACATTGCCTAGCGACGTTGCCTAGCGACGTTGCCTAGCGACGTTGCCTAGCGACGTTGCCTAGCGACGTTGCCTAGCGACGTTGCCTAGCGACGTTGCCTAGCAACCCTTTGATCTTTCCTTTGATGTGTCTGGTCTCCTGATTCTTATTATTTTATATTCTTTTCACCATGGGAGTCTATGGCAACCCCTAGAACCGTCTGGTAAAAAGTTGTGAAATTTTGCATGCACATTCCAGCCAGTCTCCTCATTACCCACAGCGATTTATAGGCCCCCAGCCCCAACCGTCTAGTGCCACCAGCAGGTCAAAGTTGCAGGAATTTTCAGGAATTGCCTAGCAACGCACCTAGCAACCAATCTGTCTTTGATGTGTCTTTGATCTGTTAAACCTTGTTAGACCCTGTTAAACCCTGTTAGACTCTGTTAGACCCTTTCAGACTCTGTTAGACCCTGTCAGGGTCAGATTCTGTTAGACCCTGTCAGACCCTGTTAGACCCTGTCAGACTCTGTTAGACCCTGTCAGGGTCAGATTCTGTTAGACCCTGTCCGATCCTGTTAGACCCTGTCAGACTCTGTTAGACCCTGTCAGGGTCAGATTCTGTTAGACCCTGTCAGATCCTGTTAGACCCTGTCAGACTCTGTTAGACCCTGTCAGACTCTGTTAGATCCTGTCAGACCTTGTTAGACCCTGTCAAACCTTGTTAGACCCTGTTAAACCTTGTTTCTGAGTCTGACAGGGTCTAACTACCCTGTTAGACCCTGTCAGACTCTGTTAGACCCTGTCAGACTCTGTTAGACCCTGACAGACCCTGTTAGACCCTGTCAGACCCTGTTAAACCCTGTTAGACCAGACCCTGTTAAACCCTGTCAGACTCTGTCTATCTAAACCCCAGCACCTGCAACAAGGTTACTATAGTTTATGAAAACTGTCAGACTCTGTTAGACCCTGTTAAATCCTGTTAGACCCTGTCAGATTCTGTTAGACCCTGTCAGACCCTGTTAGACCCTGTCAGACTCTGTTAGACCCTGTCAGACTCTGTTAGACCCTGTCAGACGCTGCATGCGGCCTACATGCTGAGGCCTACATGCACCTCCAGTGCTTTGCCCCACATTGCTGCTTGCAGCTATATATTTTTTTATATTTGATAAATCGATCAATATTTTTGGGGAGCCAGCGTTTATCGTGGGTAAATTTTCTTTGCACTTTTTTGTAATTTTTTGTACATATGATCAGATTTGAGTTGTAAAAGGCTGAATTTGTAACTTCTGTGACTAATAATTATGACTCATTACAGATGGAAACTAAGTAGTGAAGTGTTTCATTCTATTTATTGCAAGTCATGACTTTTTTAACAATAGTGTAGATTTAGAATAGTTTTTGTGGTTTAAATCTTCTCTTGGGTTATTGTGTCATAAATATGGCATAAATTAGTTTCAATATTATAATTATCGTCTATATTTTCTTCAGAAATACACTGCACTTATATTGCAATTTGTTATCGTGACAGGCCTAACCACCTTTTCCAAAATCCTGAGTGCGGACGACAACAGCTCAGTGCATTTTTGAGACCAGTTGATACTTTTAGAGAAAGTACAAATTGAGCATCAGAAAGGAGATAAATGATTTTGAATGTGGCAAACACTCAGACACGAGAAAGCTAAAATATCCAAGGACATCTCTGCACATGGAGGACATCCAGAGAGGCAGCTGCACACTCACTAATAAAAGCTCTACTTCTCACTCATATTTCACAGTACATACCGTGAGATATACAGTACATACAAAGAAAATACAAGGTCGTAATTAAATGTGCATTTTACATAGAGGAAAGTGTGTGTCTGTGGTTTGTCAATTGCAGCTCAGGGGTTTTATCAATATTTTAGATTTAGAATATTTCTGCTCTTGGGTTTTTAGGCTAGTGACATAAATTAGTTTCAGTATTATCATTTATCATCTATATTTACTGCAGCAACATATTATCATACTTCAAAATTTGCTTACACATTAAAAAAGAGGGGGGCATTAATAATAATAATAATGTAATGTAATGTAATGTACCTGAAAATTTCTGCAACTTTGACCTGCTTGTGGCACTAGACGGTTGGGGGTGGGGGCCTATAAATTGCTGTGGGTAACGAGGAGACTGGCTGGAATGTGCATGCAAAATTTCACAACTTTTTACCAGACGATTCTAGGGGTTGCCCTAGACTCCCAGAGGTGGAAGAATATTTTATAATAATAATAAGAATCAGTAGAAACACTATGGGTGCCTCACACCTTCAGTGCTTGTCCCCAATAATAATAATAATAATAATAATAATAATAATAATAATAATAATAATAATAATAATAATAATAATAATAATAATAATAATAATAATAAAAGACGCTTCACAGTAAAATAACACAAAAACAAGGACAGGACAGACAAAACAGTAATGAGGAGCAGTCATGTATGGGGCTGTAGGCTGTGAGGAAAAGGTGTTTTGAGCCGTTTTTTGAAGGTCTTTAGTGAGTCTGAGTTTCTGATGTGAAGGGGGAGAGTTCCAGAGGGCAGGGGCATATTCACTCACCCACAGGTTGGCTGTGCAATTTCAGCTCCTTGTTGTGTCCTTGGGCAAGACAATGGACGATAAAAGATAATTTGTTTCATCAGATTTTGAATTTGAAAGACCTTACAATTTCACATTTTGAATTTTTTTTTAAACTCTGAACTCTTTAATCTGAATGTGAGTTGATGAAATTTTAAGTGTACATGTACAAGTGTTTACAATTTAATATGAAAAATCATTTTTTAAGCCCTCAAATTCAAAAGTCAAAATTCAGAGTGTAAAATTTGCAGTGAAAAAATTTCACAGCAAAGATCCAAAATGCCAAAGCAATCGATCCAAAGTGATCCGATCTAATTTAGTAACAAACAGGAAATGGTGAAGTGAACTGATCTGATTGGTCTAAATTAGCCTAATCAAAACCTCATGTCTTTTATTTCTTAAGTGTAAACCCCGCCCACATATGAGAACGGCCAATAGGAAAGAGCCTCCGTCCTCCTCACTCACGCAGGATCGATTGCTTCTGCCTTGGCATCTTAGATCTTTGCTCTGAAAATTTTCACTGCAAATTTTGCACTCTGAATTTTTACTGTTGAATTTGAGGGCTTGAAAATATATGTGATGAAATCTAAATTTAGGTGAAATCTTTATTCTGAATTTGAAACTGCATTTTCTCTCAAAACTCAAAGTCAGAAAAAAATAAAACATCTTTTTTCAGAGCTAAACAATTTAAAATTCAAAGTCTAATGCAACAAACTATCTTCCACACAAGACCCTTAACCCTCCCTGCCCCTAGTGTCACTGGTGTATGAACGTGTGCGAGTGGGTGAGTGGTTCCTTGATGTATAGCGCTTTAAATCCCTTGAAAGTGGAAAAGCACTGAATAAAAATGTCACCATTTCCATTTATCTTAGGTAAAAGAAGTTATATATTCTCTTCTGAAAGTTCCTAGAATTTTGGAGAGGAGATGTCTTCTGTATTTGAGGCTATAAAGACGCGTGCATCTGTGGTTGGATCATCGCAGGTTTGGACAGAGGATTTTCATTTTGGCTGGCCAGGCAACATTTTAAATAGAGTAAAGTGTGTGTGTGTCTGTGTGTGTGTGTGTGTGTGTGTGTGTGTGTGTGTGTGTGTGTGTGTCGGCCCCTCTCTCAGCCCTGACAGACACAGGATGTGAAGTTAAGCATTAACCTGGTCATTCGTAGTACACTACTGCTGCTTCCTCTAACCATGACTGATCACTGTTATCAATCACAAAGGGCTTGAGCTGTCTCCACACACCTTTACTCGCTCCTCTCCTGTCACGGAGAACTAAACTGGGTTAACGATGACCTGTCCGACTCCTGTGTTTTGACGTGAGGAGGGGAACGTGCCTTTATATGGCCCTGCACATCTCTGCACCCATGCACCGCTGCTAAAAGCATCCTAGAGTGACAGTAATGACTCTGAAGGAACTTCGCGCCGCTGTGAAAAATTGTCGATCATTGTTGCACATATTCAGATTACTGCTGTCACATTAGCATGCAGCCATCTTGCAGCTAATCTCTCAAGATGAAAAGGCGATTTCACTCATCTACATAGACAACTGGTTAACCCTGTTCACGTGCTGTAAATTAGGGAGTGTCCAGTTGAGTGTTGAGAGATTACTTTGGGGCTTTGACATTTGCAGGAGTCGTAATGAGGCATGTTTCTGACAGCTGTGTCACTTTGAGCAGGCTGTGTGTCGGTTTTTCAGTTGAACGCTGGGGAAGCAGGCGTACTGTGGCCAAACACTGGCACTCTACAGCTAATGATGGCTCCCCCACCGAGGAGCCGGAGAGAGGGTGTCGAAGTCTGAGGGAACTGAAACTACCAGTGTGCGTGTGTGTGTGTGTGTGTGTGAGAGAGAGACCCAGGCCTGTCTCCTCCTGAAGACCTCATCAACCCTCAACCAAACCACACCAGAGCCTGCTGCTGCTGAGGAAGTAGAAGTATTAGTATATTAACAGTAATAGTAATAGTATTAGTAGTAATAGTAGTAGTAATACCTTAACCTTACTTAACCCTAGTAATGGTGACCTGGATTCGAGCAGGGGTTGCTGCCACCGCAACGCACAGTACTAACCACTATACGATCATGGCTGTCCTGTGGTCTAGTTTACAGTGGAGTAATTTAACTACAGTCTATATTTTATACAGTATCATAGAATTGTATTCAATAGCCAGAACAGTTAAATGATGTGCTCCAGTGTCAGGTTAAAACTTCAAGCGAGCTAGCCAGGAATCTGAATCTGAAAGGTCTGGAATAATATGAGTATCAGAGGATTGCAAATTTTGTAGGATTTGTAAAAGTTTACAAAATATCTTGCATTGTGTACTCTGCACATGTAAAACATATTCTTGTCTTTAAAGATCCCATGACATGGTACTTCTTGATGCTTTTATATGGCTCCTTAATGGTTCCCTAATACTGTAAATGAATCCTTCTTCAAAATCAACACTCAGTGCATGAGAAACAGAGATAAGATGAGAAAGAGTCATAAATATCTCTCTCAAACTCTTTATTCTGGGCGTTGTTGCTTGAATGCAAATGAGGAGAAAAAAGATGGCCAATAGTAGAGGGTGGGGGCGTGGCCAAACTCCACTCAGAGCTCAGAGCCCACAGCTGATCCATTTCCTTGTTTTTGCACGGGGGAGAGATTTGAAGCGTTCCATTGAAAAATAAACACATTTCCACATAAAATAAAATTAAACCACTGCTGTTCAAAGGTGCAGAGGCTCAGATAAAGGACTTCCGAGCCTAGAAACACTCGGACGTGCCTCCAGGCAAATAAAAAAACGCATTTCGCATTGCCTAGCGCATTCGCAGTCCAAACTCTCTGGGCGTGATTTACAGAGACGCTGAGTACAGACAGACGGGGGTGGAACTGCATTTGCAATTCTTTTTTCGATCTGACGTCAATAAGGTGCCTTGTTCAAACTCGCCCGTTTGAGCTCCGATTTTTTGTAATGCAGAAAAGGATCGCAAATGCTCAGTTTAGACATTTCACAACTTTTAACTATGGGGGGGGGGGGGGGCCTAAACAGGGTAGGGGAGCTCACATTAATGTTCAAAAACCTCAGAAAGTGAAAATTTCATACCATGGGACCTTTAAGTGAAATACAAATATTCAACATCAATTCATGTATTGTTATCATGCTGTGACCTGGATTCAAACCAGGGTTGCTGCGACCACAGTGAAGAGTACTAACCACTATACGATCACGGCTGTCGTACTATGTAGTTTAGAGTGGAGTAATCTGTCTACATTGTACAGTGGGATTGAATTGTATTCAACAGTTGGAGCAGTTCAATGCTGTAGTCCAGTGTGAGGTTAAAACTACGTGCGAGCTAGCCAGGAGTCAAACCTAGAATCTTCTGATCCATAGTCAGACACGTTAGCCATTGCGCCACTAGCCCATGTAGGCTCCGTTCCTGGCTCAGGTTTGTGAACACGCTCTGGTATGTTTGATCAAAGCTCACCAACAAAGATCTGAAAGGTCTGGAATAATATGAGTATCAGAGGACTGCAAATTTTGTAGAATTTGAAAAAGTTTACAAAATATGAATAGTGTGCTCTGCACATGTAAAACATGTTCTTGTCTTTAAGTGAAATACAAATATTTAACATCAGTTCATGTATTGTTATCATGCCGTGACCCAGATTCGAACCGGGGTTGCTGCAGCCACAGTGCAGAGTACTAACCACTATACGATCACGGCTGTCGTACTATGTAGTTTACAGTGGAGTAATCTGTCTACAGTGTACAGTTTATACACTGAGATAGAACTGTATTCAACAGTCGGAGCAGTTCAATGATTTAGTCCATTGTCTGTATGTGTGTGTGTGTGTGTGTGTGTATATATGTGTGTATTTGTGTGTATTTGTGTGTATTTGTGTATTTGCAGGTCTGTCATTGCCAGCACAGACTCAGAGACACAGAGGGAAGGCTCGGCTGGGACATAAAGACTTGTAGTATAAAATGAGTGGGCTCACAGCACGTACCCTCCCGTCAAGACAGGCTAATGATTTGCATGTACACACCGGCAGCCTCCACACCAGCCACAGTGCGCTTTGGAAATTAACCATCAGAAATCAAGCCTCACTCGCAGAAGAGCGGTGAAATATATGCAAAACGTGGCCACTTCAGTATTAGCCGAATGAAGCTGGTGCACTGCAACAGTTGTTCTAATGCAGGGAGCACGTTGAAATTTAAATGTGAGCCTATAGATGGAGCTGAGCACAAAGAATCATTTATGTCATGTAAAATTATCAAAACATGCAGTAAGACCATCTCAGTGATAAATAGTGTAACATACTCGCATAAATACCTTTACATCCGTAGTTAATAGGTGATCCATAGACATTGAAAATATTAGTGGGTTTGATCTTAGGTATTATCTTAGGGTTTTGCCAATTCAGTCCAACTTTATTTATAAAGCACATTTTACCAGCACAAAGTCCCCAAAGTGCTGCACAGTAGGCACAGTGTAAGTTAACACACTGAATAAAATAATAAAAATAAAATAAAAATAAGCAAGTCAAGTATTGAAAAAATACTACAATTATCCAAGCTTACAATATACTGTACAATACTTTTATTAAGAAATAATAATTAAATATAGTGAAGTAGAGCTCTATTTTATCATGAAAAGATTATAATTGTATATTAGCAAAATGACATGTAAAAAATGTAAATGGTCCTTGATAGAGTAGACATATTGTACTAGTATACTGTATATTCATGTGATATGTATAATATATGGGTCACAAATACGGATGTCACAATATCTAATTTTACTGTTGTGATTATTAAGAAAAGTAAAATAAATCCAATATTTTCTCTCATGTTACTATGATAAAGTTACTGTAACATAAACTGACAGATACAGATATACAGCAAGGTGTACTTTATTATTATTATTATTATTATTATTATTATTATTATTATTATTATTATTATTATTATTATTATTATTATTATTATTATTATTATATATTTTTTACTTTACATTGAATAAAAAAATGTAATTGGTCCTTGATAGAGTAGACAAAATGTACTAGTATATATTGATGTCATATGTATAATATATGACATCAGTATATACTAGTACAGTTTGTCTACTCTATCAAGGACCAATTACATTTTTTAATGTAATCTGGGTTACCCCCCCGCACCCAGAAATGGGAAAGCGGAAGAAAATGGATGGATGGATATATGGGTCACAAATACGGATGTCACAATATCTCATTTTAGTGTTAGATATTTTGGTTTTTCATGATTATTCTCACCCAGATCAAACAACAGTAGAATAAATCTTACTTTTTCTGTCATTTTACTATAAAGTTGGAAGTTAATGTAACATAAAGTGACAAATATTATTATTATCCATTTTCTTCCACTTATCTGGGGCCGGGTCGGGCAACAGTCTAAACAGGGACTCCCAGACTTTCTTCACCCTGGACACTTCCTTCAGCTCCTCCGGGGGGACCACAGAGCGTTCCCAGGCCAGCTGATAGACATAGTTCCTCCAGCCTGTCCTGGGTCTTCCCCGGGGTCTCCTCCCAGTGGGACATGCCAGGAACACCTCCCGAGGGAGGCGTCCAAGAGGCATCCGAAACAGATGCCCGAGCCACCTCTGCTGCTTCTCTATTATTATTATTATTATTATTATTATTATTATTATTATTATTATTATTATTATTATTATTATTATTATTATTATTATTATTATTATTATTTATTTTACTTTAGGATGAATTAAAAATTGCTCAGTTTTGCTTATACTATTATATTATTATTGTTTTGTTTTCTTACAATTACGTTATGGCCATGATTATCAATGAACCTAAAAATCTTGACCTTGAACCTTTTGTGGCAGTCCCATATCCAGGTAAGAGTTGAGACTTGTATTTAGGATGAGGTGGTGCAGTTGTGCTTGATTTCTATTCAGAAGGTTGCTGGTTCAATACCCCTCCTCTCTGTGGACAGGAGGACTCCCCTGAAAAAGAAACACAGAATCTCAGAGGGACTTCCTTGGTAAATCATGAATGAAGGGGATACTGTACAGTCAAAGAATAACAAAACTAAATATAAAATAACTGACAATGCTCCTTCATGCAATCTGTCATGCCATGGAGGAAGTGAATTCAACATGTAACTAGCAGTGACAGCTGTTATAGGTTTGTTGAGCAGTGACTTGTATTTCCAACAGTCCGTTCTGACTGAGGAACCCAAACTGGCAACAAGTTTTTAACAGTTTCCGTCTCACATTTTAGCACAAGGCAGCTGCAGAGAGCTTTGCAATCTCCATCCAAAGTCTTGTGCATAAAAAGTCTCTGCTGCAACCATTAAGAACTGACACGTAAAGGGCCTATATTATGATATTTTCTTATCTGTTATGTTTCCTCATCACAAACAGACCTGGAGTTGTGTTTTGTTCCATTCATGGATGTTAACCCTGCATATTTAAACTGAGTTCTGCTCTCAAACGAAAAACACTCTGTTCCACCTTGTGATGTCATGTGGTAATACAGGAAGTGCTCCACTGTATCCTTGCACTCCATACGCCTTTACTAAAAGTCATTTGGATAATTTCAGCTTTGGAATTGCCGATCTCTACTGAACTAATGATAAAAGATAGCCTTGAAAACTACAACTACCTGACATCACAAGGTGCATTTGAGCTTTGTTTTTGTCAAACTTCAAACATATAAGACCTTATCTGACGACAGAATCAGCAAAGGTGTACTGTATATGCATGCCATGATCTTCAGCCACAGATGTTACTGCTGTACCACATGGTCTCATACATCAGAGGCCATCCTGAAGCCCCTAAAGTCCCTCTTCAAAAAAACTTTGAGAACACTTGACAAAAAAGCCTCTACAGTATCTCTATTGTAATATCTTAAGTAAGTATAATATTTTGGATCTTGAATTTATCAGGTATTTATGGATGCTTGCCTTATTTTTAAAGTTTTAAATGGACTCGCTTCTCCACCATTAATGGATTTTATAAGTAAAAAAAACAAACTACTAACCGAGTTAAAGGAAAAGTAACGTTATTTTACAATCTGAGCCTTCTTTCGGTAATAAAACAAGTCGTTTGACTCACCCATAGCACGTTGGTGTCATTTGGAGCTGTTTGGTAAAAGTTATGTTGTAGCGTATCCGTTAGCGTGAGTACTCGGGCATTACTTTGCGGTCTCCAAATAACACAAACTTTAGCACTTTTCAAATCATAGAAGCCCGATGTCTTAATCTACGATTTCGTTTGAAGCAAAAGTGGCCTGTAATCCGAGATTTAGCCATAGTTTCGAGTAGATGAGGACGCCAGTGCGCATGCGCGGACTGTGCTCTCAGCTCCCGGGACCCAAACATGAAACGCAAAGCTGAAAACTATGGATAAATCTCGGATTACAGGCCACTTTTGCTTCAAATGAAATCGTAGATTAAGACATCGGGCTTCTATGATTTGAAAAGTGCTAAAGTTTGTGTTATTTGGAGACCGCAAAGTCATGCCCCGAGTACTCACGCTAACGGATACGCTACAACATAACTTTTACCAAACAGCTCCAAATGACACCAACGTGCTATGGGTGAGTCAAACGACTTGTTTTATTACCGAAAGAAGGCTCAGATTGTAAAATAACGTTACTTTTCTTTTAACACGAGAGCATTGACCAGAGGAGACTGGAACATACAGAGATGCAGGACCAAATTTGGATAAATAGTGACGTCTATCAGAGGATCACAGTCATGGAACACATTACCTGCTCATGTCAGGAACTGTGGGTCCTTCTCAACCTTCAAAAACACTCTGAAACATTGGTTGAAAAATAATCAAACATGCTCACACAGGTAGATGTTCTTCTTCTCTGGGCCTCTTAAACTCAGGGAATAGTCTGCTGTGGTGAACTTGCCGTCATGTCTATGTGCACTTCTGTTTCTTTTACGTGTTCCTCTAAATATTCTTCTGTTCTGACCTGCCTTAGGACAACGGATGTGCATATTTACATCGCTGCTGTTTGTTATGTTGAATAATATGCATATTATTATATTGCCCTAATTCAAATAAATAAATAAATAAAAAGATGTAGACAGACTAATTACACTGGTCTACAAACTTTTGGACTCGATCAGCTTCCGAGATAAAAGTGGCTAAATCTCATTTATACTGATAAGATGAACTGAAAATCAATTGATAACTGTGCTGGTTAGCTAATTTATTCAAGATATTTAATGATATTGTTTTACATCAAAATCACATCTGTTTATACAATAGATTTAGGCATTTTGCTTAAAAATAATATTTATATTTTGAAAATATTTAACTTGCACTTCTTTATCCGTCAAGAAATAAACAAGAAATATCTTAAGACATCAGGTGCACACAATTTCGAGACATCTCTCTTATGTGAAATCAAAAAATATTTGATGTTAAAACTCTAGACATATTAAAATGAATGTATGTGAATGTGCAGACAGGCTTTCAGATAGAACTGGTTGCTTGTAGACACACTGTACCTTCTGATAAACTACCGTTTTTGCCTTATTTTGCATAAATTTCCTATTTTGACCCAATACTATATATTGGAAACTATAGACAAACCAAGAAAAAATTTCACTACTTAGCGTTTTGCTTGTAGACCAGGGTAATAAAGATTACTCAAACCTGTGTGAATGAAACAAAACACAACTTCGAGTATGATTTTGATTATGAACATTATAACATGGCTTAAATCCATTTTGTGTAATATAGGCCCTTTAAGTATGGTATGAATAAAATATAGACATCATAAGAGTATTTTCGCATTTTTTTCTGCTTCTCAAGGCAAAGATGTTATGAAGCAAAGAGTGTAAATTGTATGAAATAGGCAGTTACTCTGTTAGCGCTGAAGTAGTTCCTTAAAGACCTTACATTTACTTACAGAGATGATTCTTAAGGTAATGGTGCCTATTTTGCCGCATTAAGTGAGTGTAGCTTTGCCACGGTCTCCTCCCCTTCTCACTGTTACCCTTCTATAGGGCATAATAGCCATCTCTTCCCCCAAGTGGCTTTTAGCGAGTGATGGACTGTCACCTTGAGCCGGAGGGGGGGTACATAGGGGGTGACGTGTTTCCTTGTCTGAGTATATAGGAGCCAAGCTGAGGTCACTCTGGGGTGCTTGTGCCCGTTTCCCAGCCTAAAAGCAAGGCCCGTATATCACGCACAGACCGCTTCAGATCTCAAACCTGCAGAGGCATGTTCAGATGTTCAGTCCCCCCAGTGATTCTTAGCGCTTTAAATGAGCCTTTCATATGTATGACTCAGATCAACAGCGGATATTTAAAAAGCAAAACACTTTCTCCACAGCTCCCAAACTCCCTTGTCCTGTGTTGTAAGTAATCAGCATGTGAATTAACAATGTGGCTTCAATTGTGCGTTTGGTCTGTGTGTGTGTGTGTGTGTGTGTGTGTGTGTGTGTGTGTGTGTGTGTGTGTGTGTGTGTGTGTGTGTGTGTGTGTGTGTGTGTGTGTGTGTGTGTGTGTTGTGATTACGAACTGACCCCAGAGACACTTAAGGTTGAAAATAACTTGAGAAAACATCTAATTTAATAAAAGAGCGTTTGGGGCTCACCTGGCATATCCCTAAACATGGAGCTGTAATGGCTCCTAAGGTTCAGAATTTTAAACACAATCTAAGATATATTTTAAACACAATCCAACATATATTTTAAACACAATCTAAGACACATTTTAAACACAATCTAAGATATATTTTAAACACAATCTAACATATATTTTAAACACAATCTAAGACACATTTTAAACACAATCTAAGATATATTTTGAACACAGTCAAAGACACATTTTAAACACAATCTAAGATATATTTTGAACACAGTCAAAGACACATTTTAAACACAATCTAAGATATATTTTAAACACAATCTAAGATATATTTTAAACACAATCTAAGATATATTTTAAACACAATCTAAGATATATTTTAAACACAATCTAAGATATATTTTAAACACAATCTAAGATATATTTTAAACACAATCAAACATATATTTTGAACACAATCTAAGACCTATTTTAGACATAATCTAAGACATATTTTAAACACAATCTAAGACCTATTTTAGACATAATCTATGATCTATTTAAACACAATCTAAGACACATTTTAAACACAATCTAAGACACATTTTAAACATAATCTAAGATATATTTTAAACACAATCTAAGACCTATTTTAGACATAATCTATGATCTATTTAAACACAATCTAAGACACATTTTAAACACAATCTAAGACACATTTTCAACACAATCTAAGATATATTTTAAACACAATCTATGATATATTACAAACATATCCTGAATAAAGTGTGTTTTTGAATCATGGTTACATTAAAGGCACATTATTTAACTTTTTTGGTGAACCAGTAACCTTCTTGTCTCCATGAAAGTGATGTTGCAATGGTCCACAATATGGCATTAAAGTCTCCATGGAGACTGGTAACATTCCAAGTTACCAGTCAGATGTGTGGAGTTGCCCTGCTCACAGTAACAGTGCATGTTTTCAAAGCAATTTTGTGCAATAAAAACACATATAAATGAATACATGCAAAATAGATAAGTTTAATGCCATCAGTGTTGTCCCTGAACGCGTTCACTGAATGATAGTTCATGAACGCGTTCATATTTTGGGTGAACGTGAACTGAACACTCTGTATTACTGCCTGATGAACGAACGACAAGCGCTATCTCTTTAACTTCGTTCAATAGGGTCTCAGATTTCTGACCCATCCATCTGAAATTTCCGATCCATTTTTAAGTTTTATCATTATGGGGACTGTTATTTATAGTTGGATAAGGATGTGAAATTGAATATGAAGATGGAGATAACGCATGAATAACATATGGTTTGATTTTTAAAAATGATATAATAATTGCTGTCTATGGTTCTATATGGGCTTTGGCAATGATATTGAAAAATAATAGCTCGCAGCAACGTATTGGAAAAAAAGAACTATTTTTGGAACTATGAACGAAATACTAACTATAAACAATTATGAACTATGAACGAACTAGTTCATTTTGAAATGTGTGAACTGAACTTTGAACTAGTTCATGTAGAAAATGAACTTTCCCAACACTGAATGCCATACTGTGGAACATTCCAGGCAAAGCAATGACAACTCCACGAGACAAGCAGGTGGCGGACCCTCTACTAAAAATGTTACATGGTGGCCCTTTAAATGTATTTATATTTTAAAGTTGGAAAATGCAAAAGAAGATATTCTCTATGTAGTATTCTGACAGTGTCATCATTTTAGTAAAAATAGAAAACAACCATTTTATATTTCTTATATAAAGCACAAATACTTTTTCTTTTAGATCATTCTGTAATGGTATTTTTTTTCTATTATTAAATATATTTATTTTAATGAATATACAAAAATGAAATTTGTTCATATATAATTTCATCCCCCAAGAGTAATTTTTGGTATCTTGTTTTTTTTGTTTTTTGTTTTGTTTTTTGGTGTGATTATATTAGAATTCTATTGCCTTTTTAGTGGAAGGAAACTTGTTTATGCAATACACTTAATATAGAAGAAGAAGAAGAAGAAGAAGAAGTGACTTTATTGATCTCACACTGGAGAAATTCTTCTCTGCATTTTAACCCATCCTATATATATATATATATACACATATATTAGGAGCAGTGGGCAGCACACATTAGGGCGCCCGGGGACCATCTCCATGATCTTCTTGCTTCGGTTTGGTCAGGACCTAAGCTGGAGGTACCTATGGTGCATGTTTTGGGTTGATGGGGGAAACCGGAGTGCCCGGAGGAAACCCACCCAGACACGGGGAGAAACATGCAAACTCCGCACAGAAAGGCCCAGGCGACCCGGGGATCGAACCCAGACCATCTTCTTGCGGAACCTTCTTGCTGTGAAGCAAGAGCGCTAACCACTCAGCTACCGTGCCGCATATTCACCGTTTAGATGATTAAAATAGATGTATTTCATATTAACTTTGCACAATAAGTGGTTTAATAAAGAAATATTGTTGGTAAAATGTATTTGGTTCTTAAAAAACAGCAATATATCATAGAGTATTATTTGCAATATATCAATTATCACATTTTCAATATCGTGATCATATCATGTAGCAGCCATGTATCGCCTACCATATCAAATCATGAGTGACCCTGCGATTCCCAGCCCTACTTTGAACTGATTCAGACCACAGGAAAATATATGGGAAAGTTACTATAGCTTCAACCAAGAAACAAGTCCCTGCTGCTTAATTAACAAAGAGTAAGGACAAAATGTCAGCCATGTCCTGTCAATCACTTGAGTGGCATCCCGGGGTGCGCTTCCTGTTAACAAGATATGTTTACAGCATCAGCATTGGGCTCCCACTGTCTGTGTATTGGTGCACTAATACTTGAAGTCAGCCTGAAAGATTGACGCATCCATTAACTATTAACTCAACCAGGAACTTTGGGGAAGACGCATAGTGACAGAGTCTGGGGGCTGAGGCAGGTCTTTCCATTGTCACCACAACATGACGTTTCCCAGTGGGAGGATGCGCTGGCTAATCATTAACCAACTACTGTCCGCTGGCAAAGTGGACAGGCATGTAGTCCCAGGAGTTAAAGGGTGGAGAAATATTAACCCTGATCACAGTTGGGGCGCTTCCTATCGTCATGCCGATAAATAAAGAGATGCAGGTCCTTCCATCACCATCAGCTCTCCCTTTCCTCCCACTCCAACGCTGTGTTTGTGCCTCTGCTGGCAGCACTGACAGCAAGTCTTATGAAGGAGGACGAGATGGATTGGACCAGAGATGCTGCTTCCTGCTTCAGAATAGGAACGTTTATGGACCTATGGGAGTTTTGGAATAAAGTTATCCTTCAAAGATACACTATGGGACTTTTCTGGTGGACGGCCTCCTTGGAGAGGTTATTGCTTTTCCTGGAATGTTCCATGTTATGACATTAAACATATCCATCTAGCTTTTATTCATTATGGGTGTGTATATATTGCTCAAAAGAACCATAATTCCTTCTGTGAATAGTGGAGACCCTTTAATAGGTTTAATACTGTGTAACATTCTTGACAGAGCAATAACATTTCCATGGAGACAGGTGGCGGACCCTCCACTTGAAAGGTTATGTAACTTTTGTGATGGAGGGTGCTTGCTTGTCGCCAAAGAGAATCGTCGTCATTGAATTGCCTGAAATATTCAACAGTATGGTATTAAACTTATCATTTGTTTATTCAACTGTAGGTGTTTTCATGACAAAAAATACTCTGGAAATTCCTTAATGTTGCACAGATCTGACCTGTAACTTGGCCTGTTTGCATCACCTGTTGGTCTCCATGCAGATAAATGTGTGTAATGTTATACTGTGGAACATTCCATTCTAAATAGAAGAAGCAGGTGCCGGATCGTCCACCAGAAAAGTTTCCCTGGGCAGCCCGTCTCTTCTACATTCTGTGTGTAGAATCCTTCACTCGTCCAGGTAAAGTCCATGACAAAAGGAGAAATTCAATTTGTCAACTGGACAAAAGTTTATTTGGTCAAATACGTTTCGCAGCTCCTCCAAGCTGCTTCTTCAGTTCTTCTACATTCTGTTTGAATCCAGAAGGGACTAAAATCAGACCAAAGGGTGAAAAAATCCAACCACTGTTATTAATTTAAACCACGTGTTTCTATTATGCAGAAATTCTCCAAAACTCTCGTACCATTCAGAACAAAATATATCAACTTCTTATACCTGAGATCAATAACAAAAAAAAACAAAACATTTTTCCAGGAAAGAACATTTTTGAAGGCTAAAAGCTCATGAGCACAGATTGTGTTTTTTTACCTTAAAGTGAACCTCCCAGTTAAACTGCATAATTTTGTTATTCAGTTATTTTATCCTTTCCAAAACTGCAGAAACCAAACTCAGCATGGTGAGTCTTCATTTAATCTGTATTTTCTTTTTGTTTTGGTATTAAACTAACTGACAACCCAAACAAATACTTCATGTATGGGGTCCAGTCAAATGCAAATCCAGGTCTGAATCCACCTGAACAGACTATATAGGGTGGCAGTAGCTCAGTTGGTAGAGCGTTTGTCCACTGATGCAAAGGTTGGTGGTTCAAATCCTGCTCTTGACATAAGAAACATCAGTGGTTGAGGGGTCAGATCCACTGACCCACAGGTTGGCAGGTATGATTCCAGCTCCCACAGATCAATGCTGCCGTTGCGTCCTTGGAAACACTTAACCCACCTCAGTGTCTGCGGACCCTGGTGTGTGAATGGGTGAATGGTTCCTTGTTGTAAAGCGCTTTGGGTGCCTTGAAGGTGGAAAAGTGCTATATAAAGATGTTACCATATTGTTTTCTTTTAGGGTGTATTAACTCACATGTATAAGGTTTGGTTAGGTCATGTCCCGGTCCTGGTTTACTGATGCTCTAGTCCAGGTTTAGCTGTGGGTTTAGTCCCAATTTTGATATGGTAATTTGCCCCATAAACACCTAAAACTACCTCATGCAACGAGCTCTTCAATCTTAACAGACAATGATGTCTCTAGTCAGTGCCCACCACCATTTGAAAAGGGTTTTTAGAGTTGAAAAGTTGACATATTTGACACTGGCCTACATCATTATATTATGTAGCTCTTGATAAAGTGAACAAAACCCGGCAGTGTCCCTGAGTCCCCGTCCTGCCTGGGCCCATGTGGACTGAAGAGCTTTCATGTCTCCTGAACAGTCTACTCTCAGAACAGAGCGTAGTGGTCCAACATCAAACAAACTCATTATTTTCAAAAAGTGAACAGGCACGTGTCTGCCAAAAGTCAGAGACGCTAAGCATCAAACAAAACCACATATGGTCTACATGGGAAATACTGCGCTTAATGAGGAATATTTACCCTGAGTATTATAACTGTGTGTCAGATACAGTAGTGACCTGGAAGACACATAAGCCAAAAATCAATTCAAATGCCTCAATATAGATATAGATACATATGATTCATGTAATCGAATGGTTCACTGTTCAGGTCACCAACAAAGACTATATAAAGAAAGACTGTATAAATAGACTGTATAAAGGAATGGATTAAGAGAGTGTGATGGCATCTATAATGTTCGACTCCAGCTTCGGCTGAAGCTCCCAGGGCTACCAGCTCTAAAAAATAATTTGAAACGGTTCCATATTAGGAATAGGAATTTATTCAGACAAAGACAAAGTAGTGAAATAAAAACACCAGGGTCATGTAGAGCAGGTTAAAATAAACATTTTAAGCCCAAAATGAAGAGGTTCACTGCAGCAGTTACAGAGAGAAGGGTGACCGTTTTTCAATTAAAGTCAATGAAGCCGGAAGTGCTTCCATGCTCACTGCCTATTTGGAACGCAATGGCTAGCGGGTTAGCTATGTCGGGTTAGCTATGCTGCTATGCGGCATAGCTACCGCTTCGAGCATAAAGCTAATGCTTCATGCTTCACAGCAAGAAGGTTCGGGGTTCGATCCCCGTGTGGCTCGTTGGTATGGCCGTAAGATTCGGGTCGCCTGAGCCTTTCTGTGTGGAGTTTGCATGTTCTCCCCATGTCTGGGTGGGTTTCCTCCAGGCACTCCAGTTTCCCCCATCAACTCAAAACATGCTCCATAGGTAAAATCCTCCAGCTGAGGTCCTGACCAAACCGAAGCAAGAAGATCATGGAGATGGTCCCCGGGCGCAGTAATGTGCTGCTCACTGCTCCTAATAACAGGATGGGTTAAATGCAGAGAAGAATTTCTCCTGTGTGAGATCAATAAAGTCACTTCACTTCTTATACGCAGTCTATGGTAATATCACAGTGCGTCAGATACAGTGGCCCGGAAGACACATAAGCCAAAAATCAATTCAAATGTCTCAACACAATATAGATATGATTCATGTAATCGAATGGTTCACTGTTCAAATCACCACCAAGAACAAACATCTGCACAGCGCACTGCTACTGTAATGGAAAAAGATCATGATACAATGTGTGGAACATTTAAAAACAAGTTAAATTTTACAGCACAATTTATTAAGGTAAATGCATAATACTGTACATGTTTAGTGTATGTCAATTGATTCCTCCAAACATCTGTTCTGTTGTGCAATTGCTAATAAATGCCATACTTTGTTATTTAAAAAAATTAAAATTTCTGGTTCCAATAATTAAAGGTCCTATATTACACAAAATTGATTCTTGTGCGCTTTAAAGGGATATGCCACCCCCAGGTCAAATTTGGGCATCTCCCCACAGTCCAGAGACTAAAATAAGTGGTGGAAAGCGTTTTCCTGCTCACCCAGCCATTGTACGAGTCTGTCGCCACTGACCGCCGCGGTATCTGCAGCTACTCCGCCTTAGACTGGAGTCTAACGTCGCCAGAGAAAGATTTCGGCCAAAAGGAATTAATTTGCTCGATGCGCTTCCCAATTACTTTCTGTGTAGTGCGCATTCATATCGAGTGCAAATAAATGTGCAAATCAACACGGAGAGCTTGACTTGGTCATTTTGGGTGGGAACTATTTTCCAGTGCGGAAGAATACAGTCGAATCACGCAGCACGCTGCCAGGGGAATCCCAGTTACGCACCAGGAAGGGAGTTCCCCTGTTGCACAACGTGGTGCGTGATTCGGCCATGTTCTTCCGCACTGAAAAATAGTTCCCACCCAAAATGACCAAGTCAAGCTCTCCGTGTTGATTTGCACATTTATTTGCACTCGATATGAATGCGCACTACACACAAAGTAATTGGGAAAAGCATCGGGCAAATTAATTCCTTTTGGCCGAAATCTTTCTCTGGCGACGTTAGACTCCAGTCTAAGGTGGAGTAGCTGCAGATACCGCGGCGGTCAGTGGCGACAGACTCGGACAATGGCTGGGTGAGCAGGAAAACGCTTTCCACCACTTATTTTAGTCTCTGGACTGTGGGGAGATGCCCAAATTTGACCTGGGGGTGGCATATTCCTTTAAGTGCTGTTATAATGCTGTTACCTTCTCAAAAACATACCTGGAGTTGTGTTTTGTTTCATTCACACATGTTTGAATAATCCTTTATTATTAGTCTGTCTACATCTCCAAAGCTCAAAATGCTCTGTGCCACCTTGTGATGTCATGGAGTTGTAGTTTTCAAGTTAACATCTACCTTTTACTAGTTCAGTAGAGATTGGAAATTCCAAGTCTGACATTATCCAAATGATTCTAGTGAAACTGTAAGGAATTTAAAAATACAGTGGAGCACTTCTTGCATTACTACATGACATCACAAGGTGGAACCGAGTGTTTTCTGTTTGAAGAAGAACTCAGCCTAAATATGCAGGGTTTGTGTGTTAAACATGTGTGAATGAAACAAAACATGACTTCAGGTATGTTTTTGATGAGGAAACAACATTATAACATAGAAATCATCTGAAAAACAACATAATATGGGCCCTTTTAATCTTAGTCACATGTTCTAAGATGGGACACAGAACAAATGTACAGTGGTACCTCACCTTACGAAATTAATTTGTTCCAGAAGTGGTTTCGTAACGTGAATTTTTCGTAAGTTGAGTAGCTATTTCAATGGAAAAAGCCTGATTCGTTCCAAGGCCCCATTCCAAGTTTTTTTTTTTTATATAGTGTAACTTTTTTTTTATAGTGTAACACTGTGTTCTGCGTCCTGATTGGAGACTGTAGACACAGGACTAAACCTGGACTAAACCAGGACTGGACACCAGGATTAAAGCGCCGCGTGCGGGTCTATTTCCTGGTTTCGTGCTAGCTCTGCTATTAGCAGCAGCACCGGTGTACCTCACGAGTCACGGCTGAGGCGAGCAGCGACTGCGTGTGTGGGGGGAAGGGGGAGGGCGGACATGTGTGTGATAGCGCAGCATGACCGGGCGCGGGGCTGCGAGCACGAGACCCGTGCTCAAACCGTGCCTCCTCTAGAACAGATCTAAAACAGGTCTAAACCAGGATTAAACCACCGCGTGCGGGTCTATTTCCTGGTTTCGTGCTAGCTCTGCCGGTGTACCTCATGAGTCACGGCTGAGGCGAGCAGCGAGGAGGGGAGGAGATGTGCCTCCCCTCGGGACGGCACGCAGTCCGACCGCATGAACGAACGCAGGCAAGAGCCGCGGTGGTTTAATCCTGGTTTAATCCTGGTTTAGACCTGGTTTAGACCTGGTCTAGAGGAGGCACGGTTTGCGCACGGGTCTCGTGCTTGTAGCCCCGCGCCGGGTCATGCTGCGCTATCACACACGTGTCCACGCGCAGTCTTCTCCCCCCTCCCCCTTCCCCCCACACTTCACTATTTATAAATTTTGTTGAAAATCTATGAAAGTTTGAGTGTTTAAACGAGAGACAAATGTGAGAAAAGTTTAAATCCAGTCTGAGAAAAGCGTATAATGTGTGTGACTGAGCGCGCATTATTTGAATTTTTGAGATTTTGCGTTTCGTAACTTGAATTTTCTTTCGTATCTAGAGACCAAAATTTAACGTGAAGGCGTTTCGTGTTCGTTTGTTGGGTCTTTCGTAAGGTGAGGTACCACTGTATTGGCTGCCGTTCAAACTACTGTGTCAATGGAGCGGATGTGTAATGCATAAGCGGAGCCACGCTTTTTCCTATGTGCTATTTCTTCACCATTATATGTGCTGTTATGTGCGGATAATATAGTTATATTTTATGCTACTGAAGTTAGTTTTTATCTAGTGAATAGGCCTGTCACGATAATTACTCTATAGGCTTATTGTTCAATATTATGAATGCTGGGAAATATATTTTGGGGCTCAATATTAATCGTGTTGACATTTTCTTCTTGTAAAAGTGGAGATTTGTGGGGGGGTTTTGTTTTGTTTTTTTAATACAATGTAATACAAAGATTTGAGCTGTAGAGAGTTGAATAAGTGACTTCTGTGGTGGATTATTGGTTCATTTCATTCTGCCGTTTATTTGTTGTACTTCAGGCCTTTAAATGACACTGTTTAAAAATGATTTACTAGGATTATCTAACATTATAGTTATTGTGCCAGTAGCATAAAATAGCTTCAGTATTATTGTTTATCACAGTAGATTTCATGCTTCAAAAATACCTGAATTAAAATGTATTTTTTTGTAATGTATTCTGATACATGGTCCAGTACTTTTACAGCTAGTTACACTTAAAGGGGAATTGTGTAACTTTTCTGCTGGGAGGTCTGCCACTTGCTTGTTGCTATGGATATGTCACTGTTCTGCCTGGAATGTTCTACAGTGTGACATTAAGCAGCTTTACCTCACATTTATTCAATTACAGGTGGTTTTACAGCTCAAAAATATCTAGAAAAACAACATTCTGACTGGGAGCCGAGTCAAAGATAGAAAGGCTTAATGCCATACTGTGAAACATTCCAGACAATAAAAAGCATTTGAACGGCCTTCCACCAGAGAAGTTACTCGACGCACAATTAAATTACATTATGAATTACATTATGAAAATTTGTTTCAGTTAGTTTGCCTTCATTAAAACTCAAATGCAGCGTGTTTAAGAGCTTTTTACAAAGAGCTAATTAGCTCATTTGAGACAGATCTATTTTTAAAGAGCAGATCTATGTGTTTCCTTTCACAAATTCAAAATCACATTTGCCTCACCACAAGAGCTTTTATATTTTATTTATATTTTGTAATGGTTGAACAATACGCTACTATACTAACTGTATTCTGAATAACACCAAATCAAGCTGTAGCTGTACTGAAATACAGTATAGATACTCCAGATTTGTATGTATTTTCAATTACTTCCAACACTGCCTATTAGTAAAGCACATACAGCTCTGGAAAAAAGACCACTGCATTTTTTGCTTAAATCAGCATCTCTACATGTATTACAGCCATTCCATTCCAGCGTCTGTTGAATTCCAACACAAACACAAAGCTGAGCTACTTCAATTCTTGCACCAGGAGTGGAATAAAGTCACCCAAGAACAATGTGAAAGACTTGTGGAGAGCATGCCAAGACGCATGAAAGCTGTGATTAAAAATAAGGGTTATTGCACTAAATATTGATTTGTGAACTCTTCTTAAGTGTAAACATTAGTATTGTGTTGTGTTAAAATGAATTTCATCTTGTTTCTTTGCATTGTTTGAGGTCTGAAAACATGTATCTTTTTTGTTATTTTAACCATTTGTCATTTTCTGCAAATAAATGCTCTAAACGATAATATTTTTATTTGGAATTTGGGGGGAATGTTGTCAGTATTTTATAGACTCAAACAAAAATGTTCCTTTTGCCCAAACACATACCTATAAGTAGTAAAATCAGAAAAACTGATAATTTTGCAGTGGTCTCTTATTTTTTTTCCAGAGCTGTATAAAACAAGTTAGTTCAGTATCATTTCTGTTCATTAAAATGCTGCTGTTTTGATACCGCACAGACAGTTAGCTCTTAGCAGAATTACTCCTATTTATAACTTCCTGCCTTTTCCAGCTTTTTCACGAAGCTCTTTTCCTTGTCTAATTTAATATTAGCTGACAACAGTTTGACAAGGACAGATCAGAGGTTAAGATAACACACAATGGAGCTGTTAAGTCTATTAACATGGAAATGAAATGCAACAGCTCAATAGCCTGTTGTCATACCTACAGTGAACAGCCTAAATAAGTTGCAGCGAAAAATCACAAGGGCCGTACTTGATAAGACATACTCGCGTTACTATGGCAACATCCGTGGCTCAAGCTAAGAACGCCGAGATCTGGGTAATCGTTGTCATTGTGATACATTCGCTCTGCTATAAGACCTGTGTATCACTGTTTTGGGACTAATAGTGAAGACTGTGGAAATGTGTATTAAGGAACTACACGCAAAAGAGTTTCAGTGTCGAGCTTTGACACTGTTCTACTTTTACAGCCCTATCTCTTTCCCATATTATTAGGAGGTTATGTGCGGTACTGTATTCAAAGTATTTAAAGCTGGTACTATATATGGCGTCATTTGCAGTAGAAGACATACTGCCCAAGGGGAGAAATCCTAACAAAAACATAGAACTCGTCTGACATTTTGACATGGTTTGTATGATTGCAGTTGTTGTTGCAGTTCGATTGCAAATACATCTATTTCCAGTTATGACGTTACACAAATCTCAGACTTTCCACAAGTAACAAGTAACAGAAATACACACCTCGACATTTCACTGGTGAAAGCCTGCTCCAGAGCCGTTTTAGTAAATCACTTAAAAATAATTATTGCAAAACAGTTCTTGACTAAGCCAAATGCTTTGTTATTGTTTGGCCTCCCACCCTGTCAGTGCACGCGCTCATTTTCATAGCAGGACTGCCTGTTAATAAACTGCACATTTACAGTGGTGTTGTATAGTGAATGTGATAATGATTTCCAAGCTGTTAGCCTGTAGTTTGGGCCCATTTCATCTTTTTAATGAGTATAATTGGCACTTGAGGTGATATATTGATATTGGCTGGGCTCCTGCAGGCTTCTATGTTGTTTCATTGTGCTACAGCAAGTGTTAACAGACAGCGAAAGCCCATTTGACTTACTGATGTAGCAAGAATTTATTTTCCTGTGAGGAAGCCAGACTGCCTGTCTTTGAGCCTCGCATGTGGTCTCAGAGCTGTTGGACAATTGCTGTGTAAAATAAAATAATAATAACAGGTACTTATATGACAAATCAGATACAGTATGCTAGATTATGCCCTCATATGTAATTGTACTGTATTTACTTTTAACAGTTCAGAAGATCTACAACACTTCACCTGTAAATATACATCAAATGACTGTCCACATTACTACACTGTATATTTTGTGTGCATAAATGTCTAGAAAACACCTACAGCAGCACTGCCTAAATCTAGCTTCTAATTGGTGCCCTCTGCCGGTCAAAACGGGCACTGCATCCTTACCTGTGAGTTCTTACTGATCATCATCAATCCATCGCTGATCAATAGCTCGTACGACCCAGATGAGGTCTAACCTGACCTATTGATTACAACTGAACACATGGGTGTTTAGACGGAAGCTGATCCTAACCACCTTGGGGAAGAGGGGCAGATTTGTAGGAAATACTTTGAATGTGGAAGAAATATAACTAGTAAATATAAACATATGTGCAAAAACTAGTCCTAGTTTGTTATGCTTTCTGAGTGTTCTTGAAACGAACAGCCAAAATAAAATAGTCTGCTGCGAAAACGATTCATTGTGCAAAAAAAAAAAAAAAAAAAAAATGTTGGACATGTGTTGTGGTTGCTAAGCAAAGAGTGACTAATAATATCTACATGGAAGAGGTTTGCATTAGTGCAGTAAGCCAAGCACAGCACGTCTCAGTCTCTACCAATCTAAAGACAATGAAGGTTCACCACACTGTAATTACAGACAATGAGTTTGTCAGTCACTCCTCATAAATATGAATAAGGGGGGACGGGTAAAGGTGTTCGCTCTAAATTTGCCATGGTTCTTGACGTGAGGAGAGAAGGCTGAGAGCGGCCCGCCGTCTTATTCCTCCTATCAAAATCTCCAGAGGAAAAGAGTTTTTAAGCCTTTGTGTGTCAGTCTTTCCTTGTCACGGCTGGATGTAGAGGGCGTACAAGGCCTAAAGATTGATATAACAGGTTCGGCTTTTTTACAGCTTTTAATTATAACCAAGGTAATTCTCGACATGCACCTTAAGTTGTCAGCTGTTACTGAAAAAACGCAGGACAATCAGTGGATGTTTGGTATAATTATATAAGGACCAGACATACAGATTCAACTAACAAGTTCATTTAGAGGTGCACTATGTCACTATTTGGTTAGGGGTCAGTTACCTTCTTGTCATTGCTCAGCCTGGAATGTTCCACAGTATGACATTAAACAGCTCTGACTTATATTTATGAAATTACAGGTGTTTTTTTTGCTCAAAAATTACCTAGAAAAGCAGGTGATCTGACTGTGAGCGGGGTCGCCTCTCTGCAGATCTGACCTGTAACTTGGTCTGAGTTGGTCTCCAAGGCTGTGAAACATTCTTCCACCAGAAAAGTTACACAATGCACCTTTAAAGATCCCATGACATGGTACTTCTTGATGCTTTTATATGGCTCCTTAATGGTTCCCTAATACTGTAAATGAATCCTTCTTCAAAATCAACACTCAGTGCATGAGAAGCAGAGATAAGATGAGAAAGAGTAATTTTTTTTCTCTCTGAACACTCCATAATGGGCCTTGTTGCTTGAATGCAAATGAGAAGAAAAGAGATGGCCAATAGTAGAGGGTGGGCTCGTGGCCAAACTCTCCGCTCTCCGCTCTGAGCGCTCAGCTGATCCATTTCCGCGTTTTAAGAGCGGAGGAGGAAAGGAGAGCCTTTTTCAATGAAAAAAACACATTTCCACAGAAAATAAAATTAAACCACTGCTGTTCAAAGGTCCAGAGGCTCAGATATAGGACTTCCGGGCCTAGAAACACTCGGACGTGCCTCCAGGCAAATAAAAAAACGCATTTCGCATTGCCTAGCGCATTTGCAGTCCAAACTCTCTGGGCGTGATTTACAGAGACGCCGAGTACAGACAGACGGGGGTGGAACTGCATTTGCATTTCTTTTTTCGATCTGACGTCAATAAGGTGCCTTGTTCAAAATCGCCCGTTTGAGCTCCAATTTTTTGTAACACAGAAAAGGATCGCTAATGCTCAGTTTAGACATTTCGCAACTTTTAACCATGGGGGGGGTTAACAGGGTAGGGGAGCTCACATTAACGTTCAAAAACCTCAGAAAGTGAAAATTTCATGCCATGGGACCTTTAAATGTTAATAGAATTCAGATCTGACTAGTTTACAACAATAGTTTTTTACTCTTACTTGAGTGATTCCTTGAGCTACACGTTTGTATTTCTACTACAGTAATACTAATTTGAAGTAACGTTACAAAGAACTTGTTTTAGCTTGAAGGACAAAAATGTGGATTGCATTGAGACTGATTTGGACCGCTTGTAGTTGTACACATACCACAGCTTGAGAAACACTGAGCTAATACATAGAGACATAAAACATTTAAATAGTTTGGTTGACAATGTCACTTAATAATAAATAAAACTATAATACATGTAGGCAGTAAAATAAAAGTTCAAAGTCTGCTTTATTGTCAAAAAACATATGTATACGTTGCACACACAGGAGTTGAAATTGCAGCGCCCCCTAGGCCCACAGTGAACATTAAACATCTGATAAACAAGACAATAAACACAATGACTAAAACGTCACATATACCCATAGCAAACGTACAAGACAATAAACACGATGAGTGATGAAAAGCACAGTGAAATCTCAGAAAACAGACTTTAAAGGGCCCATATTGCGCCGTCGTCTCATCTATGTTATAGTGTTGTTTCTTCATGAAAAACATACTTAGAGTTTTGTTTATTTCATTCACACAAATCCTGCGTATTTAGGCTCTGTTCTTTTTTTAATATTAAAAACACTCTGCTCCACCTTGTGATGTCATGTGGTAACACAGGAAGTGCTTCAGTGGTCTTTTAAACTCCACGCACCGTCACGAGAATCGTTTGGATAATGTCAGCCAATCTTCATTGAACTAAAGGTAAAAGGAGCTGGTAACTTGAAAACTAACACTGCATGACATCACAGGGTGGAAAAGAGCATTTTGAGCGTCATTTGCAGTAGAAGACATACCGCACAGACAGTTAGCTCTTAGCTCTTAGCTCTTGGAGATGTCGACAGATTAATAATTCAGGGTTACTGTGTGAAACAAAACAAAACAAAACTCCAGGTATGTTTTTGAGGAGGTAACAACATTATTACATGTTTTAAAGGTCACAAAAGTCAAATTTGTTCAATATGGGACCTTTGATAGGATTAGATTAGATTAGATTAGATTAGAGATAGACTAGATTTTTAAAGTTTTATTACTTTGAATTATAACCAAGATAATTCTGGACATGCACATTAACCCTAGAGCACTATCGCCAGGTGATTTTCATGCAAAAGTATTTACATGATTTTCAATATGTTGCATTTTTCTGAGTGTCATGGGTCTCTGGGGAGCTTCACCATTGTGTTTGACATCTTTGAAGGTGTAGGTGTTTCCCCTACCCAAAGCCCACTTTTTCCTACAGGCTTTCATGTGATTTTAACCCGGCAATAGTGAAAGAGGAATGTAATTATTTTAATGTAAGAGGATGTAAGGAATAGGTAAGTAAGAGTGGTCCTGGAATGTGTATCTATCCTTATTTAGTGTAGTGGATATGAATAAATATCACAAAGTTGTGGTTTCAAAGGGAATTCTTATGGTGAAAACAATATTTTAGTCAACTGGTTATTTTTACCCACTGAAAAAAATACTATTTTTTGTTCCTCTCTCCTGCAACTGTTCGTGTGTCAAGGAGTCTGTGCTTCACCAGGGAAGTCTCACATGTCCCAGGAATGGGTGGACCAAAGACCAGGTTTCCAGTATCGTCATCATTTTTTATTCTCAAATTCCTAATTTTTCAGTAATTTTGGAGCATGTTTTTAGGGTTAGGGTTTTCAAATCATAGAAGCCCGATCTCTTAATCTACGATTTTGTTTGAAGCAAAAGTGGCCTGTAATCCGAGATTTATCCATAGTTTTCAGCTTTGCGTTTCATGTTTGGGTCCCGGGAGCTGAGAGCACAGTCCGCGCATGCGCACTGGCGTCCTCATCTACTCGAAACTATGGCTAAATCTTGGATTACAGGCCACTTTTGCTTCAAACTAAATCTTACATTAAGACATCGGGCTTCTATGATTTGAAAAGTGCTAAAGTTTTGTGTTATTTGGAGACCGCAAAGTAATGCCCCGAGTACTCAGGCTAACGGATACGCTACAACATAACTTTTACCAAACAGCTCCAAATGACACCAACGTGCTATGGGTGAGTCAAACGACTTGTTTTATTACCGAAAGAAGGCTCAGATTGTAAAATAACATTACTTTTCCTTTAAGGTTTTTTTTGTTTGTTTGTTTGTTTCATTTTGTTACACATAGTACAGATGAAAATAAAAGAAAACCACTCTAATTTATCACGTGTTGTCATATTTTGATCTGTTTTTCATGACAAGTACTTTTTGTTTGGTATATTATATTGGGTAAAAATTACCCGGCAAAAGTGATGGTGTTACTTTTTATATAGAAAGTGTTCTAGGGTTAATTAGCTATTACTGAAAAAACACACTGGACAATCAATGGATGTTTTGTATAATTATATAAGAAGTAGACATAGCTGAGACTCAACTAACAAGTTAATTTAAATGTTAATACAAATCAGCTCTCAGACTGCTGGTTGCATGCCACAGCTCCCACCAAGAGTTCTCCAGCTTCACTTAAGGAGGCTTAATCACGACCAATGTACCAGCGTCCAACACTCGGGCCTATTTTCATATGAAACATTATCATTTTAATGGAAGGAGGAAACTGGTGCCATGTGATATTTTCAACTGACCACTTAGAGCTGCGAAAACACACAGGATTTCAATCACTTCACGGCTTTTTAAAACAGAGGAGAAATTAGAGAGAGGAATGTTGACATTTGGCATGAATAATTTGGCAGTAGTACAAGAGATGAATTATGGCCCTTTTGACAACTTAATGTTCTATGCTCCAGCTCATAAAAAATGCAAAGTAAGTGCTATAAAACGACTCAATATCCTCTTAAAGTGACAGACTTTAGTGAAATTGTTTCTTGATAGGTTGGACATGGCAAACCTTAATACATTATAATGACTAATCCTATTAAGATTTCACTATGCTTTATTTGACTGACTACATTTATTATACTTTTTATTGATTATTAAGCCACATTGTCAACTTATTGCTACTTATTTTAATATTTATATGTTTGCTCTTTGTTACTAGATTATATTGTGATATGTGAGCTATTGTGTCATCTAAGTTTAAGTCTAACCAAACTGTTGAAATGTTTTATGTCTCTGGGTATTAGCTCAGAATTTTTCAAGCTGTGGTACATACAGCTCTGGAAATAAGAGACCACTGCAAAATGATCAATTTTTCTGATTTGACTACTTATAGGTATGTGTTTGGGCAAAAGGAACATTTTTGTTTGAGTCTATAAACTACTGACATTTCCCCAAATTCCAAATAAAATATTATCGTTTAGATTTGTGGTTTGTGGATATCCTAAATGGGCTGTCAATAAAACCAAGAGAGACAAGGGCAAGAAACAAGATAACAGAGAATCCGAACCCAGGAGGAAAGGGGTAACGATTCCGTACCTGGCTGGCGTTTCGGAAAAACTACAGAGGATTTTCAGACAATATGAAATTCCAGTTTATTTCAAACCCACAAACACTTTAAGACAAAAACTCGTCCACCCAAAGGACAAAACACCGAGCCACAAACAAAGCAATGTGGTCTACTCCATTCAGTGTAGTGAAGACTGCAGTGAGCGCTACATTGGAGAAACCAAACAGCCACTTCACAAGAGGATGTACCAACACAGACGGGCGTGCCAGAGTGGACCGTCTTCTGCCGTACATCTTCACCTAGAAGCCACGGGCCATTCTTTTGAGGACAGTGAGGTTCAGATCTTAGCCAGGGAAAAGAACTGGTTTGAGAGGGGAGTTAAAGAGGCAATTTTTGTCAAAAAAGAGAATCCTTCTTTAAACAGGAATGGGGGAGCTAGACATAACTTGTCTCCCATTTATAATTCGATTCTTAAACCAAGTCAAAACAGACAAAGAAACATTAGGGCAGACGATCCAGGGCAGAGGGGTGGAGAGGGTTGTTAGACGTTGAATACTAGTCACCAGAGTAATTTGAAAAACAAAGAGACAGATTAGTGGGGATCGTTTTCAGAGCTTTTTCAGTGTACGGAGCGCCTCCTGGCAGCTAGATATGTCTAACCAGTACAATAACCAAGAGCTGACGAAGCCTCTCAGATGAGCGGCGAAACGTTTTCAACCAAACAAACTTTGTCCAGTTGACAAACTGAAATTCTTCTTTTATCATTATGGTTTAGAGCATTTATTTGCAGAAAATGACAAATGGTCAAAATAACAAAAAAGATACATGTTTTTAGACCTCAAACAATGCAAAGAAACAAGATCAAATTCATTTTAAAACAACATAATACTAATGTTGACACTTAAGAAGAGTTCAGAAATCAATATTTGGCGCAATAACCCTTATTTTTAATCACAGTTTTCATGCGTCTTGACATGCTCTCCACAAGTCTTTCACATTGTTCTTGGGTGACTTTATTCCACTCCTGGTGCAAGAACTGAAGTAGCTCAGCTTTGTGTTTGTGTTGGAATTTAACAGACGCTGGAATGGAATGGCTGTAATACATGTAGAGATGCTGATTTCAGAAAAAAAATGCAGTGGTCTCTTATTTTTTTCCAGAGCTGTATACGGCTCGTGGTACACAAGTGTTTCGAAGCAGTCAACGCCATTTATATTTTTGGTAGAGTAGCCAAAAATTGTACTCAGTGAAAAGTAACGTTACTTCAAATGAATATTACTGAAGTAGAAGTACAAAAGCAGTGGTCCAAGAAATTACTCAAGTAAGAGTATAAAAGTATTTGGGGAAACTAGTAAAATAATGTAAAGAGCAACTGTCAGAACATCTGATTTATAACTGGAAGGACAAAATATTTAATAATGCTGCAATCTGCAAAGAATAGATCAAATAAATAAATAAATAAATAAAACATTTTAGAAGGAACCAACATAAAGATCTTATTTCGCTCAAGTAAGAGTACTGTTACTTCAACAAAAATATAACTCAAGTAGAGAAAGTGAAAGTATGCTGCTAAAAAAGTACAATTTCTTTAAAATACAGTGGTTAAGTGAATGTGACTGAGTACTACCACCTCTGGTCTTTATGTAGAAGGTTTGTAAGGTTTAGGTACACTTTATTGTCATTTGTTTAACCTGGTTTAACCCTTGTTTAGAACTAGAGTACTTGTGTTTCGTAGTAAACTTTTAAGATTGTAGACATCAATATACTATAATTAAAAGTAGAAAATATAATAGTAAGAGTTGATACTACACCCCTATAGTAAAACAGATGTATTCGCCTGCAGTACCTGAGTTTGAAGCTTAGGGGGACATGATGAAAAAGGTTGGAAAAAAAGGAAAACGCTGGTCTAGAAGGTGCAGTTCCTCTGTTTTAGCAGCAAGTGGTGCTTCAGCTCAGACATGGAACTTTTCATCATTGTTACAGCTGAGTCCATTTGAAAAGCTTTGTCTCTCTTGTCTCTGAGAAGTGTTGATATTATGAGAAGATTTACAACTAATAAAATAATATCAATCAATCAATCAAAAAGCACTTTTCATACAAAGTGCTTTACATTGATTAAAAACAACCCACATTTCCTTCCACCCACCCAACCAGCCCGACACCACACAACACACACATACACGCACACACATATATATGATATACTGTATATGATATCATATAATATGTATTCATTCAGTACCTCGTGAGGTCGCTATTCTGGAGACAATACCATTAACATGGGCCTTAAATGGTTTACTTACAGTTACCAACCAGTTGTAGATCATACTCTTTAGTTTAGTCAAAGTATAACAGCTTTGATTTTGATTTAAGGTGTTCTAAAAGTTAAATATGAACATCTTTTCATTCTCAGGTTTTGCGATTGCTGGTTTGTACCATTTCTGCAGCCATGATGTCCAAGTCTGCAGGTCCTCTCTCATGAACTGCTATGTGACCAACAAGTTTGACTCCACACTATTGGAGTGGAGGAAATTCAATTTGTCAACTTGAATTTCCTCTTTTATCATGGATTCTACCTGGACGACTGAGGGACTCTTCACGTATTGGAGTGGAGTTCCTCAACAGTGAGCTGGAGGTGGACGGGCATCTGGTCACTCTGCAGATATGGGACACAGCTGGACAGGAGTGGTTCAGGAGCTTGCGCACCCCCTTCTACCGTGGGTCTGACTGCTGCTTGCTAACCTTTTACAATTGCTTAGGGTGTAGGTAAGCGGGTAAATAGGTAAAATGTAGCCTAAAATACTGTGCCATGACATCACAACATCACACATCATCATGACATCATATGAGTATTTGAGGAAGTTCATGGAAGCTCATGGAAGTTTGGTGGGCTAAAACAGGCCAGTAGCCAGAGCAGTGGTGCAAATGAACCATTAAAATTAAAAGTATTTTTTCTCAGATTTTTTTTTTTTTTAACATATATTATTTTTTCTAGTTTCTATTTTTCTTATTTTGACAGAAGTGCATCAAGGCCTGTTGTGGCGTGGGCCATCCTCCCGTGGACCCACCACCCGTGGGAGGATTCATGGGGGCTGGTGCATTTTCTTCTGGGCAGCAGATCTACTTGGACTGCTGCCCCCGCGACCCAGAAATGGAGAAGCAGAAGATGGATGGATGGATGGATGGATGGATTTTTTTCTAGGTCCACTTTAACAATTAATAAAAATCAAGCGACTGCATCTGTGGCTGGCATGTGAATTCAAGTTTTAACATCTGAAACAATAAACATGAAAAACTACCACAGACATTTAAGATAATGTTAAAACTATTTTTGTTTTATTTTTTTATAATGCAAATGGTAATGTTTGGAGGGGCTTTAGCGTTGGTAGTTGTATTGTAGTAGCACTGGAGCACCCTGGAGCACCCTGCTCCTTCACAGCCGCCCAGCCACTTTTTGGATGGCTGGACAGCTGGATGGTTGGACGGCTGGAGGAAACGCAGCTCCTCTCATGCTGAGAAGAGTGCAGCAGACAGCTCCTGCACCTTCTTGGACATTTTCTGATGGTCTTTGTGGGTTTCATCTCTACCAACTCCAATGCCAGAGGTTTCAGAGTCTCCTGTTTGTGTTTCAGAATCAGACCAGTTTGTGTTTTTGAGCTCAGCAATGATCTTGTCTTGTGCTTTGAGCTGTTCTTTCATATTTTCAAGCACTTTACGGCTGCTCAATAGTTCTTGTTTGAGCTGGACATTTTCTGTACCTGAAGTGTTGCACAGGTATCCAATCTCTTTGTATGTGTTCAACTGGGTCTCCAGCTCTTTGATTTTCTTCTGGAGAGCAGCTTGGTATTTTTGCATCTCCGAATCTATCTGGTCAGTCGTGTTCCTGGCTTTTCTGGAATTAACAAGCTCTTGCTGCAGCTGCACATTTTCCTGTACTGTTGAGTTGTACAGGAAACGGATCTCCTATATGCGTTCATCTGGTCTTGCAGTAGCTTGTCTTTTTTCAGGTTGATTCTCTCCTGCTCTGCAAATTTGGCCCTTGCTTGCGCCAGCTGGTCACGGAGCGCCCTGACCACAGCGCTCTCCTCCAGGGGTGAAAGGTCCTGGACCAGATATGGAAGGTCCTGGACCAGGGGTGAAAGGTCTTGGACCAGAGGTGGACGTACCTGGACCTGACCTCCGTCCTCTGGGTTTGAGGGCTCCTGGATGTGGGGACGTGACACCAGTTGCGTCTCCTGTGGCTCTTGACCGCTCCCTGTTGGTGTGGGACAGAGCAGAGCCTCCAGGTCGAAGCCTCTTCATAAAGGTGAGCGTTGTCCTCTAACATGTAGAGGTACCATGGCTTGGATGAAAAAGATGTGGAGCTATCCATTTTTGCGTGCATTTTGTGATTTTGCGGCGGCACGGTAGCTGAGTGGCTAGCGCTCTTGCTTCACAGCACGAAGGTTTCGGGTTCGATCCCCGGGTCGCCCAGGTCTTTCCGTGTGTGTTCTGTATGGAGTTTGCATGCATGGTCTGGGTCGGTCGCCTGGGCCTTTCTGTGTGGAGTTTGCATGTTCTCCCCGTGTCTGGGTTGGTTTCCTCCAGGCACTCCGGTTTCCCCCATCAACCCAAAACATGCACCATAGGTAAAATCCTCCAGCTTAGGTCCTGACCAAACCGAAGCAAGAAGATCATGGAGATGGTCCCCGGGCGCAGTAGGGCGCAGGAGGGCGCAGGAGGGCAGAATGTCGATGGAGAAAAAACAAAACGACTATAAACCACCAATTATTCATCAATCAGCAACGATCACATAACAATGCTACAAGGAATGCAAGAAATCGTTACTTCTCCACAATAATCAAGAACCACAAAAATAATCCAAAAGTTCTTTTCTCAACCATTGAAAACATTCTAAACCCAGATTCTTACACGTTATACTTGACACCCAGTGAGTCTCTCTGCGAGCAGTTTGCTGACCACTTCACGGGAAAGATAAACACCATCCGTTGTAATATTTTATCTTGTCAAAGCTGTGTTTTTAACTCACCTGAGTGTTTGTCTCGCCCAGAGAAAACTCTGGACAGTTTTGCCTTGGTTAATGCTGGGATGCTGGACAAGGTCATCTCCTCAGTGAGGCCCACCACTTGTCTCGTAGACCCAATCCCCACTCCATTTTTTAAGTATTTTTATGGATCTTTTAGGGATGAACTTTTGGTCATGATGAATTGCTCTCTTCAGACAGGGGTCTTTTCCGCTGCCTTCAAAGCAGCGGTGGTGAGGCCCCTGCTGAAGAAGAGCAATTTAGATTTTAATGATTTTAACAACTACCGACCAGTGTCTAACTTACCATTTTTAAGCAAGATTCTAGAGAAACTTGTCTCTAGCCAATTAAATGATTTTCTAGATGATCACAACATTTTGGAAAAATTTCAGTCTGCTTTTAGGGTGAACCACAGCACCGAGACTGCTTTGGCAAGGATTTTAAATGACTTTAGAATAAATTGGGACTCTCAAAAGGTGACTGTGTTGGTTCTACTGGATCTGAGCGCTGCCTTTGACACAGTAGACCACATTATTCTTTTAACTTGCCTAAAACACCTCGGCCTCTCTGGTGCTGTTCACAAATGGTTCACGTCCTATCTCACAGACAGAACATTTATGGTGAGTATGGACACATAGTCCTCCAAGGTCCATAAAATCACATGAGGTGTCCCCCAGGGTTCCATTTTAGGCCCTGTGCTTTTCAACTTGTACATGCTCCCCCTTGGCGGCGTCATCAGGAGACATGGAATCAATTTCCACAGCTATGCAGATGATACGTAGCTTTACATTTCCGCGTCTCCTGATGACACCAGGCCAATGGATGCTCTTTTTAACTGCATTCTAGATATCAAATCCTGGATGGCAAGAAACTTTCTCCAGCTTAACCAGGACAAAACTGAGGTTTTAGTCATCGGTCCTGAGGCCCAGAGAGAGAAACTTTTATCAAAACTACAAGCACAGTCTTTTAACCCATCTCCTCAAGTGAAAAACCTGGGCGTCATTTTTGACTCTGAGCTGACTTTTATCCCACACATCAAGAACATCACAAAAATAGGTTTCTATCACCTAAAAAACATAGCCAGAGTTGATTGCATTGATGCATGCTTTTGTCACCAGCCGTATAGACCACTGTAATGCCCTGCTCTCTGGTCTTCCCAAAAAGAGTATTTCAGGTTTGCAATTATTACAAAATTCAGCAGCATGTGTCCTGACTAGGACCAGAGGGCGGGATCACATTACACCGGTCTTAAAATCTCTGCATTGGCTCCCTGTGAGTTTCAGGATAGATTTTAAAGTTCTTTTACTGGTTTTTAAATGTCTTAATGGTCTTGGGCCTTCTTATCTTTCAGAACTGCTTTCCCCTTAGGAACCTTCACGGGCCCTGCGCTCCTCCGGCAACAGGCTCCTGGTCATTCCCAAAGTCAGGACACACACTCACGGAGAGGCGTCTTTTCAGTACTACGGCCCTCGTCTATGGAACTGCCGGAGGACCTCAGGGCTGCAGAGAACGTTCATGTTTTTAAGAGTGGGCTCAAGAGTCACCTGTTTAGCTTGGCCTTTGATTGATTTCGGTCATCTGTTTGCTTGTCTTTTGTTTGTTATTTTGTTTGTTTGCTTGTATATCTGTTTGTTGTTTGTTCGTCTGCTTGTTTGTCTGTTTGCTTTTTTATTTATTTTTTATTTTTATTTTTTCTAGCACTCATGCCTCACAGCAAGAAGGTTCGGGTTGCCCGGGCCTTTCTGTGTGGAGACTGCATGTTCTCCCCGTGTCTGGGTGGGTTTCCTCCGGGCACTCCGGTTTCCCCCACCAACCTAAAAATGCGCCATAGGTAAAATCCTCCAGCTTAGGGCCTGACCAAGCCTAAAATAACAAAACAATATCATGGGGATGGTCCCCGGGTCAAATATAGAAACAACTTCTCCTGTGCGAGATCAATAAAGGTCAATCTTCTAATCCTTGACCACTGTAAGGTGCTTTGTGTTACAATTTTGTATGAAAAGCGCCTTATAAATATTGTTTGATTGATTGATTGATTGATTGAGTAATGTGTGCTGCCCACTGCTCCTAATATATATATATATATATATATATATAGGATGGGTTAAAATGCAGAGAAGAATTTCTCCAGTGTGAGATCAATAAAGTCACTTCTTCTTCTTCTTCTTCTTCTTCTTATTTCATCAGTGTGCTGAGAACTTATGATTCAAACAAAAGTGTGTGGCCCTTATATATAGTTTTTGTTACCATGGGGACCGGTGGCCAAGGGTTCTATAGTGAAATTATGGAATGATTTGCAAATTTGCATGTTACTATTCCAAACAAAACATATCCTATCATAACACCATATTATATTATTATTAGGGCTGGGAATATTAATGCGTTAATCGTGATTAATCGCGATAGAGTTTTAATCGCGAACATTTTTTTAAATCGCGATCAGAGTTTGCCAGCATTTTCCGCAATTCTACCATCCATATGCAGCTCATTTGGTTGTATTAATTAAACTCATTGTTGGTTAAACGCGCTATTTTGAGTTTGCTAGTATTTTGTTCCTTCTACGCATCCGTAGGCAGCTCGAGCGGGCTTCAATCATTTATTTACAATTTCTCAAAGTAAGCACTATTACTGGTTCATTGTTACTTTTTCCTTTCTCTGCACTTTTTTGAAATAAAAAAATGGTGAGAAATACTTTGCATTGTGAGTTTAACTTTAGATTCGAACGGCCTTACTGCAAGATATCAATTTTAAACATGCAAAATAAATCACGATTAATCGCGATTAACTATGAAATTTCTGAGATTAGTTGCGATCAAGAAAATTAATCGTTTGACAGCCCTAATTATTATATTAATGTTGATTTGACATCAAATAATAAAAATGCATCATTATCCATGTGTTAGAGTAAGAGTTAAGACAGCGTTTAAGATAATCTACATTCATCTGTTTTGAAATTCATGTGTTGAATTCATCTGTGTGCTCTATGTACTGTATATATACTATGTATAAATATTACTAATACATATGGCTAATGTTTTCTATTTATTCTGTTTATAATGTGTCAGTTGCTCATGCTATCACTATAACCACCCAAAGGACAAAACACCGAGCCACAAACAAAGCAATGTGGTGTACTCCATTCAGTGTAGCCTTAACCCTGCTCCTAGTCAGGACACGTGTTGCTGAATTTTGTACTAATTGCAAACCTGAAATACTCTTTTTGGGAAGGCCAGAGAGCAGGGCATTACAGTAGTCTATTCCACTGGTGATAAAAGCATCAGCGTCTCCCTGTTGGCCTGAGACAGAATGGGGCGAACTCTGGCTATGTTTTTTAGGTGACAGAAACCTATTTTTGTGATGTTCTTAATGTGTGGGATAAAAGTCAGCTCAGAGTCAAAAATAATGACCATTTTTTTCAGGAGATGGGTTAAAAGACTCTGCTTGTAGTTTGGATAAAAGTTTCTCTCTCTGGGCCTCAGGACCGATGACTACAACCTCAGTTTTGTCCTGGTTAAGCTGGAGAAAGTTTTCTGCCATCCAGGATTTGATATCTAGAATGCAGTTAAAAAGAGCATCCATTGGCCTGGTATCATCAGGAGACATGGAGATGTAAAGCTACGTATCATCTGCATAGCTGTGGAAGTTGATTCCATGTCTCCAGATGATGCCGCCAAGAGGGAGCATGTACAAGTTTAAAAGCACAGGACCTAAAATGGAACCCTGGGGGACACCACATGTGGTTTCATGGACCTTGAAGGAGCATGTGTCCACACTCACCATAAATTGCAACGACAGTTGCAAAAAACTGTCGTTGTGTCCTTAGGCAAGACACTTCACCCACATTGCCTAGGATGAAAGTGGAGTGTGCGTGAGTGTTGGAGGTGGTCGGATGGGCTGATGGCGCAGATTGGCAGCCTCGCTTTCCGTCAGTCTGCCCCAGGGCAGCTGTGGCTACAGAAAGTAGCTTACCACCACCAAGTGTGGAGTGAATGAACAATGAACTGTAAAGCGCTTTGGGTGTCATGAAAGGCGCTATATAAATGCAATTAATTATTAATTATTATTATTAAATGTTCTGTCTGTGAGGTAGGACGTGAACCATTTGTGAACAGCACCAGAGAGGCCAAGGTGTTTTAGGTGAGTTAAAAGAATCATGTGGTCTACTGTGTCAAAGGCAGCGCTCAGATCCAGTAGAACCAACACAGTCACCTTTTGAGAATCACAATTTATTCTATACTCAACAAAAATATAAACGCAACGCTTTTATTTTTGCTCCCATTTTTCCTGAGATGGACCCAACGATCCAAAATTCACTCCAGATACACAACACTACCATTTCTCTCAAACATTGTTCACAAATCTGTCCAAATGTGTGACAGCGAGCACCTCTGCCCCGCCGAGACAATCCACCCCACCTCACAGGTGTGCCACATGAAAATGCCGATCCGACATCATGACCAGTGCACAGGTGCGCCCCAGACTGCCCACAATAAAAGGCCACCCCGAAATGTGCTTTTTTTTTTTTGCTTTATTGGGGGTCTGGGGACTCAGAACCAGTTAGTATCTGGTGTGACCACCATTTGCCTCATGCAGTGCAACACATCTTCTTCGCATAGAGTTTATCAGATTGTCAATTGTGGCCTGTGGAATGTTGGTCCACTCCTCTTCAGTGGCTGTGCGAAGTTGCTGGATATTAGTGGGAGCTGGTACACGCTGTCGTATACGCCGGTCAAGCACATCCCAAACATGCTCAATGGGTGACATGTCCGGTGAGTATGCTGGCCATGCAAGAACTGGGACATTTTCAGCTTCCAAGAATTGTGTACAGATCCTTGCAACATGGGGCCATGCATTATCTTGCTGAAACATGAGGTGATGTTCATGGATGTATGGCACAACAATGGGCCTCAGGATCTCATCACGGTATCTCTGTGCATTCAAAATGCCATCAATAAAATGCACCTGTGTTCTTCGTCCATAACAGCCACTGAAGAGGAGTGGACCAACATTCCACAGGCCACAACTGACCATCTGATAAACTCTATGCGAAGAAGATGTGTTGCACTGCATGAGGCAAATGGTCGTCACTCCAGATACTGACTGGTTCTGAGTCCCCAGACCCCCAATAAAGCAAAAAAAAAAAAAAAAAAATGCACATTTTGGGGTGGCCTTTTATTGTGGGCAGTCTGGGGCGCACCTGTGCACTGGTCATGATGTCGGATCGGCATCTTGATGTGGCGCACCTGTGAGGTGGGGTGGATTGTCTCGGCAGGGCAGAGGTGCTCGCTGTCACACATTTGGACAGATTTGTGAACAATGTTTGAGAGAAATGGTAGTGTTGTGTATCTGGAGTGAATTTTGGATCTTTGGGTCCATCTCAGGAAAAATGGGAGCAAAAACAAAAGTGTTGCGTTTATATTTTTGTTGAGTATAAAATAATTTAAAATTTTTGCCAAAGCAGTCTCAGTGCTGTGGTTCACCCCAAAATGTGATCATCTAAAAAATAATTTAGTTGGATGAAAACAAGTTTTTCGAAAATTTTGCCTGGTAATTTTGATTGTAAGTTAGACACTGGTCGGTAGTTGCTAAAATCATTAAAATCTAAATAGCTCTTCTTCAGCAGGGGCCTCACCACCGCTGCTTTGAAAGCAGTGGGAAAGACCCCTGTCTGAAGAGAGCAATTCATCCTGACCAAAAGCTCATCCCTAAAATAGCCATAAAATGACTTAAAAAATGTGGGTGGGTGGGGATTGGATCTAAAAGACATGTGGTGGGCCTCACTGAGGAGAAAACTTTGTCAATGATCTCAGTATTAACCAGGACAAAACTGTCCAGTGTTCCCTCTGGTCCAGACAAACACTCAGATGTGTTAGAAACAGCTTTGACAAGATAAATTATCACATCTGATAGTGTTTATCTTTCACATGAAGTGGTCTGCAAACTGCTCAAGTAAAACGTGTTAAAATCAGGGTTTAAAATGTTGTCAATGGCTGAGAAGAGAACTTTTGGAATATTTTTGTGGTTGGTGATTTTTGTGGAGAAGTAATGATTTCTTGCATTGTTGTGTGTTCATTGTTGATTGATGAATAATCGGTGGTTTATTGTTGTTTTGTTTTTTCTCCATCTGCGTTCTGCCCTCCTACATTCTCTCTTGGATTTTTTCAAATCTTAATACATCATTAGGATATATGATTCTGGAGGTTTATGTGTAGGCTATGAATCCAGTTTATCAAATTTTACCACAAAAAACATACAATTATGCTTTTTACTTGAGCGTTTATTTTAAGTAACTGATTTTTATAAGCCCTGCACAAAAATGACTCCTGTGAGCTTTTAGTTACCTCCTCAAAAACATACCTAAATCTGAGTTTTTTTTTCATTCATACATGTTTCAGTAACTCTTTATTATTAGTCTGTCTACATCTCTAAAGCTCAAAATGCTCTGTTGCACCTTGTGATGTCATAACAGCGCCTTTTACCTTTTGTTCAGTAGAGATTGGCAATTCCAGGACTGAAACTATCAAAGTGACTCAAGTAAAGGTGTCTGGAGTTTAAAAACAAGGTGGAGCATTTCCTGTATTACTGCATGACATGACAAGGTGGATAATAATAAACATAAAAACTAAACAAAAACATAGAACAATACCTACAACAAATGTAAAACAACAAAAACTGCCCACCCCTTCCCCCAAACACACCCACAAATTTAATTAAATAAAACAAAATAATGTGGTAGTGCAGCATAACCACAATACATATAATTATATAATATAATATATAATTTTGGCCAATTTAATTTCCCTTTCTCTCTCACTCTTTTTTTTTTCATTTTTTAATACTGTAAACACTTTTAATCACTATACTTAACTAATATTATTTTCGCCTTCATCATTTCCTTTCATCGTCTTTTACTACAATCTTAAAGCATAATTTTAAAGGCATTTTGGTGGAATGTTTTCAGCGTTTTCAGTTTGAGAAAAGAAATATGCAGGGTTTTTGTGTTAAACAAGTGTGAATGAAACAAAACACAACTCCAGGTATGTTCATGATGAGGAAACATAGTGTAACATGGGCCCTTTAAGGTCAGTCTCGCTCATTACTCGACTGGCTCCAACTAGAGTAAGACATTTCAAGTAAAGGACCAATAATAAAGTACTGGTTTGTTCTGAATTATCTAAGGAGGCTTCAGTTTGATGATGGGCACTGTGTGCTCTTCATCTCTGTGGTAAAGGTAGGGTTAGTTAATAATTTACTTTTCATAATTCATTTTCAAATACTTTTTTATTTATTTTATTTTAAACTTATTTTATTTTTTCTACTTTTTTATGTTTTTTATGGAAATCTTGAAATAAAATAGATAAAATATATATAAATAGAAAAATATATATAAAGATGACATGACAGATTTACAGAATAATAATAATCAATTTCTTGACACTCAAAGATGCTTCAGTTCTGACAAAACACAAATGACAAAAACCGATAGAAATGAGATGCAGTTTTTAGGGCTTTTTTGAAGATGGGGAGTGCACATGAGTCTGATGTGTTTGAGCAGGGAGTTGCAGCAGCAGAGAAGGCCCTGTCCCCCCAGGTCTTGTGCTTAGTCCTGGTGGGGGGAGACAGACGTTGGCGTCAGCTGACCGGAGGGCACGGACGGAGGTGTGGTGGTGGAGAAGTTCAGAGGCAAGTGGGGGCCAGGTTATGGAGGGACTTGTACACAATGGTGAGGAGGAGTCAGTGGACATCTTTGAGAACAGGGGTGATGTTCACGGGAGGAGGTGTGAATCAGAAGGTGGGCATCAGAGTTCTGAATGTAGCCAGAGGCCAACATTTGTGTTTTAAATTCACTGCAGAAGATGAAAGAGCTCAGAAAATCAAACCTGATTTGAGCTGTTCTGACACTTTAGTTGAATGTTCTGATTTCTCTACTCACCCATCACCATCACTGTACGGGAACAATGATCTGTCCTCAACCATAGAAGAGCGCCCTCTCCAGGAGCAGCAGTGATACGGCAGTCTTCACTCTCTCAAAGAGCGTGTCACCTGTGTACTCCTGTCACCTGTGTGCTCCTGTCACCTGTGTGCTCCTGTCACCTGTGTACTCCTGTCGCCTGTGTGCTCCTGTCACCTGTGTACTCCTGTGTACTCCTGTCACCTGTGTACTCCTGTGTACTCCTGTCACCTGTGTACTCCTGTGTACTCCTGTCGCCTGTGTGCTCCTGTCACCTGTGTACTCCTGTGTACTCCTGTGTACTCCTGTCACCTGTGTACTCCTGTGTACTCCTGTGTACTCCTGTGTACTCCTGTCACCTGTGTACTCCTGTGTACTCCTGTGTACTCCTGTCACCTGTGTACTCCTGTGTACTCCTGTCACCTGTGTACTCCTGTGTACTCCTGTCGCCTGTGTGCTCCTGTCACCTGTGTACTCCTGTGTACTCCTGTCACCTGTGTACTCCTGTGTACTCCTGTCGCCTGTGTGCTCCTGTCACCTGTGTACTCCTGTGTACTCCTGTCACCTGTGTACTCCTGTGTGCTCCTGTCACCTGTGTACTCCTGTGTACTCCTGTCACCTACACCAGGACAGGAGTTCCAGGCTTAATGTTGAATATTGTTTGTGTTGATTTAAGAAAGACTTCTTGACATATTAAATCTGATGTTCCTCTGTAGGCTACAGCTGAAGTCTGGATCCAGGGCTTTAGGTCATAAACTATTAAAGTCCTGCTTCATTCGGTCTAAACCTAAAAGTGCATCCTTTAGTCTGTGATTGACCCACACATATTTGAAGTGTGGAAATTTTGCTAAAATATAGTCTACAAAAATGCAGATATGAGGCAGATGTAGAGCTCTTGTTCAGCCTGGATGTTCTAATCCTGCTGCAACCACTGGTTACTATTGTTGTGTCCTTGGGCCAGACACTTTCCCACTTTGATCACATCTATAACATAGAGGTATAATGCGTGAAGAGTCCCTCAGTCGTCCAGGTAGAATCCATGATAAAAGGAGAAATTCAATTTGTCAACTGGAAAAAGTTTGTTTGGTCGAAAACGTTTCGCCGCTCATCAGAGAGGCTTCGTCAGCTCTGGTTCTCATGCAAACAAACTTTGTCCAGTTGACAAATTGAATTTCTCCTTTTATCATAGAGGTACATGCAAACGATACAAGCAAACCATGAATGAATTCCTGAATTCAAAGACTTGGTTGCTTAAAACATTAAAATGACGTTTCTCTCATTCAGAGAATGTCATGAGAAACTGAGGGAGTGGGTGACTACACAGTCTTTTCATCTAGTGTTTGATGGCAAAAAACAAAAAAAAACATGGCTGCTGCCTTCATCTTGATTGACAGAATGAGTGGCTTTTCAACAATGAGTCCACATGAGATTGTACTTCACCATGTGAATCTGGCATTGCCCTTTTTGCCCCAATTCAAATGGGCTTTTGTTTCCAGCAGCCCCTGCTATTGGTAAAATGACTAGAGTGAATTTGAATCAAAGGGTGGGTGGGTAAGACTGAAGCTTTGTTGCATAATGTCTCATAATTTCAGCCATTGGACTGATTCATAAAGTAACAGCAAACAGCCTCAGCAGATTGCAGTGCGGGTTTTGCTGAATGGAAAATGATGTTCTGTGTTTGTCCAGTCTGTCCCGTGACTCCACACCCACTCCCACAGGCGCGAGGCTCCATCCCTCCTCTCATCACGGGCTGAGAGCTCGAGTTGTCTGTGGGTTTGTTGTGTAGGGGGTGTAAGGTGTGTGAGCCCCCTCCTCTCGGGCTCCTCTGCAGGCCTGCCGCGCGCTGCAGCAGAGAGGGGTGCGTGACGTCAGCGCGTGCAGGAGCGTTTCTCGGCTCGAGCGGAAAAATGGGGAGAAGATTGCGAGGTGAGTGAGGCACATTTCTTCTTTTTATGAACGGATCCGGTAAACACGTTACCGTAGACGCCTTGGGGTTTGTGTGCGCTGGTTTCGGTCGCTGTCGCGGCTCGTGGTGTTGATGTTGGGGCTCCTGTGCAAAGAATTGATGCAACGTCGTGAAGTCCGGCTCTGTGCCAGTGCCGTGGTACACGAGAAAACCGTGCACATGCCAGGCTGTGCCGCTTTCCTCCGGAGGGCACCGCCGCTGCCATCAGCGCCGTTACCTCAGCCTGTGCCCGCCTGAGCCTTTCATTGTGAACCGCATCGGATTCAGATGACATTTGCTGATGCCGCTCGTCCACACCCACTTTATACTGTATGAGGCTCCACATTGATCCATGTGCCTTGCAGATATGAGGAGGTGTCTTCAATGGCCTCATGTCTAAACGTGTCAATATTTACGGTCTGTCCCGTTTGCAATGATCCCTACAATCCTAAACGTGCGTCTGGAGGCCACATTTGACCTGCTTATGTCCTCGTGCTATAACAAATGCAGCTACTCTTACAGGTCTATGAATCTGACCAGGGTCACATTCAATTACACACTGTTCTTTCATGGTTAAGGTTTAACGAGGCTTTACGTGGTGTAGGCCTACGCTCATTGTCACAGTGATTCTCATGAGACTCACTCCTGTTTGGGCTGCAGGTTCAGAGGAGGCAGGGCCCATTGACACACAACTAGCTCCTGTGTGTGTGTGTGTGTGTGTGTGTGTGTGTGTGTGTGTGTGTGTGTGTGTGTGTGTGTGTGTGTGTGTGTGTGTGTGTGTGTGTGTGTGTGTGAGCTGTCATGTGAGAAATATACTCTGAGGGAGCAGGCCTGTTACAATCCGTGCTCTGTGATTTTGACCAGAAGATGTGGTGTGGCCAGGACCAGCCATGCAGAAAAGAGCAAAACAGGAAGAACTAAACAAATACATTTCACAGCAGAATGAAATCACAAACATGCATTTCCTACTTAAACATGTTCCTACTTAAACATGTTCTACCGGCACTGCAGTTAGCCTGTCGAGATTTTCTATGTTAACAGTGATGATGTTTTGACCGACTCCAACAAAATTAGTGGGCGTATGCAATGCCAGTTTATTTGAATCCATGATTTACTCACTCAATAACTTAACTTAATTATTCAGATTCAGTTGGGACAGAATCATCTCCCTATTTAGACAGGCAGTGCACAGTCTCCACGACTGTTATTTAATCACAGGCATAATTCTGCGATGAGCAATTTAGATAGTAATTGGTCTCTGCCGCATGACTGATATATTTAAAGGTGCATTGTGCAACTTTTTGGTTGGGTTTCTGTCACCTGCTGGTTTCTGGTCTGGTTTGAATGTTTCACAGTTTGAAAAAAAACACTAAAATTAAACACTACTTAACATTTACTCCATTACAGGTAGTTTTACTGCTCAAAAATACATACTGTACTGTGAGCAGGGTTGCCTCTCCACAGCTCTGGCTTGTAAATTGGTCTGGTTTGGTCTCCATTAAGATATAAAGGTCTAATACCTGTGTAACATTGCAGACAAAGCAATAACATCTTTATGGAGAAAAGCATTTGACAGACCCTCCACCAGAAAAGTTACACAATGCTTTGTGAAGAAGTGCACACAGGCAAAGTGGGAGATTTCATTTTCATTCCACTAGTCGACATTGGCAGTGTAATATCTTTCACCAAATAGATAGATAGATAGATAGATAGATTAGATAGATACTTTATTGATCCAGAAGGAGATTCAAAGTTCAACAGCAGCTATATAGAAACAAACATAGCAACATAAAGAATATTTAAGTGATTCCCATCAAAGTGTTCCCATATTCAGTGTGAATCTGGGGCTAGTCCACTGATTTTGTGTACTTTCACAATAGAATAAAATATATCTGAAGAATATAAATAATTCTCTGAGATCAGTCCAGTTACTGAGGATTACTAGATAGTGTACTTTTTATCAAACCCTGTGCACAGGAAGAATAAGTCCGAAGGCTACATAATTAATGAGATCTAGTTCAAAGGGCCTATATTACACCAAATTAGGGCTGTCCCGACTATTCGACGTAATCGATTACGTCGAAGACGTAAATAAGTCGGCGTGTGCAACATACCGTCGTTTACGTGATTTGCAAAAAAAAAAAAAAAAAAGTGATTTGCGCGAGCGGTAGATGTGCTGGAACAGAAGCGGTAACAATGGCTGCACGCCCGAGGGTGCCCGAAGATGATGAAGATCAGCCCAATAAACGGACAAAGACATCTAAAGTGTGGAGATATTTGCAAATGCGGCACACGAAGACTTCGTCGTGTGCCGCATTTGCGGCACACGACGAAGTCTTGTGGAAATGGAAACGTAATTACGTTTCCCTTTCTTTGATTAGAATAGTATTACTATTTATTTAGACCTGCAGTCGGCACAGACAGTGTTGAATAGCGCAAGGTGCACTGTGCACTTTGATTTCTTGTATAGCCTGTCGCTATGCTGGCGGCGTGCATAGCAACGACACGGAGATAAAGCAATGATTCGTAATTTGCCCGTTATAGACTGAATATTCAACACCTGAGGGTGACAGTGGTCGGGATGTTTGTAGAAGAGCTTGTATACAAAGTAAAAAGTAAATTAAGACAAAAGAAGAGCGCATATTCCTGCCAACAGCGGGAGATGTGTAGTGAGAGGAATGCGCGCCTGATTCAGAGAGGTCTCATGTCCGTTCTCCTCCCCGGTGCACAGTGCACCTTGCGCTATTCAACACTGTCTGTGCCGACTGCAGGTCTAAATAAATAGTAATACTATTCTAATCAAATCTCTTAATGCTTAGAAAGAGCAGTTACATACCCTGTTGGGGAAAATAAAAGAGCAGTTATATACCCTGTTGGGGAAAAAAAACCTCAAGTTCTGTTTGTAATACAAACTTTGTATTCAGTTTGCACTCATGTGAGTCAGTGTTCTTACTAACTAACATCATTGAAATTTGTGTATAAAGTTATTTATTCTTATCAATTATTTGATTTGCCTTTTATTTTTATTTGGGCATGCCTTCATTTCTTGAAGATTAAACTGCAAAACTTTTAAGTTTGAGAATGAATAAATAAATATTTTTTACTGTTCATAAAAGCGTGTCAAGCCTGTTTGTAATACCCGCCAACCCAAAAAACATTACTTTAAAAAATAATCGTGACTATTCGAAAAAAATAGTTGATAGATTAATCGGGAGAAAAATAATCGTTAGGGACAGCCCTACACCAAATTGACTCTTGTGAGATTTAAGCCTTGTTATAATGTTATTACTTAATCAATCTTTACCTGGAGTTCTGTTTTGTGGCAAGCACTCATGGTTCACAGCAAGAAGATACCAGGTTTGTTCCCCTGAGGTGCCTCAAAAAACATAAAAAATATTCACCAGGGACTACAGGTGGAAATTAGCTCTAGTGCTACACCTGGCACAATACATCTCTCCTGTTAAGGTTAGGGTAGATTGTGCACTGTCCCTGTCTCATAAATAAACTATCCATCCATTTTCTTCCACTTATCCAAGGCCAGGTCACGGGGCAACAGTCTAAGCAGAGACTCCCAGACTTCCTTCACACCAGACACTTCCTTCAGCTCCTAAGGGGGGACCCCAAGGTGTTCTCAGGCCAGCCGGGAGACACAGATAAATAAATAAACTTAATAAATTAAAAAAATATCCGTCCATCCATCCATTTTCTTCCACTTATCCGGGGCCGGGTCACGGGGGCAACAGTCTAAGCAGGGACGCCCAAACCTCCTTCACCCGGACACTTCCTCCAGCTCCTCCGGGGGGACCCAAGGCGTTCCCAGGCCAGCCGGGAGACATAGTCCCTCCAGTGCGTCCTGGGTCTTCCCCAGGGCCTCCTTTCGGTGGGACATGCCCGGAACACCTCCCGAGGGAGGCGTCCAGGAGGCATCCGGAACAGATGCCCGAGCCACCTCAGCTGGCTCCACTCGACGTGGAGAAGCAGTGGCTCTACTCCGAGCTCCTCCCGTGTGACTGAGCTCCTCACCCTATCTTTAAGAGTGCGTCCAGCCACTCTGCGGAGGAAATTCATTTCAGCCGCTTGTATCCGCGATCTTGTCCTTTCGGTCATTACCCAGAGCTCATGGCCATAGGTGAGGGTAGGAACGTAGATTGACCGGTAAATTGAGAGCTTCGCCTTTTGGCTCAGCTCCCTCTTCACCACAACGGTCCGGTACAACGACCGCATCACTGCCGATGCTGCACCGATCCGCCTGTCAATCTCGCGCTCCATCCTCTCCTGACTCGTGAACAAGACCCCGAGATACTTGAACTCCTCCACCTGAGGCCAGGACTCCCCACCCACCCGGAGAGGGCAAGCCAAAAAATATCTCCAAAGCTCAAAATGCTCTGTTCCACCTTGTGATGTCATGTAGTAGTTTCATGTTAACAACTACTTTTTACCTTTAGTTCAGTAGAGATGGGCAGTACCAGGACTGAAATCATCCAAATGATTCTAGTGAAGGTGTATAGAGTGTAAAAACACAGTGGAGCACTACACGTGTTACCACCACATGACATCACAACGTGGAACAGAGGGAGAATAATTCAGCCTGAATATGCTGGATTTGTGTGTTAAACGTGAATGAAATGACACAAAACTCCAGGTATGTTTTTAATGAGGACACAACATTATAACATAAGAAAATAGCAATGGAGAAGTTCAATTTGTTTACTGGACAATGTTTATTTGGTTGAATACGTTTCGCAGCTCATCCAAGCTACTTCTTCAGTTCTGGTCAGATGCTGGTGGACACTGCTTATAACTAGCTGCTTATACTGTAACTAACTACAATGAAATGACTATGAAACTATCACACCTATTTGTTTATAGTCTCTGTTAGTTAGGTGAGCCTATTCAATATGCAGTGGGAGTGTGGGGTCATGTTAGCAGAACCATTCAGAACCATAATGGGTGTTTTCACGCCTCTGGACCTGACCTGCTGCCCTTTTGTTTTCTTTGTTTGTTGTGATTTAGGTTTGAGGAGAGAGTTATAGATGGGAGACAAATGATGTCTGAGACCTCCATTTCTGTTCAAGGAAGGATTCCCTTTCTTGACAAAAATAGCCTTTTCTCTGGCCAAGATCTGTACCTCACTGTCCTCAAAGGAGTGGCCCGGGGCTTCTAGGTGGAGATGTACAGCACCTAGAAGCCATGGGCCACTTAAAGATATAAGTGTAAAGCTGAACTCAAAATCTAAATTGGGATCATGACTTTAGAAAATCTTCTTATAATTTTTGGCATGACGCCCACCCCTCCCAAGCCACCTACTGCTTTAAGCCATTCTAAAAAACAAATATAATTACTTTCTTTGGCAAAACACAAAGTTAATTCAAGGCTGTATAGAGTTTGGCTGTGTGTGTGTGTGTATGTATTTTGATTATAAACTTAACAATTCAACAGTAAAGTACATGTTTTTTCTCCAATACTTTCTGAGTTGAGTTGAAATAGGCCTGTCACGATAATTATTGACTTATCGTTCAATATATGAAAGTTGGAACAATATTTTTTTATCGTATCTACATTTTCTTTGCATTACTAAATTTTTTGTTATTTTTTGGCTATATGATTTAAGCTGTAAAATTAATAACTTCTCTGACTCATTATAAACGCAAACTAAATACTAAAGTGTTTAAGGTGCATTGTGTAACTTTTCTAGTGGAGGCCCATCTCTTGCTTGTTTCTACGGATACGTCATGGAATGTTCCACAGTATGACATTAAACAGCTCTACCTTACATTTATTCAATTACAGGTGATTTTTCTGACTGTGAGCAGGGTTGCCTCTCCACAGATCTGACCTGTAATTTGATCTGGTTTGGTCTCCATGAAGATAGAAAGGCTTAATGCTATACTGTGAAACATGGTAAAAGGAGAAATTTAATTTGTCAACTGGACAAAGTTTATTTGGTCGAAGATGTTTCAAAGCTCATCCAAGCTGCTTCGTCAGTTCTGGTTAGAGTGCTGCTTATATCTAGCTGCAGGGAGGAGCTAACTACAGTGAAATTACTATGCAACTATCACACTTATTGTTTTCAGTTCCTGTCTGGGGTCTTGTTTAGCATACCCATTCAGTTCCATAATGGGTGTTTTCACACCTCTGGACCTGACCTGGCTAGTCCTATTGTTTTCTTTGTTTGTTTCGATTTAGGTTTGAGAATGGAATTATATATGGGAGACAAATTGTGTCTGACTCCTCCACTCCTCTTCAAGGAAGGATTCTCTTTTTTGAAAAAAACAGCCTCTTTAACTCCCCTCTCAAACCAGTTCTTTTCTCTGGCCAAGATCTGTACCTCACTGTCCTCAAAGGAGTGGCCTGTGGCTTTTAGGTGGCGATGAAGGTCCTTCTGGTTCTCTCGTCTGTGTTGGTACATCCTCTTGTGAAGTGGCTGTTTTGTTTCTCTAATGTAGCGCTCACTGCAGTCTTCACTACACTGAATGGAGTACACCACATTGTTTTATTTGTGGCTCGGTGTTTTGTCCTTTGGGTGGACTAGTTTTTGTCTTAAAGTGTTTGTGGGTTTGTGGGTTTGAAAATTGTATTTTGTACACTGTCTTTTTTTGCACTACCTGGCCAGAGAGAAACTAAATTTCGATTCACTGTATGTTGAACACATATGGCAGAATTGACAATAAAGCTGACTTTGACCTTTGATCTTTTGATCTTTGATCTAGACTGGGATTTCATATTGTCTGAGGCCCTGTCCCCACGACAACGTTCCTGTTTTTTTTTTTACCCGGGGTGAAAAAAAGTCTCGTCCACACACGTGTTGGATCAGAAAACCTTCGCGTCAAGATGAGCACGGAGCGCTGAGTGAAAACGATGTAATACATATGTCACACCGATAAGTGGCGCTGTAAACCGGAAAGAGCCAGAGCCACCGGTAACGCAAGACTACAAAGAGCACATGCGCAGAAAGTCCTTTCTCTTTCATAAACAAGCAAACACGTGTACTTTAGGGGCCGTCAACACAAGCGAATATATTTTGTCCCCCTGCTCCACCAATGTAGCAGCGACTCACTCCGGTAATGTGAAAATGCTGACCGTCCCTAATATAGACAGACGCCACAGAACAAAGATTTGCGCTGCGTGAGCAGAGTTTTTGCCTATAAATCGATAGTTAGCATTACTTGCTATCGTTTTATTAGATAGACATTAACAAGTAGAACTCTCGTTAACCTTGGTCGTGTTATTTAGGCAAAATGCTTGTTTGGATCTTACATACTCGGACATTATGTTGGCTTTTCGGCGAGAATATACAACCGGGGACCATCACCAACGGGCAGCTATATATTTTTGTGTGTGATACTGCATGTGCCCGTTTGTAAAAGGTAAATTTTCATTGAATAAAAAAGACAAGAAATGGTTGCTCTTTTTCTTTATTTACAGCACACTACACACTCAAATTGGTATGTGCTCCTCATTGTCCACTATCTGCCTTTCCAGCGATGGGATCTTTCCAGTTTTAAAATATGTGTTTAGCTTTGCATTGGCAAACACCCGTGCGTCGTGCGTACTGCCAGGCCACTTCACAGTAACGTCCATAAACCGGTACCTGTAGTCACACACCGCTTGTATGTTGAGGGAATGTTTGCCCTTTCTGTTGATGAAGGCCATGGCGTTGGTGGATGGCTGCTTGATTTCAACATGTGTCCCATCGATCGCTCCCAAACATTGTGGCATGTCATGCACACGGAGGAAGCCCAAAACAAGCGCCTCCGGTTCCATGAAAGGCGTAATTGTGCATGGTCCTCTGCTGTTGTCGCAATGCATTGCATATGAACAGAGTTTGATGCAGCAGTGCCAATAAACTGCGGAAGGCGCAGGGTTACACCCTCTGGTCACCGGTCACGTGATGATTACGGCAGCGCGACGTCATCATTTTCTCACCTGCCGCGCTTTTTTGCCGCCCACATGCCAAAGCGACGGGGGGCGTTCTCCGACTTGACTTGAAAAACTCCGTTCTCGCCCCCAAAAACGCCGGCGCCGTCTGGACGGCAGGCCCAAACGCACACAAACTTCTCCGTTTCCTCCAAAAAACGTTGTCGTGGGGACAGGGCCTGAAAATCCTCTGTAGTTTTTCAGAAACGCCAGGCAGGTAAGGAATCGCTACCTTGAACAGGAATGGAGGGGTCAATTTTTCTCCCATATATAATTCCATTCTCAAACCTAAATCAAAACAAACAAAGAAAACAATAGGACTAGCCAGGTCAGGACCAGAGGTGTGAAAACATCCATTATGGTACTGAATGGGTATGCTAAACAAGACCCCAGACAGAAACTAAAAACAAAGAGGTGTGATAGTCACAGAGTAATCTCATTATTCACTGCGTGCACATGGAAAAGTCCAAACCGATTGCAAACTGATTGGGATCGTAACAGTTGCATGTGCACAGGGATTGGATTGGGATTGGTTTCCCCAATCCCTCAGGAACCCCTGGTCTAGAGCGATAGCAAACCACTTGGCGTCGTCATGTGCACGATTTCGGATCGGATTAGCATACTGCGCATAGGTGAGCCAGGAATTTCAAAATTTCACCCGGAAGTTGTAGGAGTGGTAGGAGGTGCCTACGGTGTCATAAGTAGCGCTTGTTGTTGCCGGACTTTCAGATGAAAACATGGCTGTGAAGAAAGCTACAAGCTCGCACTACTGGACCGAGGCAGGGTTTGCTCGGACCCCGGAGCAAATCAAAATCAAGTGAAAAAAACGCCAGGGCGGCGTGTGCCACGGCAAGAAAGAACAACGGGAGAGCGGTCAAGACCGTACAACTTGCCCGCATTACGACAGCGTTCTTCACGGCACCAACAATTCCCGTCTTCCACCATTTCGGGACTATGGACATAACGTAGAATCGAAACGCGTTGTTTGCTCTAAGCCCAATAAAGGAATAAGAGTATGCGGTAAATTTCGTCTTTGCTGGAATTATTCAATGTTCCTGTTGTTACCAGCACCTGGAAGCTGTGCATGGAGTTTTGAACTTTTGAAATAACGCACAGGGTACTTTTACAAACATTTTGAGTTATCTATTGTGACCTCATAGTATCATAGTTTTTTTTTTTTTTTTTAACTGTTGTATAACTTAAATATTAAAAACGTAAATATTAAAATCAGTGTGGAAATTTACTTAAGTTGTTCACTCAGACAGGACAAAACAGAGAGTGGAAGAGACAACAGAATTTAAGATAAGCATTACAAAGACATACAAAATGAAAGTGTGGTTGTGTAATTTTCCCCAGACCTTACATAAATAAACGATAAACCCATAGCTACAAATTTAATGCCTTTATTTGTGGCACAAAAGATGCAAGCAACAAAAAACAACAAGGCAGAACATGATTAAAACATGTGCGGTATAGGTCCCAGTCCTCGTAATTTTCGTTGTCCTCGATTGCTTGTAATATCAAACGCCGACGACACAGTTCGTGTCGTATTAAAGAAACCAAAAATAACCTAACCCTGCAGAATGCACACCACGTACGCCAATACCGTTCCGTCAAACTCCTCGAAAAGCCATCGCAGTATACTGCCAGATAGCTGTGTTGTGCTGCGTTTTTATATTGAGTAGCCGTCACCCGGAAGTAGTTGGACTACAGCGCCACATAGCATTGCGGAGCGGACCAGGTCGCTGACCTGAATCTGATTGCGCGACATGCATGTGTACTCGGATTGGACGACAGACCACCCGCCGAGTAACGGGAGAAATCCAAACCAATCCTAATCCAATCCTACCATGTGCACGCAGTCATTGTAGTTAGCTCCTCCCTGCAGCTAGATATAAGCAGTGTCCACCAGCACTCTAGCCAGAACTGACGAAGTAGCTTGGATGAGCTGCGAAACGTCTTCGACCAAATAAACTTCATCCAGATGACAAATTGAATTTCTCCCTTTACCATAGATTCTACCTGGAAGACTGAGGGATTCGTCTCACATATACTGTGAAACGTTTCAGGCAAAGCAATAACGTCTCTATGTAGAAAAGCATCTGACGGACCCTCCACCAGAAAAGCTACACAATGCACCTTTAATTCAGTTGTTTATTTATTGCAACTCATGTTTTTTTTTAACAATATTGTACATTTAAAATAGTTTTTGCTCTTGAGTTATCGTGTCAGTGGCATACATTAGTTACAATAATTCTCCATCAATATCACACTTCAAAATGTGTTATGGCGACAGGCCTAGTTTGAAACGATGTGTAGATTTTCACCTTCTCTCCTGGGACCAGCTGTGTTGATCTGTGTATACTGATGGGTAATTGCAGCCGTGGGTAGCCGTCTGGATCAATAGTAGACAGTGGAACTATGGGTCGGCCATGTCCATCAGATCACATACCCGTCCTCCTTTTAGCTTTGAAACGCCACCTCACGACTCCGTCCTCCTCCCATTTTCACCGTGTGGAATACTAATGCTACTTCAAGGGCTCCCTGGTACTGTTTCATAAAATATGAAGATGTTGATTTGCATTTTGTCATTCCTGCCTCTGTCCTCATGATATTTTTTAGATATTCCATCGCTATTTTGAATTGACACTAATCTCTGAATGTTCTCTTACCTCCGTGCAATGACTAGTGAGCATGCCTGGTTAGTTTTGCCCTTTGCTGTCACTGGAGCGAGTCCATCTCCAGGAGGATGTGAGATTGTCCTGTCACGGAACTACACCTCTCCTTTTTCAGGATAACGCTCACTGACATGTGACCACAAAATGATGAACATGTGACCACAGAAAGACACGAACGGTTGTTTCATTGTTTATCTCAAGGCTTCTGTTTGTTTGAATGACTGCGTGCACATCGAAAACTCCAAACCGATTGCAAACTGATTGGGGTCGTAACGGCTGCATGTGCACAGGGATTGGTTTGGATTGGGATTGGTTTGCCCCATCCCCTCAGGAACCCCTGGCCTAGGCCGATAGCAAACCACTTGGAGTCGTCATGTCAACGATTTTGGATTGGATTAGCATACTGCGCATGGGCGCGCCAGAATTTCAGGAATGTCAGGAATGTCACCCGGAAGTTGTAGGAGTGGTAGGGGGTGCCTACTGCGTCATAAGTAGCGCTTGTTGTTGCCGGACTTTCAGATGAAAACATGGCTGTGAAGAAAGCTACAAGCTCGCACTACTGGACCGAGACAGGGTTTGCTCAGACCCCAGAGCAAATCAAAATCAAGTGGAAAACGCCAGGGTGGCGTATGCCACGGCAAGAAAGAACAACGGGAGAGCGGTCAAGACCGTACAACTTGCCCGCATTACGACAGCGTTCTTCACGGAACCAACAAGTCCCATCTTCCACCATTTCGGGACTATGAACATAAAGTAGAATCGAAACGCCTTGTTTGCTCAAAGCCCGATAAAGGAATAAGAGTATGCGGTAACTTTCGTCTTTTCTGGAATTATTCAATGTTCCTGTTGTTACCAGCACCTGGAAGCTGTGCATGGAGTTTTGAACTTTTGAAATAACGCACAGGGTACTTTTACAAACATTTTGAGTTATCTATTGTGACCTCATAGTATCAGAAGAGAGTGTTTTTTTTAAACTGTTGTATAACTTAAACGTAAATAAACGTAAAAAACGTAAATATTAAAATCAGTGTGGAAATTTACTTAAGTTGTTCACTCAGACAAATCAAATCTCTCAAAACAGAGAGTGGAAGAGACAACAGAATATAAGCTAAACATTACAAAGACAGACAAAATGAAAGTGTGGTTGTGTAATTTTCCCCAGACCTTACATAAATGAACGATAAACCCATAGCTACAAATTGAATGCCTTTATTTGTGGCACAAAAGATGCAAGCAACAAAAAACAACAAGGCAGAACATGATTAAAACATGTGCGGTATAGCTCCCAATCCTCATAGTTTTCGTTGTCCTCGATTGCTTGTAATATCAAACGCCGACGACACAGTTCGTGTCGTATTAAAGAAACCAAAAACGCTGTTTTGTCGTTCATACAAACAACCTAACTCTGCAGAACGCACACCACGTACGCCAATGCCGCTCTGTCCAAACTCCTCGAAAAGCCAGCGCAGTATACTGCCAGATAGCTGTGTTGTGTTTTTATTGAGTAGCCATCACCCGGAAGTAGTTGGACTACAGCGCCACATAGCGTTGCGGAGCGGACCAGGTCGCTGACCTGAATCTGATTGCGCGACATGCATGTGCACTCGGATTGGAAGACAGACCACCCGCCGAGCAAGTGTGAAAAAGCCAATCCTATCCTGATCCAATCCTACCATGTGCACGCAGTCAATGATCAAAAGCACTCATGAAGAGGTCATGTGACTAAAATCCATAAATTCAGGTGTAGAACAGGTCAGAATTCTATGGTCAAATTTGTCTTGTGTATCTGTAAAAATATGTTTTTATTTTGACTTGTCTTATGGTTCTGTGTAACATGACACATGAAACAAACAAAACAAAGAAGAACATTACTGATGCAATAGCTGAGGTTGGCACTCTCCGCTCTCAGCAAAAGTCCTGGATCGATTCCTGAAAGATGCCTGAGTTTACATGTGCTCCCACATGTGCTCCCACTGTTTGTGAAGGGACGCCGGATTCCCTCATCCAAACATAGTGGAACATAGTAGTACGAATTACCATCTGATCTATGTCATTTTTTGTATTTAACTAGTTTTGTTGTCCCTAAGTGTGCACACTGTTTTGTTCATTAGTTATAATATAACTAATGTATGATTACATTACAGCAAACACCTGAAGGCCTGTCACCATCAGCTCCCTGTGAGCTTCAGCTCGTGTCACACCTCCACCTCTGTGACGCCTCCTCCAGGATTCTACGTGCTAATGCTAATGCTAGGTGTCAGTGTGAGTTCAGTGATGCTAGATCAGGCTGATTCTGCTCCAGTGTGAGGGCGTAAACACACCCACCTTGACTCACTCCTCTCTGTGCCCCGGAGCTATTGTTGTTCATCATTTTAGTTAGCACAAACAAATAGTAATAATGGCACTATACCACTGTTTTTTGGAATTAATATCTAAACTGTGTAGACAAACATCCACTTATCAAGCCTCTCTTGAGATTTAGTTTGTTTTGACAAAGACAACCTCATTAGGAATATAATGTCATTTTTACAGTATTACCTTTTTAAGGGAAACAACATCTGCCAGAAGCAGATTTCTTATGGGCTGTTTTTCCTTGAGCTTGTTGTTCAAATCAGTGAAGTGGGCACTACATTTCGTCAAAACCTGAATCAATAATCCAGTCCATCCAGAGCGGGATGTGACGTGTGACTTGGTAGTACTCTCTTTTAACTCCACTTCCTGAGTGTGACGGGGTAAATGTCTCACTTAGGCAGATGGAAGGCCCTGCAGTCTGCAATGTGCAGACTGAGCCTGCACTATCCTCCTCCTTTAATAAGTGGGCTCAACCTGCCAGCTCCCTCCATACTCCGTCCAAGCAGACTGTTAATAATAGCCCAGTGGCTCCAGCATTAGTTCTCCAGCCTTTACACAAACAACAGTCTGCACCAGTGGTTTGTGATTACTCTGTCACTATCCTCATAACCATTCGCTCCTATTATTCTGTTTTAAATCTCGTTTGTCTTGGTTAGTTCCAGCTCGCGCTACAGCTGTGTTTGTCTTATAAGATCAATTACAGATGGTTTTGTGAAGGATTATGAGCAGTGTCCAGAATGATCCTGGGCTTCTCCAGTTGGAGCTCAGAGCACTTTCACTAATGGATCCTGTGTCCACATAACCACCTCGGGCCTGCTGTAATCGACTGTCCATGTTTTAGCAGAGTCTGCGTCTTAACCTTTAGATATTCATAGTGTTCATGTTCCCAGACCACTGAACCTATGGATCAATATGACTACTTAGATGACTAGGGCTGTTTCACTCTCTTTAATTTTAATAGAGCCAATATATATTTTTACAATGAAAGTCTGACATTTCCTTTGCTCAGTGTCTTACTGTTAAATTAGTTTTTTTTAAATTACTTTGTGTAATAATTTGCTGTCAGTGTGAAGTTGTGTGTGGGGGTGTAATTTTTCCTCATGAGCCCTGTGTGGACAAAATAACAGTCATGTTGACAAACTGGACTCTAAGTGGTAACTCTTCTGTGTTCTGTTTCAGGACCTTGGCTGTGCGACCCAAAATGACCCTTAACCTTTGCCACTTGATGTGGTTGTTTGACTAAGCTGGACTCATGGGATTTCTTCTTCTGATGATTTGCTGAAGTCCTGATTTCACCATGAGCAGACCTGAGTGGTACTCCATCCTCTGGCCCTTATATTGGCGCTACTGTTACAGTGTGTGAGCGCCCCCTCTCTTCTTTGGTCGTTACTGCACGTAATGGCCTCTTTGGACCTGCCCTACCGCTGTCCTCGCTGCGGGGAGCACAAACGCTTCCGAAGCCTGTCGTCCCTCCGCGCTCACCTGGAGTATAACCACACCTACGAGACCCTGTACGTCCTGTCCAAGTCCAACAGTGTGTGTGACGCTGCTGCTCTGCTGCCCCTAGTGGCTGAAGGAGCACTCATCACTCCAAACAACAACGACTCTTTTGAGCCCCTGCGGCCCTCAGCACTGAAGGAGAGGCACTTCCCCTGTCGTGAACTTCCCTGTGCAGACGATCTCAGTCTGACTCCTGCTCACTCCAACAGCTCTACTCGCTACATACCCAATGTGGAGTTTCCTCTGGGGGAGATTTTCATGAAGCAAGCCATGGCATCCACAGACCCAGGTCCCCATGGTAACCCCAGCACAGCTGTGGCAGTAGCTGCTAATGTGGCGGCCAGTGCAGTAGAGGCTGCCTATGAAGAAGGGCTGGCCAGGCTGAAAGCACGAGCCTTTGAGCGACTGGAACTGGATGAAAGGCTGGAGAAACTGTCTGAAGAGGTAACCACAGTTTAGACACACTGTATATCTCATAAAAGCATTCTAGTGTCATTGTGGGATACAAAATACAAAAGTATTACTCTCATTGCGACTGGTGCATTCCAGTCTTTATATCAGTGAAGGGGACCCCTAACAGACCCACTGGCTTGTGTTTCTCAGGTGGAGCAGAAAATAGCAACCCGTGTGGGGCGGCTGCAGGCTGAGCTGGAGCGGAAGAGCTCGGAGCTGGAGAGGGCGAAGCAGGAGAGCGAGCGTCTGAGCCAGGAGAAACAGGACCTGGAGGATAAGGCCACAGAGCTGTCGCGCCAGGTAGACGTGTCTGTGGAGATGTTGGCCAACCTGAAGCAGGACCTGGTCAGCAAAGAGACAGAGCTCACACACAAACAGCAGTAAGTGCACACTCGGACATGTCAACAAGTCTGTCTAGTGTCTAGTCATGATACATTTTGATTGATTTTTTACAATTTCACTCAAATCAGGAACTCAGACTCATTACAGCACTGCAAATCACTTCTAAAAACTCCTGTTCCCTGTTCAATCTGGCATTCTTCCTTGATTTCCACTGTCATTTGCTACTGTTTCCTATGGCTTGTAAAGATGATGTATTATAATTACTCATTTGTTGTCAGTTCAACCTCAACCTCAAAAATATAAAATGATGCAAAGTAGTTTATTTTCTTGTAACAATGCTCAAATCTTTCAGGTCAGTAGAATTTTCTGCTTGTGCTTGAGTTATCCAAATGTCAAGAGTTGGCCACAAACATTATGGAGTATGTTCATGTGTTTCACAAGGTGTGTAGGTGTGTGCATGTCCTACTGTGTGTGAAGTTATCAGACATGCAATGCTTTCAGACCAAATACAGAGGATTATCTTAATAAAATCAATTGATTTGTCAGAATTGTACTAATCCAGAGTTACATCTTAATGTGTGTGATTTAGTGTCTGATTGAATGCCGGTATTACTTCACTTGCATAGTCTTGCGATGCAGTTCTAGGTGAAATAAGCTTGTTTTGTTTTCTGTCTGAATACCAATGAGTCACCGTCCTGAAGGCAAAGCCCTCTGTGTCTGTGGCTCTGAGCCCCTCTCCCTTTCACTTTATTCTCTCTGTCTCAGAGGAGAGACTGACTCTTAAACAGAAGGCTCATTCAGAGGCAGGAAAACCAGGAGCTGAGAGGTGGAAAAAGACCATCACTTTAAGTAAATGTTTGCAGCTGATGACGAGGCTCTACAGACAGAGGGCAGCTCACAAAGGCGTGCTGCCATCAGTCAGGAGTTTGTAGTTTTGTAGTTGCAATGAAGTGGTACCATGGACACCCACACTCACTGTTAGAGCAGTATAATGGCGTACATAATCCCACAAAAATGTGTCAGTAAACAGTAAATTGGAGTGTCCCTGAAGCAGGGCTGTAAAGTGGTTCAAAAGCAGCTGCTGGAGTGAACCAGAGCCGCAGTGCTCAGCACAAACAGGAGCCCAAGGACTCACCAAGAATGGTGCAATGATTCTCTTAGTGTTACACATATACACATAAACACATATACATCAGTAGCGTGCATTGATTTTTATGGGTAGGCAAGCAGACTTGGGGAGGACATCAATATTTAGTCGATAACAATTCAATAATGCCACTTTTTATGCAAATTGCACTGCAAATTAGTATATTTATTTTTACTCACTTGTATACTGAGCCATTATGGAGTCAAATTAGAGAAGCCTAGACCGTAGTTTTTATTAATATTTGTATATATTAGACTATATTTGACACCCTCTTTGTACAAACAGGGTTATTTATGGTCTGTTTATTTCTACTCCTACATCTTACTTATGCAGCTGAGCCTTCAGGACTATTGTTATCTATGTAATTATTATTATACATTAAAAAAACACATAAATGACCATTCTACACATGTGTAATTACATGCTTACTACATGAAATGTACATTCATGAAGATCATGAAGAAATACTTACAACAACAGTGCACTGGTCAGACAGGTGCACTAAATATAATACAGCCTGATGTGTTACAAACGTCCCCTTAAACACAGCCCTGCGTTAGAACAATGCAGTCACACTCACCTCTCACAGATGCGAAACTACATCTTTCCTGAAGAAGCGTCCTGTATTTCCCTGAAGTGGAGCAGGTCCATACACACATATTCCTCCACACATGTGTAATAGTGCTGTTATTCCACTGACACTGTCGCTCCTTCATAAACACACATATGAGACAGGCTCTTAGCTGTCCCAGCCACGCTCACTCCACTGCTCTGTCCGGATCCTCCATTTCACATGAAATAACTCTGAAACTTGCTCTGTGTTTCATTAAATGACGGCCTGTATTTCTAACAAACATCTAATCATTACACACACAAAGCTACAAACAATGACTTGTCACTAAAAGCTAGTTATTTTTAGACACTTGTGTTGAAAGTTAGTGCTGCTGTTGTAGTCTCCTGCTGCACATGTACACTCTGTTGGAATCGCCGCACATCTCCGGTTCCCGTGATTAATGATATGGGTTTATTCAGCACTTTTTGAGCCAAGTGTGGTCCTCAGTACGCATTCGCAAACCTCTAAAACAACCGGCTGGCTTCTCCGGCAGAACAACGCAAGTTAATGGGACGTTCGGAACCGCGGTTGTTGCAGTTTGCTCAGCGACCAGAAGAGTGTCGTAAAGGACACCTATACTACAACGTTTCAAACAGTCAGAAGTAAAGGAAAAACAGGATTATTTGGATATAATTCGAAACTATTTAATTTAACTTTTGACACGCAATGATTTTAGATTTTTTTTTTTTTTTTTTTTTAGATTTCTTACACAGACAGGAATTGTATATTTTACATGACACAACTAAAGTCTACTCAGGTGACACTCAAGCATTAATCACCCCACATAATATCTGCTTACATTAACAATCAGATTACAGTTGTTTTCATTGTATTTAATTTTGATGTGTTCTGTATGATTAACACGTGGTAACTGTTAATCCAAAGTACAGGCTACATCATTATCCAGAAATGTGCAGATGTGGTCCATGATGCACCTGTTCTTCAAATGGAGCTTAAAGGCACCACCTGTCAGAGCTCATATTATATTCTGCTCACAGATACAGTTTGGCTCTGCAGCAGGTCTCTCCTCAGGCCTCGTCCTTCCCACAGGTAGGAGCTGCAGGATGAAGCTGAGAGTCTTTGTAGCAGTAGGAACATGAGGCTCTGAAGGCACCCCCAGGCTTTGTATGGCTGTCACAGTTTTAGAGAGCAGCGATCTGGAATGTAAAGTGATGCTGTCAGATCAGAAACAGCTCTGCTCATTAAGGCCTGAGCCTGAGAGAGAAGAGGGGGATGGATCTCAAGTAGAGCCCTCAGAGGCCTCTCTAATGAAATGGAATCAAAGCAGCTCCAGTATGTGACCACTGATCCAAGTGAAGGAGCAGTACGGATTGTATATTAGACTATTGTGTACATCTTCCCATTAAGTATGCACCTGATGTATCTATTCCATTCTCTTCGGGATTATTCGATTTAAAGGCCCCATATTGTGCTATTTTCTGATCTGCGCTATAATGCTTTTACCTCATCAGAAACATGCCTGGAGATGTGTTTTTATTTCATTCACACGTCTTTAAAGATCCCATGACATGGTACTTCTTGATGCTTTTATATGGCTCCTTAATGGTTCCCTAATACTGTAAATGAATCCTTCTTCAAAATCAACACTTAGTGCATGAGAAAGACACATGTACAGAGTCATAATCTCTCTGTCTGAACAACTCATTCTGGGCCTTGTTGCTTGAATGCAAATGAGAAGGACACAGATTGGTTAGAGGAGTGGGTGGGGGGGCAAATGCGCTGCTGGTTCCTTGTTTTAGCGGTGCGCTGTGCTTGGCCCCACTTCCGCGTGTGTAAGCGCGAAGGAGGAAAGGAGAGCCTTTTCAATGAAAAAAAAACACATTTTCACAGAAAATAAAATTAAACCACTGCTGTTTCAGAGGTCCAGAGGGTTGGGTAAAGGACTTCCGAGTCTAGAAACACTCGCACGTGCCTCCAGACAAATAAAAAAACGCATTTCGCATTGCGTAGCTCCTCCGCAGTCCAAACTCTCTGGGCGTTATTTCCAGAGACAGGAGGTGGAGATCCAGACGGTGGTGGAACTGAATTTGCATTTCTTTTTTCGATCTGACGTCAATAATTTGCCTTGTCCAGAATCGCCCATTTGAGCTGTGTTTTTTTCAAACGCAGAAAAGGATCGCAAATGCTCAGTTTAGACATTTTGCAACTTTTAGCCATTGGGGGGGCCTAAACAGGGTAGGGGAGCTCACATTAACGTTCAAAAGCCTCAGAAAGTGAAAATTTCATGCCATGGGACCTTTAACACACGTTATTCCTGTATATTTAGGCTTTAGTTCCTCTCTCAAACAGTGTTCCACGTTGTGATGTCATGCGGTAATACAGGAACTGCTGTACTGTGTTTTTAAACTCCATACACCTTCACTAGAATCATTTCAGCCCTGGAATTGACACTTTCTACTAAACTAAAGACAAACGGAAATAGCTGTTAACTTATGATGTCACAAGGTGGAAAAGAGCAAAAGTTTGGCACATTTTTCTGATACTTTAAATATAATTTTAACAAGATGGGTGTTTTTATTTGTCAGATCATAATTTCTGTGTACATTAGAGGAGTTTTGGCCCAGTGTGTAGTATGGTTGCTAGGTAACATTTATGGATTTCTTTGTGTCATGTATTCCAACCATGAAGTAAAACCTAAAATCTGGCACAACTAGGTAGGACGTGCCAGTTTCAATAAATTTGGAATGTGTGTAGCAGTAAAAAATCTGTGTAACTTCACGAAAAAGTTCTACTTTTTGGTTTTTTTTTATTGCATTGATTGTAGTAGTGCTCTCCAAATGTATTTTAATCATCAGGCACATAGGGCATGAGTCCATATTCCCCTGTATAAGGACAATGTAAACCGTATTGAAGTGTAAACCTGTAAATAATGTAAACCTTATTTTTTATTTATTTTACATCACTTATTTGTCCCCGAAGGGAAATTTGTCCTCTACATTTGACCCATCCTTTATTTAGGAGCAGTGGGCAGCACATTACTGCGCCCGGGGACCCATCTCCATGATCTTATTGCTTAGGCTTGGTCAGGATGTCAGCTGGAGGATTTTACCTATGGGGCATGTTTTGGGTTGATGGGAGAAACCGGAGTGCCCGGAGGAAACCCACCCAGACACGGGGAGAACATGCAAACTCCACACAGAAGCCAACCCGGGGATTGAACCCGGAACCTTCTTGCTGTGAAGCTAGGCACTCAGCCACCCTGCTGCCATTGTGCCATTACTGAAGTGTGTGAGGCTCTGAATGTCACATGTGACCGCTCAGAAGCTCCAGAATTCACTCTGAGCTGCAGAGGCTGCACTAGCATTGATTCATGATTATCTTCAGGTGCTGGGATTTAGTTTGTATCAGAGTACTTTTAGGTTTTAACAAAATGGTTTCAAAAATTGGAACTGGCAACCCAAATGAAAGACTCATGTGAAGTGAAAATGCACCGTAATGAAGCTTTATAGGTCCCATGGCATGAAATTTTCATTTTCTGAGGTTTTTGAACATTAATGTGAGCTCCCCTACCCTGTTTAGCCCCCCCCCCCCCCCCGTTGGTTAAAAGTTGTGAAATGTCTAAACTGAGCATTTGCGATCCTTTTCTGCGTTACAAAAAAATCGGAGCTCAAACAGGCGAGTTTGAACAAGGCACCTTATTGACGTCAGATCGAAAAAAGAAATGCAAATGCAGTTCCACCCCCGTCTGTCTGTACTCAGCGTCTCTGTAAATCACGCCCAGAGAGTTTGGACTGCGAATGCGCTAGGCAATGCGAAATGCGTTTTTTTATTTGCCTGGAGGCACGTCCGAGTGTTTCTAGGCTCGGAAGTCCTTTATCTGAGCCTCTGGACCTTTGAACAGCAGTGGTTTAATTTTATTTTATGTGGAAATGTGTTTATTTTTCAATGGAACGCTTCAAATCTCTCCCCCGTGCAAAAACAAGGAAATGGATCAGCTGTGGGCTCTGAGCTCTGAGCGGAGAGTTTGGCCATGCCCCCACCCTCTACTATTGGCCAGCTCTTTTCTCCTCATTTGCATTCAAGCAACAACGCCCAGAATAAAGAGTTTGAGAGAGATATTTATGACTCTTTCTCATCATATCTCTGTTTCTCATGCACTGAGTGTTGATTTTGAAGAAGGATTCATTTACAGTATTAGGGAACCATTAAGGAGCCATATAAAAGCATCAAGAAGTACCATGTCATGGGATCTTTAAAGTGTGTTTCATGCTGCACCTTTTGAACACATTTCAGAGCATTAATATTTCAGAGCAGATCAAAATATGACCTGCTAAACTAATACAGGAATCTCAGGCTTTTCAGATCATCTTGGCAGATTTGTAGAAGACAGGCCATTTTGTTATTTGCAGTGAGTTCATCATTGCTGTGGCGATTTACAAATTGTTTTTAGAAATTGCACATTTTATTGATAAGTGGTGTCGTGTAGTATTTTTCTCTCATCGGACAAAAACAATCCTGCTTCACCAGATTGCAGAAAGCATTTGTGTCCTTTTACTAGGAAAGCTGCTACATTTTTTTTTTCTTTTAAGAGCTGTCCGTTTCCTGTGAGTCTTTTATCAGCCCTGTTTCCACATCCTTTTATCCTCGTCCATCACAGATCCTTTGTTGCCATAGCGCTTCACGCAGTAAATCCAAGGCCTGCTGATCGCACAATGTGATCAGATTGGAAAGAAAACCAACACTATTCACTACCCAGGTGTCAGATGAGAACCACGTAAGACACCTGCTCACTAATTCCACCCAAAATGGGAATTTGCAAGAAAAAGGCTTCAACTTCCATCTGCCCATTTCAGTCAATCATAGTCCCTAGTTAATATTAATATGGCTCCATTGTGAATTAATGTGATAAGAGGTTGGCCAGTGGTTTTAATTAACATTTAAACCCAGTCACTCACATGTGCTTGTCTTATTAACCACACCTCATACAGTGTTGTGTGTGACTGTTGGTCATGACAAGAAAGAGAACGCACTACATTCATTAACATTCACTGCCGGCCTGTTTTCAGAATGTCAACCCCAGACTGCCATAACTTTTAGACCATTTTCACTGATTTTCCAAGACTCACAGAATACTGAGTTCTTTGACTATATAGGCATGGCACACATCAAAATAAAGTGTTGACTCTCTTCTTTCACCTAGAAAAAAAATTATGTTTCTAACCTTTTCGGTTCTCAAGTAATTGATAGTAGAACATAGGGAAGTTTCAGCAAAAACACAGTTTTCTGACCAAAATTGGAGAAAACGATCGATTTGTACAAAGAAGGATTTCGAGCAGATCGGTGATTTTGACGTCAATATTTATTGATTTAGTGACACCTCAAACATCTAAAATAACAGAGAAAGAGATTTTTGATGACAAAGTACATTTTTTATTTACTAATATAAGAATATAAGGCTCTGTGAATCCTTCAACTCAATAGTGGCAAGAGATGTTTACAGGATATAATAATATCTTTTCATATAAAATAGAACTTTGTCACTTCACAACAATATTGAGGCTCAGAGTACACACACACACACACACACACACACGCACCTACATACACACACACACACACACACGCACACACACATATATACGTATATGTACATACACACAGGCCCATGCATAAACCTTTACACACACAGCTACACACGCACATACACACACGCGCACGCACGCACACACGCGCGCGTACACACGCACGCACGCACACACACACACATATAAACTCAATTCTTCTCATCTCGTGCCTCTTTGGAGAGCAGAATCCAAGTCAGTAAACTTCTTTGGCGCTGGCGCCTGAGCAATTCTGAGATCCTGCTCCGCGCAGCGCGATCAGGACACGCCCCCTGCCTCAGCCAGAGCAGATCTCTGCCCCAACATCGCTGCGTGTCTCTGTGATCCTCTGATCCGGGATCTTGGGTCCCAAAAGCGATCAAACCGCTCCGTAGGCGCTGATCAACAGTTATCTGCTTTTCCGGGTTCACTCGCCTCACCATCTTACTCCATTCGCCTCCACTCGCACTCCACAGTACACACACACTACACTCCTCTCCTCTCCCGCCTCTCCGATCGGCAGATAATGATACAAGATCGCCACCTACAGGTTGGGAAGTGTGAATTACACCTTCAAAGCTGCTCCAGGTCGTATCCTAGCAACCCCCGCTGAAAAACGTCCTTGACGAGTTTATTCGTCACGGCACTCAACGTTCGGATTCAACATGACGAGAAAACTCGTCACCGGCAGTCAATGAGTTAATTATACATGACTACAAACATGACATTTGGAGTTCTGACAGTTTAAAACATGATTCAATATTATTGTTACTCATTTTATACTAGCTCATGGTATAAGTTCATAATTATGACATGCAACGATAACATTGGCCAGTGTGTTTTAATGTGTTTTATGTGTTTTAATATGCAAATTTGACTTTTCAGAGCTTTTAACAATGTAATGGTTGTTTCCCCTCACCATTTATTCACCCAAAGTTATAATAGGAGTGATTTATGTGTGTTTGAGCAATTTTAAATTGCTTATTTTCAAGATTCCCATCAACCTCTATTTTCACTGCCACTGGCAATACACCCACTGCTCTGTACTTACTTCATTCTCCAATTCTATTTTCTTAATCAGTGATACACATAGGATTCGGCAGGGTACATTCGGTCACTGTCATCGGTACAAATGAAATAAAACAAATAAAATGAAAATTAGCTACTCACTGTGATGTGAGGTTCTAGTCTTTTGTGTAAGACAGGGCTCTCAAGTTTTGAGCGGGGTCGTGCGTGAGACTGCGTAATTTCCAAGGAGCGGGGGGGGGGGGGCTTGAATTGAGAAATGCCGTGTGAGCGCGTGAACGTGTCGAATTGTCTCTCTATGCGTGAGACTTGAGAGCCCTGCTGTAAATGTTTGTCTAAAGAGCAAACTTAAACTACAAAGCAACTAATGAGAGTTATATAAATGACGTTATTACCTGATGGTTCTCAGTTTGTTTTATCATCACCGCAGTGTGCGCTTAGCAGCTGAAACTACACTCTACAGTCTGCCCAACAACAGAACAATCTATTTTCTGATTGGCTGATTTTTTTCCGGGGAGCGGGACGGGGAGGAGGGGGAGAGTTTTTTTCGCTGAAAACGCGCGGTGCCTGCATAAACTGAGCCACACAGACCGATTTTCTGGGCACAAAAAAAAAAAAAAAAATCTGCGTGAGAAATGCCATGTGTGGCGTGTGAGCGTGTGAACACGTCTTAATGCTTGAGACTTGAGAGCCCTGGTGTAAGAGGTAGTCTTTTGTGTAAGAGGACTCCCTCTTTTTTCATATTAAAATCTAATGGAAAAATACAAACTTTTGATCTTTACTGTGTTGTGAACAAGTTTGCAACACACCCCATACAGGTTTTCAAGTCTTATTTCACTTTTGTTCTACACAAGGAAGCGAGTTTTTCAAATGAGTGGTTAGGGCAAGGCTGTCTGGTGCATCAGTGGATTGCTTCCTTTAATCCATAAAGAAAAACAATGTAAACCACTGCCATTTGTGTACTGTCTACTGCTGCATAAGCCTGCACATACAAACTGCGAGGAAAATGCAGAGTTTGCAGCTGTATGTTATATGACACTGTCCTGTGCTCAGACACTATAGTTTCCCCTTTTGTTTTCATTATTGATCACATAGGACAGATCTTTACATCAAATTCATTTTCACTAGAGGTGGCAATTTTACAGAAATAGTTGGGAATGCAGTACTGATAAATTGTATCTGATGTCATTAACATTCCCTGGAAGTGTGATGCTAACTGTAGGCTCTGCTCTGTCTGAGGCTTTATTAGACTTTAATATGAGATTTATTTTAACACAGTCTGACCAGAAAGAGTTGACTGAGCTGGAAAGACAGCAGGTGAGCTGATTTGTGTGCTTAAACAAATCTATCACACAAAATTACAGTTGCAAGCTAGCTAGCATCAGCAGTTTTTTCAATTACTCACACGCAACATTTTTGTGGAAATTCAAACTCCTAAACACATTTTGATCTTGAACATGTGCTGTTTAAATCCATTTTGTTTTGAAGTTTTGAAGATTCGAGTTTTGAATAGTCGAGTTATAAAATGAAAATGTTAATATGGAAATGCTTTTATAACTAAAAGTCCATATTATCATTCAATAATGCACAGAATAATATGTTATCACACACAGTCTTGGTTTTGTCTTGGTTTAGTCCTGGTTTAGACCTGTTTTAGTCCTGGCTTAGTCCTGGTTTAGACCTGGATTAGTCCTAATTTAGACCTGGTTTAGTCCTGGTTTAGACCTGGTTTAGTTCTGGTTTAGTCCCGGTTTAGTCCTGGTTTAGACCCGGTTTAGATCTGGTTTAGTCTTGGCTTAGTCCTGGTTTAGACCTGGATTAGTCCTAATTTAGACCTGGTTTAGTCCTGGTTTAGACCTGGTTTAGTCCTGGTTTAGTTCTGGTTTAGTCCTGGTTTAGTTCTGGTTTAGTCCTGGTTTAGTTCTGGTTTAGTCCTGGTTTAGACCTGGTTTAGTCTTGGTTTAGTTCTGGTTTAGTCCTGGTTTAGTCCTGGTTTAGTTCTGGTTTAGTCCTGGTTTAGTTCTGGTTTAGTCCTGGTTTAGTCCTGGTTTAGTTCTGGTTTAGTTCTAGTTTAGTCCTGTTTAGTCCTGGTTTAGTTCTGGTTTAGTGCCGAAATAGATGCAGAAATAATCTGATATGACTCACCCATAAAAACGCGGTCACTCGTATCCATGTATGCACGTGTCACGCTCTTTAATAATCCGGAGCTCCGGAGAAAAGGACATATCCCGAACTTATCCCGTGTCTCGAGTTCCTTCTTACGTAGCATTAACGTAGCAAGTTAAGGATTCTTCTTCTCTCGGAAATGCCGCGTAAATATCACGCGGCTCGCGCACAGCTGATCGGTGAACATCTGATCGCTCAACTCGAGTACTGGTGTGCAAGTGACTTTTTTTCGCTGAAAACGCACGGTGCCTGCATTAACTTGCCGATTTTCTGGGCACAGAAGCGCTGTGAACAGTGGCTACAGTTTTGAATTGCTTAAAAAAATTTCAGCGTGAGAAATACCATGTGTGGCGTGTGAGCGTGTGAACACGTCGAATTGCGTGTGTCACACTCTCAAAGCGTGAGACTTGAGAGCCCTGGTGTTTGCAAATGTGTGCACTGTGTCACCATGGTAACTCCTAAACCTTCCACCATTAGAGATACATGTAGAACACCCCCGGCATGATGTCACTGCAAGGTATCAATAGGTTTTGCAAATGTGGACATATGGAATGCAGAATGGCAAGTGCAGTTGAGTTAAAGATGTGGTGTGGAACTTTTCTGATCGATTTTCTGATTTGCTTGTCTCCATGGAGATGTTATTGCCTCTCCTGCAGGGAATGGTATTACACTTTTCCACCTTCAAGAAGTTTAGCAACTCTCAGTTTAATTTTTATACAGCTATAAAACAACTGTAATTGAATAAATGCAAGACAGATGCATTTTAATGGCACACTGCGGCACATTTCAAGCAATACGATACTGTTGCCATGCGAACAAGCACGTGGTCCTTTTGTTAGAACTTTTATTCCTGTAAGACCCAACACACTTTTGGGGGTATTCCCAAACGATGTCTATCCTTATAGTCAGACTTATTTTGTCATTTTATTGCACTATTTTCTGATCTATGTTATAAAGTTGTTTCCTCATCAAAAACATCCCTGGAGTTTTATTTCATTCACATGTTTAACACACAAAGCCTGCTTTAGGCTGAGTTCTTTTCTCTGAAACAGAAAACACTCTGTTCCACATTGCAATGGCATGTGGGAATACAGGAAGTGCTCCACTATGTTTTTAAACTCAATACACCTTCACTGGAATCATATGGATGCTGAACAAGATTATAACATGTCTTAAAGTTCACGAGAGTCGATTTTGTGCAATATAGAACCTTTAATAGCAGAAGTAAGTGTTGGGTAGAGTAAGTGTTGAGTGCACAGTCTTTTCAGCCAATAGCACATTTCACACACGCCTTCTTTTCACTCCTAACACCTCATCAGGGGAATTACTTTTTTAGATTCTGTGCCTATGATGAAGCAACTTAACTGTGCCACCCTCTCCAACTATTTTTATCACACAATGGCCTGCTTTAGGAATATTCACACTCACTGTTGAATACAAGCAGCACTATGTAAGGCTTTTAAGAGTGAAGAATATGAATGAGACTGGACTTTCAGTATATGACACATGGTTACAGATGGTTCTTTGTCTGGCCCTGTTAATCTGCTGCTCTGGATTTGTCAAGGTTAGCAGCTTTGTTGAGCTCCTTGCTGTGTTGTTTAGACAGCAGCTAGAGTAAGGATGAGTTAGGAAGGAATGTAGGTACAGAACTGTTATATAAGTGGCTCTGATTATTTACAGGGCAATGTATTGTACAGCTGATGACTCACACTATGTTTCAGTATTGTACATGAATACTACAGGTGAATGACACATGTACTGCGTGAGCATTATTCATTGTACAGTGTGACAGCAGCAGGAAGGAAAGACTTGTGGAACCTTTCCTTCACACAGCACGGGCGGATCAGTCAGTGAAACTCATGGTTCAGTATAAATGTCAGTTTAGTCAAGACCTTCCTGCCCCCCACCTCCTGTATGTATCTAGATGATAGCCCAAGACAGCACTGGACATCTTGATGACCTTGTCCAGTTTCTTCCTCTCCCCCTCTGAGTACAAAATAGCTGATGCCAGCAAAGAGTTGTAAAAGGTCCTCTCAAGTGCCCCCTTACTCCAAAATATTTGATTCAACCATAGCAGTACAGCAGAGCTGGAGTTTAATTATATTTATAGTTTAGATTAGATCTAGGTTTAGGGCTGTTATAGTTATTTTCCCTCATCTTCACCATTCTTTATCGTGATGATGCTTAGAGCAATGTCAGCTCCCCACAGTTTTCTAACACAGAAGTCAACAGACTTTTTGAAGTTGTTGTTGTTAGATCAATATTGCAATTTAAAATGTCCAAATTATAACATAATGATCCACGGGTGTCATAGATTAGGCTATAGCCAAGAAAAGCACAATAGATTTTCTTTAGATATGTTATAGTTGGACAAAATACAACTACAGATTTCTGCTACCTTCTTGTCTCTACTGCTTTTGTCTCTCTTCTAACAGTTCATGTATCTTTGTCAGCCCGCTTAAGTGTCTGCATACTAAGAGTGCACCACACCATCTGCTCTATGTCTGAAACTATACTTACACAACACTTGGCTTATGATCTGTGTCCAGGGAGGTGGCCCAGATTGACCAGTTTCTCCAGGAGACAGCAGCGCGCGAAGCCAAAGCCAAAGTCCGCCTTCAACAGTTCATCGAGGAGCTCCTGGACCGAGCTGACCGCGCAGAGAAACAGCTCCAGATTATCAGCAGCTGTGGCACCACACCCAACGGGAGCCTGGGCCGCTGCAGCCTGCAAGCCAACAAGGGCAACGGACGGCAGGTATGTACGATCCAATCTAAGCCTTTTTATTTGTTTTGCACATTTCATACACAGACAGTTAAATAAGTGCTGCACAGGTGAAAATAAAATGAATAAAAAACAAAAGCTGAATAACAGTCCACTGCTCAGAACATTGGTGGTTTTAATCCTGTTCTCGACATAAACAGCATTGGTTGAGTTCCCAAATCCACTGACCCACAGGTTGGTGGTGCAATTCTAGCTCCCACAGATGAATGCTGTCGTTGTGTCCTTGGGCAAGACTCTTAACCCTCATCGAGCCTAGTCGAACAGGGTTAAAAAAAAAAAAAGAAGACAATTTTCCTTTTAAATACTCAAATGCTTAATCTCAATATTGCTAAAACATTAAAGCCAGTAAAATTAAACAAGAGCCGTCATTAAAATAGCATAAAATAATTATTTAAAATTCAATAAAAGATACAGAGGATCACACAACTCACACGGTGTTAAAAGCCAGACAATACAAGTGGGTTTTAAGACGGTTTTAAGACAAGATTTCATTGTGAGGGGGGACAGAATGTTTAAAAGTTTAGAGCTGTCACAGTGAAGGCCCTGTCACCCTAGTTTTAAGTTTTGAGTCTAAGGCTGCGTGGCATTCCCTTTGCCTTACCCCTACCCCTTGGTTTTGCGCTTTCATGTGAGGGCAGGAGGTGTCCCGATTCTAATTTTGATCAAAAGCTCGGGCCACGACCGAGGGCTACATACCCCTAGAAAGGAAGTAAGCTCTCGACCAGACTTAAAACGAAGGGGTACGCCTACAAGCTCAGGCAGGTTTTGGGATCAGGATGGCAACGTCACATCGACCAGCCAAGGAGTCTCATAAATATATTTTCAGCAGTTGTAATTATCGATTAACAGTTTAGCAGGTTTACAATTATGACGCTTATGTTCTACGTTAGTTTTAGTGAACTGTTGTTGCGGTTTTAATTGTAGTGATGTCTGTTTAGCCGACGTTATCAAACTTTCATGCATAAACAAGCAATTTTTTTTGTCAAGCTGAGGTACCCGATAATCCTTGACATTTGTTTACGTTTGTTTGCGTCAGTTTTTGTCGCCTCTGTAGACGTAGAGGCGAGGGGTGATGACGCAAACGGTAATTGAGTGGTGTCCCATTTCTTAGGGGAACATTCGTACTCCGAGCCCTCTCAGCTCGGTATCAAGGGGCAAGACAAAGTGCCATTTGGCCCACAATTGATCAAATTTATTTTAGTGCAGAAACAATATTATTCTATCCCTTCTTGAGCAAATCAGCAAAACTTAATTTTCAAAACAGAGATTTTGCAAATTATCTCACACATAGAACTTAAGATGTTTTAGATGAGCTGACTTTTGCTCTTCTAATCTCTTCTAATCTCTGTGCTGACGAATGATTAAAAACTAAAAATCATAGTGTTATTCTAGGTGATATCAATGAACACAAATTGCCTGAGTCCGTCCCTTCTTGTAGCAACTTTCAAAAACGTTTCCCTCTTTTTCTTTCTCTTTTTTCATTGCGGTGGCTGTCCTACAGAAATGTGGGTAAATACAAGATGAATTTCGTGACATTGTAATATTGGAGGAGGACATTGCAATAACCAGGAGTGACGCACAGTGCAGTGTATTTCCTGGCTGCTTTTGGATGTTGTATGAGACATTGATTTTATTGAGTGATGTGCCTGCATTGCACCATGGGTCGAACTTATAATAGACTTTAGTGTCAAATGTACTTCAAGATACACTGTAGCAGTTCTTGTTGTCTTACAGATTAGATTGGATTACACAGAATTAGCCATATAGATGATTAAAGATCCCATACTATGCTATTTTCTGGTCTGTTGTAATGCTGTTTCCTCATCACAAATATACCTGGAGTTGTGGTTTGTCTCATTCACACACGTTTAACACACAAACTCTGCATATTTAGGCTGAGTTCTCCTTTCAAACAGAAAACACTCCACCTTGTTCCACCTTGTGATGTCCTGTGCTAATACAGGAAGTTCTCCACTATGTTTTTCAACTCCATACCCCTTCACTAGAATCATTTGGATGATTTCACCCCTGGAATTTCCTATCTCTATTGAGCTAGAGGTAAAAGCGTGAAAACAGACGCAGACAGTCTAATAATAAAGGATTACTTTAACATGTGTGAATGAAACAAAACACAACTCCAGGTTCGTTTCTGATGAAGTAACAACATTCTAAGATGTCTTAAAACCTCATGAATATACGTAATATAGGACCTTTAAGCAAACTTTCCAAATATCTTTGAAGTGATTATATAACGAGGGATCATTTTACATTCAAGTATTCATAAGATTAAATGGAACTTAGAAAACTTTGCTGAAATCATCAAGATAATCCATGTGAAAATTGTTCTCAAAAGTTTAAGGTTTATTTTTGCATTGAAATTCAAAATAAGCTAATCCTTTTGAAATGTTAAATATTGAATCCAGTTCAGCCGACCTTGCTGTACAGGTATAGTAACTGTGAAAAGAAATAAAACAAAGTGCGCTGTTGTAAATAGTATCAAGGTTTTTTAAAGTACTGTGTGCTACATGGCTTTAAATAATGTCACCATAATCCAGTGAAGCAAGGAGTGTAGATTGAATTCATGTTTTCTAGTTAAGTGGATGAATTAAGACCAGTTTTAGATTTATTTGTGACCTCACCAAATGCTTTTTATAATTGCTTCTTGAGCGCATAAAAATAGGAACATGGGGAAAATAGTATTAATATGTAAAGTAAAAAGCAATGGGCCGAGGTTTGAACCTTGGGGAACACTTTTTTTTTTTTTTAATTACTGAGCATAGAGATGCGTATCCATTTGCCATTACTGATTGTGATCTATATGAAAAGTATGGGGTGTGCCAATTTAGAGAAACTTCATCAAAACAAAAGGAGGCAAGTTTGTTCAGGAGAATATTCGAGTCTACCGTCGACCACTGGAGTGACAGCCACAGACAGTCTTATAACAAACTAGGGCAGCACAGTTAATTAAAATCAGATCAAAATCGGATCAAAATTGGATCAAAATCGGAAAAGCTGGTGCAATTTCACAATCGCAAAGGCTGCATTTATTTAGATGAATGTTTCCCTACCTTTTTAGTCTTAAATTATTCTTAAATATATAAAAATATACCCTTTAATTTCAGTCATTCCAAATACTCCCTACTAAGTACTTCTGGACCCCTAGGTTGGAAAACACTGATTTAGCTAATAGAATATCCTCTGTAGAGAACAAAATATCCTGTATTTTTATAGAAAAATCTTGTACCATTAGATTGGATCTCAAAAATGTTCTGAAATGCGGGAGATTCTGGTGTTAGTTTTGCAATTTATATTTCAGTCTTCTCTCAAATGTTAATGCTTCTGGAGATTTTTACAATCTGTACTCCAAAGAGAACTACTTTTTAAACATACAGCACAAGTCTAAACGCAAGCACAACCAGAAATTGTCATTTTATTATTCTGTGTAGCCCTTGAACCAACAGTATTCCCTTCTCACCTCACAATAGATGTCCATCTCATGTGGAGCCTGTTGATCATTGATCAGAGGTTGTATTTGCATAAAAGCCTTCCTTGGGCTCCAGGAAGTACACCAAGCTCTTTGTTTCTAGAACTGTCTGCGTTGTCTCTTTATTTTGTATCATTATATTTCCCCACACATGCTGTTATACAATCTCACCTATTCTACCGCTACCACTCTAATCTGTGCGCTGCCATGGAAACCTCTTCCACTGACATACTTTTATATCAGATAATTACAGCTCTCATACTTCCTTATTTTTAGAGTGGCCAATATTAAGTGTGCACGTTACTGGAAAATACTGTAATATATGATATGGTTGATAAGAACTGATATCACACAATCATTTCATTCAACAAAAATGTGTGTGCTAATCAAGACTAATCTTGGACTTTTTGAGTCTTAATTTGAAAAGTGAACAAATACGCATCTTAAAAGGCCCATATTGTCCCTTGAATTATCATTTTAATACTTTTATCAACATAGAAAAGTTGCTGCTCCTCTGTGGGTTTGTGGATGTGGTGGTGGCGCTGGGTGGAGAGCCTGTGGGGATTCTGTTGCTGTCCGCAGTCCTTGTCAGAGGTGGGCATGGATTCGCCGTATGTTTTGGAGTGGACTTTGTTTCATGTTTTCCTCGTGCGGGTGGCATCGGCACGTGCGCAGGGCTTGTGTGTGTGTGTGTGTGTGTGTGGGGGGGGGGGGGGGGCGCCAAAGAAGAAGTTTACTGACTTGGAGCACTAGATCCTGCTCTCCAAAGAGGCATGAGATGAGAAGAATTAAGTTTACATGATGCTGCTGTGTGGTAATTGTAATGAATGAAGTTATATGTGTGTGTACGTGCGTGCGTGCGCGCGCGCGTGTGTGTGTGTAGCTGTGTGTGTAATGGTTTATGCATGGGCTTGTGTGTATGTACATTTATATGTGTGTGTGTGTGTGTGTGTGTGTATAAGTTTTTATTATGGGTCTGTACTCTGGGCCTCAGACAAAGCCTCAACAAAGTTTTATTTTATAGGAAAAGATATTATTATATCCTGTAAACATCTCTTGGCACTATTGATTTGAACAAATTTTAAATTCACAGAGCCTTATATTCTTATATTTGTAAATAAAAAATGTACTTTGTCATAAAAAATCTCTTTCTCTGTTATTTTAGATGTTTGAGGTGTCACTAAATCGATAAGTATTGATGTCAAAGTCACTGATCTGCTCGAAATCCTTCTTTGAACAAAATGCTCGTTTTCTCCATTTTATGGTAAAAAAACAGTGTTTTTGCTGAAACTTCCCTATGTTCTACTATCAGTTATTTGAGAACAGAAAAGGTTAGAAACATAATTTTTTTCCAGGTGAAAGAAGAGAGTCAACACTTTATTTTGATGTGTGCCATGTTTATATAGTCAAAGAACTCAGTATTCTGTGAGTCTTGTAAAATCAGTGAAAATCTACTGAAACCTCCAGCAGTCTGGGGGATAGAATTCTGAAAATAGGCCGGCAGTGAATGAGTTAATGGCTTTAAAATTGTTTTGCGTTAACTTGTTAATAGTGCGATATTTTTGACAGCACTAGTTCTTTCCTCATCAAAAACATACCTGGAGTTGTGTTTTGTTTCAGTCACACATGTTTAACGCACAGACCCTGTATATTTAAGTTAGTTTTTCGCTCAAACACTCTGTTCCACCTTGTAATGTTATGTTGTAATACAGCAAGAGCTTCACTTTGTTTTTAAACTTCATACATGAGCCCTCTAATTGCTCATCTCTACTGAACAAAAGCTTAAAAGTTGCTGTTAACATGAAAACTACCACTTCATGACATTACAAACTGGAGTTTTGGAGATGTCAACTGATTAATAGTAAAGAATAACTTAAACATGTGTGAATGAAGCAAAACACAACTTTGGGTATGTTTTTGAGGAGCTAACTACCTTTGCTTAAAGCTCACAAGAGTCAATTTTGTGTAAAAATGGACAACAACAGTATCAAGCTATCTGAAGAATATAAGAAATGCATGAGTGAGTCTGTAGCTGAGAACATAATTCCAGTACTGCTTTATTTAGATGCCCTTTGTATTAAGTCATCACTCACATCCACATGGTAAGACGATGAATAATGGCCATGGCGATAGTCACAGCATGGTTGGCACCTTGTTACACTGTAAAGGGAAGCCCAGGCATGTCACCCGACCACACATGCTCGGCACACTGTCTCGTGGCGTCATCAAGGTCAGCGCCATCTCCTAGGTGACGGTCTGCTGCTGCCACTGAGATTATTTTGGTAGTGACAGACAGAAGAATAGGGCACAAATTCCTCCTGTGATGAGTTCAACCTGTGTCTGTTTAGAAAAGGATTTGGGTTGTTGTAATGATCTGGAGTTATTAACTTTTTGTGTGATATTATCCAAGTGAAACTGCAATAGTTTTATGTTTATTATTTTATTTTTTATTTTTCATTGAAAATTCTGAAATTCTATTGTAAATACCAGCACTCTTAGCTGGTTTACTGGTTACATTTGGAAAATGTTAATAATGCATTAGCCTTATATCCCTGGGTTTCAGAATGATGGGAAATGATGACGACAATTAACACTTTGAATCAAAATATTACATTGTTGGAATTGTGAAAAGTTAAAAGTTGAGAAAAGTGAATCACCAATTACTCACACACATTAATAGCTGGTGAAGTGTATTGCCTAAGAACCCAATAAAAGTATACACAGACAAGCCACTGCTGCCCAACTGCAACTCCTGGTAAATGGTTACATTTTTATATAGCCCTTTTCCACCTTCAAGGCACCCAAAGCGCTTTACAACAAGGAACCACTCGGTGTCTGTGTACACTGGGGGGTGAGGTGTGTTTTAACAACAGCAGCATTCATCTGTGGGAGCTAGAATCGCACTGCCAACCTGTGGGTCAGTGGATCTGACCGCTCAATGATGTTTTTTATGTCAAGAGCGGGATTCAAACCGCCAACCTTTAGCTATTGCTGCCCTGTTCCTAGTGGGTTGCATCCCAGTACTAAGCACATTGAGATCAGACGAGATTGACAGATTGACACTTTTATTTGATGAGGAGTCGTTAATATTTTCCTGTAATGCAATAACTTAATTTTCCAAATATCTCAGTTATCAAAACACCTTTTAATATGTAAGATCTCCATAATAAAAGCTAAGTGGGTTACTTGTAAATTCCTTCTCTGATTATTTTATTATAGAGAAGGAATTTATCATGCAAAATTGACTGTGAATTGTATTGTATGTTGCTACCTCATCAAAAGCATACCTGTGTTTTGTTTCATTTACACGTTTGAGTAATCCTTTATTAGTCTGTCTGTATCTTCAAAGCTCAAAATACTCAACTTGTGTCATGACGCAGTAGTTTTAAAGTTAAAAGCTCCTTTACCTTTTGTCCAGTAGAGATTGGCAATTCTAGGGCTGAAATGATCCAAATGATTCTAGTGAAGTTGTATGGAGTTTAAAAACACAGTGGAGCACTTCCTGTATTACCACATGACATTACAAAGTTGAACTGAGAAGAACTCAACCTAAATATGCAGGGTTTGTGTGTTAAACATGTGTGAATGGAACAAAACACAACTCCAAGAATGTTTGTGATGAGGAAACCACATTATAACATAGAAAATAGAGTAATAAGGGCCGTGCATTGTGATCTATACTTGTACCAACTAAACATTTGATTGCAAAATGTGAAGGGTGGAAAATTGAGATTGATTTTACTAATATTTTGTACTATTGCATATGTTTTACAGAGAAACTCGAGTCTTTCTGGAAGCACAAGGGGCATGTACCAAGTGTCAGAGAGACGCTCCTCTCCCAGCACCGGGTAAGTGGCCGCTCTGACCCCGATCAATATTTATCGACACTGTCACATCCCTTTACTCCAGACCAGGGGACTCTCTGTTGTCTTGAGGCTGCGCTAGACCTTAAAAAAAATCTATCAATCTTTCTCCTAACTAAACTTTTATGAAATGATGCCAAGGTCAAGTCTCAGTGTATGTAAGCTACAATACTAAGCAAAATATTATGACTTACTTGTATTTCCACACAGTACTATTAGAAGCTTTGAACACATCATTTTAACGAGTCTCTAAATAACATTTATCCTACAGGTGCTGCAGTAAAAACTTTATACCCTTTTCTATTGCTCTCATTGGTCTTTAGTGGAGTGTGTGTTTACCAGTGAGTAGTATTTTTCAGTGCAGCTACAAAAATGATGGCTGTGGACTAGTCGTGGGCGATATGATTTATATTTATTAAAAAAAAAAAAAAACCTGAGTGCTGGTACCATTAGGAGGTAATTACATCCATCTGTTGCTTCCGAGAGTTCACACTTCACTATAATTGGTTGAATCCACCTGTCACTCACTCATGACATAACAGAGGCTGACCAGTAGAAGGAGCGCATAGAAGGGTGGGGGGCAAGTGGTCTGTTATCCAGGGTCCCAGGGTTTTAGGCAGAGGTGGGACAAAGTCATTGCTGGGCAAGTCCCAAGTAAGTCTAAGTCTTTTGCACTCAAGTGCGAGTGTCAAGTCCCGAGTCAAGAGTATCCAAGTGCCGAGTCAAGTCCGAAGTCAAAGCTCACAAGTCTCAAGTCGAGTCCAAAGTCCTAGCATTTTAGTTATGAGTCATTTCGAGTCCCCTTTACAAAGAAATAAAATTTGTACAAATCATATAATGTCTGCAAGATCTGTATTAATTTTACCTTTTTACACCATATCAAATAACATTAGAAAAAAATGAAAGGATCCAGGTGTGAAAAACATGTTATAATATTCCCAAAAAGTCTCATGGTTGTATTAGCTCAAAGCGGTGTTTCTACTAAATACTGAACAAAAAGGTCAGAAAACTTGATTTCAGTTTTTGTGCAGCTTCAGGTGCCGAACAAAACTGGACGTTATGGAAGCTCCGTCTGTAATCTTTGACCCGCACGTTCTGCATATTGCCATTTGTTTTTTGTTGACAACTTCGTAGTTTTTATAACCAAACGAAATCACCTTCGGCATCATTTTGCAAACTGGCGCGTGGATGCTTGTTTCCGCATCATTTGTTGTGCAATTTGCCTTGGATGCGGTCGAATGAAAGCAACGTAGATCTACTGTGATTGGATGTTGTGCAAGCCGCGCGCACATGCTCTTTGCATACATTTTCGCAGATTCACAAGTACAACGAGTGCGGTCCTTATCAACATACTTTTAGAGTTTTTTTTTTTTTATTGGACGTAGCAAGTCAGCACAAGTCAAAAGGCCTAAGTCCAAGTGAAGTCACGAGTTATTGATATTGAAGTCCAAGTCGAGTTGCAAGTGTTTGTACATTTTGTCGAGTCGAGTCTAAAGTTATCAAATTCGTGACTCGAGTCTGACTCGAGTCGAAGTCACATAACTCGAGTCCACACCTCTGGTTTTAGGGGCTGAGAATTGGACTCCTCTGCCTATTAATTTATATTAGTGGGGGGCCCATGTGAGGCTTCTTGCCCCGGGCCCCCAATTTTATGTCGACGGGCCTGAATAACAAGAAATTATTACTTTGCAGTGACATCATGCTTGTGTAGTTCAACATGTATGATTATGGCAGAATGTTCAGCAGTTACCATGGTGTCAAAAAGCACACATTAGCAAACAACTTTAATACAAAAAAAAAAAAGAACAGAGACCACAGGTGAGAGGAGGGGAACAGATTTCACATTTGTCATCAAGCCTACTGATAGAAAATCAACTTACAGATGGTTACAGTTTTAATTCTGTAATAGTCTGTAATGATGAATCAAATGCTTTTTTTTTGTTTTTTTTTTAACTTGACTTTACTTTTGACAGAAGCTATGACACTGTGGTATAGACCAGTATGGGAGCTTGGCCATGCTGGGTTCATCATCATCATTCTGTAGACCAATATTATTTAATACAGATGGGAGGAAGCTAAACTTAATATTGTAATAATACAGATTTTTGTTGTAAAGTACAATTTAATCAACAGGGGAAACTGGCTCTTGCCTCCCATCTTGGAGTATGACATAATCACATTCTATAGTATGTTTTGAATCTCTCTCGTGCTGTCTCCATAAAAAACACTATTTGTGGCTTTGAAAATGGCATACTGTATTGGAATATGTTTTACTGCATCAGTGTTTCCCATTATTAGAGGAGATTGCGCTGCCCGAAATTTCCAGCACAGGCCGATATTTAGTTTTAATGCTTTATTTGAACAATTTAGTGAGATAACAATACAAAATGTGACTATGCAGCTCTCTTAAAAGGCAGTGGGTGGGTTTGTAGTAAATTTAAATTACATTTGAGGAAAATAATTAAAATTTCTCATATATACCATATCATATATACCTGCCCAAAAATATAAGCAGCTCTTATCAGCCATCAGTTGGATTCGAATTAATCAGTATTGCTAATGGCCATGAAAAAAACATATCAGTCGATGTCTAGTCATAAATGTTCAGTTCAGTAAAATGATTCCAATTGCCTGTGCTTCCACAGTCCCAGTCTAAACCTGTGTGATTTAACACAGCTGTGTGACAGATGGTATATGTCAATATGTTTTAGCATATGTGGGAAGGTAGGACATGTACGGATATGGAGTACATTCACCAGTGTGTGTGATTTCCCTGTTTGCACCACCTGCCTTGTGTCTGTTCCATATTGATAGTTTAGCAGTGAGCACAGAGCACCTGAGCGTGGCAGGTTGGGTGTCCTCTGTGTATGAGCTGTGACAGGGGTATTGTGCTCCCCTTTGGAGCCATCAGACACATGGTGGGGTCTGACTAACACTAGTGTCATTCCCAGTTGCTATGGGAGATCATAATGTGCCATCACAGGGGGACCTGCCAGGCCTTCCCCCACTGAATCAGCTCATGTTGTGACACAGGCCTCCGTCTGCCTCTCATTTTTGCCAACTGGACCATCAAGAGGTTATTGACACTTTGCAGTTGATGTCATCATCGTTCTCTGGGGGTGTGATGCTAACTAGAGGCTCTGCTCTGGGCTGTATTAGACTTTAATCTGTGGTTTATTTTAACACAATCTGACCATATGCTGTTTTTGCTGTCAAACAAATCTCTCACACATAAAATTACAATCACAAGCTAGATAGCATTAGCTAACAGTTCTTCTGCTAGTCACTCTTGCCCTTTTGTTGAAAATCAATTTGGACTGTTTTTGTAAGAGATGCACGTGGAACATACCCGGCATGAAGTCACTGCAAAGTATCAATACAAGAGTTCTCACAATGCACACATTAGCAAACACAGACAAAAAAAATTATCATAGTCTGAAAACTCAAGAAAAATACAAATTGGATTTCAACAACTCATTTCACCTCAGGAGCCTGTGATCGATAAGAGCGTTCAGGGCTCTGTTTAGGATTTGATTTTCAGCAAAACGTGAGGGTGACAAACTAATGTTAATGGTTAATTCTATCTAGCCTGTGACTGTAATTCTATAAGTATGAAGAGATTATTGTTAAACAGCACAAATCACCTCATCTGTTATAGTTCCAAATAAGTCAGCTCTTTCTGTTCAGACTGTGTTAAAATAAAGAAGTGTAACTTTAATAACAGAGCTTCAGACAGAGTAGTGCTTCAGTTAGCATCACACCCCCAGGGAATGTGGATGACATCAGCTGTAATTGTCTATGTTCGTCAGACTGGTAAAGACTGTCAGATGTCCCCAGATTGTTCTCTTCAGTGTCATTTTTATGGTTTGAGGGTATTGTGTTTATTTGAATAGAGACTAAACCTGCCCAGGTTTAGTCAGAAAACAACAATATAAAGACTTCATTCAGTCAATTCAATCTGTAAAATGTTCACATGTTTATGAACAGGCACATTTCAGAATCTTTTTTTTTTTTTTTCATTACGTTTTCTCAACAGTCAGCAGCTTAAACAGCCTTTCATGTCCTTATGTGGGTAGAATTATGGCAAGATTCCACAGTGAAAAATACTTTAATTTTAGAAACACTGATTCCGCCTTCCCTCTGTTCAGGCAGTGCTGCAGCAGCTGACTCCATCTAGTGGCAAGAGGGTGTAACTTTTCCTTTTCCAATTTTCCGTGTGTTTTTGTATACAGTAATAGTATTTCTCCAGAAAACCTTTGCATGTATGCTCAGTATGCTCAGGTGAAACATTAAGAAGTAAAAATAATAAATTACTGTAGTTAAGTATCCATTTTAGGTATCTGTTCTTTACTTAAGTACATTTTTAAAGTGTGTGCTTTTTACTTTTATTTTACTACATTTGAGAGCAGCAGGCCTGGACTGGTAATTGGGCATACCGGGCATTTTCCCGGTGGGCCAACAGTCCTAGGGGCTGATGCCCTTCTTCTTTTTTTTTTTTTACTTAGAGACCGGCCCACAATTTAGGACTGAACCAGGACTACATCAGGTCTGAACCAGGACTAAACCAGGTCTGAACCAGGGCTAAACCAGGACTAAATCAGGATTGAACCAGGACTAAACCAGGACTAATCAGGTCTAAATCAGGACTAAATCAGGTCTGAACCAGGACTAAATCTGGATTGAACGAGAACTAAACCAGGACTAATCAGGTCTAAATCAGGACTAAATCAGGTCTGAACCAGGACTAAATCGGGATTGAACCAGGACTAAACCAGGACTAATCAGGTCTTAATCAGGACTAAATCAGGTCTGAACCAGGACTAAATCTGGATTGAACGAGAACTAAACCAGGACTAATCAGGTCTAAATCAGGACTAAATCAGGTCTGAACCAGGACTAAATCGGGATTGAACCAGGACTAAACCAGGACTAATCAGGTCTTAATCAGGACTAAATCAGGTCTGAACCAGGACTAAATCTGGATTGAACGAGAACTAAACCAGGACTAATCAGGTCTAAATCAGGACTAAATCAGGTCTGAACCAGGACTAAATCGGGATTGAACCAGGACTAAACCAGGACTAATCAGGTCTTAATCAGGACTAAATCAGGTCTGAACCAGGACTAAATCGGGATTGAACCAGGACTAAACCAGGACTAATCAGGTCTAAATCAGGACTAAATCAGGTCTGAACCAGGACTAAATCGGGATTGAACCAGGACTAAACCAGGACTAATCAGGTCTAAATCAGGACTAAATCAGGTCTGAACCAGGACTAAATCTGGATTGAACGAGAACTAAACCAGGACTAATCAGATCTAAATCAGGACTAAATCAGGTCTGAACCAGGACTAAACCGGGACTAAATCAGGACTGAACCAGGACTGAACCAGGACTAAACCAGGACTAATTATGAGGGGCCGGTCTAAACCAAAAATGCCAGGGCCGTTTTTTTTGTCCCAGTCCAGACCTGGAGAGCAGGTATCTGTACTACTGCATTTTTGAACAGGACTGAAAAGTAAAAGTATTTTTTATTATTGTTTGAGATCTTCTGAAAAAGTTGAGGGGTTATTTTAACACTTTCATAGTTGGAGCACACAAACAAACAAACAAACAAACAAACGGATTCATTTGAACAAAATTCAGCACATCCCTCTATAAAAATCAGTACATTTGAAGCTTTATTAGATCTCAAAATCTGCATGAAATACTCATGAAGTACATTTTAATAAGGTACTTAAGTAGATTTTTCATGTGATACTTTTCCTTGATTTATTTTTGCCCCAAGTATCTGTACTTTTACTTAAGTAACAAATTTGGAATTTGGGGGAAATGTTGTCAGTAGTTTATAGACTCAAACAAAAATGTTCCTTTTGCCCAAACACATACCTATACAGTAAGTAGTAAAATCAGAAAAACTGATCATTTTGCAGTGGTCTCTTATTATTATTATTTTTTCCAGTGCTGTATATACTTAATACATCTACTTAGATAAAGGTAATAATGATCATTTCAGCAGATTTACCTCAGCTGTGTATTTGCTTCCTATAAAAACACTTAATAAACCAGTATACAGCTCATGGTGGAGATGATTTCATACCATTAATGTCTAAACTGTAATTAACACCAGGCAGTTTAATGAAGTGTCTTTAGTTCTGGTGCGTGACTCTTTCTCTACCACCTAATTAGACAGTAATGAAGCTTAGATTTGTTTTTGCCCCCGGTTAAGTTGTTGGAACGTTTTCTGTGTTTTGAGCATCCTTATTTCATTGTATTTCGGTGCAGACTGACTGTGATACTGTATAATAAATATTTGATTACTTCCTTTTTTGCAGATGGATAGACTTTGCTTATTAAAGAAAAACAAAACAGTGTTTGCTTGTTTGTATGTTTTAGCTAAGACTAATTAAACATTTTCCTTGCGGATATGAATATTATTAAAGGGCCCATATCACGCTATTTTCTCATGTTATAATGCTGTTAATTATCAAAGCAAACCTGTGGAGTTGTGTTTTGTTTCATTCACATGTTTAACACACAAGTTTTTTTTTCTCAAACTGAAAACGCTCCTTCCTGGTCATAAAGGACGTGCTCCACTGTGTTTTTAAACTCCAAACACCTTCACTAGAATCATTTGGATAACTTCAGCCCTGGAATTTCCCATCTCTACTGACCTAAAGGTAAACGGTATCTGTTAACTTACTGTAATCTACCACGACATTACATCACAAGGTGGAACAGACATGTGTGAATGAAACAAAACAGAACTCCAGGTATGTTTTTGAGGAGGTAATATTATTCTAACATGGCCAAAAGCTCACAAGAATCCATTTTTCATAATATAGGAACTTTAATCTTTTGAAATGCCATTGCTTATTTTCGTCTATTTTTGTCTCATAACAAGCCTGGGGTGTTCTCATATTGTTGAATCTATTATCAATTTCCCATTTCCTGATTGTCTATTTTGCACACTGTGGAGCAGATAAAATTTAATCAATGCGCAATTTAAATCAAGAGTTACAAAGACTCCAACACAACAGAGGAAAAAACTCATGATGTGAACATGAAATAATATCACATTGTAGTTGCAAAAAAAAGATCTCGTCTAGTTGTTGTTTTTGCTGGGGATATTAGAAGAAGTAGTGGTCGAAGCAGTAGTCAGATTAGTTTCAAATATTTGCACTTTGTATGTATTATTTTGCATGGGGTTACTGATCTTTACACATGATTGGATAACCTTTTATTATTAGTCTGTCTATATCTCCAATGCTGAAAATGATCTGTTCTACCTCATGATGTCCTACAGTGGTAGTTTTTAAGTTAACAGCCACCTTTTACCTTTTTTCAGTAGATGTTAGCTCCAATTTCTTAATCTGTGGAACATGTAGGATTTGGCAGCATCACGTAGTCATTATGGGACAAATGTGTAATCCACAGCGCAGCTCTTTGTTGTGATGACGCTTACGACGATGTCTACTGTCACTGAGCACTGCCACTTTCTAATGTGGAAGTCAGTGAACTTGTAACTTGAGTCTTTTTGGATCAATATTGTGATTTAAAATGTCCAGATTATAACATAATGGTCCATGGGTGTCATACATTGTAACTATACAACAGACACAAGCACAATAGGTCTTATTTAATGTCAAAAGTTTCATATACAGCTCTGGAAAAAAATAAGAGACCACTGCATTTTTTTCTGAAATCAGCATCTCTACGTGTATTACAGCCATTCTATTCCAGTTCTTGCACCAGGAGTGGAATAAAGTCACCCCAGAACAATGTGAAAGACTTGTGGAGAGCATGCCAAGACGCATGAAAGATGTGATTAAAAATAAGGGTTATTGCACCAAATATTGATTTCTGAACTCTTCTTAAATGTAAACATTAGTATTATGTTGTTTTAAAATGAATTTGATCTTGTTTCTTTGCAATGTTTGAGATCTGATAACGTATCTTTTTCGTTATTTTGACCATTTGTCATTTTCGCGATAATATTTTTACTTGGAATTTGGAGGAAATGTTGTTTTTAGACTCAAACAAAAATGTCCCTTTTGCCCAAACACATACTTATAAGTAGTAAAATCAGAAAAACTGATCATTTTGCAGTGGTCTCTTATTTTTTTCCAGAGCTGTATGTTTAACCTGCTTTTATAATCATGTCTATATTTTGTCTGATCTGTTTTTAAAATTGACTCTTTTTGTACGTGTTGCGTCTTTGAGTCTTTAGAAAGGCGCTATATAAACAAAATGTATTATTATGATTATTTTATTTTTTGTTTTTCAGAGCGTCGGTACGGATGAAGTCAGTGTCACAGGGCTCTGGGGGTTATGACAGTGACAGTGTGGAGATGCACCCGATGGAGGACTGTCCGGAGACGCAGTACTACCACATGCAGTGCAGGCTGGGAGAGGGAGGGGGCTATGAGCGCTCCCCCTCCTGCGGCGGGGCGTCCAGAAACTGGGGTCTGCGGAAACAGGCCATTCAGAACTGGCAGAGGCGCCCGTACAGGAACAGTGAAGGAGAGGAGGGGGACGTGTCCGATGTGGGCTCCCGGACCACCGAGTCAGAGGAGATGTGGGAGCAGGAGAGGAGAGCTGTGGCAGAAGTCCAGCAGTCTGCAGCCCCGTACCCCCACCATGTCCGAGCATACTACCCCAATATAGGTAAGACTACTACCCCAATATAGGTAAGACTTCTGCCCCAATATAGGTAAGACTACTACCCCAATATAGTTAAAACTACTGCCCCAGTATAGGAAAGACTACTGCCCCAATATAGTTAAAACTACTGCCCCAGTATAGGAAAGACTACTGCCCCAATATAGGTAAAACTACTGCCCCAATATAGTTAAAACTACTGCCCCAGTATATGTAAGACTACTGCCCCAATATAGGTAAGACTACTGCCCCAGTATAAGTAAGACTACTGCCCCAATATAGTTAAAACTACTGCCCCAATATAGGTATGATTACTGCCCCAATATAGGTAAAACTACTGCCCCAATATAGGTAAGACTACTGCCCCAATATAGGTAAAACTACTGCCCCAATATAAGTAAGACTACTGCCCTGATATATGTAAGACTACTGCCCCAATATAGGTAAGACTACTACCCCAATATAGTTAAAACTACTGCCCCAATATAGTTAAAACTACTGCCCCAATATAGGTATGATTACTGCCCCAATATAAGTAAGACTACTGCCCCGATATAGGTAAGACTACTACCCCAATATAGTTAAAACTACTGCCCCAGTATAGGTAAGACTACTGCCCCAATATAGGTAAAACTACTGCCCCAATATAGTTAAAACTACTGCCCCAGTATATGTAAGACTACTGCCCCAATATAGTTAAAGGAAAAGTAATGTTTTTTTACAATCTGAGCCTTATTTCGGTAATAAAACAAGTAGTTTTACTCACCCATAGTAATTTGGTGTCATATGGAGCACTTCCGGAGATGTTTTAGATTTGCGATCTCCATAATGTGAGTTCTCGGGGCACTTATTTGCGGTCTCCAAATAACACAAACTTTAGCACTTTTCAAATCATAGAAGCCCGATGTCTTATCCTACGATTTTGTGTGGTCAAAAGTGGCCTGTAATCCGAGATTTAGCCATAGTTTCGAATAGATGAGGAGGCCAGTGCGCATGTGCGGACTGTGCTCTCAGCTCCCGGGACCCAAACATGAAATGCAAACCTGTAAACTATGCCTAAATCTCGGATTACAGGCCACTTTTGCTTCAAACGAGATCGTAGACTAAGACATCGGGCTTCTATGATTTGAAAAGTGCTAAAGTTTGTGTTATTTGGAGCCCGCACGGGGCATATTACATGCTTGGGGAATATATTATATGCCCCGAGCTATGGCTAGAAGTCGCGCTAGGCTAACCACAAATCTAAAACATCTCTGGAAGTGCTCCATATGACACCAAAGTGCTATGGGTGAGTAAAACAACTTGTTTTATTACCGAAATAAGGCTCAAATTGTAAAAAAAAACATGTTACTTTTCCTTTAAAACTACTGCCCCAGTATAGGTAAGACTACTGCCCCAATATAGGTAAAACTACTGCCCCAGTATATGTAAGACACACTGTTATGTCAGCGCATACTACCCTACTATAGATACTTTGCAGCTGATGTCATAAACATTTATTTTATTCCCTGCTAAAATGATCGGTTAGTGATTATTTTAGGTTGAGGTGATCTTATCTGGCAAGAAGCAGATGTGACATACAAATGTCTGAGTGATTGATTATGGATGTGAGGCTGATGTTTTGGTCACATGGTACATCTCATTAAAGCCCACTCACATCAGTTAGTCGGAATTGCATTTCCACTAATAATCTTGTCATATGATTATATGATGGACGGTAAAGCGAGTAGAATCTAATTTTGTAGTACTCTCTGAGATGTCTTGTACTGTTGTCTTCTTTTGTTGATTTTTTTTTTTTTTCACATTTTCTCAGACCTTTTAAATGGCCCATATTACTTTGTTTTCTGATCTGTGTGATCATGTTTTTTCCTCATCAAAAACATACCTAGAGGTGTGTTTTGTTTCATTAACACACAAATCTTCCATATTTAGGTTGAGTTCTTTTCTCAAACACCACCTTGTGATGTCATGAAATGATATAGGAAATGCTCCACTATGTTTTTAAACTCCTTACATGTTCACGAGAATCATTTGGATGATTTCAGCCTTGGAAAAGCCAAAGGTAAATGGTAGCTGTTAACTTGAAAACTACCATTACATGACAAGAGTTTTGTGGATGCAGGCAGTCTGATAATCCAGGATTACTCCATCATGTGTGAATGAAACAAAACACAGCTCCTGGTGTGTTTTTGATGAGGTACCAACATTATAACATGGCTTAAAGCTCACAAGAATCCATTTTACATAATATAGGACCTTTTAACGATCACTATATTTAGTCATAATCACATCTACATACACGAGCTTTTAAGATTTTTGAGCATCTTTTTGGCTGCTGTCGTCTCTGTGTTTTCTAATTGATCAGTTCTTTTGTATTGCAGCCAAGTCCGGATGCTAATGTTTTTCCTTCACAGATTGTACATCTTTCTCACTGCTTTCTGCCAAAAACGCTCAAACTTACTGCCAGTGTACACTACTTTACACACCACATACGAGAAGTAACATAACATGACCTGGTAACATGGTGGCATCAGCTTGTTTCTATGGCGTTAGAGAACCCCAGGCAAAGCACAAATATCTCCATGGAGACAATCAGAAAAGTTACACAGTGCCCCTTTAAGTGGAATAGTGTATAGTGTTACAACATGCTACTGGCGTTGATGTAGTTGTTTCGTTATGGGCCAGAATTGATCAGATGGTATGTATGTGTGCATGTTATTTTTTCCCAGCATGCAACACTCATTTGGCAGTCTTGAGCGTAGGTGGTGTGTGTGTGTATGAAGAAAAAAGGGAAAAAATGAGTGAGAGCGGATAAGAGCGTGTAAGAAATGGTTCATAGCCCTGATGGTTTCTAGCAGACAGTGTCCAAGGCCAAAGAGGAGTGACTCATCTGGATTCTCGCCAGAGGAATAAGACAGGCTTGGATTGGACACACAGGAGCAGAAGATATATAGCAACAGAACATACCAAGATGGCACCAGGAAGACATTTATATAACCTGGGCTGGAGGAAGACTGGAGGAGAATGGTGCCGCCAAGTGATCAACAAGAGAATTATAGCTTCCTGAGAAAAAGAGAAGGGCAAATACTATTAATTGTTCTCTATACAGTGGTACCTCACCTTACGAATGACGAATGAAACGAAAATTTCAAGTTACGAAACGCCTTCACGGTAAATTTTGATCTCTAGATATGAAAGAAAATTCAAGTTACGAAACGCGAAATCTCAAAAATTCAAATAATGCGCGCTCAGCCACACACATTATACGCTTTTCTCAGACTGGATTTAAACTTTTCTCACATTTGTCTCTCGTTTAAACACTCAAACTTTCATAGATTTTCAACAAAATTATTAACAGTGAAGTGTGGGGGGAAGGGGGAGGGGGGAGAAGACTGCGCTCTGACACGTGTGATAGCGGCATGTGTGACAGCTGACCCGGCGCTGCCAGCAGGTCTAGACCTGGACTAAATCAGGATTAAACCTGGACTAGACCTGGACTAGACCTGGACTAGACCTGGACTAGACCTGGACTAGACCAGGTGGATTAAAGCGCCGCGCGTGGGTCTATTTCCTGGTTTCGTTTCGAGTCACAGCTGAGGCGAGCTGCTGCTCGCATGAAAGAGCCGCGGTCTAGACCTGCTCTCCAGGGCCACTCCAGGCACAGAGCCCCAGACATCCAGGGACCCAGGGGGACACTGCCAGCCCGCCTTAAGAGCTCCCTAAGCGGGCATGGGTCCGGGGATTGTCCCGGTCACCGGCCTGGAGGTCTTGAAGAGGCCGACCTCACGGTTCTATCCAGGCCGCTCTGTGAGCACCTTACGCGGGCAGGTCCAGAGCAGCGGCTCGCCTCAGCTGTGACTCGAAACGAAACCAGGAAATAGACCCACGCGCGGCGCTTTAATCCACCTGGTCTAGTCCTGGTTTAATCCTGGTTTAGTCCTGGTCCAGTCCAGGTTTAGACCTTGGTCTAGACCTGCTGTCAGCTCCGCGCCGGGTCATGTGCGCTATCACACACGTGTGAGAGCGCAGTCTTCTCCCCCCTCCCCCTTCCCCCCACTATTAATAGACCCGTCACTAATAAAGAAAAAGTAAGTCAGAAGTGCTGATTGGCTATAGTTTCCATATAGCATTTTGCTTGTAGACCAGTGTTTTTCTTTATATTTTTGATCCGTCTGTTACCCATGATGTTGTAAATGAGACATTTCTAGATTTTATCAATGTATACAAATATTAGCTAAAATATGTCCATTTGTAATATTTTAAAGTATTGATTATTGAGAGTATTGAGTAAAGGAATAACTGCATAGACCCTTTAAAATCCTGGGTGAACAGAATGTTCAAAACTCTGGAATGGAGGCAACTGGAGGCAAGGTGAAGCAAACATATTATATTTTTAATAAGAGCACTAACACAAAATAAACAACAATTTTGAATTTCCAAGGTACACATATTAACTAATTTGCTATGTTAAAAACGATGAACAGAGCTCAGATTAAAGTCTAACTTGAGTAACAGAGCTTCAGATAGAGCAATAGGACTAATGCATTATTATTATTATTATTATTATTATTATTATTATTATTATTATTATTATTATTATTATTTATTTATTTATTTATTTATTTATTTATTTATTTATTTATTTATTTATTTATTTAAAACATGTACGTTTGCAATATCATGTGTTGGCAAAAGTGTCAAGATACACAACAAAGTAAATAGAAAACACAAATGATATGTGTCTCAAATTGGTTTATATTGGATATTTTTTGCCTCCTGTGGACCCACCACCTGCAGGAGGATTCATGGGGTGGTGCATTGTGTTCTGGGCAGCAGAACACTGCTTGGACTGCTGCCCCCGCGACCAAGAAAATGGAAAAGCGGAAGAAAATGAATGAATGGATATTTTTGTGATTTTACAATTTACAAACATGTGACCAATTCCAACATTGTATTATCTCTGTCACTGTTATCATGCTATGTGAAAAATGCTCTTATACAGTATGTGCAATTGCTATGAATGAAAAACATTACAGGGAAAAGATACAGTCCATTTCTAAGTGCTCTGTTTCATTGTGCACTTTCTGAACCCTACTCCATTTATAGATTTAGTTTCATATTTTACTCTTAACATTTTTCTTCATAGGTCGACCTGAGCCCATCTACAGCAAACCGTGCCGCCACGCCAAGAGCCCCTCCAAATCCAACGAAGTCATAAGTCCTGAGGTCCTGAAAATGAGAGCTGCCCTCTTCTGTATCTTCACATATCTGGACACTAAAACCCTGCTCCGGGCCGCTGAGGTCTGCAGAGACTGGAAGTTTGTAGCTCGTCATCCGGCCGTGTGGACCAGAGTGCTCCTAGAGAATGCTCGTATTTCTTCCAAGGTAGATTCTTACTTAAATGCAGACTTTTTCTTTCTTTCTTTTATTTATTTTATTTTTGGACTGAAATACTAATGTAATTTCATGTCTGTTTTGTTCTCCTGTAGTTCCTTTGCACATTGTCTCAGTGGTGCACTCAGACACATTCCCTTATCCTGCAAAACCTTAAGCCGAGACAGAGAGGTAAAAAGGAGAGCAAGGAGGACTATCTTAAAAGCACACGGTGAGCTACAGACACAAGACAGTACAAACCAGTTACAAGCACAAAGACTTTTTTTTATATATATATATATATCATGTTTCAAATTTGGTGGCAATTTTTATTTCAAATGTTGTGTGTTGTTGTAATGTAAGACATTAATGAAAATTAAAATTGCGGGAAAATAAAACAGACAAAAAAAACAACTAAACAAAGCTGCCAGTTTGCCAGAAGTTGCCAGTTGGACCCAGAAGTGACATTGTCATTTATCAACTCTATTGGAAATGGCCTGTTTTTTAGCGATAGTTTCTTCAAAATTATGATCCGCAAAATGTTGAACCTTATTATTATTTGTCGGGACTGGCTCCGCAAACTTGCCGTATTAATCTTATGACTCATTTCAACAGCCATCAATCACAGTCTATTGTGAATGAAGTTTTTATTGTTTTATTTATTTGTGCTGACAGCAGATTTCATCATAGAATTCTGACGTGTGCTCGAGTTCAGTTTGAAACTACAGGGCTTATACAATATTGTGCTGTCACATGAGCACAACCTCTTGAAGATTTCTGTTCTTTTTATTCAATACTAGCCTTGTGTACATCTCTCACATCAGTCAAATGTCGCGCTGAGGCAGGGGTCTGACGTGTACACAGCCTGTTTACTGTATTTGTATAAAATTATGTTGCCTTGATGCAGTGGTTGTCTGGAGGAGGGTCTGGAGGCCTTGTTAAAATCCACAGGGAGCAGCCTCCTCATACTGAAGATCTCTCACTGCCCTAACCTCCTGACTGACCGCTCCCTCTGGTTAGCGAGCTGCTACTGCCGAGCCCTGCAGGCCGTCACCTACAGGTACAAACACTTCCATCTGCGTTACACACAGTGCACACATTAGCAAACACTGTCAAATAAGTTTCAAGATCATCTGAAAGAAAAAATACTAAATACAAAATGGATTGAAACTATTATAATTTTCAAGAAAAAGGTGCTGGTCAAATAACATTAATGTTATATGAGAGGGACAAATCATCTCACCAAACCAGCTCTTTCTGAGTTAAAATAAAGCTGACATTAAAGTCTCATAAGCCTCAGAAAGGGCAGTGCCTACAGTGAGCATCACACTCCCAGGTAATATTGGTCAGCTGCAAAATATCAATTAGCGTTACATCATAAATTGTAGAAAAATCAAAATGAGATGTTTTGCCAAAATCATTTTATTTATTCTTTATTTAATAGGGAAAGTGCATATTAATGAACATCTACAACACTGCAGAGTAAATACGACAGATTATAGCAAAAATGCTCATTTCTGTCGTCCCTGGGCAGGTGACGCCACAACAAAAACAATAATAAAAACAATGAAAACTGACAATAACAGCAACATTAAAGCATTAAAAGTGTCCACAAGTCTGGTTTTCCTTTAGCTGCTTTTTCAAATTTGAAAGTGTCCAGTGTTGGAGTCTCTCTTATTGATAATGGGAAAGACTTCCAGAACTTATTGCCTCTGACTGAGAGCACAGTTTGTCCAAATGTAGAGCGTCTGTGTGGGACCTCACAGTTCCCCTGGCCCTTGTTCCCATCCCACTGACAGTCTTTGTTTTAATAAACTCCTGTAGCAGAGGAGGAGCAAAACTTTATATATAAAACATCCATATTTGAAATGAACAAAATTATTAAAATTAAGCAAATTGTACTTATCTAAAATAGCACACTGGTGAACTGAGAATGGTCCAATATTTTCACAGCTTTTTAAAAAAGTGATTCAAGTGGTTTGAGTGTTGTGCCCGTTTGGTTCTGCAGATCTCTATATGAGACAGAATCACGGAGTGTAAAAACATTCGTGCCGCATACAGAGTGCTCATGTTGTGTTGCAGGAGCGCCACAGACCCGGTCGGTCAGGAGGTCATCTGGGCACTGGGGGCAGGCTGCAGAGACATCATCTCCCTACAGGTGGCGCCACTACATCCATGGTAAAAATCATATCACTGTCATACCTTATCCATTAGTGTTGTTATACTGTAACAAATTGTATTGATAAGACCACTGTGTCGACAGCCAACAGCCCGCCCGCTTCAGTAATCGCTGCCTGCAGACCATTGGCCGATGCTGGCCACACCTCCGAGCTCTGGGAGTGGGCGGAGCTGGATGTGGCATTCAAGGCCTGGCATCACTGGGTAAGTCTGATTAATTGATTAGTCAGATTTTTATTTTATTATTTTGTCCAAATAATATAGCTTTCAGTTATAATTTTGTAAACATAAACAATCAATCAAATCAATTCTCTTATTTTTATGTATTTAAATTATCCCGTCCAAGCCAGTGGTTCTATGTCTAATCAGGGCTAAACAAGTGGAGTACATAATTTCCAATGTAGTTCTAAATAGGAAATTAATAAAAATCATTATATACAATGAACTCTAATTAGACAAACCCATAAACTGAAGAGCTCTACATGTACCACAGTTTGAGAAACACTTCTCCCTTTCATATTTTTTGTCCCGTTCACAGCCAGGAACTGCATGCGACTGCAGGTGCTGGAGCTGGACCATGTGAGCGAGGTGAACCAGGAGGTGGCAGCAGAGGTGTGCAGAGAGGGGCTGAAGGGGCTGGAGATGCTGGTGCTCACGTCTACCCCCGTGACCCCCAAAGCTCTGCTCCACTTCAACAGTGAGTGCAGACTGTACCTTCTTGTGACTATCTGTGGAACCACTGGAGGTCTCAGCACATATAATTATGTCTCATTTGACGCCGGTCTCTTGCTCTTTTTTGCTATTCCATCTATTTTTTGTTACCGTCTGCTAGATATTATATTTGATAAGTGAGCTACTGTACCCAAATAATTTCCCTTGTGGATCAACAAAGTTTGTCTAAGTCTAACAACAGATATTGTAAACAAATAAGTGTGTTAGTTTCAGTGTCGTAGCTCCCCCTTCGCACAGATATAAGGCAGTGTCCCATCAGCACTTCTGTATGGACGACTGAGGGATCACACAGGGACAGCTTCAGATCGTGGTTAGTTTTGAGTTCAGGTTAATTTTACGTATTATTTACTTAGGTTTAAATATTCCACCTGCTTGTTTATTGTTACTAATTAAGTTAAAGGTCCCATGGCATGAAATTTTCACTTTCTGAGGTTTTTGAACGTTAATGTGAGCTCCCCTACCCTGTTTACCCCCCCCCCCCCATGGTTAAAAGTTGTGAAATGTCTAAACTGAGCATTTGTGATCCTTTTCTGCATTACAAAAAATCGGAGCTCAAACGGGCGAGTTTGAACAAGGCACCTTATTGACGTCAGATCGAAAAAAGAAATGCAAATGCAGTTCCACCCCCGTCTGTCTGTACTCAGCGTCTCTGTAAATCACGCCCAGAGAGTTTGGACTGCGAATGCGCTAGGCAATGCGAAATGTGTTTTTTTATTTGCCTGGAGGCACGTCCGAGTGTTTCTAGGCTCGGAAGTCCTTTATCTGAGCCTCTGGACCTTTGAACAGCAGTGGTTTAATTTTATTTTATGTGGAAATGTGTTTATTTTTCAATGGAACGCTTGAAATCTCTCCCCCCGTGCAAAAACACGGAAATGGATCAGCTGTCGGCTCTGAGCTCTGAGCGGAGAGTTTGGCCACGCCCCCACCCTCTCCTATTGGCCATCTGTTTTCTCCTCATTTGCATTCAAGCAAGAATAAATAGCCCAGAATAAAGAGTTTGAGAGAGATATTTATGACTCTTTCTCATCTTATCTCTGTTTCTCATGCACTGAGTCTTGATTTTGAAGGATTCATTTACAGTATTAGGGAACCATTAAGGAGCCATATAAAAGCATCAAGAAGTACCATGTCATGGGATCTTTAATAATGAATAAACATGAATTAAGTCTTTGTTCATGCTTTATTAAAAGTGTAGTTATGATAAAGATTTACACAAAACATAAACCATGTTGTGTTTTTGTTTTGTTTTCCAGGCGTTTGCCGCAGCCTGAAGTCTATTGTGGTGCAGATTGGAATAGAAGATTACTTTGAGGATCCCAACAGCCCCGAGGCCAGAAAACTATTTGAAGAGATGGTCAATAAACTCCAGGTAAAACAACAAGGCCTTTAATATTACTGTTCACTATTGGGACTTTTGGGAATTATATGAGTTTCACAGTAAAGCGTGTGTTAGTTTTACCTCTAAGCAACATTCAAATATAGAACTTTTTTAAAAAATCACACTCTAAGAAAGTAAAATTGTAACAGTTTTGGAAAATAATCTACACTTCCAGTCAAACGTTTGGACATATCTTTTCATTTATGGTTCCTCTTTATTTCCATGATTATTTACAGCTCTGGAAAAAAATAAGAGACCACTGCAAAATTATCAGTTTTTCTGATTTTATTACTTATAGATATGTGTTTGGGCAAAAGGAACATTTTTGTTTGAGTCTATAAACTACTGACAACATTTTACCGCAAATTCCAAATAAAAATATTATCGTTTAGAGCAGTGGTGTCAAACTCACTCTGGTCCGGGGGCCATATCCAACCTACTGTGATTCCAAAGGGGCCAGATCAGAAATCCCATGGCATATATACCCCAAAAACAGCAATAAGTCCAAATATTTGTGCAGAGAAATGCAAATCTATTACAGAAGTCTTTTTAGTTGAACTCTTTCTTTTACAAAATATTATAATATTATGAACAACCTGAAACTTTAAGAAAATGCAATTTCAACACAAGCATACAGGTTTCCCATTCACCTCCGTGAACAAAAAGGAATTAGTAAAAAAAAAAAAAAATTTAAATCCTGCACTCGGCGTCCACTTTTCTCATTTTTGACATTTTGCTGATGAGGGTGTCATGGTCAGCAGTCAAAACGATGGTCCTTTAAGAGCGTTTGGAAAGAGGCGAGTCTTCATTTGTGCTGCACTGTGGGGAGGCGGCCTCACCAGAGGCGCTGGAGACGCTGCTATGCTAAACTGCACAGAAAAGAGGCGCAGAAAATTACCAATATTTTCACTTGTTGCTCAGCTTTGTGTTTGTGTTGGAATTCAACAGACGCTGGAATGGAATGGCTGTAATACATGTAGAGATGCTGATTTCAGAAAAAAATGCAGTGGTCTCTTATTTTTTTCCAGAGCTGTACACTGTAGATTCTTGCCGAAAACTGTGAATGTACAAACATGGAGTGAAGTAAACAAAAAATAGACTCAAAATAACTCTAGTTTTACATTTAGAATTGTTTAAAATAGCCACCTTTTGCTTTGAACTTGCTTTGCACTTTTGGCATTTCTTGACCCTGACGAGGCACATCAGTGAAGTGAAAACAACTTCAGGAGAATTCATCAAGAAGCTCATTGAGAGAAGGACAAGGGTTTGTAGTGTTATCCACAAAGCAAAGGGTGCCTACTTTAAGAATTAGAATACAGAATATATATATTTTAATTGTTGAGTTAAAGGTCCCATGGCATGAAATTTTCACTTTCTGAGGTTTTTGAACGTTAATGTGAGCTCCCCTACCTTGTTTAGGCCCCCCCCCCATGGTTAAAAGTTGTGAAATGTCTAAACTGAGCATTTGCGATCCTTTTCTGCGTTACAAAAAATCGGAGCTCAAACGGGCGATTTTGAACAAGGCACCTTATTGACGTCAGATCGAAAAAAAGAAATGCAAATGCAGTTCCACCCCCGTCTGTCTGAACTCAGCGTCTCTGTAAATCACGCCCAGAGAGTTTGGACTGCGAATGCGCTAGGCAATGCGAAATGCGGTGTTTTATTTGCCTGGAGGCACGTCCGAGTGTTTCTAGGCTCAGAAGTCCTTTATCTGAGCCTCTGGACCTTTGAACAGCAGTGGTTTAATTTTATTTTCTGTGGAAATGTGTTTATTTTTCAATGGAACGCTTCAAATCTCTCCCCCCGTGCAAAAACAAGGAAATGGATCAGCTGAGCGCTCAGAGCGAGAGTGGAGAGTTTGGCCACGCCCCCACCCTCTACTATTGGCCAGCTCTTTTCTCCTCATTTGCATTCAAGCAACAACGCCCATTATGGACGGTTCAGAGAGAGAAAAATTACTCTTTCTCATCTTATCTCTGTTTCTCATGCACTGAGTGTTGATTTTGAAGAAGGATTCATTTACAGTATTAGGGAACCATTAAGGAGCCATATAAAAGCATCAAGAAGTACCATGTCATGGGATCTTTAACATTTTTCTTCCGTATATCTTGCTTCACTTATTTGACGTCTTCTGTCTGTATGTAAAATGTAAAAAATGGTCAACTTAAACAAAGAATAAATTGAAAAAGAAGGTGTATCCAAAGTTTTGACTGGTATTGTAGTGGACAGCAAATGATTAGTAAAGTTCTAAATCAAATGCCATATTAATTGGCAACATGTCAGCAGTAATATAAGATGAATGATAAGCCCAGAGCACTCTTTTAATTTACAGCTGCTCTCGCCAATTCCTTATGTAATATTTCATGCTTATATTCCTCCGCTGTGTTCAAAGCTTCACAAAACAAACCGGGAAGGTCTTACACCTAAACCCACACAGTGTTTCTTTATATAGTGAACGTGTCCCCAGTGTTTTGCATAACACCATCCACATGTCTGTACTTTCACCAGTATTTCAGCCCATACAGTCAAATCCAGCTATTTTTACCACAGCTGCTCAGTTTAAAGCATGACTCAATCTGCATACATGCTGTTTTGGGATGACATGTTTGACTTGTGGGTCATTTGTAACCAGTGGTGGATTTTAACAAAGTAAAAGTATTGTATTTAAATGTGCATTGTGTAACTTTTCTGGTGGAGGGTCCATCAAATGCTTTTCTTCTTCATGGAGATGTTATTCCTCTGCCTGCCAGTATGACATTAAAACAGCTCTACCTTACATTTATTAAATTACAGGTGGTGTTATAACTTCAAAATATCTACAAAAACAAGCATTCTGACTGTGGATTACCTCTTCACAGATCTGACCTGGAAGTGGGTCTGGTTTGGTCTCCATGAAGATTAAGAAAGGTTTAATGTTGTACTGTGAAACATTCCAGACAAAGCAATAACGACCCTCCACCAGAAAAGTTACACAGTGCACCTTTAAAGTGGATATTTTACTTTTACTTCACTACATTTGAGAGCAGGTGTCTGTACTTTCTACTCCATTACGTTTTTGAACTGAAAAGTACAAGTATTTTTTATGATAGTATGAGACCTGCTGAAAAGCCTGAGGGTTATTTTCAACAGCATCATAGTTTGGGCAAAACAAAAATACACAAAGAAAAACAGAAACATTTTCTCTGTCATCACAAATCTTTGTCAAAATCACTACAATACTTTTTACTCTGTAAGTACATTTTTAAACAGGTGCTTTAATACTCTTTATTATCTTAAGTATCACTTGAGAAGACTTTTGCATGTGACACTTATACTTATTTTTTATTTTCATTTTTATTTTTCTCGAGTATCTGTATTTTTACTTAAAGGGATATGCCACCCTCAGGTCAAACTTGGGCATCTCCCCACAGTCCAGAGACTAAAATAAGTGGTGGAAAGCGTTTTCCTGGTCACCCAGCCATTGTCCGAGTCTGTCAGCACTGACCGCCGCGGTATCTGCTGCTCCTCCGCGTTAGACTGGAGTCTAACGTCGCCAGAGAAAGATTTCGGCCAAAAGGAATTAATTTGCTCGATGCTTTTCCCAATTACTTTCTGTGTAGTGCGCATTCATATCGAGTGCAAATAAATGTGCAAATCAACACGGAGAGATTGACTTGGTCATTTTGGGTGGGAACTATTTTTCAGTGCGGAAAAAGACAGACGAACCACACACCACGCTGCGTAACAGGGGAACTGCCTTCCTGGTGCGTAACAGGGATTCCCCTGGCAGAAAGTAATTGGGAAACGCATCGAGCAAATTAATTCCTTTTGGCCGAAATCTTTCTCTGGCGCCGTTAGACTCCAGTCTAAGGCGGAGTAGCTGCAGATACCGCGGCAGTCAGTGCTGACAGACTCGGACAATGGCTGGGTGACCAGAAAAACGCTTTCCACCACTTATTTTAGTCTCTGGACTGTGGGGAGATGCCCAAATTTGACCTGGGGGTGGCATATCCCTTTAATGGTGCACTGCGTAACTTTTGTGGTAGGGTCTGCCACCTACTGTCACCATGGAGATATTATTGCTTAAAAATGTTCCAGAATATGGCATTAAATATAGATATATATCTAGCGCTCAGTTACTGTTTTTATTGCTCATTCCTTCAAAATATACATTCTTACTGTGAGCGGGTTGCCTCTCCACAGATCTGACCTGTAACTGGCCTGGTTATGTCACTTTCTTGTTTTCATGAGAGATAGATAAAATTAATACTGTGGAACTCTTCTAAGAGACAGTCAGGTGGTGGACCCTCCACCAGAAAAGTTACACAGTACACCTTTAAGTGCACGATTGAGTTTATATTTATATTTAAAAAAAGAGTGAGATCCCAGGTTTTATTCCTGTTGTGGTGTTTTTCGTGTTTTTTGGTGAGTCACTTAGAGTGTGTTTAGTTTTGATGTTGCATTCAGAAGCATGGCTCACTTACAGCAGTTAGATAACCCCTCCAAATGCTCCCAACAGCTTGGAGTTATTTTTATAGGCTGAAAAAAGAAGAGGCTCAGGTTTTATCATCTCATTCAGAACGAAGGATTGGGAGAGGGAAGTCTGTCTTAACCTGTTGCTTCTCTTTAAAATGATTTCAGAGATGAATAGTTCAGCCAGTTCCTGCTTCTTCTGGCTTGTAAAGATTTATTTCTATATTTGGCGATGATTACATTTGTCACGTAGATTGAAATTGAATGCAAAATGTATTTATTCTGTTTCTTAGCTCTCCACCTTGTTATGATGTTGTTCCATCATCAAAAACAAGCCTGAGGTTTCATATCCATCCATGTTTGAGTATTTTCTCGATCTCTCCTGGGTCCTAGTCAAACCCTTCTCATTGTTAGCCGTAAGATTCACCCACGTCACCCACGCTCCCACACGACACTTCATAAATACACAAAAACATGACACAAAACTGTACACAGCAACTTCACAAACCTGATGTGATGTGCTGTAGTTTGTTTCGCTGGATATACACTGATTGTGTTGTGATACGCTCTGAAGGGGGAGTGACTTAACATGGGGAGCAAAGGAGGAGAGACTGAAAAATGACACTTATATCCTGTTAATATGTTGTTTTCATTAAAATATAGCAATACAGAATAGCAAATCCAACAAAAAAATGTAAGATGGTGATCTATATATGTCAAACGTTAGCAGTTAAGACCCCATAGAAGTGAAATACCCCCTCTTTAAGTTATTGCTTGATTGACAATTTTACATTTTTCTGATCAAAACTACCATCAATTGCCTAACGATGCAATATGTGACTTTTCTGGAGAGGGGTCTGCTTTCTGGACATGTTATTGCTTTGTCTGGAATTTTCCACAGTACGGCATTAAAGGTCCCATGGCATGAAATTTTCACTTTCTGAGGTTTTTGAACGTTAATGTGAGCTCCCCTACCCTGTTTAGCCCCCCCCCCCCCCATGGCTAAAAGTCGCGAAATGTCTAAACTGAGCATTTGCGGTCCTTTTCTGCGTTACACAAAACCAGTGTTCAAACGGGCGAGTTTGGACAAGGCACCTTTTTGACGTCAGATCGGCAAATGCAGCTCCAGCCCCTCCCTCTGTCTCCGCTCAGCGTCCCTGTATATCCCGCCCATAGAGTTTGGACTGTGAATGCGCTACAATGCGAAATGTGTTTTTTTATTTGCCTGGAGGCACGTCCGAGTGTTTCTAGGCTCGCAAGTCCCTTACCCGACCCTCTGGACCTCTGAAATACCAGTGGTTTAATTTTATTTTCTGTGTAAATATGCTTTTTTTCATTGCAAAGTCTCCCATCTGTCTTCCTGTGTTAAACACGGAAGCGAGCAGACAGCGGTGCAGAGCTGCGCTTCGAGCGCTCCTTAGCCAATCTCTCTGTCCTTCTCATTTGCACTGAAGCAGCAACACCCACAATAAAGCATTTTAGACACATATCTAGCCTCATGAAGACTGTCAGAGTCATATCTCATGCACTGAGTGTTGATTTTGAAGAAGGATTCATTTACAGTATTAGGGAACCGTTAAGGAGCCATATAAAAGCATCAAGAAGTACCATGTCATGGGAGCTTTAAAGATATCAGTCTAGAATTTATTATAATCATGTGTGTTTTTATTGCTTATTGTCAGTGGGGTTAGTTTTCCTCAGATTTTACCTCTCCTCAGAACTTCCTGTTTGTCTCCATGGAAATAGAGTAATGCCATACTGCTCGTCTCCATGGAAATCCTCCAGAAAAGTTACATAGTGCTTCAAAGAAATGCTCGTTTTGCTTCATTCAGGGAATTAAAATCGCAGTGTTTTTGTGTTTTTTACTCTGCTAATGCTGTTTGAACATATGTCTTTCACCTCCATTTTTCTGTTCATTATTTAAATTACCGTAGACTTTTTAAATTTATTTATTTATTTATTTATTTGTTTGTTTCAGGCAATAAGCAACTTACATTCTTTTAAAAATGCAATAACAGAATAAACATTTGCCCAAAAAGGAGTGGGAAGAAGAAAATGGATTTAATCCCACCCCCCTCTTCTAATTTATTATACATTATTATACATTATAGGCTCATTATACATTATAATGAGCCTTTTTTTTTTTAAGTCATTGGCTCAAAAACTAAAATTTATTCTTTTCTTTGAATAGATAGATAGATAGATAGATAGATAGATAGATAGACAGATAGACACCATCAAAAAGTTAGAATATCATGAAAAACTACAAGATTTTTTGTCACTTATTTCACAAAGTTAAACCCACATATTGTATAGAGTCATACAGAGTGAAGCTTTCAAGTCTTTGTTCTTGCCATTTTGATGAACATGGCTTTACAGATCATAAAAACCCAACATTCAGTGTCTCGGAAAATTAGAATATTACATAAGATCAATAAAAAAATGTTCTTGTTGTTCATTTCTATACTTCACTCAACACTTGATTGGGCCTCATTTTGTTTGAATTACTGCATCAGTGTGGCATGGCATTATCTGTTAGCCATAATCATCAAAATGTCAAGTAAAGGCTTCATGGCTTCGCACTATGAGTCTGTATATATATATATGGGTTTGACTTTCTGAAATGATTGACTAAAAATATAACTTTTTAATCATGGTCTATAAGTAGATAGACAGATATTGCAGTGAAGACGTGTCGTACAGTATTTGTTAAAACTCTTTATTCTCTTTAGGGTCTGAAGAAGAGACCAGGCTTTTCCAAAATCCTCCACGTGAAAGCTGACAATATCTGCTAACACTTCATGAACACGTCCTGGAGAGGCGCCATTTTGACTCCTTTCAATCACAAGTGACCCAGCTGTCCGGAGCCTGCTGCATGGCGTTACAAACACATCAGCAATTACAACACGAAGAACAAGAAACAAGGCTACAGTTGGATCAAATCTACTATTCAAGCGATTTTGTAAGAAGATCGAGGTGGTGCTGTTTCAAACTGGACAGCCGTGAAAGCCAGACTGCGCTGTAACTTTGAACAACTTCAGTACGCATTATTATTAGTACCTGGAATTACCTTCATAACATTTCAATGGCAGGATCTCATCACACAGTATACAACTATCATAAAAGATTACAAAAGCTGCCCCATACTTGAACGTAGGTTTTCTTTCTTAAGAGATCTTCATGTTTTCCACTCAAGGAGACTTAGGCGATGAAAACAATGCAGCTTTTATTTGATTTATTCGATTGAAGAGCGCCACTACTTCCGGGACTCCTTGAGCTACTGTATACAACGGATGACAATAACGTATTTAACAACTCTGTACAACTGCAGTTTAACCTCACCTTCAACTCCACAAATACAGGAACGTTACACAACTTGGTCAACATATAAACTTTGAAAATCATCTGACTGCGTAGTTATAGTGAAATCAGTGCCATTTTTCACCACCTTCACTTCAGTGTTTTCTCCAATGTGCCATCACGAGGAGAGAATTTGTAAAGGCAGGCATAATACGGAAGGTCATACAGATGCTTGTCTTTTTTAAGTCATTTTATTCCACTACAGAACTTAACGGTGCAATTCAGGGCATGTTTGTCAATCTGCTGGCTCCCTCTGGTGGTGTTCTCTGGCAACTACACAAAACACAAAGGATCAGCACTAACTTACATGACATGCAGATTATTATAAGGGTTGTTTTGGTCCACTCCTGTACTACAGAGTATGAGTAGCAATACTAACGGGAAGTGGAGCGCACTTCAAATTGCTGCATTTAAGAAGATTTTTACAACCAAATATGTTTACAAGTTGTCAGTGACGCAATCTAGACGTGTAGATGTTTCTGGTCGGTTATAGTGTTATTTCTTAATCAATAAACATACCTGGAGTTGTGTTTTGTTTCATTCACGCATGTTTAACGCACAAATACGTACATATTTAGGCTCTTTAGTTCTTCTTTCAAACAGAAAACACTGTGCTGTGCTGTGTTTTTAAACTCCTTCACTAGAATTCTTTGGATAATTTCAGATCTGGAATTCCTACTCTCTACTGAACAAAAGGTAAAAGGTAGCTGTTAACTTGAAAGCTACCACTACATGACATCACAAGGTGGAACAGAGCATTTTGAGCTTAGACAGACTAATAATAACTTTTATTACTACTCAAAACTGTGTGAATGAAACAAAACGCCACGCCTCCGGGTATGTTTTTGACGAAATAACAGCATTATAACATGGCTCAACGCTCAAACGAGTCAGTTTTGTGTACTTTGTGTACCTTTAAGTACTAGTACATACATTGGGGATTGACATGTGCAATTTAGGTCATGGGAGGCCTTTTATAGAATGTAGTGTAGGAGACTTTGTGTTTGACATATCATGTTTCATATGTTCTCAAATGTAATCTTTATTTGGAGCTTTGTTCAGCTTCAAATAAACTGTACACACTGCACCTTTAATCACGAGATGTTGGTACAACTCACTTTGGTTCAGAACCATGTAAAACGTGCAATACAAAACAAGCTTTCTTGGCTTATATCTAATGGCACATGTATCACTGCCTGTCTGACAAGCTGTTCATGTTTTTGAATCACCCACTTACTACAGAGCTACAGTGCACCAATCAGGCATGAGACTATGGCCCTGGTGTATTCAGAGCGACACCGGCCCTGTACTTGTCTGGGGTTTAAAATGCTGTAGAGTGCACACAGGTCAGGTGAGGACAGATTACAGTAAACAAGGCACAAATGATCCTGACTCAATGACTTCAAACGTGATTTTCAGTTCATCTTATCAATATAAATGAGATTTAGCCACTTTTATCTCAGAAGCAGATCAAGTCCAAAAGTTTGTAGACCAGTGCTATCTACTGGCAAATTTTGGCCTAGAATTTTTTATAATGTTCTATTTTTTAATCTTACAAAGCTGTTACTGTCACAAACCATTACTGCTGGATAAATAACACAATTGGATCAATTTTGTAGTAAGTTAAGTGTGATTTAATGGAAATAACTGCCTTTTTCAGTCCCTACTCTAATATCAGTTAATACTGGGGTATCGAGCTGGATCAGTGCATCCCTAACGTTGAGTAGTATTTTCCTATGTATTTTTACTTCTACAGAAGTACAATTTTAGCAGTTGTAGCTGTAATTCAGTAAAACTTTTGTCATGTATCTGTGCTTTAGAAATATTCAAAATACACGGTGCAGTCTGTTTGATATGAGACTTTTAAATCAGAGGTCATAGTGTTATGCCTGATCATCGAATATTTACAACAGGCTTCATAATCAGTGCTAATGTCCGTCTGCATATCGTAGTACGTGTGATTCATCCATTCTTTCATGTTCTTCCACTTCTGGTCATTGCAAAACTTCTCTCTATCTTGAAAGGTTTAACTGTCACAATAGGGAAAACACAAAGCACTTACTATTATTTTACTTTATTTTCGACAATCCTGCCTTCGCTATCAGCTTCTCTGTACATAGCCTTTGTACAAAAAAGTACCAAAATATAAAAAGTTGATGTTACATGATATTAACAATGAGTGGAAAACGTCGTTGTTTACAGATGGTCCTCTGTAAGCTCCCCAAAGCTGAACGAAAGAAGACAGAGACTTATATTATATGTATAACAGTAGTGTTGAAATTGTGTACTAGAAAAATTTATATTCAATGTGCATCAGAGTATTAAAGAAGAAGAGAATTCCACTATTTATTTCTATAAAAAGAGCGACGTGTATATTGTTGGCATGTTTGTGTTGGAGCATCAAATGATTAAGTTGCCTTCCTAACTGTTACTGCTACTGTGGCCAGAGATATTAGGTGTTTTAAGAGCTTTGATTGCCTGCGAGGTTTTATTTTTTTAAGTTGAGTCTGTTGTTGCACTAGTGAAAAAATACTACAGATGTTTATTATTAAGAGTGTTGTTTTAATGTTCTGCTATTTCTACCAGTATCGGACAAATAAGATGCACTTTTTTGCTGGAAAACCTGGATTGGCTGTGGTTGATACTTTGCAGCTGACGTCATGGGGGTGGGTATGCTAACTGGAAGCACTGCTGTGTTAGAAACTCTATTTCTCAAGTTAGACTTAAAGGTGCACTGTGTAACTTTTTGGCTGGGGGTCCGTCACCTGCTGTGTTTTTATGGATATGTCACTGCTCTGCCTGGAATGTTCCACAGTATGACATTAAACAGCTCTACCTTACGTTTATGCAATTACAGGTGGTTTTATTGCTCAAAAATACATAGAAAAACACAGCATTCTGACTGTGAGTGGGGTCACCTCTCCACAGATCTGACCTGGAGCTTGGCCTGATTTGGTCTCCATGAAGATAAAAAGGTTTAATGCCATACTGTGAAACATTTCAAACATCTCCATGGAGAAAAGCATTTGAGGGACCCTTTTTTTTGTGTTCTTTTTTCCATTTTCTTCAACTTTCTCCGTATTTTTGGGTCACGGGGGTCCACAGGAGGACAGCCCCACGTTGCTTGATGCAACCAGCCTTTGTGTCTGTGACACTGGGGGCACAGACACTGGGGGCGAGGTGGGGTGTCTTGCCCAAGGACACAATGATAGAATTGTGGGAGCTTGGGAGCTGAGATCGCACTGCCAACCTGTGGGTCAGTGGATCCGACCGCTCAACCCACTGATTCGAACCGCCAACCCTTAGATCAGCAGACAAACGCTCTGTTTGAGGGACCCTCCACCAGAAAAGTTACACAATACACCTTTAATCTGAGCTTTATTTTAACACTAACCAGAGAGAACTGAATTGGAACTACAACAGGCGAGCTGATTTGTGCTGCTAAACACGTCTTTCACACATTAATTATTCGCCAACAGTTTTTCAGTTAGTCCCTGTCATCTTTTTGTTGAAAATCAAACACCTAAACAGGACCGTGGACGCTCGTATTGATCACAGGCTCCTGCATGTGTCGTTTAAATCAATTTTGTACTTTTTCTTGAGTTTTTAGACAGTTTCAAAACTTTTTTGGCAGTGTTTGCTAATGTTTGTATTGTGTCTCCGTGGTAAGTACATGTAGAACACCCCCAGCTTGATGTCACTGCAAAGTATCAATAATAATGCGGATAATTGTTGTTTGGATGTGAGAAACACTTTATACAGTTAGTCTACCTGTCTGTCATGTTCATTCGGGCACATTAAGGAAACGCACTACACAAGATTTGGGCTACAAGTGTATTCAAGCAGATAAAATACACAAAAACATTGAAATTTGTGTGTAGTTTAAGCAGTGGTGGAATGAAAAGAAGTACAGTAAAGTACTGTGCTTAAGTAAAAAATGTAGGTATTTGTACTTAAATAGATTTTACAGCGGATCCTTTTTACTTTTACTTCACTACATTTGAGAGCAGGTATCTGTACTTTTTACTTTACTACATTTGATACAGCAGGACTGAAAAGTAAAAGTGTTTCTTTTATTATAGTTTGAGACCTGCCTGCTGAAAAGGCTGAGGGGATTTATTTTTAGCACGTTCATAATTTGAACAACCAAAAATACACAGATAAAAACAGCTAGAAAAAATATATATAATGTAATTGTTTCTATTGAACAAAATTCAGCACAAATCTCTGTCAAAAAACTGGATTAAATATCACATTCTGTACTCTTACTTTTGACTCTTTAAGTACATTTTTAAACAGGTACGTTAATCCTTTTACTTCATGTGATACTTTTACTTGACTTTTTGTTGTTGTTGTTCTGGTATCTGTACTTTTAGTTAAGTAACAAAATTCTTCTTCCGCCACTGAATTTTGGTTAATATTGTACACAACTGTCTGCAAATGAACAAAACATACAGCTCTGGAAAGAAGTAAGAGACCACTGCAAAATTACCAGTTTTTCTGATTTTATTACTTATAGGTATGTGTT